>JAPMIB010000001.1:7072500-8272500 GCA_034770305.1 Trichogramma dendrolimi
CCCCTTCGCTTAGCGCACATTAAGTCGTAGTTTAAAGTCATAAAAAAAGTTAAACACATAAAATTTGAAACGTTTCCACGCGCGACGCGAGAATATAATATAAACATCCCTGACTTGAAGTCGCAAAGTAGCAGCTAAAAAGCAAAGAGTCGCGAAACTTACGGCTTATTAAATCTTCACTCTTGTTTTTATCGGCGGCAGTAGTCGATTTCAATTTGTTCGTCTCTTTTTCCTGGCTCAGCTCGCTCAGCGTCTTGTCGTACTTCTCTTTGAGCGCCTCGTGCTCCTTGGCCAATTTGTCATACTTATAATTCGATATCGGCAGGCCGAATTCCCGACCGTCGAGCATGTTTACCATCACGTTTATTACATCGCCTATAATAGACGACATTAAAAGGATATCATAGGAATGTAGTCGCTCACGGTTGCGAGTATCAATGTCAATAGGCATATATTCGATTATTTTGATTTCACATACCAATGTCTTTTTCCATGCCGTCGACTAGCTTTTTTAGCTGTTGCTTTTGTGCGAATTCCGTGGGCCTTTTTTGCGTGCGGTTTTTGTACTCCGTACCGACTTTTTTCAAAATGTCCTCGATTTTTTTCATCTACGGGTTTACAAACCAAAAAAAAAAATGCATCCATCACGTCCGGACGTAAATCTCGCGGGTATAATTGTGAAAGTTTAATCGAAGCATATCGTACCTGATCATATTTTTGCTCGACATCGGCCTTATCTGCCTCGAGCTGTTCCGCTTTGCGCTCGACTTTTCTCAGTTTGAAAGACAATATTCGACAGTTTTTGTTGGCCTGCTCTAAATTTTTTCTAATCGTTGTGTACTCGTCGGCCTGTTCCTCTCTAAAATTGTCCTGCATTTCGTAAATCTCCTCCTCGAGCTCGCGAATCTCCTTCTTCATGTCCTCGTTCTCGTCCATGAGAGTTTCGCAGAGAGTCTCGGCGGCCTTCAGTTTTCCTCGCAACTCCTCATTCATCCTTTCCCGCTCGCTTTTGTGCGTTTTCAAGTTCAGCTCGCGCTCTAAGCTCTTGATCTTGGAAGTCAAACTCGAGCGTTCCTCCGTCATAGCTATCGAGTGAAACGACAATTCGAAAGATCAAAATCGTTTTTCATAGCATGTTAAGATTATTTATCGAAGTCGCTTTAACGAAATTGTTTTGCATTGAGATTCAAAATGAAGCGATTAAAAAGCAATAATGATCCTGATAGAATTATTCAACATACACGTTTTGGTCAACGAAAAAGTTTCTTGGACCTAATACGTGCCGTAAGAACTAAAAACATACTAACCATAGGTGTAACGTTTTTTCTACATTGAATTCAGCTATTCAGAGTTTTTAATTCGAATGCATTAACATTATCGAAAGTATATAATCAATAATTGACATTGTTTAAAAACTGCTGCTCAGACATATATAATATTATCATCGTTTACTGACATGGATGGTTGAATTATAAACCAATCAAAGCACTACAACTAGTTTGGAGGGCCATAAATGACAAATTATATATATATTTTTTTTCTACTTGCAGGTTTATAGAAAACGGTTCTCGCCATCTAGTGGTGGAAGCTTAAAAACCGCTGCCAATTCATTGGCAAAGAGCTTCCTCATAAAAAAAACACTATGCCAATGATTTAGCAGCGGTTTTCATGATATTCGGTGAATCTTTATCTATTTGGTCTTAAATTAAAACTTGACTGCTCTGCTCTCATGATGACAACAAAAATTGAGATAATTCCGGCAATTATACGTGAAAAGATGAAAAAAAAATTTTTTTTTAAATTTACACAAAAAAAAAATTCAAAAAATCGAAAAAAAATTTTTTTTCCCCGTGTATTGCCAAAAACCTTTTTCTAGCCTCATTATTACTACAAACGACAATGAATGCAATTGAAATTTATACAATCAACCATAACATTTTCGAGATTTTGCTTCGGACATACGTACATACACACACACACACAACACACACACACACCACACACACACACACACCCCCACACACACACACACCAACACACACACACACACACACACACACACACACACACACACACACACACACACACATACATACGGACATTTGTTGAGAATTCAATCTAGTTTACAAATATGTAAACCAAATTGTCCTACGAAGTCTGGTTCAAAATCTCGTTTTCGAGCCTATCACAGAGCTTCCTCTATGAGGAAGCAATTATCTTATTTAAAGTACACTAGACCTACTTTAATTCTGTCCAGACCAAATCCACATTCCGCCGACACGAAAAAAAGATTCAGACCACCATCTATCTCTTTTCATAGTTTCAGATGCTCTGCGTAAGGCAGATATGGCAGTGACGTTACTTATCTACCTTACGCAGAGCATCTGAAACTATGAAAAGAGATAGATGGTGGTCTGAATCTTTTGCTTCCTCTTAGAGGAAGCTCTGTGATAGGCTCGAAAACGAGATATTGAACCAGACTTCGTAGGACAATTTGGTTTACATATTTGTAAACTAGATTGAATTCTCAACAAATGTCCGTATGTATGTGTGTGTGTGTGTGTGTGTGTGTGTGTGTGTGTGTGGTGTGTGTGTGTGTATGTACGTATGTCCGAAGCAAAATCTCGAAAATGTTATGGTTGATTGTATAAATTTCAATTGCATTCATTGTCGTTTGTAGTAATAATGAGGCTAGAAAAAGGTTTTTGGCAATACACGGGGAAAAAAAAAAATTTTTTTTCGATTTTTTGAATTTTTTTTTTTTGTAAATTTGAAAAAAAATTTTTTTTCATTTTTTCACGTAAATTGCCGGAATTCTCAATTTTTGTTGTCATCATGAGAGCAGAGCAGTCAAGTTTTAATTAAGACCAAATAGATAGAAAACGGGACTTAAAAATTGATCGTCGTTACAACGTACAAGTATATTTCGCGTGCGTGCGGCTAAAATAAGATCAAGCGCGCGTACAGCGACAATGTGCCTGGCCATTACTTTCTTTTAAAAATTTTTTATAGATTTTTAAATTTATTAGTATCCACTATTAGGTTAATATTTATTATAATACAATAAAAATTAAAATGAGGAAGCACTTTGCCAATAACTTGGCAGCGGTTTTTTTCGTGTCGGCGGAATGTGGATTTGGTCTGGATAGATTTAAAGTAGGTCTAGTGAAGTTGAATATTCGACAAGAATTTTTAAAAAAAATTTAATTGTCAGTTTCAGGTTTTTTAAAAGGCATTTAACAATTTTAACATAAATGTAATAAAAAACTCGCTAAAAATAATCGAATTAATCGCAAAGTTAATTTGAAACGATTATTTTTCGATTATGGTCCATTATTAATTATGATAATTTCTATTGGAAGAGGTAAATGCTTAATTTCATAATCTTGAGCCCTTTTTTACCGCGAATTTTTCTTTAAATTTTCTTCGATTTTCACAAAAAATTCGAAACAAAGTTTAGTAAATTACGATTTAATTAAATACTGAAGTTCGCGCTACTCGTTATGTTTTCTGTCTATTTTTCTGCTGGGTCACATAACTCAGCGATGTTCGAAATGTCTAGTGGTGGAGCCCATAACTGTCCTAACACCGCGCAGAGAAAAATAAATGTCTTGCGATGTACGATAACTTCACGCACGCGCATATGCCCGGGCAGCGGCAACAACAGCAGCAGCTGGAGAGAATAGTTCATGGTTCATGATATAGTTACCATCATTTTTCGCTTGCAGATCTTTTACGGTTTTCTGCAATTTCAAAACGTCGGCGCCCGGCTTCAAAGAGGCCGAGTCTATTGACGTAAGCCGACGCAGCAGAATCTCGGCTTTCTCCTTTTCCAATCTTTCGCACTTAGCCCTCAAGTCGCTCAGTTGCGTCCTCAGCTTCTCCATTTCTTTCTATGAAATATGAAAATTCAACATGACATCCTCCGCATTCGAGCTTGCAATTATATAACACCAATCATGAGAGGATGTTATAATCACGTGAACAAAAGAAAAAAAAGAAAAAAAAAAGAAAAGAGATTTTGATAAGTTTTGTAGCTCCCTCTAAGAGGAAGCGAGTTTATGTCATTACTAGCCCATAATGTATGTCTTTGGTGTCTTAATGTTTGTACAAAAAATATTACCAATCACGTTTCAATGTCAAAGCTTTGCCAAATAAGTTTTTACTCCGTACTGCCAAAGTTTCTCGCAAGCATAAAAAAATCTTTCGTGAATCGGGTAAACGTGATTGGAAATTCTGCAGAGCAATTTTAACAACCTCATTGGTGAAACTTTTGTTTGTATATAATATATGTGTGAGTGCATGTGATTAAGTACAGACAGAAAGTCAAAATTACTTTTTCGGTCATCATTCCCCCCATCGTCTCGGTAGAGTCGCATTTTGCTCCGTTTCGATCGATGATTCGCGATTTCCTTACCTTCGCAATCGATCAATGTGAAATGGAGAAAAAACAAAATGAAAAATATTAATCATGTTAATACACAGAACAAGAGAAAAAGATATTTTTTAAGAAGTATCATTATAATACATAACATAATGTTTAAAAGTATAATGGTGCGTTTGCGTTTGTGACATTTTAAGGAATATAAAAATAATTAACAAAAACCCTGATAGAAATACTCAACAGTTTATGGCTAGTTTTTGTCATGAAAAAAGTGTCTCAGACATTAACAGGAGATCCGATTGGAGAATTCAAATTCTTTTTGCCATGACTTAGAAGAAAATTAATAGTATTGTATTTTAAAACATTTCATATGGTCACTTTCTGGTCAATAGGCCATTACTTATGTTGAGCATTTTAACAGGAAACTTCATTTAAAAGTGTGTCTGTGTCTTGACCCTGTTAAATTCTTGACATGTTTTTGTATTCGACTAGCCAATCGACAATATACTCGTACATATTTCAAACCTTATGAAAATTATTTCATAAATGTTTTTACACCAAATGCTAGAGTGATATAAATAAGTACAACTTGGTGGATACAATGATAATAAAAAATAGTAAGGATAACCGTAAAAGGGTTTGTAATGAGCAAAAACGCGTATGAAAGTCTGGCTAATATGAATTTTTTCTTTCTCACTGTACAATGTGCAGTGTACATATACACTGATTGCGGACATTGTAAAAGTTTCTCTAGGAAGCTTAAGCGCGCGTATCACACGGGGCACAAGGATGATATATACCGTGCGCGTAAATGTCGATGATGTTGGGCATTACGTACACAAGCGCGTGTAGGTATATATATGCAGCAGTACTTCAGCAGTTCTTTGAAGTTACCGCATATCATACACATGGCACGCGTGCACTCGTACGAACGCGCCTCTATATATATATATATGTGTGTGCGTTACGCGAAATTTTTATTTCAAAATCTTGATTGCATAATAATGACCGAAACGATAGGTTTTTGCGTCTTTGACCTCTATGGGTACCGGTGGATACATACGTATTTGCGGATAGTACTGCACATTATGTAACGTCAATTTGTTTTTTTTTCTTCTTACGTACGCAATCAAGCATGCAGCAGCTCTATGAAGGTTCATTAGATAAGAAAAGTTTGTGACAGATAGTTACATCGCAATCAAGAGGGTACAAGGTAAATTAGACATTATAAACCCTTCGCTCGGCCGGATTTGCTTGAGTATTTTAAACGGGAGATCATCGCTCTAACATGAAAATGTATATAAAACAAATTAAGCCGCAAGCACCACATTATACTTTCACATGAACAAATATATTTATACATAAAAAGTATGTAGGAAGTATATTACAGCCAGGCAGAATTGGCTTTGTTGGTAATCTTACCTGAATCACGAATTCAGCGTCATTAGTGGAAGAGGTCCCGTTGGACTTATCAATGACCTTTTTGATTTGCAACTTGTGCTGAGGCGGCTCGTCCAAAGATTTGTGCCTATTAATGGGTGCTCGCTCGCCAATGCTGCTGAGTGGCTCATTCTCGCTGGCGAGCCTCTCGTCCACGGAAAACCTCCGATACGAGTAGGTGTCGGACGTCGAGCCGCTGTAAGTTTTGGGCCTCGGCGGCGGCTTCACTGTCACGGTGACGTCGCTGCTGCTGGTCTTGCTGGTCGCGCGCGGCGCCGGCGAGGCCTCCTTGCTCGACGATGAGCGCAGCTCGCTCAGGTTCATGCTCGTCAGGTCCTTGGCCGAGACCCAGTCGGCGCTCGAGCTGTCGCTGCGCGGAAAGCCGCCCGACGACGGCTCGTCCTTCGCGAGGTTCGACGTCGAGGCCCAGCTTCGTCGGTTGCGGCTGGTGCCGTTGCTGTCCGTGCCGTTGCTGTCTGTGCCGTTGCTCGTTCTGTGACGTTTTGCAAAGTTTTAAAAAAATGAAGATAATATCTTATTCATGCTTCCGTGATAATATTAGAAAACACATAGCACACATAATTTATATATATTGCATAAAATTCCTTGAGTTACTTATGACGAGTTTCGAATTTTCAAAATCGTGCCTTCATTTATTTAATTATTTATTTATACTTTGCCGCTTGCAGATTAACAGATTAAGGTACTCGCCATCTAGCGGTGGAGGCTGACTTTAATTATAATTGAATTATCAAACATTTTTTGTACAATTAATGCAATTAGTATTAAAACCTTAATTTTCAATGAAAATATTTAAATTTGATTATAGCATTGAATATTTTTCGTTCATTTTTTGTGTAGTTTATGTACAAAATAAATCAGTACTAGTACATTAATTTTCTTGATATTACTTGAATCTACACAATTTAAGATTTTTTTAAACAGTATATGTTTTAATGTTCGCGAAATATTACAAATCTCTTACCATTTGAAATTTTAATTCGAGTTATCGATGGAATTTGAATATGAGTAAGTAGTCCATGAATATTAACGTTAAACACAAGGAGAAGGATATATGTAATTGAAAAAAAGTAAAAAAAAATAACAAATTGCAATAACTTAGTGCTAGAAATTTTGTTTCATTTTCGTATTGATTACCGATTCGTTGCTGATTCCCATACTGAAAGACTTGGGGTCGATGATGTCGTATCTACTGTACTTTTTTTACCACCGTGATCCTTATGGTCCTTGTAATCCCTAAAAAAGTCATTTTTATACGAAAATGGAAAAAAAGTATATTTTTTATATACTGTAGTATACTGTCTTCCAAAAAATAAGCTGGAGCATGAACAAGAAATAGTTTGATACTATAAATGAGGTACTGTTTTGATTACCGGTAAATTATTTAATTTGATATGTATTCGGGACACGCAATAAGAATAAAACTTGTAATTTTTTCATTAAATTTTCTATAAATAACACATAAGATACGTTTAAAAATGATCGTGAAATCGACAACATTTTAACGAAAAAATTTTTCATTCATTTTCCTACGGTCGTTTATTTTTCCACTTAAGAAATAGCAATAACCCTGAATTATCATTGAGCTTTTATGACGTACCTACTCAAAAAAAGTTAAAAAAATATTTTAATAAACTTAGCAACGAAAAAATCTCGAGTAAAGAAAAAAATATAGCACAACAACCTTGAAGTATCGTTGAGCTTTCATAATGACTTTCACTTTTACATCCACCGGTCGGAAAGAGCGACACATAAGCGACCTTGAACTTGCGACGCTTTTTCGCTCCACACCAGATTAAAATGGTCAGGCTTCTTATGCGCTCGTACAATTTCTCCATTTATAAAAGCAGAACTTGATGAGCGAAAATAGATTTAGCGAAGTGTAGGTGGCTTTTTACGTTCTTGGTCTCTCTTTCGCGTCCTCTCGCATCGCAACGTGAACTAGTTTTCGCGATTCGTTTGAAATTTTAATGAACGCACACCGTTACGCACGAGTGTCATGGTTTTTCGGACACACATATAGTACGCATAAAATGACAATATTTATGCTGAGCTTTCAACGCGATGAAGTTTGACTTTAATACGCATAATACAATTTACTTCATCGCTTGATTTGGAGACTTTACGATGCCGAGATTTGATTTTTAAACATTTTCAAAATCAGTTTACCTTCATTTTGATCGAGCTCAGCTATAAAACGTATCACTAATATGACGTTTCTTTGTTTATTTACCAACAATTGGCACGTTAACATGCGTTGATGCGACAATAAATTTATTGCGGAAGCACAAATCCGTTATACGTCACTTGCATATATTCTAAGGAAGCCGAGTCTAATTTACCCCGGCAGGAAGTCAATATTTTCGAAGCTAAAATAATCCGCACTCTAAATTCGATGATTCACGCTCGATGTGCAATTATCAGTTTTGGACAAAAAATGTCTTTCATGGTCGCGAGCGCGCGAATTTTATTCATAACAGCTCGGAATCGATTTCAGATCATAAATCAACTCGAAAGTCTCGAAAGTGTATATGTATCATTTTTCATTCGCGCATCGAGCAGTCTACGCGCACACAATGTCTTTTGTGTATATCGCCGTGCATCAACAAGTTTCGCGCGCCGATCGCGAGATCGAAAATTCAATTATATGCTACATAACTATATGTACGAGTGTATCTCGTCCATTCAACAGTGTCATTTTATCGTGAGTCAGTCTTCCCAGCCGATACGATATACTCGACTTTGACAGCTCGACGCGATTACAATGCTGACATAATGATTGGCACGAGAAGTGTAAATATTATTAAATCATGTATTGAAAAGTGAGAACTGCTTAAAGCCTATAGACTGAGTTTTGCATAACTAAAAAAAGGTACAGGCACAATACCGTCAGGCTTTTTTTTACATCGGTACGTGTATGACGCGGTTGCAGTTAAAATTAGAGCTGCTCAACGCGAATTAAAAATATTTTGTTATAAACGCTATAAACGATCGTCGGACGGCGCACGTGTGGTAAATTCACTTTATTTTTTGTCCTAATCCCTGACCCAGATATCGACGCTGCATCGCAAAAACAATATGAAGCTTTCGATGAAAAAGCTACGATCCGAAATACCTGAAACATCTTTTGCATCTGACCGGCCATCTCGTTTGCGGATGAAATCCCAACGGGCACAATGGATCTCCCGTGGACGTCGGATAAAAATGATGCATCTTGCCGTTCCTTTCTCACTCTCTCTCGTTATGGCTATACACACACACTCCGAAACTCGAAGTTCTCAAGGGGGTATCAGTAGCAGCGATCGCAGGTGTCACTATCGATCATCGTGCGCTGCGTTGCGCGCACCACCGCCACCACCCGCACACACACACACACACGCACAACACCACTTTTCTTTTCCGTCAAAGCGCGCTTGTCACTCGCGGCATTACGCTCAACGCCGCGCACTGCAGTAGACACTTTTATGGTGGTGAAGCAAAAAAATAATTCAACTCGGACATCGGTCAGCAGCTTTTAGCGCGCGTGCCTTACGTAATTTTGATTCGACGCTGAGCGGTCGGCTGAGGCGCAAGTGCTTGCTGATGCTGCGACGCCACGATCGGTCGCTAACCCAAATGTAAATCGACACAAAAGTATATGCACACAAGCACGACTCACAGAGTAAGAGAGAGGAGAGAAGCGAAAGAGAGCGAGAGCCAGTGCATAAAATACGTCGCACTTGGCTAGCCCTCGATTAAATTTATCCAAGCTTCGTTCTCCTTTTTGTTTTCTGCGGGCTATTGTACACCTGCTTGGCTGCGATCGAATTTCTTCTATGACTTTCAAATTATTTGGCGAAAACTTTTCAAGAATCAATGCGACGAGGTGAGCTTTATTGGAAAAAAATCAACCCGCAGCAGCCTCTTATCAACACGTTGATCTATCGGATTCCAATCGCCGTTCCGTATCCACCGACTATACAATCACTCGTGCTTGCGCCCGGTTATTATACACAACGCACTGTACACCATAACACGGCGATCTCGCGGGCGTTTGCAGGCACTGGCCGGATACCGATTGAATCGCGGCGGCGGCTCGCGGTTGCCGTGACACGGGCTCACTCACTCGTTTTTCGGCGTTTCTGCCTCGGCCAGAAGAGAGTCTTTCTGCCTGCGCTCTATTGCCTGCGTGCGCCCGAACTTATTGGCACTAGGCCAGACACATCGGACTCGCGTATTTGCGTCTGCACTGCTATGAATAACGATTTTCTCTCTTTCTTTCTTCCTTTGCTTTTTTTCACTATCATTTGGAAAGAAGCTTATATGTGTCACGAGTACGTTTACGCGCGATATTGTAAAAAACTTCTCGAAATGTTTATCTATCATCATTGACCCGAACGCGAGTATATAGCCACCTGAGCTTTTTCCTTTTTTGACGAATCGTCGACGAGCGTCTGTTTATCCAAGCTTGCGATGTAGCGCAACTGCAAGATCGCACGTATAATGTACACGAGCGCGCGAGCTATACATAAAGGTTAACGACGTACAAGGCGCATACATACGTGTACTCAGTATTTTTGGAACGGCCACAACGAAGCGCGTGAAAATTTATGAATCTGTTAATTTTTCACACGAACGCGCTCACTCGTATGTAAGACGCGAGCAGTTCGCAGTTGCGATTCTCTCGAGAATCATTATTCATCGCGAAAAATGATATCAAACCGTTCGCAAGGTCTGATAATCCACGCGCTTAACAGTACGTTAAAAAATCAAATTGATATTAAAAAGGCGCACGTGTGAAATACCCGAAATACGTGCAATTATATACACCGCGGGCAGAAATAATAATTTATATCGGAGCGCGCCGCCGCGGAGGTATAAAGGCGAGTGCGCGCGCGAGAGAGGAGCTCGGGCGCAATAATCGAAATAACAGAACATGTACTAAATCTTACGTACCGAGTACTGTTATAAATACCGACCACACTGCGTTAAATTTAAAGAACTCGGCG
Source organism: Trichogramma dendrolimi (assembly GCA_034770305.1). Classification (NCBI taxonomy): domain Eukaryota; kingdom Metazoa; phylum Arthropoda; class Insecta; order Hymenoptera; family Trichogrammatidae; genus Trichogramma; species Trichogramma dendrolimi. The sequence goes on from JAPMIB010000001.1 coordinate 7,083,334, forward strand.
AATCGCGCGCGCTCGGAAACTCGGTTAGTTTTTTTTTTGCATGGCATCGGATTCGGGATGCTTTTTTGCCCTAGCGAGCGTTAAAATTCCCTCCTTACAGGTTTTCAAGTTTTCGTGTCACGAGTGAAAAAATTCACCCATATTAGCTCGAGTTCCAGAATCTTAATGGACGGCATAAAGATTGATTCATGAACTTGTCTCTCTCACACACCATCGCGAGCTCTGCTGCAGACTTTACTTTCGAATCTCATCTCAGCCGATTCCAAACAAAACATAGACATCGCGCTGAGTCGTGTGGCAAACTAAACACGCGTCTTTATGTATTCGGCGCGTCTACTTATGCCGTAAGCCCGAAGCTGTGTGTGTCGTCAGGCGCGTCATTACATAAATCGTCGGGGCAGACGTTATACGTGCCGCGCGAATATAGCAAAAAAATTCGAACGATAAATCGTTGGAAAATCATCGGGCGCGCGCGTACAGTTGCAGTCGCTCGGTACGGCGCACGAGCTCTAGCTCTCGCGATGTTCAAATATATTCAAACCGTGTCAAGCTCAAGAATCCCCGGCCGAAAATCAAGAGCTTCAACGCGCGTCGATGCGGAGCGCAACGTACACTACGCGGTGGATGCGCCGCGTCGCAGTCGAGTCTGTCTCGCTTTTCTTCGCAACTAATATAACGAAAATTAGGTCGTCGGAAATAAAGATCTTTTTCGCTTTGCGCATCGAGTGGGTATTATTATTGTAAGCACTCGGCAAAGTTGTAATATTTATCATGCGCATAAGTATATGAAGTCAATATTATGCAGTGCATTATTACATACGGGTGAGATTATCTGGCGTGCTCGTTATTATTATGCGTATAAGAATGATACGAGCGTGCAAATTCGTGGACCATAATTCAAACGATTTGTTTTCGCATGCTTCGGAAGCGATGTCAATGCTCATATCGAGGGTCTCAAAGTGAACGTGCTGTAGAAAATTCGCGCGCGCGATGATACTCGCGATGCACGTATGTGTGTTTGTGTTTGTCTGTGTACACTTCGTATGTATATATATAATTTGATGACCTAAAAAACTTGGGCGAAGATCTCGGGGCTCGAGAGAGAGAGAGAGAGAGAGAGAGACTGCTGGTATACGTATCGTTTGAGCTCGATTATGTTCAAGGTGAGACTCCCAGAAAGGTGTTCGCTGATGTACGCTCTCGAACAGATCTTTCGCTCGGCAGACTGTTTAATGCAGATTGCACTGTTGATTATTACTGAATGTTACGTTCGAGATGTTGCGTCTAAAATCAAATCATTACACTCTAAATTGTAACATGAACTTTTTAGTAAAGGTATAAATATATTCAGATTTTTCGGATGGATTTTCTAGATAGGATTTCTGAATTGATTTCAAGTACATTTTTTGGTGTTTTTTCGACTAGATTTCTTGTTTTCTTTTTATGTATGTCAATTGAATCAATTTACATTATACAACTAGTAACAGATAACGCTCACTAACGCTCTTTTTAAAGCTCTTTTTCTAAATATTCTATACAAATTTTATAAAAAATCAGATGTACGAAAGAAAATAAGTGATTCACCAAATATTTTGAAGTCGTAAGAATATTTCGAAAAAAGTTTGAGCATTCACTGGTTTAGTTATTCAGTGACACATATAAAAAATTTTGATAAGCGAAATTACTAATATACTGCATGCTATTAAAAAAAATGAATTTATCAGAATTTTTTCAGCATATAAGGTAAGAAAAATAGTCCGCACTTAATACTTGAATTATTAGATAGAAGATAGCAAATTGATGAGAAATTTGATGAGAAATTTGAAGGGAAAATTTTAACTTAGTACGTAGAATATACATTTTTTCAGATTTGTAGAAAGGCAACAACTGCATTAAATATTGCGGTAAATGTGAGCCATTTTGGCTGCTCCAATATTATATTAATGCCCTAGGCCGCGAAAAACAGAAAAATCCCAGAGTAAGCCTAATTAGTGGCCGAGACCGATAAATACGTGCAAAAACTCTTACCATAGCACACTGATCATTCTTCTCCCGGAATTACACAGGAGCAAATTCCCGCGAGCGAGGACCAGAGCTTACTAAGATTCAGTAGCAAAATAAGTTGAAAGAAAAAATTATATTTTCGCTATCATCGCTCTCCATTTCAAACTTCAAGACCGACCGTCAGATGGCGCCCCCTTAGAAAGTAGCTCCTGCAAGTGGCAAACCACTTATCAGAGTACTAGTAGGAGTGACTTGATACTTTGAAAGGCAACAAAATGCAGCCACTCTCCCCTCGTTAATATTATTAATTTTTTTATAACAGTAGACTTGGCATACAAACGCTTCCAATATCTTCTGTATTGATGATATTTGAGAAAGTCTCAATGAACCTCTCATTCTGTTGTAACAAAATCAAAAGTCTTTTTTTTCCTTTTCTAAAAAACGCTGGATTGAAATCACACCTCGTCGACACGTGAAATGTTGGAAGAGCCAAACTCAATTCTGCGCTGAGGTGTTCATATAATTTGTTCATGTGCACGAGAAAACGCTGTCCCTTTCCAGAGCCTATGTTGAAGTGAATTTCAATGTTATTATAAGTAATGATCATCTTGTCTTAATTGCTCTATATTTACTATTTTTCTACTATAGAAGAGCGATTCGTGCGGACAATTTTTTTTTCGAAGTGATCCACAAATTATTACGATTTCAACAAAACCTCTATTTCGAATTTTATCATAGTTTTTAAATTTATTTATCATTCTTTTAAAATTTTTCAAGGTATCATTCATCTTAGAAGATTTTTTATGCTGAATTCGATGTACAGCTTGTTCTCTCTCATTCAATAATTTCTCAAAGTTGAGTATATCTTGGTCAATTTCTATTATGCATTCCTTAAATGCTCGGCAAGTGTTACAGGCCTTGTAAGTTATATTCAATGAGCATTAAATTCATATCTTCAAGCTTTTCCGATTTTGGTTTTATATCGTTTTCAATATTTGAAAGCTCTAGTTGCCGCATCGTCAATTCATCGGATTTTTTGGTTATTTCAATTTGCATTTTATCAACTTTTTTTGAATTACTAACTAATGAATTTAGGAACTATTTCCGAAAGAATGGTTAGTCTTTTAACTCCACATACAGGGAATCCTATTTCGTCAGCTTGAATGGCATTTCTGTACACTTCAGCTTCGGTGCGTAATGGTACATGCTCGATGAAACGATATACGCGCCTATACTCGATTGTAAATCCATTTTGCACACAAGATTAACATCCAAAGCTCCCCATTATATTGATTATTCGATAAAAATAAAGCCTTAGCTGGTAGATCAGCTGTTCCACAAATCAAAGCTCCGTAAATTTTGACGAATTTGTCTAAATCTTTTACGTAGATATCGATTCCTTTCTGTAGTTCAATAAATGAACTATATAAAGGCTTACCCTTGGACATTTTTAGTGCCGTTGAATGTAAGTATTAATACCACAAATTTATTATTCAATTATTTTAATAAAATATTATGCTTTCCAGACTACGTCAACTGCAAGTGCACATATCCATTGGACATTGTCTATTTTACCAACGTCGTCAACAACATGTGCGCTTCAATGCGTCATCCCCGCAGATGAATTTTTACTTATTTCTTGTTTTATTTTACCTTAAATTTAAACAATTTAATTTCTTAACTATTACCAATTTTTTTCGTTTATGAATAAAACTTAGATTTAATAAATAAATGGTTTAAATTCTAAATTTCAATTTTTAAATTCATTCCTGCGTTCAAATTACTTTTTTTTAATAAACAATCGAAATAATAATGATTTCAAATAATCTTTTTCATAATTTAAAAATTTTATTAGCAATATATGGGCAATGAATTTACAATATATGCGTGGGTGTCCATATACCTCTATAGTTGCAATATATTGGCGAATCATTGGCGAGTCATTCGCCAATATATTGCAACTATACATTGCCCATGTATTGCAAATTCACTGCCAATTGCTTACATTTTTGCCGAAATGTAAGTCATAAAAGTACTGTTTGAGAGTGACCTATGAGTTCAATCGTCTCACCCGTGGTAGTGGCCGTAAGCATTGATGTTCTGAAAAAGTGTACGCGACTCTGGAGCTGAAGCTCAATCGGTACCCTCTGAAAATTGGTACAGGTCACCGAAAACATGACTTTCCAGAAAACGCAAAAGAAGAGAAGAGATATCTAATTGAATATTATCGGTTCTAGAAATCAATAATAGAATTAAACCCTTGTGCTGTTTATTTAGGGTATAAGCGTACGACATTTAATGGCATTTATGTCGAAAATCACGATCGAAGTTTAGATTTTATTTTTAAAAAACCCGAATAAATTTTACTTTGCGTTTTTCTTTTTCTCAATCTCTCTTTTTTTACTGGCTGAGACGCATCCGCAGAATTAGGCTATGGGTGTTTTTGTTAATGAAAATATCCAATGTGATGAGTCCCTTTTTCCAGTGTAGCGCAAATATGGACCAAAGGGCGAAAAATGAAAGCAAAATGAAAAAAATTCAGAAGACGATAGTTTTTATGTGTGCGTATTTGTGTCCGAGTCTATGTGCTCATGTGTGCATGTCTACTTATGTGTATCTTGCATCTGGCGAATTCGTCAGACTATTAAAAATATCTTTTTTGTACAGGAAAAAATCCCAGGAAAAGGTTAGCGACAAGGTGGACAGATTTTAATCAGACTTAATAAAACAGACAATATATATTTTAGACGAGCTTCCAATAAAAAAATTGTTGATAAAACTTATAATTCGTATGAAAATGAAAGCGTATTTTTATAAAGAAGTGTGTAAGAAAATTTTTTCGATCTTATAACCCCGGTGTATGTAATGGATGTGACATCATCCTAGGTGAATAAATTTTAGTATAGAAATATTCTACTAAGGCTATAAAGTTATTTATTTATTTTTTTCACTCTTGAATCGTCATAAAAATGCATCATGATCGTAACACTTTACTGCTTTCAAAACTTCAATCATGTTTAATCAAAAAAATCACATCATAAGGCAGGATAAACTCTGCAACTCGTTCGTTGTACGAGTAAGACTGAAATGCCACAGATACGCTAGTCTGGGACGATAAAAACTTATTTTCCGTGAACACAATATAAAGTCGTACCATTAAAAGCAACCGAATAATAATTTGCCTTTTTTCAGCAGAAATCTGAGCACGAGCAACAATGGGATGGCGATGATTTTAATAACGCTAATAATTTTTACAGCTAGCAAAAATGTTCACCTCCGCGCAGATTAATCGTCGACGCTCGTCGAAAACAATTGCAAATCAATAATACACAGGAATGCATAATAGTTGTACAGAATTGCATGTTATACGTAGGTATGCGTATATAAACGCGCATACATATTATACGTGTACTTTGGGATCGCAGGAGCGCGCGTCACCCGCGCCAGCGCATGTTTAACACTTTCACGCTGACGCTCCGCGGTGTACGCGCGCCGCGTCCTTGCACCTATATAAATACACTCACAGACAGACACAAGAGGCGTATATACAATATATATAAGATACAGATACACGAAGCGCAAATATTTTGACGCGGGGGAGCTTCTGCGACTGCGAACTCGGCGGCACATACAGATTCGCGCGCTTGGGCAATCGGATGCTTATTACGCGATTATGATTTCGAGGATGCAATCGCTGCGCGCAGTGCGGTATGTGCATGTATATATATATGCGAGCTGAACCAGTAAAAGTCAGATATTGAGATTACTCGCGGAGGCACTCTTTTCCTTTTATCCTTTCTATATGCGGCGTTACGTGCGATGCGACTTTTTACGATGCTTATACGCCGAGCTATTCTATAGCTCACTCGCAGGCGCGGTTATTATATTACTTCTCATATACTAGTTTCACATACTGTTGATTACTATTTATGGTTATAAACTTACGAAGTATTATTTTATCAGGTTTAAAAATGTTAAGTTCAACTCGTGTAGTCTGACAATCAAACAACTTAGGTAATAATTCAATTATTCGATAAAAAACATGAACTACATTACACATTGTCACATTTGTAAATAAACAAAAACCATTGATTAAAACTCACGAAATAACAATTTAAAATTTTAGGAAGTAGTAGTTAACATTCTGATGAAGCTCTGTAAACTTTTCAATTATAGATAGAGGTTCAGATCATACGTGATTAAATTAAGAGGTTTTACGTTTATTTCTACAGTAGCAAGCTCCTTACAGAACTCGGATTACTCACAAGGGTGAACGATGGTCCGAAAATTATTTTTAGTCAGTGTATTGTTCAAAGCTCATGGTCATCAAAATTCATACACTTGGTCGTTTAGATAATAAATAATACGCAGTCAATAGTGTGTAATCTCATTAATTTTCTTTAAATTACATCAAGATGTAAGTGTTAGGAAATTCAAATTCTTGTTCAAAAACTCGCGAACTGAGAAATATATAAAACCAATCAACTATGTATAAAGAGTTAATCACAAATTTCATCCTCTCTGTTTTAACTGGTAGCGGTCGTTTCATGAAGTATCTTTCTTTTATTGAATAATAATATGAATGCGTTCGCTTATGCGTGCAACCAAATGAAATATGCAAGCTTGAATCGATATGTATGAATAGAATAGTGTAATTTCACTATTTCTTCTGTGTTACGCTCGTTCATAATTATTACTTACTACAAGTTCATAACGGTAACACAGGTGCTGGGTTACTTAATTTTATTCGCAACAATGTTGATCTATAATAAGTATATGACAAGCAAGATAAAATATTTCTTGAAGCCGGGCTTTTCAAATTTAGCAATTAAGTATCATAAAAACAGAGTCTTATTAAAAACTTAGTACATTCATTTATTATAATTCATCTATCATTCATTTTTCTAAATTTATCATCCCTCTACAAGTAATTATGAATTGTACATAAAGAAAATTACAAACGATTGTTTACGAAGTCTAGAAAACAAACTTCACAATATTTAGCTTCATCGACGTCGGTTTAACAATTAACAATCACACTTTGGTATAATACAATTATCTTTTTTTTTAAATCTACTTTTCAGTTTAATTTAAATTTTTTTTTTCAAGCCGAATACGTAACGGCGAGCATAATCGCGTTTGGCAATAATTATCCATTACGTCAACTGATTTGTCATAACAACCATGACCATTATCATCGTGAGTATTCGCGTAAGAAAAATCCTTGACGACCATGAAATTATTCGAATACCCATGCAATGCGTTGGCGAATGCAGCTCATTGTATGCGTATGTGATTGCGTCTGAGAATTCACAAAAATTTTTTTTCATTCCACGCAATTTGGATTTGGAAAAGTCTCAAAAGCATTGAACTTTCACCGATTTACCGCTGTGTCCTTCGGTGCATATTCGTTATTTTACGATCCGCCTGAAGAGTTCTTAAGAGATCTTGAGCCGATTTTTGATTATTCTCATCATAATTACCGATTGATCAATTAGGAATGAAAGTACTCAATCATTTTCTAATAAAATTTAACAAAAATTTTTAATTATTTCAAATGTATAACTTTAGTTACAGAAATATTTAACTTACAGTTAATCTTAAAAAAAAAATTATTCATTTTAGGTACAAATTTATTTATACTTATTTTTATCGTAATAAAAATGTGTACTGATATTATTTCAGCTGCATCGAAATTCTATATCACTAAAAGAAGCTAATGCCGCGTAAAATTCATAAAACATGTGACGGTGCCATTGGCCGCAGTTGACTTTTTTTGTCGGTTAGTTCGCATACGCGAGGATTCTCCTGCAGTTGAATTTCGTTCGGTTCTCTCCCTCGGCTCCTGTATCCATATTATAAGATCCATTTAATCTTTGCTTTTCAGCGTATATATCTTCGATCGCTCGCGCGCAGGTTTTTTACCCTTGCTCGTTTTTTTTTCGCTTGGTTCTGCTACTTCTTATACTACTATATGTAAACCGAGTGGTATACACACATCCACCCTCTTTAATCCTTTTGCCTCTTGCTACTGTTTCTGCTTACGTGTTCAACTCTTTTATTTATTTTTTTTCACCGCCAATTACCGCACACTGCATTTGTGTGTGAGAGACTCGACTCATGTCGTAAAATATTAGTTCACGCGTGCTTATTCAATGTCTATTATAAAATTCTAACGTTTTTATCGTACCTTCAGTTAAACAAAAGTTACAGTAATGATGTTAATATTTTTTGCGAGTGGTGACACATAATGTTGGCTTAAAATTAAATCTTGGCCGCGTGCGTGAATATCATACAGATGTAATAACAGTAGATTCTGTTCCTTCGATTTATGAAAAATGAATTTTCAGGTATCATGGTACGCGCGATGCTAATTATCGAGCGCACTCGCGTAAACCGGTTTTGCGATAAGTTTGCGCCGAAAAAAAGAAGGAAAAAGTGAAATGCAGTAATGTAAAATGAAAAAAAAGGTATTCGTATACCTTCGTGCATACGCGCGGCAGACAATCAAGAGAGAAATGCATAGCGATAGGCACGTGCGAGCGCATAGCGCAGATTTTTCATACAATTATAAATAATTTCAGAAACCGTCGAGAGACGAAGACGAAGAAGTAAAAAAAGTGTCTTTAACTTTTTCATTCTATGCAAATGCAAATAGTGAAAATATGCAGATTCGTTTTACCTACCTATCCCCACTTCATCTATCTTTCACTTTTTTTTTCTCTCTCTCTCCCCATTCCTTTCGATCAAGCAGCGATAAAAATGTCAGCGCTTCGTGTGAGTGTGTCTCGGTTGCGATGCGCCTATTTCTGGGATTCGAAGAGAGAGAGAGAGAGAGAGAGAAGGGAAAAACGTCTTCATCTCTGTGCCGTAATATCAAAACGATCTACGTATACTGTTCGACAAAAAGTATTTGCCAAATCCTTTTACGGCGCTACAGGCAAACATATCGTCATCGAGGTGTAAGTAACAAAACAAAACAAAAAACTAAACAAAAAGGATCGTTCGCTTGTTTTCACAGATACATTTTTGCATACATATCGGGAACTTTTTTCCGCGCGCGCGCGTTTTCCCTTTCATCCGCGCTCGCGCGTGCACTCAAGCAGTGACGTATCGAGCTGAGCCCCTCATGGCGTATGTACTACTATGCACATTCGTGTGTAGGTATATGTGCAGTACGTGTGTGCGTGCGTGTTGGCGTTACAGTCTCTAACATCTTTTAGGTGTACATCCACGCCTCAAAGGCCACGGAGCTCCTTGTCCTATTTCTGACGTCATGCAGACTGCACACGACCGAAAACACGAGCCTTTGCCAACACAGCTCCTATGGCTGCAATGTACGAACCGCGGCTACATACGCGTGCTTGCTATAGGCTATATATATGAGTGAGATAGCGAGAGGAATGATGAGTATATCCACCCGCGCACTTTCATTACGTCCATATAATAAGCGTTGTCTCGTCAATCCCATATGGATCGATAACGCGTCGGCCTGATCTTCCCGCAAAATCGAATATCGAATGCTCGATAGCAAAGTATATGTAACAAGTGATCGTCGACGTGGCAAGTATAAAACCATAATCACGCTTATTTGGCTGGTAAAATAAAGCGGCCCTCAACGATATATGTAGCACGGTGACAAACATTTTTATAAAATTTTCAATTACTTTTTGAACGCTTTTAAACTTGTTTCATGCCTAAAATTATTCCATGAAATTGATGGTGGTTAACAATTGAATTCTATTATTTGTTACGTATTCTATTATTGAATTAACGTACATCCCTGAGAAAAGTAACTTGGAAAAAATTAATATTTTCATAGTAACTGAGGAAAATACTTGGATATTATTCTTCAAAAATTAGATACTTTTTTGCGATTTTATATTAATTTTTTAAAAAACTAGCTTATTTTCGCGCACCACAGAATCACTTTTTAATTTATAAATTTTTCCGTAAATATTCTATCGTTGACACAAAAATTATTACTATATTCATTATACACGAGATAAATAATTTTATTTCTTAAATGACGTAATTATAATGGCTTAATTTTACAAAGTTCACATTGACATAGCACGGAAAGTCTGACGAAGATAGAGCATAGAACTGAATTCGTTCCGTTGTTTACGTCGTGCGTCTCATGCATGACCTCCGCGTGTTGCCTGGCTCACTGTGTTTCGCTGCTCATGCCATAGCTCTACGCTATATAGGGACTGTGCGGAGCTCGTCGAATACATGCAGGCATTTTTCATATAAACGCAGTTTTTCAAAATATAGCGAGCATAACACAGCTCTCTTCGACAGTCTTTCACAGTGAAATCAGTTTGATGTGTAAAATCACCGCGGAAAGGTTAATTGTTAACGAGAAATATGGAATGCAGTGGTTTATTTAACAAGGCTATCAGGTAAATTTTAGTTTTTGAACATGAAATGATAAAAATATTGAAACAAAATACATGATCTCATTGGAGTTATTTTAGCGTAAAAGAGGAACCCAATGATATGTCGCTTATTGAAAATAATTGTAATATGGCTGACGAGATAACTGATCTTAAAAACTTCCAACTTTTACCAATATTACAAGAAAATTCAGTAAGTTTTGATAAATGTGATTCGTATTGAAGTTGTTTTTTTTTAATGAAAATTTTAACATAGCTTTGATAATTCTACAGAAACATAACCTTCGAAAATTTCACTTGAATCATAACAGTAAATTTGATGGCGAAGTGGAAATAGTTGTTGAATGTGAAGATGTCAAGCCAAACTTCAATTCATTGAAAGTTATGAAAATAAAAGATAATTCTCCAAATCACTTGCGAAATCTAAGAGATAGTGATGTTTATAAAACTCAAAACATAATCAAAACAGAATCCATGGGTGAAGTGAAAAACGAAGTAGTTGATGACGATTTAGGAAAATCAAATTTGAATTTTGATCGTAAACTTGTGGAACAAAATAAAAAAAGGATTAAAAAAAAGTTTAACAACGAACCTAACCTCAAACTACACATCGATACAGTGAATAGGATTATTACCCATGCATGCAATATTTGCACAAAGACGTTTAAACAAAAGAGAAATTTGAATAGGCACGTTCAATCAGTTCATAATGGTATCAATCATACATGTGATATTTGCGAAAAGAAATTAACAACAAAGCACAGTCTCAAAGTCCACATCGATGCGGAGCATAATGGTATCACTCATACATGCAATATATGTAAAAAGACGTTTAAACGAAAGAATGATCTGAATAGCCATGTTCAACTAGTTCATAATGGAATCACTTATACGTGTGATAGTTGCGAAAAAAAATTTTCATCGAAGCATTATCTCAAAACTCACATCGATATAGTGCATAGAGGTGTCACACATAAATGTGATATTTGCGGAAAGAAATTTTCAACGAAGAGGTATCTCAAGGACCACATTGATGTAGCGCACATGGGTGTCACATATACATGTGATAAATGTGGGAAGATTTTTAAATGGAAGTTTGATTTGAATCGTCACGTTCAATCAGTGCATAATGGTATCATTCATACATGTGATATTTGCACAAAGACGTTTAAACGAAAGAATGATCTGAATATCCACGTTCAATCAGTTCATAATGGAATCACTTACACGTGTGATACTTGCGGAAAAAAATTTTCAACGAAGCATTATCTCAAAGCTCACATCGATATAGTACATAGAGGTGTCACACATATATGTGATATTTGCGGAAAGAAATTTTCAACGAAGAAGTATCTCAAGGACCACATTGATGTAGCGCACATGGGTGTCACATATACATGTAATAAATGTGGGAAGACTTTTAATCGGAAGTGTTATCTGAATAGGCACGTTCAATCAGTTCATAATGGTATCACTCATGCATGTGATACATGCGGAAAGAAATTTTTAACGAAGTGGTATCTCAAGGTCCACAATGATGTGGTGCACCTGGGTGTTACACATGCATGTAATATTTGCGGAAAAAAATTCAAATTTAAAGGTAATCTCAAAACTCACATAGATTCAGTGCATAGTGATGTTAAACGATCATATAATATTTGCGGAAAGAAATTATAAACAAAGAATTATCTCCAAATCCACATCGATACGTTGCACAGAGGTGTCACACGTGTATGTGATAAATTTGGGAAGAATTTTAATCGTAAGTGTCAACTGAATAGGCACGTTCAATCAGTTCATAATGGAATTACTCACGCGTGTGAAACTTTCAATGAATTGTTATCTCAAGGTTTACGTGGATAGGACAAGAGTATCACATATGCATGTGATATTTGCGGAAAAACATTTTCAAACGAAGGTAATCGTAATGCTCACAGATATGATGCATACTGACACCACTTATACATGAAATACATTTGGAAAAAAATCTTCATCGAAGAGTGATCTCAAGAAAAACTTCATTTCGGTTCATTGTGAAATCATGGATAGTATACATGAAAACATATTTTCTCTAAAAAGTGGTTTTAGAACTCACTTTGATACAATGTACACCAGAAAGATGCACTAAGGGTTGTATCATAGCTCGATTGTATTGTAACTGTTCGAAAGAAAAATTTAACGTTTTTCATTAATATCATCAGTTTCTCCAATGTTATCTCATTACGTAGCGACAATATTTAAATTTAAATAAAATCAATAAATGTTGGCGGAAAATGAAGCACATTATTTATTGTCAACCTATAAATTGTTAACCTCTTTGCTTTGATATTAATGTAATATATGTTAGTCACATTCCAGCGCTCTTTGCTGGTCGCAATTATTTGCAAGTTTCGTTTTATGACTTTCTTTTATTTGAATTGAATCGCTGCAAAATTGTTTAAGCTATTTAGTACATAAATTTATAATAATAGAATTTTTGGCTGTAATAACCCATGGTCAGAGAGTCAGAGAAAAGTTTAAAATGTCAATATACAGGAAAATGCGATTTTTTGTCAACAGGAATACGAAAAAAGTTAAAAATAAATTATCTGTCAAATTTTCACTGATCACGCATATTTTCATGTTCCTGAAACCTCAATAACAATTATCAACGCCCATATAACAAGGTCAAGTAACAATAATAATTACAATCATGATTTTCGCCTCGAATTTTGAATTACATTTTCTTAGATCTGCTCTTGTATTAACTAGAAGGTGGTTTAATTCTTCCACAACTAAAAACGTGCATCCACGTTTTATTATTGGTGCAGCCCCTATTTTACCGATTCAAAATTTTTTGCAGAATTGTACGCCCTATAGTAGCGTATACGTATTATGGTGCACATGTACTCGATATTACATATAGGAGTCTCGCTCGCAACGTCTGCTCGCATCGCGGCACGTTCACCATCATGGCGTATACAGTCCATGCGCCGAGCTCGCGAATCCAGAGAGTAGTTACAAGGCTGAAAGTCGTTCTCCAACTACTTACTTCTTCTTTCTCTCTCTTTCTTTTGAAGCTGCTGCTGCTGCTGCTGCTGAACCGATGCAGTACTATACACAGCTCGAGCTCTCTGCCACCTCCAGTTGAAATCTCTTTCTCTCTCTCTCTTTCCCTCCTGCACTCGATGCAGCGCGCGTGTATTATGCAGCACAGGCACGAGTGCATACACGTACGTATGTATGTATGGTGTATATATGCTGCAGCCTATTGCCGCTGTCCCCGAAGCCGCAGGTACCAGCTATATATATACAGTAAAAGCAACAGCTCAGTTTGCCTTTTAACGTCGGCAGTTACGGACCTATATCGTCCCTATATAATACCGAGGTCGTCGGACACGAATGTATACGAACTTTTTTTCCCTCCTCCTGGCTTCGTGTTTACACCGACTTTGTCTTCTGCTGCATTTGGCGCCTAGTATAGCAGCTATTTTATTATTCGTGTATTGCGCTTCACCCCTTTCCCGGTGCCTCGAAGAACGTCAATGAAACAATACGAATTACATCGAAGTGCGATAATATAATTTTCAGCAGCTTCGTCAGCGGCAATAATATACAGCTCGTGGGGGCGTATAATTGACCATGGTAATTTGTGCACATTACATTCTGTAATTGTGATCGTATCGGTGCGATATACCACTTCTATATCGAGTCTATGAGTGCATACGTATTATACTTATGAAAAAAAGTGCTCGATCGATGACAGTGTACGATAAAGCTCATGTAGCACATCTATCGACGATTTATTCAGTGCGCGCCTGATACGTAATAATATACTAATAGGGATGATAGTGGCGAGCCGCATGGACCGTCAGTGCTAGAAAAGATCTCTGTGTTAACCCGTGTGTTGTTGTTGTTGTTGTTGTGTACATTGCTATACTATATTTGATCGATATTTCGATTACAATCGTCAATTAAATTAATTGTTCTCGTTTATCGAGATCGCTCCGTCTCTGTTCTCGGCTCATCGAGTGTATCGGAAGCAAATCAACTGCAATCGTCGTCGTTATCATCGAGAGCTTTTTTCCCAACGAGTCGTGAGATAAAAAGCACGCGATATCAAAGTGCGAAGCTGTGAGCGAGAGCAGGAGCTAAACAAGCCGTCGAGTTTCTGCAGAAAAGCAAGAAAGAAGTAAACGTCCGCAACAGGTGCGTCCTTTTCATGCACACATGTATGCAACGTATATCTATATTTTGGGCGAGGAAAAGTGATTCCTTATATTCTCATACGTGAATGTACGTATGTGTGCACCGACAATGATAGCCTCGCGATGCGTGCACGTATGCCATACAGCCATATACGCGTATACGTGTGTGTTTATACACGCTGGGCACGTCGAGGTTTCGGACGTACATATATAGGTATACGGCACGTACGAATATATGCACCGGCGTGCATTCATCCAGGTATATATACACTTGCAGACAGACTTTCCCGTTCTCGCGGCGGTGGCGGCGACTGCTGTATATATAACACACTATAGATACTATATATGCTGTATTATAGGTGCACGCGCTCGGGCTGCATGGCGGCGGCGGCGGCGCGCGTGCGTGCGAACGTTGCGTGCGCGCCATCGAGTGAAACGCGCGCAAAGACGTTATACGGACGGGGCCTTCTCATACATACATTCGTGAGCCGATTAAATTGTACGTACTCATATACGTACATGGAGTGCATTCGCGTACTCTTTAATATGAAGTCGAAGGTGCAAATATTTGTTTTTTCTCGTTTCTTCGTGCGGTTCGCGTCACGAGCATCACCCTTTCGCGTGACAAGCGATGATTTGATTTGACGCCCGGCTAAAGAAATAACAGATTACATATTTGCGCGATGCAATGCACAATTTCTACACGTATAACAGGTATAACAAGGGCCGTCTGTGGACTAAGGAGTAACGTTGTTGTTAGATTGGATTATGTACGATTCAATATAGAGAACATTGAGATTTGATTTTTGAATTCTTTTTCGTGGTCGATTTCGGGGCCACGAGCTCGGCTCGCGCGTGAAAATAATTCAGATCGTAAGAATAAAGGAGATGTCTGCAAAATTGGCAGTTATTGGCGTGTATATGCGTTCGTTTGTAGCTTATACATACGTAAGTACAACACATAAGCGCAGCGTATACATATACGACCAATCGTATAACACGCATAAGTACAGGTTACATAAATCGGTAGTTGGTATCGGTAGTTTATTTCTAGGTAGTACTCTCGTACATTGGCAATCGATACACGCGCGTATATATATATATACAACAGGACACAGGGAGTATCGATGTACAGACTACTCCGCGCACAATTTAAAGTGTCTGTCTGCTCTTTTTACGAGTAATGCGCTTCGTTATATGGGCAAATCCGCCGAATAGGAACGCTTGCGGTAACTTTTGGTTGTGATAACCTATCAACGAGGAAAACTGAAAAATATAACGAATAAATGCTTGGTCCATTGCTTTGTTTTAAAAATTTAACATTAATTTCGATTTATCATGAGTAAAACAGTTAATGAAACAAACTGTAAACCATGCTTCAACTTGATGGTTGAACTTTTAGAATAAAAAACTATAGAAAAACATACTTCTAACCCATTAAGCCCTGCTAGCTAGCTCACATAGGAATACTTTAAAATAATAAAAATTAAAAATATTAAGAGCATTTTAAATGACCTAAAAATAACATTTTGATTTTTTTTTAAATTTAGACCTGCTTTCAATCACTTTAAATACGATAATATCAGTTTAAGTTTTTATCACTAGATGGTGAGTATCTTTATCCATAAATCTGCAAGTGGCAACGGAAATATAATTGTATAAGTCAAAGCGTTTTTATTACGATAGTTACATTGTGTAAAAGCAAGTTTTTTATGTCCGCAGAAAAATTTTTTCGGTTCATTCGATTTCACAGAGAATCGACCATATATAACCGCTTCGCTTCTTACTAGATACATAATAGGTTAAACCTAAATGTCATTATTTAGCTAAAGTTTAAGAGTCGATTAAAGTGCGCACACGTATAAAAGAGGTAATGCAGATAATCGGCAGGTTGCAACGGAGAACAAAAAATTTGGAATCGCTTATCTATTTTATTACGACATAAAATGTGTACCCTTTCCCGCCTTCGCTCGCGTATAGAGACAGAGCGTATTATACGTATTAGAAGCGAGATAACGCGTTCGACTTTAAGAATAACAATATTGCAATAATTGTGGAGAAATATCTAATCTGTGGCCCGACGTTTCATTACGGGTGATTAAGATACAATTATGTGTATTATAGAGCAGAGGAGGGGTTGGTAATTGAATTACGCGATTATATTTCGCGAGATTGAAAAAAAATCTCATCGCTATTATGATTTTTTTTCCCTTTTCAAATGCAACTGAACTTTCTAAACTCATATGTAGCTCAGCGGCAGCAGCAGCAACGGCAGACACACACTTGCACTGCACGCACACGAGTACGGGCACTGCTCCATTTACAAAGAAGTGAGAAATCTCCTCCAAGATCCGTAAATAAATTACTGCACTTAGCACAGATATTTCATTGAAATTCCCTCGGGTCGGGCGGCGGCGCGGTGACGGTAAATTTTCGACTTTATAATATACGAGTCGCTATCGTATTTTTCCATACCAGCTGCTTGGCGCTGCACATTTCATTGACCTAGGCGTAGACGCCTACAACAAGGTGACGTTTTCCTCTCTCTCTCTCTCTCTCTCTCTCCCTCTGTCTGGTCTCTCTCTCTCTCTCTCTCTTTCTCTCGTTACGTGCGTGGCGGCGTCGGCGGCGGCGGCTCTCGTATGTAATAGCACGAGCGAAATAAATCAGGCGCCTTTTGCGACAATGTGAATTTTTCCAGCTTGACATTCGTAGTCATCACACATATACAGAAAGAGAAGCTTATATATAGTCATCACACATATATACAGAAAGAGAGAGAGCTTATATATACCGTATGGTCGTGACCACCCGAGAGACAAACTAGCAGGGAGCGAGAGAGAAGACGATATGAGTGCAAGTGGACGCGCGTCGCGGCTTCGTCTGGCGACTCTTAACGTCGCCCCGGCTATTAATGAGATCTTGCTAGGACTGCAGTCTATGTATGTATGTAAAGGGCCTTGTGACTTCAATCAATGTCTCGCGCTCCAAAGTAATTAATGCATTTTTGCGTCTCGGCTCAAAGGGCCACAGCTGCAGTCTATACGTGTATATAAGAGCGACTCTTGAGCCTCGCGAATAAAACGTATATATAATTAATTCTCTCTCTCTCTTTTTCTGTGTGACGATGCCGCGCTCTCTCGGCTTCTGATCTTATAACGTTAAAATGAGCTGATAAAATTTTGATTCGATTGAAAAATTTAATTAGATCGATACTCGGAGATTCAAGTCAGCCGCTTCCAATATTTTCGCCTTATCTATCTCGGACCGGATCATAAGGAACGAGTTTCTTATAATAGTTGAGTGGCTTCTGAAAACTTAGAATTTCGATCGCGTAATTTTTTTCCAGCTATCTTATATAAATTGAATTATCGATCAAAAGCATAATCGATTTTCAATCAATTATGTTAATGGTTACAATCTTGTCTCATTTAATGTACGAGCACTTAAGTAAGATTCGCGGAAAAAAAAGAAGAAACATGCAGAGAAAAAAACGTCTTTGTTATATTGAGCTGTCTCTGTTAAATCACTGCCAAGTACGCATTCCGACACGAAGGGAAGGGCTTGAATGGGTGGTTAACTTGTTGCTTTGCTTTCTACGGTATTCTTCTGTTTTCTTTTTACTCATTGATACAACTTTTTAAACCAGATACTTAGCTATCTCTGTCTTTCTCTGTCGCTCTCTCCGTCATTTGTAGCAATAATTCTCAACTAAACATGCAAAACACTGTATGACGCTAATATGCGATTTTTGGGTGGTATCGAAAATATATTCTCGTGTTTATCATAAATATTCCTTGCGTCCGACCGCATGCGATGATAACTAAATTGGCCGCGGTATATTGCCTTGTTCAATAAATGTTTCAACTGTATACGAGACCATTCATTATAATTTATCTTAAGCCTTTCTGAAAAAATTATTACGAAACGTTTGTTGCGTAACTCGCGTCAAACTTTTTTTTCATTTAATTTCCAAAAAAAGAAATGATTAATGCATCGAACATTTATAAATTTCAATTTCTGAGTTACGGCAACAGAGATCCTTTTTTATGAACTACATTTTGAACGAAAAGAAGGATTTGAGAAAGCAACGTAAGACGTGGTTCTGTCATTACCACGCTTTTTTATTTCGCTCGTTTTGAAGTTTTTTCAATTTTTAGCTTCAGAACAGCTTGCAACCTTATAAATACTAAGTTATTAATGCGCGGAGATAAGATTTTTCGAATATTTAACAAGGTCTTCCATTTATATTCGCTATTTTTGAAAAAAACTTCGCTTTCTACCTACAATTAATCATCTCCTCTTTTTGGTCTCACTTCTTCTCCTTCTTTCGGATACTCCTGGGTGTGAATTATTACATTGATCCTCGAGATATATCATATAAATACATGTGTGTGTTCCTTTTTTTGTCTCGTCCACTCTGGTGTAAAAAAATTAATCTTTGTAAATACCAATTATTCAAGAAATGGTGGATCTTCAAAAATACTGGTACGACGACGAGGAGTTGGGGAAAAATGTGAAAGAATTATTGATAAAGTCGATTGTGTCAAAAAGCTCGAGCATGGGAAAAAACATCATCACGGAGAGCTTTGCCAGATGTGTAAACGAAGAAAGAATAATATGAGTAAAACATACAATTAGATGTAATGTAATAAAAAATTAAACTCATAGCTTGATATTTAACGTGCACGAGCGCGGAGAAATAAAATAATGACAGTAATCTACGAAAGTATCAAAACTCACCGAGAAAATAACGAATTTTCGACTAAATTTATAATCTAATTATATCGAGGTAAACGCACGTAGTGCATCGAATATATTATAGGTGTAAATTGTTGATAGAACAGTGCATGCGTATCGATGCTGTCTAAAAAAGTTTTCTAAAACATGACAACTTTTGAGGAGCTACCTTTTGAGGAGCTCACTTTTGACACTTTTCTGTGCGAGTTTCTCGATAAAAAGACACTCATTCAGTTGGCGCCGTTTAATTTGGTAACGATGGGAAAGCGTAAATCCAGCGAAGTAGATACGCCCGAGAAGGGCAGAAAAGCCACTTACATGTTCGGTTATTGAGTGCTCATATAAATTGAGATTTTTTGGGAGATGATACAAAATACAAACGACTGCCGATTGAGTGCTATGAATCGATTATCGAACAGCTAATGAACCAGGATTATCATATTTTCAGTATTATTTTAATGATGCATTTTTTCATATTAAGTAAATAAATAAATTTAAAAAATGAGTTTCGATTTTTTTATTGCTCGTCATCTGAAAAAGACAATACTTAATAATAAAATCTTGCATGCGCTCGTAGGCGTGCGCCCGCGTATAAATACAACAAAGCTATGCGCTTCGAGCACACGTCGATGCTGCAGGGTTTATGTATACGTGTGTGCGGTGGCGATTTACGACACGACGACGGCGACGTTCGTCATGCAGGATGCGCGGCACGCTATACACCATGTGATCGACGCCACTGCACAGTCTCTCTCTCTCTCTCTCTCTCTCTTTCTTCGTTCGTGATATAAAAGTCTATACAATGAAAATGTCTTTCTAAGACGATGAGTATTGATTTGCGCGCCTAAAGAGAGAGAGAGAGAGAGAGAGAGAGAGAAAGAGAAGGCTTTAACGTAAAATTTCGTGGGTGCAATTTCAATTGGATCCTTTCAGAGAAATTGCATGCACGTATATATAGACAGAAGAGAGGGTCGATGAACGTTTATTTGCACATCGTTGTCGGGAGTCGGAGAGGTCGAGTTGTTTTGTTTTTCTTTATTTTTAAGATTCTTTTTTTTCTCTTCAATTTCGGATGAAATATTTCTCTCGACTGGGTCGGGGGAGTCACGAGAGCTGCAAAACTTTTACTTTTAATATCATGAAGGATTCGCGCGTTTATTTCACGAATATAAATACGTCGTTTGGTCGTTTGCATGGGGCGCGACGTACGTTGCCTAAAATATAGCGAAAATACACGTATAAAGTTATCGATTTCTGCCGATAATAAGTGATAGATGTTACGCGGAGCAAGAAAAGAAAGTTTTTAACAACGCCAGGCCGCTCATTTTT
Organism: Trichogramma dendrolimi; assembly: GCA_034770305.1. Taxonomy (NCBI): domain Eukaryota; kingdom Metazoa; phylum Arthropoda; class Insecta; order Hymenoptera; family Trichogrammatidae; genus Trichogramma; species Trichogramma dendrolimi. Next base: position 7,103,993 of record JAPMIB010000001.1, read on the forward strand.
CATCGCGTTTCATTACCGCCCCAAGGCGATTCGCCTCTATATATAATAAGTGCTGCAGCAGATACGTATTTGTGCATATGCAAACTCCCTCTGCATCTCTCATTGGGTGATGTTCACACGTCACGCGGTTCTGCACGGCTCACATATCTCTCTCTTTCTCTCTTTCGTTTGCTCTTCGACATTCACACAAGGCGCTGAAGCTGCGATGATAATAAGCCGTGTACTCGTCCTCTCCCTCTCTCTCTCTCTCTCTATATGTATAACGTATAAATATATGTTAATTTTCGTTAGGCATCACCTACAACTTTGATATATATAACTTATAATGCCTCGGTATGAATCATGATTTTTGCTTATCATTGCACGCGCGCGCGCAAGGAGTCTCGAAACGGAGTGAAGCGAGGAGGGAAAAAAATTTTCACGCTGTTGTAATGAAGCGTGATGCGCTTGTATTCCGTCTCTCTCTCTCTCTTTCTTTTTCTTGCATACATTTATATGCGCACACGGGTGTACGTGTGTACGTGTGTATTTGTGTACGCGTGCGTGTACGTGTGAGCAAGAGCCTACATGTGGGAAATGAAAATCGTTTATTTGTGCGTGCGTATATACTACTCTCGGTGCGAATGTCCGACGTGTAATTTATCACTGCGGAGAGCGAGAGAGAGAGAAACGGAAAATGTCCGAGAGATATGTTTGTTACACGCAGAGAGCAGAATACATATAAATATTTTTTTCATTATTATATATTCGTCTTTCGCGCGTGACTGATATTGCCCGAATCGCTGAAAAAAGCCATCGTCGATATAGTCCCCCTACCTTATACTTGTGATTCCCATAATTCACAGCTTTAATAAGTGCCGACTAGACATATCTAATCTTATACATACACACACACACACCTCACGGTTATAAAAAAAAAACTAATGATGGATGAACAGAAAAAAGATCCAAGGCAAGTAATTAAATGCGAAAAGTGTTGATTTACAAAGATTACACATTCGGCAACGCGATCTAACAAGCTACATAATATATATCTCAAGCTAATCGAGGGCCTTTATCCATGATTTTGATCTTGCCTCACCGCCTCGTCGTACAGCTGACAAGTCTGAAAAATCACGGAGCTCCCCAAACACGCTCTTTCACGAACCCATTATAATACATACCTGCAGTTTCATTCTCATTGACGATCCAAGATTTGTATTCCGTCGTTTTTTATACAGAAGGACAAAAGTTAACAAATCAGCATCAGCAACTTACAGTGCGACGCGTAAATCGTTATAACGTAAAATCAAACGCCAACTCGAGATCCTTGAGCAGTGCGAGGCGAAAAATAAAAGATAAGTGAAGAATAGGAGATTAATAAAGAGAAAGGCGAAGACGTACATACTGCTACACACACACACACACATACGTATTATGTACCCTGGCTCACGAGCTGCGAAAAGAAATAATAAAGACAGGCAGGCATCCGTGGTGGTGGTGGCGGCGGCGGCGGCGCATTCCGTACGAGCCCTATGGGTTACTCGGTTAAGCGTGCTCGCGGTGTGTCTAGGCATGGCGCATATATACACATATATCTCTGGCTTGGCAGGCTTTGACTATATACACATACAGATTCATGCCACTTGCGAGAGAGACGAGATTTTTTATTCGCAGATGTAGCTTTTGATAACGATCCGTGACTGCGAGATGTTTATTATTGTAGTCTACGACGCGAGACTCGTAAAAATTCGATTTCTCTGCCTATTTAGCCTATTATGCCGTTTGCGCCGTATACATTTTAAATACAGACACACACACACACACTTACACACGGCCGAGGTGGGCACACAAGATTGGCTTGTTAAGAGGTGAGGATTAATTAAAGTAACTCGACGCGCAGCCTTTATAATGTATTATCGTTTTGCGCGTAGCACATACATTATATACGTTCTGTACCAATGCTCTGTACTCATATATTTCGTTCCCCGTGCTCCTTTTCAACTCCGCGACTTGATGTATTAATTGTGACATTCTTGGGAACGATTCGCAATGTTATATTATACGTATACGACTTGATTCTCGCGCGGATCGAGAAACGCCGGAGCAAAAATGCCGCGAATGATTAATTAGCGGTCTCGCGTCGCGAGGCGAAAAATCGCACGAAATCTTCATTCATTTTTTCTTGCTTTTCGCGACGTCTCGCCTGATGGCATTAAAATGAAAAATCCGAGAATCTCGTTCGAATTTCGGCTGTGCAAGTGTGCAGCGGTGCATTCGATTTTGAGCATATTAAGAACCCGCGTGCGTTCTGGTGCAGAAGAGATTCGTCAGGGTAAATTGAACTAGTGTGTGTGTGTGTGTATGTATGTGTGTACGCGTTACACTTATAAGCCAAATTAGAATGTACTAAGCCAGGCAGAAAAATGAGCAAATAATGCCAGCCGCCGAGTGTGTGCATCAACGCGCGCGCGCGGGCTAATAATAATGGAAGAAATGTGAGAACCAGTTTCTCTATGGGTGCACACTTACACATGCACACGCACTTATGTATGAGCAATAGAGAAGAATGTATGCGAGCGTATGTATATGTACTTGTATTATATACACTTTCTCGTGCAATTTCATACAGCGAAAAATTCTTGCGACATTATATCACATAAGTGCAACAGCGGCAGCAGCCGCAACGAACCTGTTTTTTGCTTGCACCGATCGATCGCTCGTTCGCCGCAGTTCGTCGATTTTCCCTTATAAGTACGACCGAACTTGGAGCTACGTAGTAGGCGCGCGCGCAGATCACCTGAAAAGTGACCATTATTATACGCGAAAGAACCTCTCGCGCGAGAAAATTGGCTTCCGGTTCAAATGAATGTGGGAGGCTGCCGCCGCCGCTACATTGCTCGTGTATATGCAAAAGTTATTATATATTGTAATTTACGACGAACAAGGCCTTGGCTGATTTTGATTATAGGCAGGCGCAACGATTTGTAGTTTCGTGGATACCACGTAGAAATTCCAGGCGCAAATTTGAGCATACGTGTGTGAGTGTGTGTGTTTTGTATGGAAAATCAAATTTCGAAAAGCACGAGTCACACGAAAATTATACACATTTGCCCATACAATATGTGAACAGTACTCATACCCGTAACCCAGAAAATTCCGGCTATAAATTCAATAATAATTTTCGATTGAGAAAACGCGAGGGGGGTATTGCGCAAGGGATTGTTATAAAGAAGTTGCAGTCTGTGCATGGTGAACAAACTTTCACGTTTATATCGAGAGTGTGCGACGGGATGACGGTAAATAGCGCGTCATTCTATAGCTACGTTAACAAGTTTTTAATTTGTGCATAAATCATCATGTTAAAAGTGCAAAAAGATGATTTTTTTTCAAAAAAAAAACATACAACGCGGAGCTGATTAATATGTAAGACATTTTAGTTTAACTTTTTTCAAATTATGTCATAAGGGCATATTACACGTTGTCATTGCTTTTCCATGATACAATTATCGCAATTTGATCTCAACATCAGTAAATAAGTATCAATTAATCTGAAATAAAATTGAATTAGAATCTTCTTCTAACCAATGATTAATGAGCCATAACCAAGTGACTCTTTGCTCTGTATGCTAGTTCATTTTTTTTAACTATATAACTGCTTCGTTATTTGAAATATCGTGTTATAATACTTTTAATAGACAGGTTGAGATATCTTCGATGATGCTAGGAATTATTCACTTTTTTATTATCATACAGGATAATAAACGTAGTTAAGAAGTCGATCACATTCTCAGACTATTTTTTGAGTAAAAAAAATTTATCAAATCCAGTACAATTGTATTATAATTAAAAATGTACTTAACAAATTTTTTTTTTTCACAGGCGGTAACGTGTAAAATTTTTAAGGTATATATTCTGGCTTCAATCTGTAGGAAAAGTGATTAACTTTTTTTAAGAGATGCTAATTACGATTAAAACAATTAAGCAAAAAAAATGCAATTATGTTTCAATATTCTAATGTTCTTATTATAATTTCATCATATTACAAAGTAAAAATATAATATCAATAATGAACTAATGACTATATTCATTTAAGTAAAATTAAAGCTTAATTTAATATTATCTCTCTCTCTCTCTCTCTCTCTCTCTCTCTCTCTCTCTCTCTCTCTCTCCTCTCTCTCTCTCTCGCTCTCCTCTCTCTCCCCTCTCTCTCTCTCTCTCTCTCTCTCTCTCTCTCTCTCTCTCTCTCTCTCTCTCTTTCTCTCTCCCTTTTAAAACATTTCTTTCCCTAACTCAATATCTTTCATTCCTTAAACCTTTTGCTCGCCATATATACTACTCATTATTATACCACACATATTGCAACTCATTTTTACATCGTACATTTCATTAACATTAATATTTGTTCCTAGTTTGTTATTACTTATACTTTACTATTTTGTTAAAACTAACGCATACAATTTTATATCTCTATTATTATAATCTGGATGGATTGAGTTCGCCGTATGGCCGAATAAAATTTTTCATTCAAGCAATCAAATCTCTCGTGTCAAGGAATTTTACGAAACTACGCTAGTTGTTACTGATGTTATCACAGTTAAAACAGGCCTATCGTGCACGATCGGCGGTGGCGGTTGAAAGTGACGATGAAAATGCACAACCTCCTCGTCGGGACCATTTCTTCTTCGCTCGTAATATTTCCAAATTTTGTAAGCGGCAAATCCTAACGCTACCAGAAACGCGAAACCGATGAAACAGTAAAAAAGTTTCCGCCACCAGCCGGTTTTAATCGCAACGTTCTCTACGACATGAATGTTTTCGATACATGCGTCGCTACCGGTGCGCAATTCAAAATTCGTATCTTCACAATCGTCTTTTTCGAAACATTTTCTCCACACGCGAGTGCCTTCTCCACATACTGGGTAATTCTTACCTTCTAGGTAGTACCTCGAATTTACGTAAAGTCTATTGTTGCTTATCATCATTTCATACGGGTGATCTATGATGAACTCTTTCTTTATGTCAGATCCGTCGAGCGTCGAGCTCATCAGCTCAATCTCCCATAAAGTGTCGTTAGTCTTACTCCAGTAGACCCTGGCGTTGTCCTCGTTTACGGCCAAAGCTGACATTAAGTGCGTCTTGTGGGTACCGGTACGAACTATGTCCATAGATCTCATCGGTTCACGCGTGTCGATCATCAGGATCCCGTAACTCTTATCATTGCAGCGCCCTTCTTCGTCACAATCCTTATAACGCGCATACAGTTTGCTTCGTTTTGGAATGAATACCGCCATTTCGATCAGACGTTCAACAAAAGTTCGCAAATAGTTGAGTTTATACGGAGCTTGGGAATTTTCCGTGTCGAAATAGTAGAACAACGAACATTTTGGTTGGTCGCTTGGCGTCAAATTGATGTAAAACTTATGTTCGATGTAATCGTAGCCTGCGAACTGAATGACGGATTCATTGAGGTACAAAGCAATTTTGGGTTTGGAGTTGACGTCCTCCGTCGATTTCTCATAAAGGTATGCTTTATGGCCAGCTATGTTCTCCCACGTGATATAAAACAGTTTCTTTTCGCTAGGAACGAAAATTATATTGTAAGCGATTTCTTGGTGGGGTAGAGTGACGATTTGCTTGATCTCGTATTCGTTATCGGTGATGGATCGCACGTGACAGACGGCGCTGTAATTATTAAGATCATGTGCCGTAAAATACATTTCCATGTTGACGTTTCGACCTTCGACTGAAAAAAACAATGCGTGAAAAAACACGAATTAATCGAGAGAAATGAGCCGCACGAAACTGTGAGCAAGTCGCGTTAATTGTCATATTTTTCGTCGTAAATGATCGAATTCGCAATGTGCCAACGATTTAAGCAAGCCACTCACGTTTTTGCGTACAGGTTGTTTTGATTGCTAGACAGTTTATACTTATACGTATAGTTGTATACTTTCTGTCGAGATATTGCAATTAATAAATTAAAATGATTTATTCGAGTTATTGAGAAACACTTATAAATCAATGCTGAAAGAGTCTCCCAAAGCCACAAGAGTATGAAATTAGCCGAGACATAGAGACGCGGTGGAATTTATAATCCAATTGCAGTCATTACAACGACAAAAAAGAAACTCATTTTCCACGGAAAATTGTAATGCTTAAATATTTTATTTGACATTTTAGTCTAATTTTGCGCTTTATACTTCAACGCAGAAAATTGCAAGCGCGACACAAGTACACGACGTTCGCCAAGATTAGAAGAAAGTCCGCCGATCTGCGCGCGCTTCAATTTGAAAATAAATTCGTACTTACGCGAAGGCTTTTACGAACAATTTGAAAGAAAAGTTTTAATAAATATTTACGCGCAATTGAAAACTTTCTACCTGTAGATCCGATACACATTTTTATGCTCCCGTGGCGCACTGGAATTCGTTTACTTGGAAATCGTCCGTTTTATATACACATAGATATTCACATTTACCTTTGAATTTGTTGCACACATCCACCGATTGCACAAATTTGATCATTACGAAGATTATGAGTGGTATTCCCTGCAAAATATGCATCTTGTACATCTCGCTGGCGCAACGTAATCTATCAAACGCCCGTAATAAGTGTCTCGCATTTAGACGTCAAAACGAAACTGAAGCCGCCAAAGCGTCGTGAACGATCCAACCTGACGCGCCGAGGCGAGGCCTGTATGTCTTAATCTTTTTTTCAGTTTGCTCTACCGTGAACTCTATCAGTCCGTGGCACGCGTGATAAGATGTTTGTATATAATATTCTAATGTATATATATACATTGAGTTAATTTAAAATTACACTTTGTATCATTTTGATCGTTAGATAAGTTTCTCAGTATTAGCCATACATCCATAATATAGGTTTTATGAAAAAAAATTCGCACAGCTCTCGAAGCATTAAAATACTTTCCCCACTCTTGTGTGTACAATATTATATCAAGAGTAATAAAGAAAACGCATCACTGCGTATCTATAGGCATTATTATAAAATACATATTACTTCCTATATAGAAGCTTACTTCCTAGAGATTCGCAGCGCATACACAAAGCCGATGATCGCACCGATGAAAGTCGCATCGCGTCGCGTGCAATATACCCGCAGACGCGTTCGTCAACGTCGCGCTTTTTCTCAACACGTTTGAAACGCAGCGAATGCAAGTATACGACATCACAAAAGTTTAAACTCGTACGCATCCCTAATATACGTACTATTAGGCACTTCATCGTGAATATCCTATTTGGCATTTGATTATCAGCTTGAATTTTTTTCAAGCTTGCGCAAGTGCCCAAACGCGTGCGTGTACTTTGCCGTTTTGCTTATTTTGTATAGTTTATATGGACCTCGGCGACTGACTACTTGAAACGCACATATGCCAACGTATTTTAATGTTTATATAAATACACGTCGCACATGCATAAGTACTTATAAACAATCAATCACGTCTCGTTTGGATGTGCGTTTGGATGAACGAGCTGCATCGTGTATCGTATACGACGGGGCATGCGTGCATATGTAACGAGAATCATCCTAAATGCAACTTTGGAAGGACTGCAAAGTATGTCTGTTTAGGCTTGATGCCTAATCACAACGAGTCGAATGTTTCTTTGAGTTAATTTGCCTTTTATATACAAACACATACGTAAGTACGTATACGAGCGAGCGAGGAAGAGCCTTGCTTAATCTAATTAACCGCGTGGAGCTTGCGCAGCGGCGCTGAGAATTTTTTTCTCCTTTTTTTTTGCACGTTACACTCTTTATAGTGTGAGAAAAGTTTTCTGGTGCTCGTATGGCTGTATACAGAGCTGCGGGCCGCAACAGCAGCAGCAGCAGCAGCGGTAGCTATTTTGTCCGAAGCGTGAGAATGATTAATTGGTACTAAGTGGGCATCGACCGCACACTGACTCGAGTATACGAGGCATGGGTAGCTAGCTGTATAGAACAGCGGCGGTAGCTCGTGTTTAGGATTTGATTTGCTTTTCTTTTTGCTTGTCGCCGCGCTTTCTGCAAGGGCACGAGCGTATAGCATGTACGGTTATACGGTTGTATACACTTTCCTTCGAGCGGTTGTCACACAGCTATATAGCTAGCACCGGAGAGACGTTGTTACGTCTCGTTAGTCATTGCAAAGAATTTCCATCCGTTAGTTTCTTCTCTTTTTTTTTTTTTAATCGGCTTTCATTGTCGCGCGTTTGATTTCGCGTCCGTGTGAGCTTGTGTGTGTGTGTAAGCGTGTGTACGAGTGCGAAGTCGCGCGCGCGCGCGCGCCGAGCTCTTATAGTCACACAATGGTATCGATAGATTAAAAGTGAAAGCCGGAATATAATAACAAATATTGCGTGGGTAAGAGTGACATAAAGGGGCCGATAGGCATTGCAAAATCATAATTCGGACTCTCATTCGTTGACCCGTTCAGACGAGCGCGCGCCATAATATTGTGTGTATTTATAAAGCATGACATAAAAAAAAAAAAGAAGCGGATCGGACGATCAGCGAGAAAGGATTCATTTGTTTTTGCTATTCGTCATGGCACCTCTCGATTCCCATGACTTTTTATTATCTTTCGCACGTTGAGCTTTATACCTTATGTCATCGATCCTCCTGCCGTATTTATTTATAGATATAATGCCTCAAATTGTTTCGCTTAATTGAACCTTTACCGTAATGGACGATTTATCATTTAAAAGCTTCATTATATGCCAAATTAGTCGCGCGGTCGAATAGAATCGGAATTTTCAAACGTGAGAAAAAAGTCGTCGGAATTTTATAGGTGCCCCGAGGAATCCAGTTTAGTATAGACGTCGAGTCACGCAATTACACGCGAACTGCAACTTCATCCCCTAATAATTCGCGATATAATAGAAATTGACGTGGGCTCGTTCTATAGATTTACATAAGTTAATGAGCTGCCTCGTGCCGATTTGCCAAAAAAAAAAATAAAAAAAATAAGGCAGGAATTAAGCCAAGGTAAAAATCGTATACATTTTACACGCTGGTAATAACAATTAGCTTAAGCTCCCTCGACGACGAAGGATAGATTGCGATAAATTTTCGATACCCATCGACACACGCCGGGATTAGCACTTACCATAAGCCTGTAAAAGATTTTGCGAGCGATTTCATCCTCTCTCGCGCATTGACATAGTACTCTACAGGCGTGTGTGAGCGAGAATACATGTAGTAATGTGCACGTGTATGCGCGTGCGGGGCCTATAGGCAAGAATAAGACGCATTATGAGCTTTATAACGTAACGCGTATCAACAGATGTGTTCGTGTGTACGTTAATGAAGAGTTTCTATATAAAAGTAATTATGCAATGAGCTCGCGGGCGCGATGTATGTGTAAGTGCATCGCGCGGACCTCGAGCTGCATACATTTATACATACAAAACACATCGTATACGAATGTATATTATACGAATGAGAAAACAGCTGTTTAACAAGCTTTTTCCAAGCATTTACCAAGTATTTGCGTAATCTATGGGCAATTACTCGTGCTTCGAGACGCCTGAAAGAAGGCGAATTATATCCCGACCGTTGAATGCTCGAGTGTACCTTGGATACACACACCTTGTCCGTTTCGTATACAAAGGAGAAAAGCTTCCTTAATATTTTTTAACTCATTTGTTTGACTTGTTTTCCTTCGAACTCCTAGACGTTTACATGACAAGTAATTTGTTCAATTAGAAGCAATCCAAATATTTCGGACTGCAGTGAGAGAAAGAAAGAGAGAGCTCGATGCGGGGCGTACCCCTTTTGTAAAAAGGCCATTAGAATTGAACACGTTCCGAGGAAAAAGTTTGTCGTTTTATATATACGAACGTTATTTCAATACCTTCTTGTTAAATCGCGTTAGTACTTAAAGAATTATTTTTAGTTTGTCACTTGCAGATTTACAGACAAAAGGGACTCGCCATCTAGTGGTGGCGCCTCAGAGTGGTTTTATAGTATTCAAAGTGGTTGAAAACTAAGTAGTTGATATGAATTTGTCGAAACAATTCAATTGTCATTTCAGATCCTTTTAAAAGGACATGTTTTGATTATCGGGTCATAATTAACGTTCAGAATAACTACCTGGAGTAAAACGTTCGAGAAATCATATCAATACATATTTTTATTACCGCGATTACGAAATGTTTTGTTTTTCTTTTCCGCGTACAGCGTCAACTTTGATAAATTATCATGCAAGCCTACATGTGTAACCGTCGCGTAATTATCCACCGAACACTTATTAAAATTAACCTTTCATAATTTTTAAACGTGTATACGAACAGCGCGCGCCGCAAGTGTATGCGTGCGCGGACACTCCCGAAAACGCGATTGCATGGCGCGCGCAAAAATTCATTAAAACGACATTTAACTCTAGCGCGCTATGCGTGTGAATATAATAATACATGCACACACGTAAGCGTAAATGCGATGATGGGCTTTTACGATCATCGCGTACGTGTGTGTATGCATTAAATAGCTCCTTCGGGCTATCAATAAACAACTTGAGACGCGACGTGTGTGCACACACTCGTTACGTCGTTCAATCCTAAATATAAAAACGAATGCGAGCTTTCGTCGTTTTTTTTTCTATAAAAATTTTTATAAATTATAAATTAATAATTAAGAAACTCCGATGAATTCACTGAAGACCAAAAAAAAAGTACGTGTATGTTTTGCCCAGACAATGCAGACTCATGGAGCAACGATATAATTATCCGATTTGTACATGACAGTTCAAGTTTAAAAATTACAATTTATTCAACGATAAAAATTGAATGATTACGGAAGCTTGGCGGCCGCGAGTGTGATTGATTCAGTGATACACATATATATATGTAATAACACGCGGCGTCTGCTGTTTCACATGATGTATGATACGTCGCGTTTGCCACCGGTCATTTTGACCGCGCGAACGTACGAAACTTTAATTAGAACGGCTCGTTTAGTCGGAAGAAAAAAAAACGGAGTATGACTCGTCAAAAGCTCTGATACACGGCTCGCAGTGCCTTAAGGATTGATTCGCGGCGACGCGACGCTCGCCAAAGTTTCAGGATTATCGCATGAATCCGCGCGAGCACATATATACATACGCGAAAATGGCATATACACGTAGAGGTGCTACCACTCGCGCGCGCGTATGTGCGTATTTATATGCGTGTACTTATATACGTATTATAAAAGTAGCGGGACGAGTTTGCAGGCGAGTGGCGGCGACGGCGTCAGCAACTGGTTGCACTGGCATCAGCGGAGCCAAGTGGCGGCGGCGGTGGCGGCTGTGCATATAGCCTTCGCATTCTTTATAAGCCACAGAGCTCGAGTGAGAAAGAGAGAGAGAGAAGTGAAAGCCCGTCGGTTTCAGGGAAATTTCGTGTACATATGTGTGTGTGTGTGTGTGTGGCTGTTGTTGAGCTGCATTGCTATAATGCGCGCTTAAAACTTTATTATGTGTACGTATACTTTGGATCGAAATAAAGTGTAAGATAAAAATATACGAGCTTGTGTGCGCGGCGCTGCCTGCTGCACACGTGCACGAAGCGAGTATTATCCTTGCGAGATTCGAAATATCTCGCGGTACTCGCGAGAGATGCCGGTAACGATCTCGAGGACATCGATTTTTTGACTTTCGCATACAAGCGTGCGCGCACACGTACATGCAGGGAGTTGGATAATAATTTTGTCGTCCGATGCTGTGTACCGCGTATGCCATGGCACGCGCGCACAAAGAGCAGCAAACCGTCGCGCAGAAAATTATCGGCACGCAATCGTTGTAAAACATCAATGAGATGTATAAAAGAAAAAAAAAAGGAAAAAATGCTGCTAACACATTAGCAAAAGGCTACCTCATAATAGGTAGTAAGATTATTCCCATTTTTATACATAAATGCTTATAGAATAAGACAAGGTCATACAATATAGGCGAGTATGCGGAAAAATAATTTTTACCCCGAGAAACCCCAAGAAAAAAGAAATTATTTTTAAAAAATTATAATGAAATTTCGGATTTTCTCAAGATCTAAGAGAATTTTGGAAATATTTCCTCAGTGATTAAGAAAGAAGAAAAGTAATTTAAAACTAAAAACTTTGGGGCTTATCGAAGATTTTTAAACGTGCACGTGAAACATGATGTTTTTTTTTAATTTTTTGACTGTATCTTATTTAATCATTTATAATTTTGAAATTTGATAATGTCTCAAAATAATTGCCATTTTGGATGAAAATTAAAGCAATCAGGAAGCTAGCAATTTGCCTATGTATTGTTAGCAGTTTTCAACTTGGCCCAAAAAAGATCGAAGTAGAGTGGGATAGAGCCCTAGAAGCAATTTGATCTTTACGTTAAATTTACTTTGAATCAGTCGACTGCTTACGTCGCTATTGTCAGCACACGTAAACAAGGTAAGCCTAGCTCAAATCTAATTTCAATTATTCTCAAACAGAGTAATATATTAGCTCGATATTCTGAGATTTTCCCTCGTTTTTTGTTTGTCGCGCAGTAATGTCGCACGTGGGGAAAATCCTTGCGTTGCTCCTGGTGGCGAGCCTCAATGCCTCCGCATCGATCAGCGCCTCGATGCCGATCTTATTCTTTGGGCGTCAGTCCTACAAAGACTTGAGTTGGGTGGATGTCAAGTGCACGGAACATCTGCCGGACCAAAACCGTACTCGGTGCGTGGTGAACCTCGTACTCGAAAAGGAGCCACGCGACGTGTTGACCAATGCTTGCCGCGTCAGACTGAGAACGGGGCGCTATCCCCTCGGGCCCGACTCCATGCAGGTGGTTCGCTTCGGCGACTACAGGGCCATTCTGAGCTGGCAGGTGCAACTGGAGCAAAGCAACAAGACCAGCTGGCGACTCGGCGTCATGGACTTGAAGCGCTGCAGGTTTCACGAGACCCCGATGGATCACAGCTGGAAGTTACAACCCGTGAGCTTCGTCGTGCACGAGAATGAATTTACCGTGGTGGTCTTCAGTGAATCTCCGGATAGTCCGTGCGCCGTGCCGGACTCGGGCCGCGACGTGCCGAGGTGTAAGATCCGTTTCGACTACGAAGGCGATCGTATCGGCAATGCCATGGTTTGGTTCGTCCAGGCCGAACGGGACGACAAAATGATATTGGAACCGTTGGGGAATCCGACGGCTGGTCACCTACTCATCGAGACTTCCAATCCAAAGAACTCGACTTCGGTAATCGCTCGCGCCTCCATTATCAAAAATGACGGCAAACTGTTGACACTTGGTAGCTATGAGTTAGTGAGCAGCAAATCAGTTAATCCATACGACGACATAGCCTACTCGTCGGCCAACGGCATCATCGGCATTTGCGTCGAGACCAAAGACAATCAGCTTACTTGCAACCAGTTCGATCGCGATGGTAATAAGACGCTCTAGAAGTCGATCCCGGTGAAGCGAAAGAACAAATACTTTATGATGAATCTGTCCGGACCCGGTGGGATGCTGCTGCTCAGTTACATTTGCACAGATCCGGACAACTTGTGCAATCTCGTTGACTCGATCACGATCTCGATATCGAGAATCGAAAGCAACGGAGACATCGTGCCGGATGTTTTTGAAAGGAAAGAATTGTACACGTGCAGCAAGAACTTGTATCGGGGCGACGTACAGCTCTTCTCTGTTGGTCCGAATCATTACTGCTATACCCAAGCCTGTATCGGCTACCCGAAGGACGCCAGCATGAGGAGTCCCATGATTGACTCAATCTGCTTTTTGGCACGATCGAAAGAGATCACCGATTCGAATACGAGAGGAATCGCGTACTTCGACCATCACAGCTACTACAAGAACACGACTCATCTGACGGTCTACTGCGGCCACTTGGCCCATCGCGACGACGGCAAACAATTGTGCGAGTTGAGTCGCTACGTCGATCAGCGCCTTCAGAAAACGTGCGAAGTCTGGCTGCACTCGGATCAGCAACCGATCAAGCCCGAGCATATGCAGGCACTGCTTTTCAACGACGACAAGGCCATTCTGAGCTGGCAGGCATTCCCCAGTAAATATACTTCCGGCGCGTGGCGATTGCTGGTCGTACACTTCGAGGACTGCTCCTGGTATCAGCCCGAAACGAGGTCCTGGCCTTACGTGCCCACGAACATCGTGGTGTACAAAAATTATTTCGCTGTAGTGGTCACGAGCACGGCGGAGGATTCGTGCAAGATGTCAGACTCGGGCTACAACGTGAAGAGGTGCATGATGTTATTCGATGACAAAGGCCAAAGTACCGTTGGGCCCCTCAATTGGTTCTTACAGTCCGAACGGGACGACAACTTGACCCTGGTGCCGTTGGAGTACGAGAGCTCAGTGAGCGGCCATCTGCTCATCGAGACGTCCAAGAAACCAAATTGGCTATTCGCTCGTGTCGCCATTGTAAAAAAAGACGGCCAACTGGTGACGCTTCGCAGCTACCAGCATGTGAGCGATAAATCAGTCAATCTACACGATTCGATAGCCTATTCGACAGACAACGGCTTCCTCGGCGTCTGCGTTGAGATCCAAGAAAATGACCGCGAGAAGATCATTTGCAACCAGTTTGATCGGGACGGCAAGCAGACGCTCGAGAAGACATTCAACTTGGGGCGAAAACAAGGGTTCGCCGTGATAAATCTGGCCAAGCCTGGTGGTATGCTGCTCCTTCATTACGTATGTACCGATCCTGAGAGCCGGTGCGAGAATCGGAACTCGTCGGTTATCGTCGTATCGAGAATCGAAAATGACAAAGACACCCCCCAGCCTGTGTTTCATAGTTTTGAAACGTACCAGTGCGACAGGCGCTACAATATAGCTTCAGCTCAGCTATTTGTGAAGGACTCGGGACGGTACTGCTTCACGCAAGTCTGCTATAGGGACCCGAAGGATCAGGACAACTTTTACAGACCCGTGATTTTTTCGACTTGCTTACCCGAAAAGGCGCTCGAAGCTACCGCCGACCAGAAGATGTTGAGGCTCTTATTATGATGTTGACGACTTTGTTTGTTCATACAGAGTGTACTTGGACAGACTTTGGTCGATTGATTTTGTTTTTGTTCCATTTGGTACAATTCTGTGGTGGAAAGGGAGAACCGACCAACTCCATTTTTTTCGAAATCGAGTTTATGACGTAAAACATCTATGTTTAGTGTAAACTTTGATGTGCGAATGCCAGAAAGTTCGAAAATTGGGTCTATCGCTTGGTACAACACAATGCCAAACCGACCAAGTCCATTTCGTGACAAACGGTGACCGGCCAAACCGACCAAGTCCACCTGTGCGAGCCCTAAAACGCGATATCGAGTCTAGTTTGGTTTCAAAATGATAAAATATGATGTTCGAACGCTGTGTATATCAACTCTCACCTCATTGGAAGCTGCCAGAATAAAATAAGGCTCAAAAAAATGAAAACATTTATTCAGGTAGCTAAACGTCAATCATCTTTTTATTTGACAATCCTGGCATTTTGATACATTTTATGAGCTATTTTTTCAAGCTAGAAACATAATATCACGCAATTGCTACAAAGCCCACAAGAAAAATTCATTTTAAAAAGCAGAAGTGCCGCGAAAGTGGACTTATAGTCGCAAACCGTTCCCGGCCAAACCGACCAAGTACACCTAATCTGGCTCCGCACCTACGCTATCAATTTGATAGATACACCGGTCAAAAGATACCACATAGTAGGTTAAAATATCACGGGTCCAGAGCTCTGGTCATCCGCGGCTAGCTACGCGCTCATATGCAACTTTAAACGCGTTTTTCTCGAAAACACGAAAAATGGAGTTGGTCGGTTCTCCCTTTCCACCACAGAATTTTACTCTTATTGTAAATAGCTACCAGACGTTTTAAATTATTATGGGTACATATATTTGACATGACTTCTAGAATAAATAGCTTTTTGAAATTAAAACGATCTGTCTCGTTGTTATATCATACCCAGAGCTTTCACGTTCGTTAAATTTATGAAAATATGTTCACTTGAAAATGCCCAAATATTTCCAATTTTTTCCAATCTATAATGTATTTCTCTGTAAAAAAAAAAAGAAAGAACAAAACTAACGTATACAGGCGAGCATGCTAGATAGTTTTCGCGTGTGCTGATACTCATCGTAATTTTTCGCGCAATAATTTGTATTGTATTGCGTATTCAAATCAACGATGCATTCGCGTTACTATACTTTTGGAATTCCCCGCATTTGTAATACCACACTGCGGTCGCACGTATAAATGTACACAACTACGATTCGACTGCATCGAAAACAATCGATTGATACGAACTCGCGCGTCGTAAATAATCGCTGAAAATTCGTCTTGCATGTAGCAGTAGCAGCAGCAGCAGCAAGCAACTCCGCTGAAAATTTCAATTTATGTAAATGCATCGTTGCTCGCGCGCGCGCATATTATAATAACTCTCTCAAAAGCGCACGCTGGAGAATAACAATAATGATGATGCGCGATGGCACGATAAAAGCCTGCCGTGCGCGAGGTACATAAAATTTGATTGATTGAAATTTTATGTACCTCTCGCGAGCTCAATATGTACGATGCACATGTATAGCAGATACATACGAGACTGCCAGTTGTCATGTGTGTGTTATATTATGAAGCTGTATTATCATGACAATAGCGCATTCGTTATAATACGTGTACGAATCAATTTATTTTAAGAATATCGCGTGATATTTATGCATATTATTATACATATACTAGCTGTGCAGCGCGCGAATCGTCGTCACGCAAATTCACGAGATTGTTGTCAGAAAAATCTGCTGGATGATCTCAACAATCGAGTTTAGATCCTTACGTATTAGAGCTTTCGCATTCGCGTGTTGTGCATATAGTGAATAATTCGGTGACAAGTTTTTCATCGAATTCCGAAATTCCACAGACTTGTTTCCTTTGTTTTTTGCCACAAAATCTGAATAATTTCAATCAAATATAATGGTCGCGCCGGCGCAGCTTCATCTATTTATCAAAAGACATCGATACATTCGGCTCGTGGGTATATTATTGCTCTAGAGTGCTTAACGATCTCGAGCCGATCTTGTTCTCTCTCGACACCAAAAACAGCATAAGTATACAAGGCGTATCGACCAATTGGCAAAATATCGAAAGCACTTGCCGAATCCTAGTTGCAAAACGCAAACAAAAGGAAATAAAAACTTGCGCGAAAACCGAAAAAAGCTCGTGAGTATCCACCGACGCGTTATTAGCCGACCTTAAGCCAAAAATACCGATATATATCTTGAAAAAAAAGGCGCGTGTTTTGTGCGTATAAAACACAATATATTTTATATAAATAGTATATATCGTATATAAACGAGAGTGTGTGTGGTATGTGTGCGCGTATTTATGTGAAAGAGTGAGGGGGATATTACGAGACTGGCAACGATTACTGTCGACAACGACGGCGACGGGCGACCTTCCTTTTGCCTCGGCAGTGGTGTAGTCGTAGTATGTATGTATGTATGGAAGTAAGCGGCCGATCTCTTGGTTTCTTGGTTTCGAGCGCATTTTTCGATATCGAAGCGGAGATAAGCGCGCGAGCCAATGTGGACCACAGCGCAGAGCGACGGTAGAACAAAAATCCATTGGGAGTGGCCGGCGCGCTCTTGCGGCTACTTTTCGCGCATAGCAGCTCGACTATTTTTCCTTGACGATATTATACACATAAGCCGCGCGTTTATGGGTTCGAGTGTATGACTTTTTATTCCACGCGTATTTTGTATCAAGTGCTCGTGGATAATAAAAATTTGTCGATCTCGAATCTCGATGCAACCTCTATCTAGCTGCGCGCGCGGAATAAGTTAAGCACTACTCGAATTGCCCGATTATAAAATGAGCTTTTCGAATTCAATTACAACAAAGGACGATTAGTGCAGCGTGGCGCGCATGTAGGCACACACAAACATGTACAATAACGTTTTCTTCTAATTACATAATGTTAACGATGCACCAATAACAGTCGAATTTTTCTCAATTGCAATTACCCGCGCGCGATTCTCCCCTCGCGCCCGCGGGTGCCATATACGCTACATACGTTATATTGCTCGCGCGTTTACGGTTTTTTACCGTTAAAAATATTTTCTTCGCCGCACGCGTAGAATTTTAATTGCCTAAAATTATACGGTGGCGTGCAGACATCTATAAGCGAGGCTTTGGCGCTAGAGCTAGGCTTTTCTACGACTGCACAACACTGCTGCTGCAGCGCACACCGTATTTATATACCGAAATAATAGTTTTGGCAACAAAAGAAATTTTTGCCAACGTCCACATACGTGTATGTAGGTAGCGCACAGGTGCCGCTTTGGTTCAATAAGTACGTCGAATCTCGACATTTTTTCCGGGGTATAAGTAGCTAGAAAAATTGTTCGTTCAAAAACGAGTTTGTTCCAATTGCAGCGTTTCCTATACAACGGCAGCGGAAAATTTTATTCTGAATTTAACGAACCCATATAGACACACATATATGAGAAACGAGCGAGCTCTGGCTCTTTGCGTAAGCGCACGCTATACTCTTTTTTTTCTATGATCCAACCTAAATGAAGTGAATATAATAGGCGTTTCTCCTCATGAAGACGCTGTTTAATTACAGTATTGTCTTAGCGCGATTTTTTTCTCCATTTTTCCGTGTAGCCGCCGCACCACCGGGCCTTTGCTCAAAATCACACATCGTTGCATAATTCGTTGCATTAAACCATTTATTAAGTTAACGTACCTCGAACAAAAAATAACAATGTCGCTTCGAAATTGGTGATTAAGTCTTTTTTTTTTTACTAGACGATTTCAATACGACTATTATGCTACGTGCACGCATGGGTGTAATATGATTTACGAGCGCAAACTTTTGGGCAGTTATTTCAAAACCGAAAAAGAATTTTTTTAGCTACGTGTGAAAGACTAGAAACAACACGACAACAATCGATATTATGTATTATATATTTTTTGTGACCTGAATTCGGGTGTGTACAGGCCACACTCGCGCCTACTCCAAAACGCGATCGTACCGGGCTATAAAAATGAGCCATAGCCGAAAGTCGAAACACCCCGTGTGCCGGCGCAAAGTAGATAATCGATCGAGGATTGCACACATAATACACAGCCTATATGGGTTATATTTTATTTTCAATTTCCAAACGGCTCGAGCTTCCATCATTTCTCGGTGTGCGCACATGCATATTGCGCGGCTGACGCGTGCTCTTTCATATCGACACACATACACATGCAGATTATATAAACAGCGGCAGCGGCAGAGTCGCTCGTAGTCCGCGCGTTATATATACGGCACAAACGCGCGGCGGCGTTCGCGAAAAGGGAAAGTCGATCGTTGCTGCTGCTGCTGCTGCGCTCGAAGCGAGATCGGAAAAAAACGGTGGCCTCCATATCGCCGGGCCTCTCTCGACTCTCTTTTTCTCTATCTCTCTCTCCGCGTCTAACGTATATCTGTGTATGTGTATGCACGATGCTCTGAAATCCTGTAATCACGAATACACGCTGCATATGGTAGTTAAATTTTTCGACAATTTTCCCGCTGGAACTATCGTATTATTGTACCGCGAGTTAATGTATAATCAACGGATTAGAACAATGAGGAGCTGTGTGTGTGTGTGTGTGTGTGGAGCCGCGCGGGCGGGCGGGCGTGAGCGAATTGACAAATCGATCGACGTGTGGGATTGCGATTGCTCATTGTGACTGCCATTGATCCTATGTATAGTCCTGTATATTTAGAGGGAGGATCTCCCATACAGCTTTTAGCCGCGCATGGAAACATAAATTTTTGAGGGCCCATTGCGGAATTATCGTATGCATGGGCGTTAGAAAGTGACGAGGACCGACGGACGGGGGCATCGTTCAACGTTTGTCAAAGGGTCTCTTCGTCGGAAAACAAATAATTTCACCGCGTGTCGCTTCTTTCCTCTTCAATTTCACGTATTTATATTCATAAACGAAAAAGTACACTCGTACATACGTACTCCACGGGTCGCATATCCGCATACACACGGACGTATTCTGCAGCGGCGGTGGCGGCGCTGGGCTTTTCAGTATTCGAGTGTATGAGCTGCGCATACAGACTCGAGTTATATTTGCATTTATATATATACACATACACACACACTCGATATGTGTACGTTCATACTTGCTGCTCGCTGGCCAGTACACATAAAGCTGCCAAAGAGCTTCTGTCGCGCGTCGTTTTTTGACACAGATTTCCATATAGCGGCAGTCGCTCATGCAGCGGCAGCAGCATAACAAACAAAAAGACCTATTGCGCCGATAGTCATTTACATTTGTTTACATTAGTCGCTACACGCATACAGCAGCAGCGGCAGCTCGTACATAATATGCGCGAGGCAAGAAAGTCATCAAGATTGTGTGTGTGTGTGTGTGTGTGCTACGTGTGCGCCGCGCGCTGCACCTGACTTTCTAAATAACGATTTTCCTTGCGTGCCCCGTCCGCGCGTATGGATCTTATACGGTTGCACTTGCGCACATCATTTCTCTCGGTAAACATTGACTTCCTCGCGGGACGCGGCGCAGCAGCTCGTTTTAATTGTTATATCATGCGGTGTATATCGCGTATATATATGTATACTCGTAGGAGGCAGGCGCACGACGATGATGAGCCCAGCCGGCCGAAGATGCCTCATCTCATCCGTTCCGGTGCACTGATACGCGCGGGCTTACTATATTATACACCGCGGCTTTCGCCGCCGCATTACCGAGACGCATCGCTGCGCGTAAAATACTTCTCTTCTCGAGCCGATTCCGCGTTCAGCTGCACGTGTGAATATATAGTAAAATTATAGATCCGATACGTGGATGGAAGCTGCGATCGCGTCGACATCGTGGCTCATTCGCACACTGCTGAATAACTACTCTAAATTTAATGCAGATTTAGTGAACCAAAAATACTTAAATTCATAAGTGAATTTTGATTGAATATTAATGTTTTAATACAGATTTTTTTGCATCGATTGTTCAAAATATTTATGAAAATTACTATGTAATATAATTAAAGCCGACCTCTACCGAGAGATGGCGAGTAACTTTCTTTGAAATACTGCAAGTGCCAAAGTCAATAAGTGTATACTTAAGTCAAGTCATATACAATCGGTACAGTGATCGAGTTTTATTTATTTTTTTCTTTTTTCAATTGTTTTGGTCTCTTATGAGACATTCACACTATCTTTATTAAAAAACGTACAAATCAACTTCTTGCTTACAATATTCTTACGTACTAAGGTTTCTCCATCTAATAAGATTCTGTTTGTTAATTAATATGGTTATTTGATTATTTAATTTCTTTATTACTGGGACTGTGGGATATAAATCTATGATTATTAGAATAACCATTCAAAATAAAATTCTAATTAAAAGAAAATAATTCAAACCCCATTAATTTCAATGCTTTTGACCGAAAACGCATTTTTCTGTCGCGAAGGGAAAGAAATGAATAATATCAACAGTTAACAGTTATCAAATTGTTTCCACCTGAGCTTGTGGGCCCGAGTGTCTTAAACAGCATTCACCATACAAATGCACAATAAGCGAGCCGTCACACGCTTGCACAAAGTCGCTGCCGATACGAAGCTCTTATCTAGCGCCACGAGTATGAGGAAAGAAGGAAGGAGAAAAAAGAGAAGCCGCGCTTACGAGTGCGAACCGAGTACGCGCGCACTCATATTATACCAACGGTATTGTACGCAGCGCGCGGCCCGTTGATGAGTCGTCGTCGTCACGCGTTCTTGCGAAGAAAGCCTCCTTACCGTGCAGCCGGTGCAATTCACATTTTGGCCCCTGTTTCGCGATATCACAGCGTTTACGAGCTATGCAAGGATGCACGTATCATCTGGGCGACTTACGAACACTTTGTATGTGTATCGAGTTTTTTCTTTCGACTATAATTTATTTCCGTGTGTCTAGCTTATGCTGGGATTCACCTAAAAAACATAAATATAATGCAGATAAATGAGATATTGAAATTAAAGAAACTAATTGTACTGAAATGTATTCAAAATTCATGTTTTAATACTAATTTATATTTTGCGTAAACTGCTCGAAAAATCTATGAAAGTTTAATGATAATTAATACCAACCTCCGCCACTAGATGGCGAGGGCCTTTAACAGTAAATCTGCAAGCGGCAAAATGAAAATGATTGTGTATAAGTAGAGCTCGGTTTTTAAAAAAGGATTATTCTTTTTAGAACACCGATTGTGGGCTATTCAAATTTACGGCAGTTTCTTTCACTTTATCAATGTGTTGCAACAATCGAATCGCTCGCATCTCAACAAAAACAAAAAAGCACGCATCTTTCCGTTGTTATTCATAAGCATAAGGTTTCCTTTCCGTTGCGATGACTGTTCGATATCCCGAGATGCAGCAATCGCGATTCCATCTACGTGAGCAATGCACCTTAAGAATTTTTCCGGATTATTGCGATATATTATGATATACATATCGAGTCGAGGCGTCGAGTCACACGTAGTAAATGTACGTCACGATGAATCGATTCCACGCGGTATATCATACTTTTCTGCCACGAGCTAAAATGGAGCCCAAGTAACAAAATATTACGACTACATAATCGACAGCAAAGACAATACATCATGGGCGCACACGTATACTCGTGTACACGCGTGCGCTGCACGTATACGTACCTTCATTACCTTCATTTGGGCTTACGTAACGAAAAAAAAACGGCCCTAATTAGCATAATATATAAAGTCGTAAACAAACGATAAAGCTCGATATATAAAATCGTTAGAATAGACTTTCGCAAGCTGATCGTTAGGATTTTAAAGAACGCAACAATTCGTAGCTACATGCGCGCGCACACACACACACACACACACACACACACACACACACACACACATGGACGTGCGCCAGCAAATGTAGCTGCCGTGGCCCGCGAGCGCTTATAACACTACACTCTGGAGTGTGTGTGCATATTTACGGAGAAATCGACGCATCTATCTACACGCACGCAGACACGAGAACACTCGAATATACAAGCGGAGATTTCGCACGAGCTAATTGGAACATTATCGCGATCTTCAAGATGAGCTGTCGATTTCTCGTGTGTGTGTGTGTGTGTGTGTGTGTGTGTGTGTGTGTGTGTGTGCGTTTTTGCATGTACGCACCGGTGAGTGTATGAGTGCGTATATACGTGCATCTTTGCGTCATATTGCCATACAGTACAGATTTGTGTAATGTTATAATAACAATATAGAGAAGCCATCTTCGTCATCACAGATCGCGATCATCGCTTTTTAATGGATCACGCGTACTCATTGTTATAAAAGCTCTTCCGCTTAATTCCATTAATATGTCGCGCGCGGCATTTTCGCGTAACCGGTAGTTTGACAGTAGATAAGAGAGACAAGAAGTTCAGATCCCGCATAATGGGTCCACGCGAGCTCCGATCAATTAAGTGATAAAACTTATCATAAAGTGATTTTCAATATTAATCGGAAATTATAAATGAATAGCGCTTCTTTTGATGTGTTTCCGACGTATAGATAACACCGATTGATTTACCGTCGGACATCTGATTCGAGCAAAAAAATAAAGTAACAGCGGTTTTGAATAAGTCAAGTGCACGACTCGAGCGATCGGCATGAATGACCGCGAAGATGTACAGTTTTAGCGCGCACTGCATGAATGTATACACCTTAAAAATTCTTGTATTAACCTGCTCTTTGACGATTTTTATCAACCTTTATACAGCTTAGCGAAGAATTAATAAAAAAGAAACAGTAGAAGAAGGAAAAAAAGTTGCCATGGAATTGAATTATTCATTGACGTTTGAAAACATCTCGGCTTTCATGTACACGCCGAGTGCCAATTGCGCAAACTGGCATTTGTTAAGCTGCACTCGTGCTGTCCCGAACAATATATATGTAGCGCACAGACGTATATATTTTATATTTACAATAATACAAGATCAATTTTCTTTCTAGCCTGGTATATTGAATGGAGATGTTTGTACCGAGTATCGTGCTCGGCTGTATACACAGAAGACATCGTGTTGTCGCGCGCGCTCGCGACTACGATCGCGACTTTTTATTATAAAAAAAAGTAGGACGAGTCAATCGACGTAAATTGAGACGTTTCCGCTTTGCGTCCTTCGGGATGCATCGAGGTATCGCAGAAATGCCGCGCAACAATTAATCCCGTTTTCACGTCCCGCGAGCGTTCGCATTATATACGATATCCCGCGCGGATCGAAAATTAAAAATGAAAGTAATTAAATCGTACCCGTGACGATCGTCGAGGCCTGCGATATGCAGTTGCACGACGACGAGCACCGTAAATTACGTCTATACATAAAATATTGAATGCCTCAGCTCGAGAAAAATAAGATCGTATTACAATGCAGATGAAGGGATCTGGTGAATCATGTGCCGCGGTGTGTATATGTGCCGGATGAACATGCAGCGGCGACGAGAGGACGACAACGAGGAGGAGAGTATGAGAAACCTCACGTGTCGCTTACTCTCAACATACCCTTGTGCTTGCGCGTGTATAGTGTATACGTCCTGCTTCTTCCGGACTCTTCTTCGCCGCGTACACAATATATATCTATATACCGCATATAGCTCTATATGACGGTCCCAGACGCATTAGTCAAGCCGTTATATACGCGGCCGTGCATACCACGAGAGACGACGCATTTTTACGTATGAACATTTGAATCGCGTATACAGGGACGCGTCGTCGTCGTCGCCATCGCCGTCGCGATGCCCGCTGTGTGTGACAAGATGTTACATTGCCAGTAAATGCGCGAATTTTTATGCCGACTCGCCAGTGGACGGCTCGCTCGAGGTATATAATATTGTCGCGCAGAGAAAATCTTGAAGCTCGACATTGTGTTTTCCGCGTGGTATTATAAGCGCAAAAGTACTGTTAGATTCGTGCCACCAGCTCCATATGTTTTCCGGGTGTGTGCCCGTGTAGTCTGACTCTCTGCGTCTACCGATCCTTTTCAAGGGTCCGAAGGCGGTCGTTTTATTAAAAATCTGATTGATCAAACGAGCGTATGGTTCAATTTTTGAGACGGTCTTTGCATTTTACTGTGAGAGCATTTCGTTCTATGATACGATACGATGTGAAATTCGACAAAAAACCAAGATAATTGAGAGTAAAAATTTTCATATGATTTCGCAACTTTTCGTCTGTTTCATCGATCAATCGATCACCATAGCACTTTCAAAGTAATGTAATCAATAAGTATCGTAACGAAGAGCTCAGTTTTTTAGCACGATCTCCTCGTCGAGCAACATTGTCATTTCTTCTGCTGGCATTGGCTACAATAGCGTTACCTCTGATAAGACGAAATATACAGATATGTTATTTTCACTAAAATTCGACAAGAACATACAGAATTTTAACACCCAACTTTTGCCCGTGAGTCTAAAAATTGTTCAAAACTTCCTTTTTTAAAATAGGCCTAGTCTTGAAGAATACAGCCTATGTATGCGTACACAATACTTGAAAGAAAGTAGCGCACGCACAGCAAGTACGGCAATGCACAAGGCCTGCGTAACTTCGCGCCACGCGCTACGTTTATTGAACTGACGTAACTTGAACTATTGAAGTGGGTTACGTACAATATAAATATTTTTGAAATTGAAACATTTTGCGATTTGGTTTCAAGCTTATCGACAACGAAATTTCTTTTCGCATAAGTACTTGATTAAAATGATCGGTCATTACACTATAAATAAAGTTCATTCGTTAAGTTTTAAATTGGTCACAATGAACGATCTTTGTATAATTTGAAGTTCTTAATTATTGTTTTTCAAATAAATTTGTTTATAATTTAATAATAAAAAAACCCTGAATATTCGAATTAACTGGTTTATAATCTATTGAGGATCGATCGCTTCGATAGAGTTAAAATTCGTGTTGCCAGCGATAAAAACATCTCTATTAGTTATAATTTTTTTATTTCTTAAGAAAAAGATTTTTGAGATTAGCTTCTCAAAAGAAGCCCTGTGATAGACTCTAAAACAAGTTTTTGAAGCTGATGTTGCAGGATAATTTTATTAACATATTTGTAATATTTGCACTGCTTTATTATGTACATGCATCTCATTTCCACGATAAGAGATATTAGATTAAGATTTTTGACACCATTATAATTTTAAATTTTTAAGCTAATCGGACTCGCTGCGATATCATTGAGAGAAAAACGAGAAATTCTATCAATTTTTTTCTTACAATCAATGAGAAATCGATTCGCGAATATAATGTATAGATTTTCAATACTGATTCTTTTTTTATGCACGCGGGCTCGTGTATACACCTGGTAGTTTTACAAAGTTTTTAGTCGTTTCTCCCGTTTCGCTGGCTGCACAATACACATCTATATTTCGCTATTATGCCTCGGATCGGTGTTAATACGTATTTTTAAATCGTGATGTTCGACCTCGAAAATTTTGCGTGACTATAAAAAGATCTACGTCGTCCCATAAATTCCTTAACGCTTATAAAAACCCGCGCGTACTTTTCGTCAAACATATATCTCTACGTCATAGATCCGCGACGCCGCTCTTAGGTAGGCGAGTAAAAATTGTCTTTCATTTTTGTAGTAAAAAAAAAACTTTTTTCTTCGCACCGGGAAAACCAATTCCAAACCGGTCCTCGCATAATGGCAAAAAATTGCAATACGACATTTTACGCGTCGATGTCATATGTATATAATCGCCCAAAATATGTAAAAAATTCAACTCATTGTAACGCAGCCATAAAATATATCGTACAGATTTGTGCTCGTGTCGAAGCGTACGTACGTACACCCTTTAAACTGGTTCTTTATCTCAATGTTCACACGTTATATATATGTAGCAGGAATCCACGGAGCCCGCGTTGCATAAGGGCCGCTTCTACGTATATATATAGCTAATCTACAAATTGGGCGTGATTGAGCAGTGAAAATTCTAAGCTAGAGCACCCACACACGTACACAAGTACACGTAAGCCAGAGGATAAAGTGTACAGAGACTACAGGCTGTTTTGACGCAAAATAACATGGAAAATCGCTCGGTCATGACACCTCGTTTATATGTGGGAATAGTTATTCCAAAAGAGAGAAAGAGAGAGAGACGAATGGCCCCCTTTTACCGATTATCGAATCTTCTCACGGCCCATTGTTTTTCGCGCGCGTCGAGGCTCTCTCGTTGTGTGTATGTGTATACCGGTACATATAACACGTGCTAATTATTCCGCCGAATTTTTCGCGCGAATCCAGAGCCGATCTTTCGCACCGATGCTGGAAAGAGGAATTGGAAAAAAAATCACAGATCGAGCTGCAGCAGCATGCGATTATATGCAACGATGTTTTATTTATTTATATAGCTTAAACCCCATCATTGCTGTATACAATATAGATCAATATAGTGCAATGATGGAAGTGCATACATTATTGAAAGTAGAATTGCAGGGCTTAGGTATGCTGGAGGTATATAAATAATCAAAGTTAAACGTATGGGTTGTGGCGCGCTTTATATTTTGCCAGATCTATGATACGTATGTGCGCGCGTCTCGGCGTGCATTAATATACATAAAGACAGAAATTACACGTTATTTACCTGTATAGTACCTCGATATATAACATAATGACGTCGATCATAGTCGAGCAGTGGTAAATCTGCTGCTGCTGCCATGAGGTCACTCGCATTCAACGATTTAATAGCTGTCTTGGGAGCAATATAATAACGAGCGATCGGCCGTTTAGCATACCGATCGGCATTAAAAATGTATAAACAAAACAAAAGCTTAATGCTTCTGGCGTCTCTTATTTATAAAAATACGTCAGTGACCTTTTTTAATATTCACTCACCGTACGAGTTATCGTCGAAATGATATCTTTTATCCATTAATTCATTATCGACCGGAATCCGGCGTACGGGTAACGAGTGAGGCATACTTAAAATTGAGATGATCCATTATGTCCATGCAGATTTAAAACGTCGTACGTGCCAAAAGTCGCGCGCACACCGTCGAGCGTGCGACATCCGAATGGGAGCTCGCTACGCGCTGTATAATACCTTTATCATCGTAATTTTTTTTTTATTTATTACGTGTATATGACGCGTATGTGTATCTATCTCGCATATACATCTCGCGTATAATAGACATAATATAATACGTGTATGTGCGAGATATGTGTAAGGAAAAGAGCGACACGTAACGCCCATATTATAACTGCGAGTGTGAGAGGGAAAGAGAGTATAAGTACAAGGAAAAAATTAGCTCCAACTTTTCTCTCTTTTTCATTGTATATATGTGGCGCTCGTTGTGTGTTGCATTGTACACGTTATACACACACACACACACGTACACACACGTGCTGCACATACACATATATATACAAAGTCATAATCTCAGTCACTGTGGGAGCCGAGTCGTGTGCTTGCGAAAGGTTCTCTCTCTCTCTCTCTTTTTCTTTCTTTTAGAACAGCACAAGGCCGGGAAGTGGGTTAGCAATTTGTACACCGTAGAAGCAGCAGCAGCAGTAGTGGCGTTGGCAGCAGGAGCAGAAACTCCGTATTGATATAGGTACTAGGTTTACTACACGCTGCACTTTGATGTGCATTCATACACATCGAAATGCAGTTTTTCGTCTATACGTAGCTGATTGGTATCGTCGCTTGTGTATATATGTATATAAGAGCGACGCGGCGCAGCCACAACAGCAGCAGCAGCAGCAGCATTGGGGAAGCGAATGATGTTTGTGTTACATGTATCGAGATTGCTCTCGCTCCGTCTATACATAAATATTGTATATATACGTATGAAATGCACGAGGCGCACAGGTATATAAAATACAATGGATATATATTCGAAAGACTGTGTGCAGTGCGGTGCATGTACCACCTGAGACTGTCTTCGGTGCCGAAAATTTCATTTGTTATATTGTAATATATAACTATACGAAAGAGAGAGAGAGAGAGAGAGAGAGAGAGAGAGAAAGAGAGAGAGAGAGAGAGAGAGAGAGGAGAGAGAGAGAGAGAAAGAGCGAGCAAGAGCGAATCTTGAGATTAGATACTGAGAGTAAAAGCTGTGCGCACCAGGCCACACGGCTTACCTACTTTGTTCTTTCGTGAGAGAGAGAGAGAGAGAGAAAACATTTTATTTTAGCCTCCATACCGAAACTGCATCTCTTTCTCTGCGTGGTTTTATAGACTGTACGAGGCATGTGCACAGGGCGTCGGCCACCCACTTCCCCGAATTTATATACCATGTACGTATAGACGTGTATACGTGGGCACGAGAAATTTCGGATTCGATCACGATTGCACGTGTACTTTGTAAACAACCGATTCGAATTATCGCTGCGAAAATTGTGCATTTACCTTCTACACGTATATACGAATTTGACCGATAAGCTATCGTGGAAATTGAGCCTCGGATCGTTGACTTTGAGACTTACATAATGTCGGCTGTTGTTAGAATTCAACTATAAACTTAAATTCGCGTTTAGGTGAAATGTCGTTCGAACAAGGATCGTCTATATGTTTTCGATAGTCGTATATAACATTAACGAGGTTGATGCTTAGAATTATAAAAAAAAGCTGTCGCGGAAGGAAGTCGAGTGTATAATTAACAATGATCATATAATAGACAAGTCCTCTTCTAAAACATAAGCACGAAGCTATTAAAAGATTAGTTACCGAAGGGACATTGAAAAGTCACCGCCGAGGAGTCACTTGGTGCGTCGTAAAGTTCAAGCCTCGAAACTAATACAGTACATGCTCGTTTGAATATTGCCGAGTAATTATCACCGCGTGAACGAGACTCATTGCGCGCCTGACTAATGAAACGTATCGTATCGTAATGCAATGTGTCACTGCGCGTCGTACGCGCATATATCATAATGGCCAACGCCGCAAAACGCATTACAAGCGATATATATTACTCGCTGGCGCGTATAACTTTTGTCCACTCGAAGCGTGATTATACGCGCGCGCGTCGGCCGGTTCTAAATTTCAATCGCCTAGATAAAATACACCGCACCTATAAAAGTCGCTCTGAGCGCTGCTAAAACCGCACGTGTTTTTTGACCCGAGCCTTTACGAGCCAAGAAAAAGAGACAATATTCGACTTGAGCGTGTAATTTCTTACGCAAGCTCGTATTGAGGCACGCGTATTTTTGTGTGATAGCTGATGGAAAATAAACATATTCCAAAGAATCGGCTTTGACTTGTCAGAAAAATCGAATTATTATTGTCATTAGTAGACAGAATTAATTCTTTACCGCAAATCAAAGCGGGTACTCGTCGTTATCTCTTCTTAATACATGTTTAATATCAATTAAAATCAGTTGTTCATTGATGTATCAGCTCTTTGATGGCGTGAATTAGATGTAAAGAGACTACAAGTCGGATTTAAGGCTATATGCTGTGAAGTATACCCCTGGTAGAAATGTTTAACATTAATTTTTAATTAAATAATTAGATTATTCAAAAATTAAGCTTAATAACCAAAAAATGACCATTTAAAATGTTTAAAATTATTATATCCTATGCTATCCTATAAGAGTGGTGAGGCTTTTAGCGTGAGCAGTTTATAAGCACTGTGATTGCCGTTCAGTAGCTTGCTATTGTTTAGTGGCACGCAAATACGAGTGTTGTAAGCTGAGAAAGTGGAATATTAACCTATTGACGGCTTAAGACTAATTTTGTTTATTTAATTTTTCTAATTTAAATATTGAAAAATGACATAATGGGATAAGGGATAAAAGAGCGCGTGCAGCGCGCTGATCAATGATTAAGTACGATAGTACCTCTTCAGGCCTCTGCCACTGGATGTTGTGAACATTTATCTGTAAAACTGCAAGTGACAAAGTTAAAATAATATTATATAAGTAAAAGCACGATTTTGACAAATTAGTAATTGTTCAAAATTAATGATATGAATATTTAACTCCTAATAAAATATTGACTGAACGACTTTAAACGATACTCGGATCGTGTCACTGAATAGTTAATTTAGAGGGTTGTAAAAAAAAGTTCAATGCTCCCGTCAGAGTAAAAACATCTTAATATTTTAAATTTAGATTTGAATTATGCATATTATGTTTCCATTAACGATTTTTAAGGTTAAAAGTTCATTTTACAGCAAGCTCTAATACTTTTTCTGTTTTTCTTCTGCCCTCGAAAGCTGGCTCTCAAAAAATTCTGAGACTAATATCCTCAGTTTTTCATAAGATCTTATTGAATATTTTTTCTCGCTTCAATAAAAAAAAATAGTTCTAGCATAATAACTATATCTTTGACGTAATATTTAATTGTATCTGCACCTGTTGCAACGAAAAGATGTCTTGATCTAATAAAAATCATTGAAAGAACAACTTTTTACCTCATTGATGCAGACAGCTGGTCTCCGAAAAAATTCCGCTCGCGGTTCACTTCATACGTTGTAATGTTTATTTTGATATCATGTAAATTTCGATAATAATTCAAATAGAAAAGTTAGGGCCGCTATTCCGCAACCGCTGTACAAAACCACCACTGTGAAGCCCACTTCACCACCCCTGTTGCCCTTGTTCTCTTTGTGATAATGCTTGTGATATGATCTTAAAGGCTCCACATAATGCTGTATAATTCCAGCGTCATACATACGTCTTAAAATCCAATTGAATTTTGGTAATAACGGAAAATCGGGTGAAAAGTTGTAACCATTGTATTGCAACGAGGTCAAAGGCTTGGATATGTGAATGAGCTTGCTTTCTCGAACACCAAAAATATTAAGTTGTTGTGGACTTGTGATGCATACGGCTCGCTCATTCTTTAAAAGTTTATCAATACACGAGGTTATGTTTTTGTACAAACGAATCTCTTTTCCGAGCTCCTTTTGGTAACGTCTCGCCTGGACGGGAAGACTGTAAACCGTATAATCTGTACTGAGTAGATCCAGCTTGGTTTCAAAGTTCGAGCGGAATTTGGTGAACGTGCTGAACGATTTTAACATGGTCAAGAAGTAAATACTGGTAGCGGACGTCAGTAAGATCAGAGACAGCAACATGATTCTTTGCGACACGTAGTGGGCTCTCACGAATGCATTATGTTCCAACGAATTCGTGAACAGCCGAATAATTTCGAAAATCGACTTGGTCCAAGATAATTTCAAAGTGATTCGTAATGAAATGATAATTAACACGACAATTAGGAATGCAAAAATAAAAGCATGCGAGTCGAATTTGCATAAAAATATTTTTCAAGGTACCGTCGACAGTTTTGCGCGACACCAAAAATTCGATACTATCTTTCATAAAATTACTCTGCATTTTCCAATGCTCATCTATTAAATCTGATCGTCCAGAGAAGTCGATTTTTCCCGAAACAATATCCAGGAGTGAACCTTGAGGATTTCCTTTAGCATCAGTTGTAGTGAGGTAAGTAGATATTTTGACATCGCAAGTAGCATTGATGTGACTGAGCACCATATTCATGAGGCCAAAGTAAACTGCTGTATCGTAACGAAGATGCTCCTTGATCGACGCGTTTTTCGAATTCTGTGGTTTGATTGTAATTTCTGCGCTCACAACAAATGTGTAACCAGATACATCTAGTGATCGGTCAAAATAACATGTTTTGTGTTCTTTTTCTTCTGAAAAAAGAAAATTCAAAATAATGTTTGGAGCAAAGAATAATTTATACGGTGTATTTATTAACAGAATTGAAATATTTCGTTAAATCGAGAAATATGAGTTATTGGGAGATTTTGAACTTGTCAAAAAGTCGAATGCCTAATTAATTTCAATTTGATTCCAACCAAAAACTCAATTCAATCGGATATGAACCTTGTGTCAGCAAATTATTCTTAATCCTGCGTGAAAGTAAAGTCCACCTCTCGCTCGAGGGTGATGGATTGTGCGACTGCCAAAATGTCGATGCGATTGGAGCATAGGGATTATAAGTGTATATCATGAGATGGCCCTTCGTAGTTCTGCACAAATAAAACGCATTTATCATCTTGAATTTCCAAGCAATACGCAACATGGCATACGAGACAGAGCAAGCATCTTGACTGTTTTTATTGACTATGAAAAGCGATGCAAGACTATTCCAAAAAATAGATTTTCGGAAGTACAAGAGAAAATTCAGAAAATTGCTTGGTGAATCGGTGCTTACACAGACAATTTGTACAGGATATACTTTTCTATCGAGTATAGTTTGATTTAATTTTATGATTGTCAAAAATCGACGGTATTTTTCACGCTGCAATGTGTTGTTTATTCCACTCAAATTAAAATAGAATAAAGGCAAATAACTTCGAGTGTAAGACCGGATTTCGCAGCTCTCCCAATCGCCGAACACGATGGCATCTTTTTTACCTAAATTTTTTTCCAGATAACAACTCTCGAGAAGAACTTTCTGAAATATTATATGCATAATGATCCAATTGAATGATAACTTTATTTTAAAGTTTTTCTACTTAACTATTATTTCAGTAAATCCCTCTGTGCATTCTGACATTGGAGTTTCAGACAAATTAATACTTCTCTGAACTTTCATATTGTCGCGCAGGTTACACTGTGCCCAAGTTATTATTATGCAGTTGATAAATATGATTTCGAGAATCATTTTATTATTAAAGAATTACAATTTATTATGCAATGCTCTATATTACATCTTCATAAAATTGATCAACTGAAATTTTCAAATCATTTGCGCTCTTCTGATAACTTAACAACTCGATGAAAATGTGTCAATGACTGGATTTCTATATTTTTCTCTTTGTATATATTAACTATATTTTTTGGAGCAATTATTCAATCAATGATTGATTTTTAAATGTATCTAAAGGTCAACGATTAGCAATGAGCTTTGTTAATAAATAAACATGAATTTAAGATTTAATCTCAGAGTAGTCAATTTACAGTATAGGTTTGCTTCACGCGTCGCTACACGAATTATTAATAAATTTCACATGCAAATGAAATTGCTACCAGTATATTTTATTGACTTTTACTCCCTCCATGAAGAAGCTAGAACAATATAGGTTAGAAAACGAGTTGTTGAATCAGGCATCGTAGGACAATTTGGTCGACATATTTGTAAGCTAGATTTAATTCCCAACAAATATCTTTATGTGTTGTGCGTACCCTTAGAAGATAAGAGAATGTAATATTTTTGAGCATTTCATGCATAATAAAGGAAATAATCAAATTTTTAGGAGTGAGCTCTTTGCCAATGTATTTTTTTAATATTAATGATAGCCACGAGTGTCAGAAAAATGCTTACTTCGAGTCTCTGGAAAAGAATGAAGGATGGTCCTGAAAATTCTAATACATTTTGGGAGCAGGTATGACTTAAAAAAGTATATATATTTACTGCCCTAGACCACGAAATCCTGGGATACGTGTAATTTGTGCCTTGGCCGAAGCTGAGCATGCATCCGATAGACTGGGTCACTACTTACAGAGGTTATTATCGATCATTTAAGCTGTTCAATTTTCTGAGTGCACTTTCAAGGATCAATTGTCGTGATCGACGTGTACAATTTAAAAACAATTCTCTCATCGAAGATAATATTTTCAACTACAGTTAATGTAAGAAATGTAAAGAATTTTTATAATCACGACAAAATTAATAACATTTGATAATACTTTATGATACAACAGAATATTGAAGGATACTTATGTAATTGTAGATGTATTCATTGCGTTGAAATGTCTTGAGATAGATCTCGACCTCCTTTTATGTGATTTTTTAAGTTTCTCCAGTATTCAAATGATTTGTGACAAACTTCATACTCAAAGGATTTCGGCCAAATGATTTGTAGCAAATATTTCACTCAAAGTTTTGCTTTGATCATGCACTATATTTATGTGCCTTTTTAAGGTTTGCTGGTATCCAAATGATTTCTTACAAATGTCACATTCGAAATGTTTATTACGATTGTGTACTGATTTTATGTGTTTATTGAGATAACCCTTGTATCCAAATGATTTCTTACAAAGGTCACATTCGAAAGATTTGCTCCGATTATGTATTGAATTTATGTGAGCTTTTAGGTTATTTTTTAGTCCAAATAATTTGTAACAAATTTCACATTCAAAAGGTTTACACTGATTATGTACTGTATTTATGTGATATTCAAGGTAATGTTTACGTGCAAATGATTTGTGACAAATCTCACACTCGAAGGATTTGATACGATCGTGAACTGAATTTAAATGTCTCTGGAGGTCACTCTTGAATCCAAATGATTTGTGACAAATGTTACACTCAAAAGGTCTGCTCCGATTATGTACAACATTTATGTGAGATTTAAGGTTAATTTGTCGACCAAATGATTTGTGACAAATCTCACACTCGAAAGGTTTTTTACGTTTATGTACTGCATTCGTGTGCCTTTTCATACTACTCTGGTATCCAAATAATTTGTGGCAAATATCACACTCGAAGGATTTGCTCTGATCATGTTCTGCAAAATCAATGGTTCTATTTTCATGCATTTCAATGGTTTGGTTTTCATTTTCTATATCTACAGTAGATTCGTGCGTTTGGATTTCAGTTTTGCAG
This sequence comes from Trichogramma dendrolimi, assembly GCA_034770305.1. Lineage (NCBI taxonomy): Eukaryota > Metazoa > Arthropoda > Insecta > Hymenoptera > Trichogrammatidae > Trichogramma > Trichogramma dendrolimi. The sequence goes on from JAPMIB010000001.1 coordinate 7,139,512, forward strand.
ATGGTTGTCGATTGAGTTTTCAATTCAAGTTTAACATATTTGCACTCAAAATCAATGATTAAAGTTTCATTCACGTTATCTGTTTGATTTTCATTTTCTATTTTCATAATAGGTTGACGATTTTGATTATTAGTTTCGTAGATGGTCGTTGAGAAAGATTTATGTTCAGGTTTAACAACTACGCACTTAAATTCTCTGGTTAAATTTTCATCTAACTTTTCGGGTAAGGCAACAACCTAAAATTGAAATTGTATGATATTTTTTGATAGTCGAAAAACAGAACACGATTCAAATGATTGAACTCACTGATGATTCGTAAAACGGCAATGCTTCAAAGTTCTTGTTTTTTAAGTTATAATCATTCTCTGCTCCTGGCCAAGTATCGTTTGGCTCTTCCTTCACCCTGAAGTATATCAAGTTAGATGAAATGATTGCTTTATAAAATATCATGGAATACGCAAAAAATGATGTACCTAACTGTGTCCTCTGTGCTTTCCATTATACGTTTTATTATGCTACGAGTTCACTGTTAATTTTCACGATATACACTGTGAAAATATTTAAGGTTATATGCCACGTGTAGCCAACAACACAGTATCTAGAATTCGCCAATTTGTAAACACTTATACTACAGGAATTTAGTTCCTGACTAGCGACTGTTCGCAGTGTTCGCACTGATATTAGCGAAGTAAACTCGCGTTTGTAATAGCTCCTTGCCGATACTTTCCCTCTCCACTATCGATCGACTGAGATATAACAGAGGCACTCGTGTGTCACTAAACCGAAATTTCAATGAAAATTTGGTTGTGTGAAATTTACACTAAAGAAAACCACATTTCTTAGCCACACCGGTGCACTGCACAATAAAACGTTTTCCACATATATTATAGGAATGGCTTTCAATCATTCACAGTGGAGAGTGAAGTAATATAAAGTATATTATTAGTAAAATATGGACATTACGACATAACGACTTCAAAAACATGAGAAAAAAGATATTTTTGGTTCATGCTGCATTATGAGTTTTTCTTTAAATAATTTGTTTTCATAGATATAAGTAAAAAAAGCACTGACAAATTTTTGCATTAGATTTTATGATTTTAAAATAGAACATTGTCGTATTTTACTAGCATTCATTCATAAAAGTAGGTATAATCACATTTTCAAAGGGGTGCTTTTATCCTCTTTGCCAAAGCATTTGCAGCAATTTCCATAGACTTTTATTTGAATATGATAAAATTACTCATTGTACATGTTGCTATAGAAAGAAATCCTTGCTGATGAAAAAAAAGTTTACTAAGAATACTTTTTTGCATCGAGTCAGTGTCTTTTATCATCGTGTAAAATTGTTTAACTCGGAAGTAGTAATAATACTCTCGATACATTTTTTCTCGGTAAATACATCGGTATGTCAAAAACTCTCGATGACATACGTGTACGCGAGCGCGCGATCGACGTTGTCAATACGCGCTTTAGTGCTCACGCGACGTATACACGTTTCGTGCGCGCCATTCATAAAAGACATCATAAGTCGGACACATTTTTTTTTCCATCGTTGGTGTAAAAATAAGTTGGCTGTTTTCGCGTGTAAATACAATGATTATTTTCAAGTCATACGGCGGCAGTGACGTTCCACATTACGTCATTCGCAGACACTTACATAGTTCATTGACTAGACATTTGTATGTATAAAATTGTACCACTGACACCTTTGTTCAGTGAACGAAATCAATTTTTTCGCAGACACGATCGTTATGCTTTTTTAAAGTGAAACTTCTAGACGCGCGTTGTGTATGGGAGGTCAAGCCGTGAAAAACGAGCGTCCGTACGCGCGGGCGGGAGTACGGATTGAATGTTTTCAGTCTCAGTAGCTTCTGTATGCTTAGCATTTTCAATTTGAAAGGTATGTGAGAAAAATGGTCAAAAATAAAATGCTTAGCGTGATCAAAATATATCAAGATGTATTAAGATCACTCTAAATCGGCGCAGACATCTAAAACTAAGCCAACTATATATATGTGACATTATCACTTTTGAATTATTTTCGCAACTGATATATTATGCCAAATACGAGTACTTTTTTCTTTTGAGTATTTAAGGGGACACACCTGTGTTAAACCCTATGATTGGAAAAATATGAAAATTATATGTCATTATAATAATTTATTGTTTTTGATGTAAAAATATGTTTTTACAAGATTTTTTACATCAAAAAATATGGCTCTAGTACCTAAAATCATTTATGTTAGTCCAGGATTCATCTACAATGATTTATTATTTTTTAGATGTGTGCCGCATGATTCTGAATGCAATTCTTGACCAATTTGTATCTATGCGATCTCAAAAGCTTTGTAAACACATTCTTTTCCACCAAGTTAAACAGAATTTTGATAAGAGGCTTGGGAAATTTTGTGTACACTAAAATGTAAAGAAAATGCCAAAAATAACTATTTTATCAACGCTAATTGCTGTATTTAAAGACTGATAAATTGAACAAAAAATCTTATCAAAAATCTGCTTCACTTAGGTGGAAGAGAATGTGTTTACAAAGCTTTTGAGACCGCATAGATACAAATTGGTCAAGAATTGCATTCAGAATCATGCGGCACACATCTAAAAAATAATAAATCATTGTAGATGAATCCTGGACTAACATAAATGATTTTAGGTACTAGAGTCATATTTTTTGATGTAAAAAGTCTTGTAAAAACATATTTTTACATCAAAAACAATAAATTATAATAATGACATATAATTTTCATATTTTTCCAATCATAGGGTTTAACACAGGTGTGTCCTCTTAAGGCGCTACCTGGCGGTGAGTCAGTAACTAAAAATTCGAAAATAAATTTTAAAAATGTCTGCCCGAAGGAGTTATTGAACTCGCTGATTACCAATTGTAAAACATCGGTGGACATCGTACGTATTGCACTCGCATTGTCGCGCGCTTCGCGTTGAAGAAGATTAGTATACCTAGTTAGTGCCGGCTTGCAGATTAATGCTCGCATATTAAACGAATCGTTTTATCGCATAATACCTTGGTGCGAAATTATTTCCTTTGTTAATTTTCTCCTTCGCGTTATATACCCCGGGCCCGCCAGAATTATATGCGAACAAACAGCAGCAGCATAAAAAACAACCTTATCTGGCGCGAAAAACCGTGCTCGACTTTGTTAATTTATTTTAATTACAATGGAATCGATGTGAATATGTATTCAAATTAAAAATATAATTGCGTTCCTCGGTGAATCGTTTTTGTTTTAGTTGAAGGCGTAATCCGCCAGGTCGTAATCGATTTTCAGAAAAATACCAATAACAACAACAAAATTACTCATCGAAATGGAAGTTACGATAGAAAATATTTATAATAATTATAAAGAGCTTATTGGCAGCTAGCGCGTCTAACACTAGCTACTGAAACGTGATATAAATTTTCTATCGGCCCCTCGTTGGCGTGTTAGTCCTCTTGACCCCAATAAAAACAAACCAAGCTCGAGTGTCCCTTCTCTCACTCTCGCTGCCGCAGTATCATCTCTCCTACGCCTCTAAGCTCTGAAACGAGGAAAGAGAAAAAAATCATTGTCTCGGCAGCATCAAAAAACAACCTCGGTGACAAAGTATGCCTGGTGCACAAGTCACATGCATACACACATACACATGAGGAGCAAAAGTCAACTTATTACCCACTTCTACGAAAGGCACTACTAGCTCAGAGCTGGCGATCCTCGGGCTGGCTTATAAGCCAAGCGCGCTTAGTACTTGTTCTATGCGCAGAAGACACATAGATGCAGTCACATAGTCACATAGTCCTGCTCACTTACACACACACACACACACACATACGCACGCACGCGAGAGGACAAGTATATAGGAACAATCGGGCAGCTCTCTCGTATATATATACAGCGGTGGTGTGTGCGCGGCTCGTTAAAGCAGTCTTATATATCCCCCTTCACAATAAAGCTACCTTAAGCCAAGATCTCCGAGTCTCTCTCTCTCTCTTTCTACTCCTATACATATACACTTTGAGCTCTCTCCGTGATAGAGCTTGAAAAAAAGAGTCGAAAGGTAAAAAAAATGCAACACCCATGTGCAGAAGTAGAAGTAGAAGAAGAAGTAGAAGAGCGCATTACACTCTGTTGCAGCGTGCAGTGCTCGCAGGAGGATATATGCGTATGTATATGTGTGTGTACGTGTACGCGTGTACATGCAGTTCTCTCTGTGTATATGCGCACAAGAGAGAGAGAAAGAAAACGTTTGCTGTATATAAGCACTTGCGCGCAGAGATTATGCGAGCAACTAGGCAGAGAGGACCCGAGAGAGCGAGTAGCACTGCACCGAGCTCCGGAGGAAAGTACATAAAGAAAAGATGCGCCGCCCGATAATACAGACACATACAAACACACACACATATGGAGAGCGAACAGAAGGAAAGAGAGGGTGTCGTCCTCGTCGGAATCGTAGTCCTCTTCTAGTCGTTCTCCAAGCCAAGGAATTCCAAATCTACGAGAGATACGTGTATATATAAGCTCGCGGAGGAGAGCCTTACAGAAAGAGGTATATATATATATATCTACTCGGAGAGAGAGAGAAAAGCTATAACACGTATAGTAAGAGAGCAGGATGTTGCGCGAGAAAATCGTTGCATATACACGAGCTTACGCTCGAGGAGCCGGAAGTTTTTCCCTATGCAGACACATGTGCGGTACACATGTATATGCGCGTATATGAACTCGTCGCAGTTATGGGCGCGCACAACGCGTGTTCGCCTATCCCCGCGATGATGTTTATGTGACCGGCAACGATTTGCCCGAGCGATACCTGCGCGACTTCGAAGCCTGAAATTCGAGAACTGTGCACACACACACACACAAAGAGTCTCGAGTAAGAGACAGAGATAAAACGAATCGATGCGTGTTCGCCAATGTATAGAATTGTCATTTGCCGCTGCCGAGTAGGCATATATATTATTGCAGTCCAGGCGACTTTTCTAGTTCAAATAGAGAGAAAGAAAGAGAGAGAGAGAGACGCAGAGACCAGTTTGGATCGATGTATTTATTAAGCCGTAGCTTCGATTCGATAAGACGTTATATTTATAACATCGACAATTTAAGTAACAACTTTTTTTTTCTTCTGCGCACAACATTTGCATGCGCGCGCGCGCGCCACCCATTTGACAAATGCTTTTAATACGCCTTCATTCATCGATATTTTTAGCCGCTTATGCATCGGCCGCCCCGTATACGTCAATATTTGTGCAACGGACATCAATTTGCGAAAATTCCCAAAGTCGCGAGCGAGAATCAAAATACGCGCGCAAATAAAATAGGCGCGTTCACTACGTCCGAGCATATTTATATCCAGGCCGAATTACCATTTAAAAGAAAATCAATTGTACTCAATTCAGCGGATTACCGCATCGCGTGCACACATACACACGTACATACATTGTGTATCGCATGTATCGCGTAAACGTAGGCCATTAAAAACAATCGAAAGGATATAGAAAAAAAAGGTGGCCATGCCGCGCGCGCGCGCTCGAGTTCGAAAATCATGAATGTTTCATGCCCGATTGCTTTTCGTTTTGCACTTGTGCGCCAAACACATACACATGCACACGCCTTACATACATAGATACACACGTGTAGTTTTCCATATAGGTACAGTGCTGTACCGCTCTGTTGTACGCGGCAAGAAAAAGAGAGGACTTGACTTGGTTGTTGCTGTCTCGTGCTGTGCGCCGCGCCGCCAGTTGAAAGGACACAAAGAAAAGAGACTCCACCTTACGTGAGCTCGCGAGAGCCAAATCACCATATTTTCTTACGCAATCCAGCGTATACACAGACTCACACACATAATATTGTATACAAACAAAACGCCGCCACCCGTTGCCTGCGCTTTTGCATACGTACTTAAAAACATTACACGCATTTGTACGTAGCGTACCGTTGGTATGTAGATCTCTGTGCGCGACGCGTGCACATGCGTATGTTACGCGCGCCCAAAGCGCATTGCAACTCGCGAGCGATTCGCTTCCGGATGCTACTATACTTACTTACCTGTGTGCGGTGTCTCGACCGATCGTCGCGAGCCGGAAGCTCGCTGTTATATCAAAACATGGGCCTAGCCGCGCCATGTGTACCATAATATTTTCGTTAATTTGTGGAGCGCACTGCACCGCTGCCACATGCACCGAGTCATGGCTGTCAGTCGTATATCCCTCTCGCGAGCTAATGGCCAAACTCGCAAGAAAAAGAAACAAAATTCTATACATGCGGCAGTTCCCCCGCGACTCTAAATTTCGTGTGCACGGAACAGGTTTCTGTACGTACATATATTACACGCCCAATGAGAGTCGATTAACGTCGATCTCTCGCGCGGCCGCTTCGATGGCAAGGATACAACGCGCTGTCTCTCTCTCTCTCTCTCTCTCTCTCTCTCTCTCTATATATATATATATAAGCTACTATATGTGCTGTGCGGGACCAAACGAGAGTCGAAATCTGGCACAATAATTAGGAGTGTCTTTTGGTGGTAACTCCCTATTATAAACAAGACTATATGGCTGTATATTTATAAGCTCGTCTGATTGGAAACAATCGATGAATACGCGTCTGTACGGCACAATGGCTTTGTGCAAAAATTTTGGAACACGAAATAATTGATATTGTTACGATATCGGATAAAAAAATTTCGAAAAGTGCAAGGGTTTCTTTTTCTTTAGAAAAAAAAACATTATAAAAAACGAACCATTGGATTTTCGAAGGGTGCTGTTTACTTTTTCAGAATCAGAATGTCAGTCGAAACGATCTATTTTTTATTTTTTTTCTGAACAGAATTTTGGGTAAAGCAAGAATTTAAGAAAGAATTAGAAATAAATTAAAATGAAGACTCGCGATGTAATTTAAAGTGATAGATCGCCAATAGATGGCGAACGAAGAAGTTTAGATAAACTCGCAAGTGCCAAAATTTTTTCGAAATGATATATAATGTATAATTTACTTTTATTTCTTGGAAATTTTATGTTCAAAGGGTTTTTCGTTCAAATACATTGTTATGATTCAATATTATACAGTTTTACGAAATATCCTCGATACTTATAATCGATACTTGGAGACCTTCATTATTTCTGTTGCTCAGTTTCGAACATCATGTTGTTATTTACTTTATTGAAAGGTTTTTATGTATTGTAAATAAGCGAGATACTTATTCTGGCATCAACGAGGATGCCAATGTGGTCCGCGCGAGTGAGTTATATCGTGACATACTTAAAAAAAATCGAGTCGAGAACACGATCGTTACAGGTGCATAATCACGCGAGTCCCCTTAATAAAGACCAATCGTCAACGAACGATTATCGTATAGTATATCAAATGTGAACTGCGTACGCAAGCCTAAATACATAATTATGAAGGCTTTCGCATGCTTGACTCGTGCGCGCAAGTGATGCAGGACCAAAAGATGGTATAGTAATTGCTGCCTCGCTAAATAAATTTACCGAAAGTGTCGGCGTTTACATTATTTATTGTTGTATATTTTGGAATATGCTCTAAGAAGCAGTCCATATTGTAAATGTATGTGCTATGTATATATGAGAAAATATACAATGAAATTTTAAATTTAACTCGATTTTTTTTTTCGTTTTGCAGGTAAGCGAATAATATTCTGGAAAACTTGCGAGGCGCTCATGGCGTACACAACAACCGTAAGCCTGAACTCGCCATAAACTAATGGTGAATTACTAAAATACTAAAAATGGGGACTAGCCAGTTTTACGAGTCGTGATATATTTACAATACAATACCGCGCGTAAGTCTACAGGTTGTTTTATATATATTATACGGACGGAGTTCGCCAGGGGAAGAGACTTTGTAGGGTAAGGTCTGCAAGCTGCGGCTGGCAGAGAGCATATAAACGCTGTCATTTATGGTCAGTTGGCACGATACAAATTGTTTTCTATTACAATAAATCATCATAGAATACGCGAATTCCGTCGGTTTTCCAACCGTACAGACAGCAAGGAGTGAGAGAGAAAGACTGAACTTTTATACTCGAATACAAGCGAGTACTAGAGGCTCGAGGTGGTATACACCATTTATACAAGCTGACAGAGGTATAATTTCATCCGCAAATTGCCTTATCCTATATATCGATTCGAGCATACACCGCTACGGCGTGGTCAGCTTTTTGTACACATATACCACGCGTAAACACAAAAGAACTGCTGCGCGCCGTACCGCGCCATTTCGCCTTTTTCTATTTATAGAATGTAAACCGACATTACTGCGCGAGAAGCCGCGCGCGCAAGCTTTATTTATCAATAGTAGAATATAATAGAGTTCATTACGGCCGCGAAAAAAGGGCTCGCTCGGTGCGCGATTTCTGTTTCTTTTACCTCCCCTTCGTTTTTTCCTCTCTTCAATCCTGTGCGTTTTCGTCACAAATAATTGAGTTTTTTTGTCCGTTTTGGCATTCCATTGAAAGCGAATGTAGCGTACGCTGTGTGTAAGATGAAAAAAACATATAAAATCGATTATCGAGAAATCCGCGGGGGCTTTTGTACATAGACACACGCGCGTACATATAAGTGAATTTAAATTCAATCGCGGCCTCGGCTATCTCTGCTGCATCGACTCAGCTATAAAAAAAATGATCTCTCATTTGCGTCAGCTGCCCTCTAATTGCAACAGATCTCCGCCGCGGAATCGGATGTGTATGTGTGTAGGACCACACATTGTTTCGCGCACACCACGTCGACGAGAAGCCGGATAAAAAACTTCAAGAGTCACTGCGAAAAATTACAATACAAAAGCCTAATAACTTAGTTTAGCTTCAACCCCCGGTGCTATGTATAGTGCCGTTCTCTATCGAATCGCAGCAAAAAAACCCGTGGATAAATATCGTTACGATCGAGTTCGCGAGCGATACAACATCATCGAAAATCGTCGTCACGGTCTTAGTTATACGAGCGTGACTCATTATGCGATGCTACCGAGGGTCGCGCAAAAACTAACGTCATTCGTGCGTAAGCCGCAACGCAGCTGAAATTTTTTTACAGCGAATGAGAAGAAAAAACGAAGCTACAGCTGGGTTAGTTTAGTTACCTCAGCAACAGGTATACCAACGAAACGATTACTCGTAAATCAGGCTGTACTACTTTTGCATAGATGAGCCGAGGAACATACAAGAACTTCAGCTCCGCACGACACGTAATAAAGGAGAGATCCTTGGGGCTAGTATAAGGATATATACGCAAGCAGGAGAAAAAGAGAGGCTCAAGGCCGATGAAGGTCATATTATATACGAGTCCTGAAGAGAGCCAACTCTTTCTCTTTTCTTTTCTGTAAAACTCTGATGAGACTTTATACTTTTTTCGTGGTTTCTTTTTGTCCCCTTCCGCTGTGTTTCTGAACCGGCAGAATATTCTCCTCTTCGTTTTGACTTTTTGTTTTGGTATTCGTACGACAGATTGTATGTATACAGATCGGTGGAACATAAAATAAATTCATCGCAGTGTCAGTCAACTTTTGTATCTACAATATAATTTCCCAATTATTTTATTAAATAAAATAATTTTATTTTATAGTTGCATACATCTTCTACTTCAAACATTTGATAAAAATACGCTCCCTTGCAATTAGATGACAAAACTAAAAGTATTTAATTTCCCAAAATTCAATTCACGACTGATGAATTTGGCTTGAAAAGTCCATACGACGAAAAATGATGCAACTATTCCATATGATAAACCCATACGATAAAAAATTCTGCAGTTCTTGAACATAATTTTATATACGGTGCATGTGAATCAGTGCATCAGTAATTTTATCAGTAATCAGTAATTTTAAAAATAATACTGCATAATCAATGCACACCTGCAGAATCTGTTTGAAAAACTCATCTTAAATAAAGTTAAATTGAATATAAATATAAAAACGCGACTTTTCGGCCCTCGAATTGAAAGAAAAATCTTTTTTCAACGATTTATTTGTAATAGAATAAAACGACGTATCTTAATGAAACTTTTTATACAAACTTTATTGACCTTATACTACATAAAAAAAATTTTTTATAATTTTTTGCCATCCAAAAAACCATTAATTTTATCACCCTGAAATTTTAATACAATAATCTGTCCATGTTACTGCTCAGAATGAACTAGAATGAAAATCATTGGTTAAGAAATAAAGAAATGGCGGCGTTTTTTCGAAAATCGAACTTGTTTTTTTCGAAAATTGTTTATATCTCCAAAAATATTATGCCGATTATGTCCATTCTAGTTCAGTCTGAGCAGTAACATAGGCAGATTATTGTGTTAAAATTTCAGGGTGATAAAATTAATGGTTTTTTCTTATTCGTTCCCTCCGCAGTTTTTTTTTCGTGTTGTTTTAAAGCAATTGTAGCAGACGACACTGGGTGGCAAAAAATTATAGAAAATTTTTTTTATATAGTATAAGGTCAATAAAATATGAAAAAGTTTCATTAAGATATGTCGTTTTATTCTATTACAAATGAATCTTTGAAAAAACATATTTTCTTTTTAATTTGAAGGAGGGAGGTCCCCTTAAGCTCCGTTACATAAGTCGCACTTTGTGGTAACGCAAAGTGAGGTCAGCGCACGAGCTAACGACGCTCGCGAGCTACTGACGCGAGTTGCGTCTTCTGCTTCTATTTAGCTATTCTATAGCTTGGCGACGAAGTGACTTGGATCCTAGGTCCTGGATATTGTATTAGGTACTGGATACACGATGTTGCAATTGCTAACTCAAAGGGTGATGAATTCACTCACTTCCCTGCTTGTGACCACAAGAAGTTCGTTTTTTTGATTGGTTACTTGTAAGCTCAGATCAATCTCAGTGAACCGCCGAAGACAAATGACCTCTTAGAAATTAAATTCAACCTCGTCCAAAATCTGAGACATTAACGTGACTGCGATTTTGTTTGTGGACCTCGCGATTTTTGCTAAATTTGACAGCCTTAACTCCAGAACTTATCGTACACAACGTTTCAAATGATAAGGCTCAAATACAGAGTCTAAGTTTTCGGGACACACTAGCAGTGACAACGTGGATGTCTGAGCTTTCATCTGTAGAGATCCTAACATTCTGTCATGAAAATAGCTATCAATTTTTAGTTACAGGTATGCTGGAATCGTGATTTGTCTCAGAAGGGTAAAGATAGACGAGAGAGCGGTAAATTCTGGAACAAGTGGCGCTATGAAATAAGACATCCCACCTATACCGTTGACAGATATTATTTTTCAATGATAAAGGAAAGATCTTTGGGGCTAGTATATAGGATATATTTCATGCATGCAAAAGAAAAAGAGATCCAAGGCCGATGAAGGTCATATTATAATATACAAGTCCTGCAAGAGTTAACTCTTTCTCTTTTCTTTTTTTATGTAAAGCTCTGATGAGAATTTATATTTTTTCGTTATTTCTTTTTTCTCTTCCCGCTTTATTTCTGAACCGGCAGAATATCCTCCTCTTTTTTTTGACTTGGTGTTCGTGCGGCAGATTGTATGCGTATACGTATCGATGGAACATAAAATGAATTCATCACACTGCAATAACTTTTTGGATCTGCAATGATTTTTCTATTGTTTATTTTTTATTGTGAAAGAAATTATTGGAAATTATTACTGCATACTTGTTATAACTGACCTCTTCATAGCAAATTCTTCTCCATAAAGAATTAGATATAATTTTTCTTCTTTGAAAAAGATAGGTAAGGTACTTATTTATTACTTATTTATAACAAAAACTTAAATATAACAAATTGAGACACCGTATCTGAAAAATTCTTATCATAAAAGTTGCACTGTACTGTAATTTTCAGATAGAATTTATTATTATTATTAATTTGTTTAAAATTTTAATTAATTTGATTAAGTTTGTTTAAATTTATTACTGGAAACATGATTTTAGATAATATAGAATATTTTATTGTACATAGTACATTTTTTCCACAAAGAAAATCGCATGTAGAAAATAGTGCAATATTTTGCAATTGTTGGAAACCCTTCCCTTTTTGTGTTATATGCAACGAATATCAATAAAATTCAGATTTTAAAACCATTGCTGAATATTCAATGCACACCTGGATAATCTGTATACAAAATTCAATTACAATGAAGTTGACTTAAAAATAAACAATTAAGAAAAATACTAACTGAAAAAATGAATGCAACGTTCAAATCGAGATAATTAAATACTGTAAAATTTAGCTTGTTATGTTTCTTATAATTCAAAAACAACATGAGCTAAAAATGTAATATCAAATTTCAGTATAATTTTAAATCGATTGCTGTATGAAATACCTACCTGCTTATTTATTTTGGATTTCCATTTATTGTTCAGCAAACTTTCTATTACTATTCTTTTTGTTTCGTTGCTCTAGTAAAAATAAAAAAACAAAGTTTATTTTTTATAATATTTTATAATTAAATACTCATTAATATTACGAAAACCTCTTTCACAGTAGAAACCGTTGCTGTAACAATCTCAAATAGCGTCAAAGTAACGTAAACAGTGAACACATCGTTGAAGTAATTTTTAAAGCTTAATTCTTTTGCTTTCTCAAAAAATATAAGTGCGATAACCCTTGTGATAGTAGTGATACTTTCGATACAAATAAAAAAAATGTAAAATATTAAAGACAACGAGTATATTTTTTTGTAATTCGGATGAATATTTGATGGCATTAATATGAAGATTCCATAACTGTATAATTTCAGCCAAAGAGCGATCTACGATTTCGTTGTTTAGGTTATTTTGCGAGAGAACATTCATGTGCACAGAATTAATTTGTTTGAGTAGGATATTTAGTCGTCGATTTACAATTTGAAAGGAAGTTAGAGCAACATCAATCATGAAGCAATAATAAAATGAAAATGCAGTAACGAAAAATGCACGAAAAAGAACTGGAAACATTTTTTTAAAACCACTTAATAAAATAAAAGTTTCTAACACGTATAATGTTATGCTGACAAATTTGTAAAAAAATAACTTTTTCTTCAAACTATTTGTTTTAACACCTTTTTTCTTGAATTTTGAGGATAAATGTCTTAAATAATTTAATTTGGTTATTGTTCGAGATAGACTTGTCTTTTTTACAAAGTATAAGATTATTGAAATATAATATGTTAAATAATAAACTGAAAAAGAAGCTTGATAACGCAAAGCTCCAGCAAAACTATTACTATTTTTCTTGATAAAATCCATGTATGAATCGAAATTCTTCACAATACTCATTGACAATGTTATTATTAAAAACATTGGATATAAAACTCTTAACCAATTGAATGATACGTAGTACACAAGATCGTGTTCTTTTTTCCGTAGACCAATTGTCCAAGCTAAGCCTATCACACGAAGAAAAACTAATAGACATCTATCGCTCCCAATTACATATGAGGAAAATTTGTTAATGTATTTTTTCAACGAACTCATTGTTGGATTGAAAAAATAATATTTAATTTCGAGCGTAAAATACCCATTCAATACTAATCTAAAAAAAGGATTTTTTTTCTTATCAGTGCTCATAAAAATGTATGCAGATACTATTGTAAAAATATGCTTATAAATTATTTTCAAACTTGTAAATTATTTTCAAACTTAACCGATAATCGATAGTGGTTTTAACTGCAGCTATTAGACAAATTCAAAAACAAATACAATTGTATACTAATTCTCTTTTGATCCCTAGAATTTTAAAATTACAGGCTTATAAATAATGCAATGTATCATTTGCAACATGCAAAAAAGTGCATATTTCTAACTATTTTATATACCACTTAAGATTGTTTATCATGATAAAAATCGAAAAAATCGACAAAAACAATTTTAAAAAATAGGCAAAAATAAGATTGTGTGTGTGCTTATTTACAAAAATAAATAGATTTTTACTATTAATTCTGATTCAGATTATAAGTTCTGATTTAAAAATTACGATTGAATGTACAATGCACAAATGCAGTGGCTTTATTTAAATGATAATAGAATCAATTTTAACTCAATGATTATATCTATTTACAGTAAAAATAGACACAAAGTTCAGGTTTATGTAGTAAGTGAAGCAACAAATGATTGAGCAGAAAATTGATTATATTTAACAACAATAAGCTTAGGATTATAAGATAAGTTTACTTTTGATCTTCGTTTAAGGATTTTTTATTTACCTTGAACCTGTTGAATTAGATTAATGCAAGTTGCCATTATAAAAACAAGCTATGAACTTAATTAAACTTTTAAACTTTGATAACTATAAATATTAATTTCACGACAAAAATGAAAGTAAAAAAAAATAAAAGTATTTATCAGTCATTTGAAAATTTAATTTACATGCTCAATCAACAATTTTATGTATCATATGGTAAAATGATGAAAATAATTTGTCTCAGTAGAAATTTAGCATCAAATTTTCGTTTATATTTTTTAATGTATTTTTAACGACTTGCGAAGAAAGGTATATATCAAAACAAGATTCCATGCTTGAACATAATTATGCTATTGCAATTTCAAAAATGAATGAATTTTCACTTATTCCCTTCTTTAGCGTCATGAGTAAATTGTGATTTTAAAAAGAAAGCTGAATATTCAATGCATATTTGTAGGACCTAAATTAAAATGACAACAGCTAATATTAGTATAATTCAAAACATTTTGTAAATTACAAATATTTACTTACAGTGAATAAGAATGCAACGTTTAGCTGTAAAAAGTTGAATACTCCAAAATTTAATTGGTTATGTTTTGAATAATACAAAAAGAATATAAACTGAAAAAAACATGAACTCAAAATTCCTAACAAGACAGTTTTAGCAAAATATGTTTACTTACAAACATACCAGTTTTCTTATTTTCGGTTCCCACTGATTCTTGAGTAAACTTTCTTGAATTATTACTTTTGTCTTGATACTCTTTGTAAAAAGTATGAAGGAATGAATATTATTTTAGTTTCTACAAAAAAATAAAAAAATTCTGAAACGTACCTCGTCAACAGTAGAATAGTTTATCATTATAATCTCTATAAATGTAAACGTAACATAACAAAAAAAAAATTCAATCAAGTAACCATACGATGAGCCTACATGTCTTTCAACAAAAAAAATATTAGTTAAGATTATAGAGATAAAACTGACGCACATGATACAAACATACGAAATGTAAAATATTAGCGCTATCGAGAATATTTGTCCTAATGCAAATGAATATTTAGTTGCCTTTAAATGTAACTTCCACAACTGCAAAATTTTCATGTATTATGACATCAAAATCTCGATTCATTCCATTTTTTGAGGGGATATTCATAATTACTAAATTTAATTGATCAAGTAACATTCTTAATTTGTAATTGACCATTTTGAAACAAGTGAAGGCAACATTGGTCATGATAAAATAAAGAAAAGATAAAGCATTTATGAAAATAAATCTGATAGATCGAACAAATTTTTTTTCATATGATAGTTGAAATAATAAAAGAGATGTTATATAATATGTAGTACAGATAAGTTTGTAAAAAAATAATACATATTTTATAATATCATTTTCAACGGATGTGAAATTGGCTTGAGACAAAAAAAGTTTTAAATTGTTAAACTTTGTTAATGCTCGAGATATGTTGACTTTTCGTACTATGCAAAATAGTATTATAGTCCAATACATCGCATAATAAATTACAATTCCACATATGTAGCGCAAAACTCCACCAACATCTAAAGATGTTCTTTCTAATAAACCTTCTTTAAAACTTATTGCAGAAATGATAGAAATAAATGACGCCAAAAGTAGGCCATACACAACTCTCCGCCAATTCGAAGACACATAGTAAGTCGTGTAGCACCCTTGTTCTCGTAAACTCACAGTCGAAGCGATTGAGATTACTTGAAGAAAAATCAAATAACATCTGTCAAAGCCCATTCGAGTTTTAAAAAACTTTTTCCTAAACATTTTCGTGAATGTATTTTTTTCCATTTTACTGTAACTCTTGTATTGAAATTAATACATAAAGTTGAGTTATTCTGATGATTTTTCAATAGTAATAATAATGATATAGATTATGATTTCGATATCATGAGTTTTAAATATTCTACAAATAAAAATTTTCTGTTCTTTTCAGGTAGGCAATATTTTTGAAAATCAAAAAAAAAAATAGCAAATGACAAAATGTGAGTAGACATTTTTCTTTAAACGAGAACTTCAACGAACAGATGATGTTATCAGAAAAGCATGTATTAAACATTTGCATTATTAATACGACTTTTTTTTTCTTTAATTGCTACATACCAATAGTAATTTTTAAGATGTTTTACAATACTTATGCGCAATATTTTATTAGATATATTTTTTAAAACATTGTCACAAATTTTTCATGCAAGTAATTACTCTGGTACAAATCCTCAACGTGTATCATTAGTTTGTGTCAGAAAAAAATTTTCTCGGACTGAAAAGGGACATTTAGAATTGGACATATACTATCCAAAAGTGTAATTTTTTAAACATTTCACCACCATATAAGAAAATAACACAGAATGGAATCTACGGAAGTGTATACCAGAAAAATCACGCTTTGACTTATATATAATCATTTTTACTTTCGATTTGCGGATTTACAGATAAAGGTACTCGCCATCTAGTAATGAAGACATAAAGTGGTATCATAGTATTGGAAGTGATTGAAAACTGTTTAATTATTAAACTGTTTTTTGTCATTTTACGATCATTTAATGTGAAAACTAGCCAATTAGTGGTAAAGATCATTTGAGTCATTTTTTGGCCACTGGATCATTTATCAATGTTGAGCATTTCTACCAGGGTATATTTTTTATCTTTAAACAAATTCGAAAATTATATTTCAAGGATCACATTTATTGAGTTATTTTTAACGAAATCATAAAAATCAAGCGTAGAACGGGTATCACTGCAATATTTACAATGCTTGTGCAAGTGCGATGTACGTATCCGAGCGCATTGTTGATTATGCGTGACCGCAGGTTCACTCAGATATGCGCGTATACATATTGCAATATAATGAATTTCGTCTTTCAAGAGTACGTGCGTGGAAATGATAGATGAACTTACAAATTATACGCGTTACTTTACGCGTGCGACTGTGTTCATGCCGGGCTTTCTTGACTCGCATGCAATCTTCTTACATTCCTCCGTTCATTCGTCTTCAATTTCACGTTCTCTTCGATATAACTCGATAAATCAGTACGTATATATTTATACTCTGCAACTCCGTTAAATTTATTTATTTATTAAAGTGAGCGTCACTTATATCAGTCCAAAGACAAACGAAATGCTTCTGCGCAGCATCGAGTTCAAGTCTCGTCGAGATAATGGATTTTCTGTCAAATCAATAGATTGTAACGCGAGACCCTGACGCGTACACTGCATATATATTATTCCGCGCATTCGTGAGCCTTTTACTAGAGAAATATTTACACGAGTACTACTGAATTCTAATCGCTAATTTGAGCTAAGTACACGATGTTTTCAATGCATTGAATAATGGCGCGAATGAATATGTCTGAAATAAGAAACCTTGCAATTCTTATACCCTATGTGCATTGAATGAATGATTCGAGTACAATAATGACGGCCATTGAGTTGCTAAATATACGAACATCAATGGTTTCATATTTACGTGATAAACTTGATACATCAGGCGTTATTGCACAGATTAATTTGCTCGCTAACCACATGATAATTTCGAGCAGTCTGTTACTTTGTTACAAAATAATCCTAGACTCAAGAGGCGGAAAAACAGCAAACAATGCCGATGTATTTGCGAGAAAACATGTATATTAATGCGAAAAACTGCACTCCGTATGCGAGAACATAATCGACTGCAAAAGTCTCGTAAAGTTACCTGGGTTTAATTGCGTTCGCACTCGACTCATACGAACGTCATCGCGCGTACGATTAGCAGGCACTTAAGGTTTTTCGGATTGTACATTAACATTTAATTTAAAGCTTCCACTGAACTACTCATCCGCGATCTTTTCGATGAAACGGTCGAGGCAGAGAAAAATATATCGATAAAAGGAACGTGCGTAATCATAATTTTGGGAAAGAGAACAACGCGCCTTGCCCGATTCTTCGTCTTCTCTTTCTTCTTTCTTCTGCTTCTTCTTCTTTTTCTTCCACTCCTTCCTTTCCACTTCTGCGGTATTCTCTTTTTCGAAGGCTTGTTCGAAAATCATGTTTGATCTCAAAATTATGAGATCGCAGAGAGGATACGTTGTAAATACACGGCTAAAGTCTTTATCGTAACGATTTAAAAATTGATTCGCCTCGAATTTTCTCATGTAATTACGAGTTTAATGAGACGAGCCGTAAGCGAGTACCAAAAAAAAAGAACCAAAGCGTTACCAAAGCCAATGTATGTGGTATACATTTCGCGTTACTTGCGCGCGCCATAAAAGCATAACCTGCACAATATGTAGAGAGAATCCCCGCAAGTTTCATAAAGCGATAATTCAAAATGCCTTGGTCTGCATACAGCTTGCGCCGCAACATCATACGACGCTTGTCCATGCTGCATAATAAAAACTCGCTATTCGCGCGCGCGCGTATTTATACGACCCGATGATAGTCCTAAAATGCTTGCGATGTACCTGTTACTCCTCGAGCCGAGGAGCGTCAAAGAATTAAAATTCATCAAAGTTTCGCACGATGGCACGCGTGTACGTGTATAGCGAGTGTACGGCCCTTTTTTTCTCTCTCTCTCTCGATCTCGATGCGAGCGCTGGGCATCCTACACGCGCGGACGCATCGCTCGTCCTGCAGCGAGAGAGCAACAGTTGGAACGTGTAATTTAGCAAGCGAGAGCGACGCGCGGCTCTTGCGGTGTCTTTCGTGCTATATACATAGCATTATGCCAGCAGCGCGTCAGGTTCAATCAGAAATTAAGACGTTTACTCGCTCGCACGTATATATATACACACAGGCGCACGTCCGAAAAAAATAATAATTTGGCTGCGGCACGTTGCATATACGTGCGCATGCGAATCTGTCATTTCGGCAATTTCAGGGCTCCAGCGGCAGATTTTTCGCGCGGCTTTTGTACCGTTCATCGACGATCGCAACCGGACGTTAAGCAAACGCATCTGTATAGTAAGAGCCTTAATGCGCGCGCACAGCGTGTTACAGTACATCGGGTAATAATACGAATTTCTTTATCACGCGGCCGCATCGAGAGGGGCTGAAATTTCGATGAACGCAGAAAGGCGATATCCTGCCCTTGGGTCGTCGCGCGCGGGTGAATGTCCCGCTAAAATAATTTTTAGCTCGCTAACGTTTATTTAATAAGCTGTGTCATGATGAGGCCTCGTGTATGAGCGTATAAAAAAAAATGATTTGTATATCCAGTGCACGCGATCGTTTTATTATGCATCCCATCGTGGATATCGTAAAATTTGCGAGACTAATCAGAGTTGAATCTAATGGTTAATCCTCGACTTTATAAGTACGATCGCAGCTCTGTCTTACAAAAAGTCGGAGAGTCATAAAAAATATAGCCTATGTGTACTCTACAGCTCTTACCTGCTTCGTTATATTGTAGTATATGCACACATGATTGCCGCGCGATCAATGAGATGCAGAAAAATCAAAGGACAAAGAGTATAAAACAAACGATTGCGCGCGCGGACTTGCACTATTTATAATGTCTCGATAGCGCATTGGCCTCTCGCGGGTGTGTGTATACCGAACGAAGATAACGTACCTGCACCCAGGCGCGTACGGCACTCACATTTATATATAAATACGCGTACTTGTTTCCACGAGAGAACCGGAATTTCACGAAACTCAATCCCGCATGCCACTCTTTATGATCCTTCGCGCTTATTTTCATTTCATACATGTGTGCATACACATATCTATATATTTAGCAACAAATAAAAATCAGAAACTTGGCATAAATATGAGGACCATGCATTCTTGCATTCTTTACTCTTCGTTTTTTGTTGTTGTTGTTGTGAATTCGCGAGATGTCATCGAACCCGTCCAATCGATATTCGCTCCTTAATTATCCATTCGAGGCGTCGATTCCAATTGAGTGCCTGGAGTCTTTCTCGCTGAAACCAGCTTCGAGTTGAACAAACTTCACTTATCGGCCGATACTCTGCCGATGAAAATCATTAGTAATAATATTAAAAAAAACCGATCTGAAATCGGTATTATATAGTAAAGCTACAGTTGCGTTGAATGTTTTACGTATAATGGTAAAATCAAACTGACGCCACGCAACGGTAGCGTAGGAACTCTTTATGATACTTTGTTCGTTGGTGATTGTTTTGCGGTTCAAGTTTGAAAGAATACCTCTCGAAGCTTGACGACATTTATTTACGATTTTTTATAAATAACAAAAAAATAAAAATATAATAATAAAATAATTAAAATCCAAGCAAATTGATAGGTCAAATATTTTTATTTACTTCGATGTTTAACTCTGATTATTAAATAAAAAGACCTCGCAGAGCCGTTGGAGTATTACCAATATATCAATGTTTTTACATATAATCACATATGTATCAAAAGTTGATTTTGTATATTTGTACAAATTTCGTAGCTGCAGCCTCTCTGTAACGTTTAAAATTTTTTCGTTGTATGCGTGGCTAAATGAAAAAAAAACCCGCAACGATCTTCGGCCTGCAGCCGCCAAGCAAATTGTATATAAATCCTCATTCTTCAATTTCTCGATGATCATTTGACAGCACTCAATTGGCAGCCGTTTGTGTATCAGGTCCCAGAAAGGATCCAGAGCAAAACGCTGAAAAAATCCTCTCGCCATTATCTCGCACATGTGCGTAAGACACGTGTCTTTGAGTCCTACGGGAAGATTCCACCAGATGTTCGATTGCGCGAACTCCAAGTAGTCCGAATACGAGAGCAGTTTATCCTCCTCTTCGGGTCGCAGCTGGATCAGATCGTAGAGCGACAGCTCGTGACATATCATTTTGTTTTTCGTCTCTCTCGCGAACTCCTCGTCGTCGTACAAGCGCTCGTCGAGATCCTCTGACTCGAACAATTTGTACTGGGCGAAAAACTTCATGATCGTTAGGGCGCCGATTCGGTCCAGTTGGTATCCTCTACCCTCGAGACCCTCGGTGATGGCCAGAGCGCCAGATGCTAGTTCCAATTTAAAATTAATGCCACCAAGCTGCGCATCAAAATTTTTGGCGAAGTAAGTCTCATCAGGAAAAGTGAAGTGCGAGAGGTCGGCGCCACGATCCAAGAGTAGATAAACCGCATCCAGCGAAAGATTCGCCACGGCTAATTGCAACGGTGTGCGGCCTAGCTTGTCCCGAGCATCAACTTGCAACGGCTGATGCATGTCGTCGCTGATTTCAAATAAAATCATCAACAAGTTAAAAAGATGTTTTTTCTTACAAATCATGTGCAAAGGAGTCGACCCGTCCATGTTGGCCAAATTCAAATCGGCGCCATTTCTCAGCAGTAGTTTGACTTGCTTCTGATGTTGGTAAGTCAAAGCATAGTGTAGCGGTGTGTTTCCCAACTTGTCGCGGGCATCGAGCTGCAACGTTGGTTGTTCGCTCATCTTTAATATTATTTCCAGAACTTCGTTATAATTATAAATGCTTTTCTTGCACGCGGTATGCAAAGGAGTTAATTCGTCCTTGTTCACTAAATTCGGATCAGCGCCTCTTTCCAGCAGCAATTCGACTGTCTCCTCGTAGCCACCGTGCACAGCCAAATGAAGCGGCGAATCACCTGTTTCTGTCACGAGGATATTGGGATCCTGCCCGAGTTGGAGGAATTTTTGGACGATGTTTTTACAGCCAAGCATGCAGGCCACATGGAAATGTGTCAGACCGGACTCATCGACGTAGTTCACGTCAAAGCTGTCGTATATGTAAAATAGAAAATCGAGTACGTGGAAGTAATCGCATTTGATAGCATGATGCACTGGTGTAGTGCGACGCAGTAGCGGCTTGCCGTATTTATCAACTTTGGGTTCGTCTTTGTAGCCGGTGCGAGCCACGAAACTGATTATTGACCACCCTGTACAATCTATTTTTTCTGCCCAGTGAATTGTGGAATCCAAAAGCAAACATTCAATTTCTTCATCTCGAAAATAGTCACGAAGATTCGGATATTGCGCCGTCCAATCTCTGGTTAAGATAGCAAATTGACGTAGAAAATTAATTCGCTCTTCTTTGATCTCCCAATTGACATTTTCTCGTAGAATCTGCAACTGTTCTACCTTTTTTTGGACAAAACGATCGACTTCGTCAGAATCATAGCTTTCGACGTCTGAGCCATCTTCGAAGGAGTCGAAACTTTCAGCGAATTCGTCCTCAAAGTGCATGTCTAAATCTTTCGGGCGCACTTGCCCACGATACACAAACGCTCGTAATCACAATCGCCGGAATCACTCGCTGAGGTTGACGGGGTATTTCTCTGCTGTTTACGCTTCGGCGTTGGAACGTGTACTGACTATATACGTACGCTATAATTAATATAGAATGTAAACATTTCGCGCGAGAGTATGTATGTGCCGTTGTCCGCAGGTGAACAAGCGCGAAAAAGACAGAGCTACACGGCACTACCTATATAATCGGCGTTATATAGAGGTATATGAACGCTGAGCATCTTTAAGTCACACCTGATATACTATCCTAATATCGATTGAAGCGCGCAAGCACACTCTCGATACTACGTCACGTGTCCATATCAAATACAGCGCGCAAAATATTCTAGCTCCGAGGAGTCGATATCCTTACGATTATCGCGCTTATTATCTATGATTGTTCACGGACTTAGCCTCTCTATTCAATATCCCATGAGAAGTTTCATTTACGGATGAAAAAAAAGTTAAGAAGTAGCAGAAGGCGCCACAACGCTTTCATCCATATCCGTACGCGATCTCTCGGATATATTTACGCAACCGGCGCGCGTTGAGCCACTCTGCGTATATGTATAGAGAGATGCATCCTCGCTCGCCTATGTTCCGCGCAAGGAAAAACACGTACCTATGTTTATGCATTCGTATTATACTTGTGCGTGCATCGTTCGAAATAGTCGCACGCCACCCACCCACACTCACACGCACACACACTCACACATAGACGTGCGCAAGAGTTCTATGCTCCCGCGTGCAATAGTGTTAGTGTGAACAAACGATTCTTATGCCTAGCACAACAGCTGCTGAGGTATTAAAAAGCGAATGGCTTGAGTCTTTTTAAGGATTATTTATTCTCGGTTCATCTTCTGTAGCAAATGACAGTTGCAGCAGCAGCAACAACGGCAACGGCAGAAGAGTATATGACTTGTGTGCATCTGAGCCACTTTGGTTTATGCGCGACGTGTACAAATAGAACAAGAAGAAGAAGAGGCTCCTTTTCTCCTGCGCACTTATATGCAGAGCTTGTGAGTGCGCGCGCGCGCGAGAATAAAGAAAATAAGAGAGAAAGACAGAGAGAGAAAGTGTTGAGTCTGTGTCTGATACATAAACATATACGTGCATACATACACGTTTGTAAAGTGTGCATATGTTTGTATATAATACGTACGTGTGTGCTACGTCTAGTCGCGAGATCTACTTGCACGCGCGCGAGAGATGCATCTTTATTCTCTGCCTAAGCCGCGAGTACATTAAACGTATCTATTTTCTCTACCGATGGGCAAAACTGCAATAGGCCGAGATAAAAGGTGAGCTGCATGGCCCATATCTGAGGTTTCTTATTGTTGCTGCTTCTGCTGCTGCTGCTGCTGCTGTTGTTGTCGAAAAATCTTTCTCAATCGTGAACTTACTAAGCTTTTTAGAAATGTACTGAAAGAAATGAAAACAGAAATGAAGTGGTTATCCTGGCCGCGCGTGTGTATGTGTTCGTGTGTAGCTCGACGATTTGTTTTCGGGAAGAAAGTTTTCGCAATTTTTCGTTGTTTTTTCGGGTTTTCTCTCTCTCGACTGCAACTGATTATCTCGTCTGTACATCGTGCGCGTGCTCGCCGAAAAACATGCATTTTGTGTTCGATTTTCGAGGCGAGATAATAGGCATTTATCGTCGAAACGAAGCTACAACAACACAGTGAGCAACTGCGCGCCGCAGACGATCGCCGCAGCTCGGCTTCTACCGCGAAATAATATAATTCGCTGGCCGGATTCGTGCGAAAAATTCACGATCACGCGCGCGCGAGCACAATGAAAGTTTCAGCGACTGCTGCTGCACACGCGTGAGGTGCGCCTACGTGTCGGCGACGACGACGACGACGACGACTGCTACGACTGCGACGACTTAATCGGGCACACAGCACACGAGAGCAGCCCGCGACACAATGCAGCCCGCGAATAATTTGGTCAGTGCACTTTCGAGCGAAAGAAAGCTTTATAAACGTCAACGCACTCCTTCGACGCGGTGCCGATCGCGGCTTGTGCATATAGATAGAAATTCGAAGCGCTCCGATCGAGTGTCGCGAGCGCGCGCCAGAAGAAAAACGTCGCGTGAAAGTATTATGAAGTCGAAATAGATCGGCATCGATTTATTATCGGCCAGCCGAATCGAGGACTTAATTTCGCGCACTGCACGCGACGCCGAGGCAAACGGCACACATTTGGCGTTCGCGCGCATACGGTATATAACGGAGTCGCGCATATAGAGAGAAACGAGCTTTAGAATGAAAAAGAGATACAGAAGGCCGATTGATTGTGTTTTCTCCTTATGGAAAAGCCACACTATGTCTCGGTTGATCAATTTCGCACTGGCACACGTATAAATACGCCGCAGGAGAGAGAGAGAGAGAAAGAGAAGAAAGAAAGAAAGAATCGCTGCCATCTCGCGCCCGACTTTATCTTTATTATAGTGGAGAAAACGTGTAGTCGAGCTACAGCTCGCGCTGTGCACTGCTGCTCTGGGTTGACTGCTTGAGTTGTTTATGGGTGTGTGGGTGGCTGCATCATGCAGCCCATAGCACAGCTATACACATAGCTCAGCGTGTATACACGTGAGATGCGCTGCCGGTTCGGTTGGGGTGTACGCGGCGGGATTTTCGGAGCTTAATTGATTTAGCCTGCGCGCGAGCTGTGAACCAAACTCTCGAACGAGAGCGAGAGCGTTTTATAGATTGGAGAATTTTGCGCAATAGCCTGCCGCGCTCTCGGTACAAAAGCTCTGCGCTATAAGGTGCTTGATTAGATTACGATGTTGCGCGCGCGCGAGAGATAGAAGAGGAAAAAAAGGTATTGCCGGGGTGTTGGAATCGACGGTATGCCAACACTACATAAAGGTATATAAATTGCCGTGAGAAATTTTGACCAGATGATTTAGTGGCGCGATGGTAATTAAGTAGTTCGCTCGTTTAGATCGGCTATCTTGTGTGTTAAGCTCTATAACCTACCCACAACACACGCGTACGTAGACTAGATATTTCGACTGCGACTTATCGCGTTATAAATATACTCCTAAAACACAGTTGTGTACGACTTGAACTTTGTCGATCTCGCGAGGGGGTCTCTCTTTTTTTTCTCGAGCAACGATTCGCATTTTTGCGCGGCGCGGCTCGAGAGACTTTGAAAAATTGACTGCAGCTCGCTGCGACCGTACCCACTTGTAACGCGCGCCCGCGCGAGGTGTATATAAGACTTAAATACAGGAGTAGCACAACTGCACATATATATGTGTGTATGGCAGACACTGTATATATAGCACTGCAGCAGGTGCCACACGTACCTTCCAAGTTAGTACGTGCAAATATATATATATATATACCTTTATAATATACAGTCGCGGCGTGGATAAATTCAATACCCAATAGCCGTGATTTCGCCGTGCGATTCAGGCCATTGCGAATTCAAATGAGCCGCCGCCCGAGAGCCGAGGCTGCGCACCGGCTCGTATGTGCATGTGTGTATATACGTAGTTTTCTCTCTGTCTTACTCTTTCTCTTTTTCGTATCCATGTAATTGGAATGTGCACTTACTCAGTGTACACGTATGCAGCGCGCGTGCGTGTGTATGTATGTATGTGAGCGCGCGCCTGTGGCAGGTGATGGGGAAATCGCGATATGGGTCGAGAGAGTCGATTTTCTGCGCTGCACAGTAGTATAGTTGCGCTAGTAGTAGAAGTAGTAGTAGTAGTAGTAGAAGTAGTATTGCCACTACAACTTATAGGTTTGATGCTATGCTACCGAGCGTAGAGCTGGTGCGCAATTTTTTTTCTCCTCTCTCTCTCTCTATCTCTTTCTCTCTTTTCTATGCAAGGGATGCAGGGAACGAGACTTATAGGTTGGTAGGATGGTTGAAAGTAAGTCTGAACGCTCGTATTGCAGGATTATACGTCGATGCATATGCAACGCGGAGCAGCTCTTCTGCTTTCGTTCGGGAATTTCATGCCGAAGGATTTCTCGAATCGTTGAAATAAACGTGTGCCGCGAGGAGGGATTACCAACTATTTCTTTTTTTTTTTTTTTTGTTCTCTTCGATCAGCCGGCGGCTCTCAAAAAATCTATAAGATGCTTCGCGCAGATTGTATACGTATAATGAAATCGTACATTTGACGATTATGCATATTATGATATTTATTATTGTAAGCGCCCGATCGACTGCTGGATATTTCCAACGACTATGTGTAGGAGCTTAATCCTTTTTTGTTTTTACGTAACGATCCCGATATACGAAATATTTAAATCGATTTTTCGCAAACGCACCAACATCGTCACAGACTACATCGTAAGCCTTTTGTTTTTGCGCTCGTGGCAAACTCGTGTGTGTACATAAACGCACACAGTGTATGTTTTGCACGCACGCACGAGTATAACCGCGAGCCCGAGCGACCCCGAAAGTCAGCGGATCGTATGATTTATGAATTCTTCCTCATTCTTCAAACTTGCGCGCGCTCGAAACGTCCGTCAAGCACTGCTGCTGCTGCCACTATAGAGCATTTCTTGTATAAACACATTTTGCAATATCGTAAGCGCGTTTATTGTGCAAAATAAAAAAGTTTAGAATTTACGAGGCGCGTACACACGCACTACACACACGTGCACGCGAATACCGATCGCGTACTGTCCTTTTTATAATCGCTTCATCGTTCAAATTTGCAGCCCTTCTGCGTAACATCCATATGCATATCGTCGCGGTGCTGTATACGCCGACATTCTCTCAACGGACGCGCGTGTATATATATATATACAAAAGAGCAAATAGTCGGGGCTCTGGTCGCGATCGAAAAACTTGTTCGCGACCTTCAGAGTGTGGAGAGGGATACTGCTTTCATGCACACGGCTTGCGCACGCAGCATGCGAACATAATATCCTTCCGTCGTCGTGTCGCGCGACGCAAGAGCAGCTCTCTCGGATGCCGAATTGACCGCTCGCGCGCGTTTGTTAATTTCTGCAGGATATACATAGCGGCAATAGCAGCAGCAGCAGTAACAGTGAGGTCGCGGGCAACATGCAGGTTGTACATATAAATACAGATGCATGTGAGTATACATATATGAGACATCGGGCGGAGCGAGCTGCGCAGCGATAATTGCATACCATCATCGAGAACAAACATGTTTTCACGCAGGAGCCTCAAGGCGATTCACCCTTTAAAAATGTGGCCGAATATTATTATAAAGTATTATATATCCTGCTTCTCTCATTTTCCTTTAATTCTCTATCTCTCTCTCTCTCTCTCTGTCCAGCAAGAAGCTACTCGCTTGGCAAAATACAAGCTGCCTACACGGATGCATAAATTTATTTCTAATAATCTGAGCAGTGACCTTTCTCATAAAGTGCCAGCGCGGAGATTCCAAAATTATGGAAACTTTCGTTGCGACGAGACTCGAGAGGCGCCGAATAATGTACCAGACACACCTGCTGTCGTTGTTTTTCGGCTCCTGAGTGCTGCCTCATTTCTTTTTTCTTCCTTCAATCATAATGTAAATGAAAAAATCACTTATGGTATGCCCATTCAAAGGTAAACGAACTCGTCCGATTAGATCGAAAAATGGAAGATTTCGATTTCGGAGATCGGACATGGTCTTTTATTCAACGTGTAAAGTGAAAAAAAGACAAATTTTTTAATTATGTTCTGAATTGCAGTTGTACTTGGATTTTAAATAGAGAATTACAACACAATTATTTGTACATTACGAGTTAGTGTTAAATACTTACCAGAGAACGAGTTGGTGAAAAATAAAACTTTGTCAAGCAGCTTTTTACCCGTAGAGTTTCATTTAATTTTTTTCTTTCGAATATCGCGTAGCTCTCTGTAATTTTCCAAAAGCTCGTAATGCACAAAGTCCGGAATGAGATGTATGCGCGTGTGACTCAACTAAATTCATAATTCGCCTGCGATTATATGACCAACTCCCGCGTCGAAAAAAAAAAAAATCTTTTACTACTACGCACATGGCTACTTGACAGTCGCACGAGCTCGCAATATATCCCAATTACAAAGAGCAAGCATTAATTAATTTGGACTCGCCTCGCGCTGCGTTCCGCGCGTTATTGCAAAATTACGCAGCTCATAGTTATACATATTATACATTTTGAAAGATACGCAGCTACACGCGCACAAAACACAACAAAATGACCGCGTCGGCGTGCACGTTTATGTGTATAAAATATCTGCGTCGGGATTCAATTTTCTAAATGAACCGAGCGCGAGTGTATAATATGTATGTATACGAGGCGGGCAAATTTAGCGGGCAATAATTCCGAGCCCGCGCGCATCCACTATATAATATACATGTGTGTGTGTGTGTGTGTGCCTCGAGAAAAAACGAAAGCTCGAAGGAAGATCCGCAAACATCGTGTACAAAACTTTAATGAAGCGATGATTAATCCACGCGCGCGGGCGAGAAACCTTAGCTCGCGCGTAACAAAACGAAAACCGAGACAAACTCAACCTGTTCGAAACTTCTTTCTCTCTCGCTCTCAATCGTGCTCCGTAACGCAGCCGAGCCATTGTTCTGCATGAGGCAGCAGCCCTTTAAAATTCAAATTTCACATGCCGCCACAGCAGCAGCAGCAGCAGCAGCAGGAACGAGTGGCGAGAAGCATGGTGAGCGGCTTATAAGCGGTGATGGCGGCAGCAGCAGCAGCAGCAGCAGCATCGGTGGTGGCAATGAACGATAGAGAAAAGGAAAAAATAAGATTGCGCGTCCTTCGTAGCAAAGAAGAGATCAGACCTCTGCGCGGTCGTTCCTTGACTCCTCGCTCCTTCACGCGTTCCTTGCGCTTGTTCTTTTGCACGCGAGAGATTCTTGTGGTTCTCTCTTTCTCTGTCTTTTTATCTTTCTTTCTTGCTCCTTCTCTCGTTCGCGTGTGTGCAGTGCATCTGTGCTTGTATATACGCATGGCCCAAAATGAGCAAACGAACAAAAAAGGCGAGTGCAAAGATTTTTGCACGCTTCGTATTACACTCGAGCCTCCCTCTGCCGAACTCGGCTATGGTTCTCCAAAAAACCTCGGTTATTCCGGACTTTTTTAACGAGCTTTTTGAGTCGACAGAATTTTTAGAGAGGCATAATTGAATGGATTTTTTTGCGAATCTCGTCAGCCGATGTCAATCAACGTGATGAATGGTTCTTGCCATTTTTAGCAGGTGTATCGATGCAGATTACGCAATTGAACTGAGAATTCGATAAAAAAATGAAACGAAATTGTAGACTCCTAAGGTTTTTTCATAGCTATTGAATATTGTATAGACAAGAACAAAGTAAAGCCCATATCAACCGAATAGATCAATTATATCGATCTTCAATCTGATCTGCAATACATCTCACTTTTCTGTTCGACTGTCAGAAATTCATTGAAAGCTTGGAATTATAAACGCTTCGCATTGAAAGGGAAAATGTATTTAATCTCAATTATAGCGTCAAACATCGTTATTTATGAGTACATCAAAATTTAATGGCGATTAAGAACATCCTTCAAAATTTTATTAATATCTTCAATAACGTCATAAATCAATGTTTCATGATACAAATATACATCTTTCATCACAAAGATACCACAAGACAGTAACTCAATTATTGCATTTTGATTGCCAGTACTTGTATTCGCCAAATGCCAAAGATGGTCGATTTTTATTGATCCATGGAATAAATTAAAATGATTTTTATCCATTTAAAATAATGTGCCGATCTAATTCGCTGAAGCTCATCACATATTGGTAGGAATTCTTAACATTCATAATGGCCTCATGAACAAATCACAGCCATTTCAAGATTTTTTTAAGTGTATGACGATCAATTGGCTTATTTTTGATGATTTTTCTAATACAAGTATGCTACAAATATTAGGTGCATTTTGAATGATTGAAAAATAACAATGTTTCCAAAAATTCCAACGAGTTTTCAAGCTCTTTAAATATGATGGGTTTAGATTAAGTTTCCACCGCCAGATGGCGAATGTCTTTATCTGTAAATCTACAACAGGGGGAAAGTAAAAATACTTGCATAAGTCGAAGCACTTTTTCGAATAAATCTCCAAATTTTTTGTTTCCTATTGTAATGCAAACTTTACCTTTAAAGTAGCTAAAAAAACACACGATTCGATGATCAATTTAATAGTTTAAAAAAAAAAGATATGTTAATTTTGTCAAAGATTCCGCATTCCAGCTTGATTTTCGGAGTATTAACTCATAGTATACGAATCGATGACGTATAGCCACAAGCCACAGACGCAGAGAGGAGCATTAGGCAAACACGTAAGAATTACGCATCGATCGCATTTATTGGGATGACGATTGTTTCGTCGGCAGCGGCAGCGGCGTTTCAGCTGCGATCGCGCGCGTCTGCACGCAGTCGGTTCGGCACAGCTCGCGCACAGACGTGCCAGTATGTAGCAAGAGCCTATAGCATTGTCAAGGAATTAGCCCGCACGCGCTTATGGAACAATGCATTTTGTGTCGGAGTGAGAGAAAGAGAGAGAGAGAGAGAGGCTGCTGCTTTTTTTTTCCTCCTCCTATTCAATAATGCCACGCGCGTATACGGAGCTTCGTTAAATATGTATTGTGGCGATAAGCCTTTGCGACGACGACGGCGCGCGCGTCTACGTCTACTACTTTGCACTCTGCAGCACATCTATAGCTGCGCAGCACACGTATATGCACATACGCATGTGGAATTTTTTTTATTAGATCGAGAGAATGTAACAATGCAGTTTATGGTTTAATGGATAATAATAGCGCGTACGGCGCGCAGATCTTTCTCTCTGTCTTTCTCGCGAGCGTACGCGGGCAAGGAGTTGCGCGAATCGATCGTCTTACATATGTGCCACAGAGAGAGAGAGAGAGAGAGAAAGAGACTCCGGTGCACCCAGAGCGCGCCAACTTTTTTCTTCTCGTTCGTGCCCAATACGGTATCATTATATTTGGAACAATTAGGTAATAAAATATGTTGGCAGCTTTTGTGTCGATAGCGAATCATCGCGCTGGGCTGTGCGCGACTACGTGATAATATTGCGTGCACCTAGCAGAGATATTATAATGCACGTATTAAATCGTTTGAATCGCGCGAGGAATTTGTGAAATTTCGTATGCACGTATATACATGTATCCAAGTGCGATATTACTACAGATGTGACGTATTATTTAGCCTAGACGTTACACATGCCGTAGTAAGGTTCGGAGCGTTGCAGGAACTTCAGAAATTTCGCTGCTCGCTCGGCACATGCCACGCTTACATTGCAAAACGTCGAATCTAAAATAATATCCCATGGTCGTCGTGGCGGTGGTCGTCGCGTTATACCTGTCTGCTGCGGGTGTGTTGTGAAAAAAAAATTTGTTAATTGTGGCGCAGAAATAACAGATTATATGAGGCAGCAGCAGCCGCTTTTTGGATTAGCGTAACTTCCGATTTCAATGAGGCCGCACGCGCATAATGTATACGGCTAATAACTCGGCTCGGTCCGTTGCTGCTGCTACTTACAAACTGTTTACTCGGGCGCACGTGCAAGAGTATTAACAACTGCTCCCGCGAGTAAACACAATTTAACCCAACGCAATATATACTTCGATTAAGAAAAAAAAAAAAAAAACGAAAGAAAGAAAAAAAGAATGTCATCGACCAACCCACTTCCTTTGTAATACGTTATACCTTGATCGTAAGCAATATACGCGTCTCGTGCGGGATTTTTGACTCGCACTCGATCACAATAAACGTCGCCGAGTGATATTATACGTCCGCGAGAGATACGAAAGAAAAATACTTCTCGGCCGCACGCAAAGGAGCTCCGATCTGCTCGTGCGCTCGGCGGCTGAGTAAGGTGTTCGTATATTACGTACGCACATAAGACGCGAAGAGACGCGATCATCTGTATATTAAGAGCACATGTCATACGTACGCGGGGGCAAAAAATGTGCCGGACCGTTACGCAGCCGAAAAATATATATGTTGTATATGTATGTATTAAGTGAAGTCACTTGCGCGGCACACATAACAATATGTATGGTGAGTATACCGCGCGCGTATAACAGTAAGCCAGGCCATTCGTCGCCTCGACGACGACGATGATGATGATGATCGCGCGCGAACCTCGAGAGACGCATACATAACGCGAGCCGATATATAACACTTCCTAACGCCTCGTTTTCTCTCTCTCTCTCTCGTTCCGAATAATTGCCGCGGCATGAAGAGCACACGATGATCGTTTGCCGAATATATTATAAGCTTGTATTATTAACGCGTCGCTTCCGCCTGCGCAGAGTGCTATAGTGCCAGTGAGATGATATATTAGCCTTCTCGCGCGAATACCCGGGATTTAAAGAAGCGATCTGGCGTGTCAACGGGTTAGCGAGCGAGTACAGCTGCTTTTCAACCTCGTGTTATAATATGCAGCACGTGCCGACGCGAGCTTATGCAACGCGATGATCGTACAAGAGCTCGCACGCGATGCAGTTTTCCGCGAGTGCGCTGCGACTGTGATCGTTATTATTTTAGTGTTTTGTCGTTGCTAATGTTGTTTTTTTTTGTAGTTCATATTTTCAACATTCAAGTTGCTATGTTCTCGAGTCTCGAGTATTATATTACGTGCACAATGCAGCTGACAGACCATCCGAGAAAAAAGAATTGGGCCCCAAGTTCAACGATCTCGTAATATGTCATAACTTAAAATGCTCCGTTCGTATATCCGCGCGCGACGCACAGTACAGCGTATGTGATACGTGCGCGGAGTAAGATACGCATATACACCGCTGCCGTATATTTGCCGGGCAAATTCTCGAGGCGCTAGAAAAATAGCTCTCGAGTAAAACAACACACACACGCGCGCGAGCTGCTTTTCACCTACATAAACTCATGCATACACAGTCGAATACACACTCGTTCAAAGGAACGGATACTTATTGTGTATTATATGTATAAGATGTATCTATATTCTCAGACTTGCCAGTACAGCTCACGTGTCCGGAGTGGACTCGCTCCGGCATGAACTGCACGTATAGGCATAGAAAAGTACGATTCGGCGTGTTGTATATACATCGCGCGGCGGCACACGATATGTGTCATGGGAACCGCAAGCTCGCGTCGTTCAGCTTATTATATGGCTTTTGTGAAACTTATACGCACACACACGCGCGCGCTCGCTTCTATTTACGAGTCAATAGGACCAAAATCCGCCTTTTTAGTGGGTGTGTGTGTGTGTGTGTATACGTGCGCGCTGCGCGATACACGTGTAGGTACGGCGAAAAATTAGATTTGCCTCCGCGAACGAAGGATAAACAGCTCGCGAAAAACTGAAAAAGAAGCCGTAAGTCAAGGAGTCGAGCGTTGTAACCCAAATATCGACGAATCGCTCGCACCGTTAATACCCCGAACCATCGTGTATCATGATTTTTTCTACTTATTGTAACTAATAATTTGCGAAAATACAGCCGCACCCGCGCGTATATTTACGTGCGCGCGGTAAGCGATCGGTTTTTGTGTGTATGTGCCCGGTTTCTTATACATGACTTTAAATTCAAATTTATTGCTGCAAAATGCAAATGTTAAGGCCCGAAAATGCGCGCACGCCTAAGCTGTGTATTTCGATCGGTAATACACCGTAACGATTTACGTGCGATACGCAACAGCTAAATCACTCGTAAATTATTTCTATTATAAGCGATAGATCACCTGGACGATGAAGAGCTCGAAAAAAGCAGCTCCCGAGTAGCTGATCGTTTCGTCGTACCTTATAATAGCCGTAGCTGCACTTACGTCAGTCGTTCCATATATGTGTGCTGTATAATATCATACATATACGTTCATATCGGAAAGCTACTCCATATTATAGTGACGCGGAAATAATTTCCCACAACGAACCGCACTATATGGCACACGTGATGATGTGCACAGCATCGAGCTTCATGCTGCTTATGCTATATGGCTATATATCGAGCGAGCTTCTATACGCTCGCTCGAGTGCGCGGCTTGTCTGACTCGGCTATCTCTGGGTAATTTATAATAATATTCCCAAATAGCCTTTATTAACGTTATCCATTATGATTATTCAATACCCAAGCGTACCGTGGATATATACGCGGTGAGCTTGCCCCGTAGCCCGAGGGCTGCATAATCGAGTAATTATTCTCGCTGCTGCTGCCGCCGCTGCCGCTGCTGCGATTGGAGCTTATAGATGCGGTCGAAAATCGAGTGAAAAGTTCAACGCGCCGTGTCGTACAATACATGAACTTTTCCGCTTAATTATGCCGTAGAGCTGTTATCACTATCTGTTACGTGCGCGGTGGCAGTTCATTAAAATCGGAAAAAAATCATCATCTCGCGCGCGACTTTCCTATACATGCGAGATCAACGCAAATGATTACGCACGTATGTGAGGGGGTTCGTGTGTGCATGTGTGTAAATTTCGCATTGTATGCGTATACATACCTGTAAATATGATCAATAAACAATGAGAATGTGGATCCTCGCACATGCACTCTTACACTCTTCAATGCATTTGTGAACTTTTATAAGTATATACACGTATTGATATAATTGTCTATGCAATCGATTGTCATTGTGCTCTTATCTCTGCTTCTTTTTTTTCAATCGTTATTTTCTAACATATCATTCTTGATGAGTATTCTTTATATGTATTTTTTTCCACCAAACTATACGTATTTTTGGCTTGACAGAAAAATGTGAACACGGAAGAGAAGTAAATTTTTTACTGATCTAAGCGTGCAAGATGAACATTTTAACATTATGTACTACATACTAATTAGACGTTAT
This sequence comes from Trichogramma dendrolimi, assembly GCA_034770305.1. Lineage (NCBI taxonomy): Eukaryota > Metazoa > Arthropoda > Insecta > Hymenoptera > Trichogrammatidae > Trichogramma > Trichogramma dendrolimi. The sequence continues at coordinate 7,174,694 of JAPMIB010000001.1, forward strand.
ATTTCACATATTCTGGATTATTTGAAAGTACAATTTTTTGTATGCAACAAACAATATAATTTAGAATAAAAAGATTATTATTATGTTGTAAGCAACTCGTGATTACCCTTAGTGAAGTCCTTAGTCTCGATAAAATAAATATTAAATATTAAATATTACCCAGAAAGGCTTTACAATGACTGGCAAAAGTTACCCCTCATTTACACAGACACCGGCCTAGCCTCGATACAAGTACCAAACAAACATTTAATATACAAAAGTCACCGCTAGGTGACCAATATCACGAATCAACGCTCCCGTACGAAAATAAGTAAAGTTTAGCGACAATAAGCCGCAGCCCACTGACCACCGCATGGTTTGTCCTATCTTCTTTCGAACAAAAAATCGACACATACTCGAAAGCACTACAATAAGGATCGGCCGATTCATACATAGGTAGCAATGCTCGGTCTTTGGCTAATGATATATAAGCCGATCAGTACCGCTCTAGCCGGGATACACATTGCGAAAAGCTATGCGGCGCGCGGGATCGAGACTTAATAAGAAAGCAGCAGCAGCAGCAGCACTTGGCGCGAGTAGTAGTAGTAGTAGTAGTAAGCAAGCGAGGGGCTAATCCAGAGCTCCGGAGTTTAATTGTACGCGTGGTTGACGAAACGGATCGCTCCAGTCTGATATGTGTGTGTGTGTCTGCATGCGCTACATATTACGTAAATCGAGCGCCCGAGCCCAGAAATTGCGCACACGCTTTTCCGTGCTTCTCGCGCACGGCTGATTGAGCCCGCGCGCGCGCGCGGCGTTTATATATCTGTACACAACTATATATACGTGTGTATAATCGCATTATACTTTCCCTCCTCCCAAAAGTGCAGATGTTTTAATCGCGCGCCAATGTGCGCTCTCGATCGGGGGCGTATTTAAGTACATACGTTGCGCGCCCGGGAGAGGCAGTTTACAGGCTTGGGAGCTCGCGATTCGATTTTGCATATATAATAACCACGATTATAGGTGTTGTAAATTTATTATTCGTTAGATCATCGGCGCGCTGTTGGAAAAAAAAACGTAAATTTAATGTAAAATCTGACGTTAAAATTTAAGTAACCCATACCAAATATTATTTAAGGTACTGAGGTAAACGAATAGAATCGAGTAAAATTTTGAAAATCTAATACTCGCACACCCCCGAATGAATGGAATTTTTAATTACAAAACTTGCCATTTACTTCAACAGATTAAGGTCGTATTGGTGCAAAAAAGTGATAACTAAACGACCCTCGTCTGACATGGAGGTTACTCGTAAGCTTGAATGCGCGCTTCGTTCTCGTGGAATTAGCCTGCAGCGATCAACATTTTATTTTTTGTTAGGACTAATTCAATCGTACAGAATGTCCAATAAATTAAAATTTAATGGAACATTATGTGTCGAAAAGGTTTTCACTTTTTCTGCCCTCGTTGTCTCTGCGCGCGGCTCTGCCTATGTATACGCGACTGCAGCCGGCCTCGTTTTTCAGAAAGTAAATTACGTACCGCGCGCGCCGTGCACAGCCTAGGCCGCGTGCTCAGATAGAATTATATGCACATTTAAAAACTTTGTACGCGATATTCGCCGTTTTATATGCGCCGCGCGCGGATATAATATATAATAACGCGGGATCCGTGAAAGTCCTTTCCAGCCGTGCGTCAGCTGATAATAAACGCAGCGAGAAAGAGAGAGAGAGAGAGAGAGAGAGAGAGAGAGAGAGAGAGAGAGAGAGAGAGAGAGAGAGAGAAGAGAGAGAGAGAGAGAGAGAGAGAGAGAGAGAGAGAGAAGAAATGTAATCAAGAAAACCGCACAATTTTCTATTATGTGCGACTTTCGAGCCGTCTGCAGCTCGTGCGTATAAAGCTCGTATGGGTATGTGTGTTTGTATATTATATGTATCGCGATAATGGAGCAGCAGCAGTAGCTTGAGATAATAATTGCCTTGGCTATCATATTGCACCGCGTGAACGCAAAACAAAGCTATATATTATTATATAGCGTTATAAATATTATATATGTACTCCGTTTCACCTTGAGCTTCTCGTATGTATGCCTTTTTTTGTAGTTCTCTACCCCGTCTCATGATCTAAAAAATTTTACCTCGCGATAAAGAGATATGCCGTGGCTATAGAACGGCTCGAGCCATCCGCGCGATCTGCGGCTCGTGTGTAACGCTTAACGAGCTTATCGCGAGACCGCATCCCAAGAGACGCATACAGTCCGACCGCCAATAAGCTCACCAACTTTTTGTAACGAAAGTAATGCGATACGATATTAGGCGATTATATCATTATTTATTCGAGTGTGTAACTTACGTTGCGTAATATATGTCATAATAATAATATATTATACTGGGTGTACTGTGTCCAGCTTTACAACTGTATAAGAAAATTTTGATTCTTTGTCAATTGTGTTTGTGTGAAATATGTTGAACTGTTTCTGAAACCGTGTTTTGACTTATAAAATTATTTTTACTTTGCCACTTGCAGATTTGCAGTTTAAGGTACTCGCCATCTAGTGGCAGAAGCTTAAAGTGGTACTGTCGCATTTAAAGTAATTGAAAACTGGGCACGTAATCTACTATTAAAATACTTTTTAAGAATGGTTTCAACTTACGGTTACATCTTCAAAATAAAACGATGTCGTTTTTATTTTATTAGAGTTTATAGATAAAAATAGGAATAATTACATTTTAGGAGGAAGCTCTTTGCCAATGCAGTGGCAGCTATTTTTTAGTTATCACGATTGCATTCGAGTCCCGACAAAGAAACTACAGAGTGATGCCACCGCTGCGCCATAATAATCTTCCGTCTCTCGAAAGCTGCAATTTCAGCGACAAAAGCATAAACTTGCGCGCAGTTTTTCTTCGGCTAAATTCATTACGCGAACGAAGCGGAGGTGTAATATCGTTACGATAAAAGACAGTCTGATAAACGATCATGGTTATTACATCCAAATGTGGCACATAATCGTATGCACGAATACTCAATTTTCCGCGCGCGCTTGGCTCGCAAGATTATCGTAAAAAGACGTACACACACACACATGCATACGTATATATATATATAGTACGTACGCGAGTGTATAAATCAATTTTGCGCTCGCACAAAAGTAGCAATAATAAAACGCAGAAAGAGAAAGTATCGCCGACTCGCACGCGCGGGTAGATTTAATAATTACCACCGACACACGCGCCGGAGATCGTTATAATGCGCACGTATAGCGCGTGTGTGTGTGTTATGATTTTTCGCTTGCGCACGACTATAAGAATGTGCCGCGCAGCGACGTCGGTGGTGGTGGTGGTGGCGGCGGGGATGGTGCGCGCATTTCTCGCGTTACATAAATCCCCAATAGCTGCAGTACATATATATGTGCAATGTCTAAAGCGCGGAGATCGCGAGCTAATATATATAGCGATGCACGCATGAAACGAGCGAAGGAGAGAAAGAAGAGCTCTGCGTGTGGCGCGGCGCGCACAACACAACACAATCGTTGGAATGCAGGTGCACACGCACTTATTATTACATACATAGCTGCGTACACGATGCACACGCAGCCGAAGAATTAATACGATGTTTCGCATTAGGACCAATCGATTCGATATTATATTTTATTGTATAGGCGTCGAATTACCCAAGCTTAACTCGCGGGGGAATTTCGAAGTACGCACAAAAAGCGGAGGAAAAAAATCGTTTGCCTGGCTGGAAACAATGCATTTATAACAGAGTTCGCGATTCATTCAAAGTGTGGCACGCCACGAGCCGATACATCAATCACACAATGATGCGCGGCGCACGCAATGTATAAACAAAACGTAGCTGCCTCTGTCTGTGTGTGTTTGTACGTGTAAATGTGTGCAAAGATTAAAGTCTGCCTAAACTACATACATCGCGGCGGAGAAGATGTAGACCTGACTCGCGCGCGAGCGAAAATATTATGTCGAGGGGCTCCTTCGACTTTCGAAACGATTAGAGATAGTCGCGATTGCGGCATCGATGTATTATTAAGATACTATAGATATATATTATGTATAATACGCTATCTCGACTTATGTGTGTGTGTGTATAATACGTATTTATACGCGCGTTTGTATGCACATTAGACCCGAATAAACAACAATGTAACACAACAGCAAAAAATGTTCATCGAGATCGATGACGACGAAGACAACGAACGACTACGACGAGCCCCCCATCCAGCGTAAGAGACTTCTTTCACGAGCAGATCATCTTCTTGTTGCGTCGCGATCCTCGACAAGAGAGAGAGAGAGTCACGTCATCGATTCGCGATGCAGCCGAGTTCGAGCACCCGCGATAATAATATACCGATTGGATGATGGCGCGCGGACACGGGTATTTATACGCGTTCGATATACAAACACGACGTACGATAATGAATTGCACTTTCTTTTCAAATTGATTTTTGCCAAGCGATCGAACGACGCGATGAAAAATTCTCTCGTACCTTCTTTTCTTGTTCTTTTTTTTCAAGGAACGATGCCAGACGGGGCACGATCTTATAATGCTGCTCGACGATCGATGCATGAATTTTAGCGGGAACGATATATGTATTAATAATAATCGATCGAGCTGCCGCGAGTGACTTTTTTGTTGTCCGTAAGCGATGGTTTTTTTAGGAGAAGAAAGTCGACGATGTGCCTACTAGCAATGATGGAATACATGCGTGTGTGCGCGTGCGTGTACGCATGTTAACACAGAAGATGCGTGTAAAAAGTGGTGTCACGCATGATTTGAACATTATCCTCACGTCGCATAGGATCGAGAAAACGCATGCAAACCACAATTATTAACATTTGCGATGATATTAATGAAAAGTTAATGATTGGTATAATAGGTTTGATTAAACGTCAATTCAGACAACTCGTGTAGGTAGGATCGATGAAAGTTCTCTCTTATCGCGAGTATTTAATTTCTAAACCCGATGCGGCCCACACGCATAAACACATACTAGCACTCGTGTACGCATTTCAGTACTAGAGAGCCCGCGAAATTGCGGCGAGTGCAGACGCCCGGAGGGCAAGTATTATAATAGTATAGTCTCTCCTCGTTCGCGACTTTATTCTATCGTGCTCGTTCATTGGAGTACTTGATTTCAATTAGCCAAACTGCATCGATTTTTCATTCGACCGACCGACCGACCGAGCGCGCACGCACGCGTGTAATATGTAAATCTCCGGAGCAGCGCACACGATGTATAAATCTCGCGTAAAAGACAACGAATGCATTTATCCGCCTGGTCCTAAATCGTTTTCCTATGTCTCGCGCACTTGGAATAAATATTCTTCCGATTTGGTATATAGCCGGCACGAGTGCTTGCGTAGAATTACTTGGGAGATTTATCGTTGAGCTGTGGTTATAACAACAACAACGACAACGACAAGCTGTTCCGAATGTTTGAGCGCACGCGTGCACGCAATACTAAAAGATGGAGTCGTGAAAAACGCGAAGCTTGCGAGCGGGACAAAAATTCTGGACACACGTACGCAAACTGGAGAAATTTCACTCGCGAGTAACCGCGAATCTGCATATTTGCGAGCAGTGCAGTGTCTATAGTGGTCCTAGCTTGATGATAATTGGATATTGTCGTTGTTGCTGTGCGCTGTGCACAACCCTCGATATGTCAGGTACAGAATATACAAGTCTACCGCATAAGCTGCGATTTATATTTGTATTGTATACGCCCGAATCTAATGAGTCGCTTGTATGATAGAACAAAAAAACTTTTCTTAAGGTCGTCGTTGTATTGTCCTTTCTTTCAAGCTCGCGTCAATTGCCTCGTTTGCAGAATGAAACATCTTTTAATTCCGTATATATGCTCGATTTTCTGCTTGAAAATTCAAAAAAAGTACAACGATTTCTACGCTTACCTGTAAACTTAATGTTAGAACTCTGCTTTTCTCTTTCGATGTTCAAGGATTTGGGCATACGCCATCTAGTAGTAATTCATGAAATACTACGTACTTGTATTCATCGCGCTTACCTATAATCCTCAATACATTAATGCCAGTATCGTAATTATAATATAATTTTCATAAAATATCAGCCATATTCAAGTCTATACTTACATATTCACATGTCGGTTAAATTATTATATCGTATATTCACTTTTGTTTTAACATTATTTTTAGTATTAGTATTTTATTCGTTGCATAAAAATCGTTGATTTTTCAAAGTAATTTTTGTAATTTTAAAGTAAATTAATAATATTGTAAAAGTACGTCACTAAATTATGCCTAGAATTAGAATATTCCGGTACAAACGTCCGTCAAAAGTACACGAGAGTCGAAAAGTGTCGAGATCTCGATTCATGCTCGGACAAAGCTACGAGATTAAGAATAATTCAACTCTCTCGATTGATATATTTCGCAGGTACATAATAGCTGCCAAAGTCGAAAGTGCGATTCGAATTGTGCGCAGCATGCGTCCGTGACCGCCGCGTCTGGCGTGGCGCGTGCACGTCAGTTTCACCTCATTTCATCGCAATCGTTCGTGCTGGGCCGGGCCATGAATTTTACCCGGGCACGTGCACGATTTTCTACGAGAACGCGTGCATACATTATCTACATATATGCATGTATAATTCGTAAACGTAGCGCGTGTGCCGGTACGTGCTATCAATTTTACCCGCATGGCCATTCATAATTCGCGTATTATACGGCTGGAGCTCGGAAAAGTCTAATAGCATAAACGACGAGTCTACGTCTAATTAGCCGCAGCAACGACTCAATCCGCGGAGATAAACGCGTTCGCCTCGCCTGGAGCGCGCACTCGAGCAATTAACGTACGCGATATGAAACGCAAACTCGACGTCGCTCGTATACAGAAAATGCTGTATAGCCGTATTATGCTCAAGAGCAGCAAAACGAGAAGAAGAACAACAAAAAAAATAACAACTCAAAAAGAAAAGGAAGCTCCTGGCTATGTGTGTATATATGTGCACCGCGGCGCGCTCGTGTAAGAAAACAATAAAGCGCGGTGAAATCGCTGGCCGAAGAATCGTCGTATATACTTAGCCGTCACGATTTATGAAGCTCTTTTCTATATCTGCTTCACTTGCCGCGTGACGTACTTAAGAGCTTTACCGCGTGGAAATCTTTTTGGACTCCGTGCGGTGAAGCGCAGGATCGATCGACGCAAAAGAAGGAAAAATCCACCTGAACGAGTAATAGTAGGGTAGCTTGCACTTCGTGTACGCATGTTTTTGCGCTCACGCGCTAATGAACTGCCTAGAGAGTCCTTATTTTTTATTCATTTATTGATTTATTTATATTTTTCGCCATCCGGGTCGTTAATTTGCGGGAGGTCGAATTCGTGTGGCACGCGCGCATCATCGACTGTACTATTATTGCGGTCGCCTATTTGACGAGAGTATTACAAGCCGTTCCCATTCGTGACCCCGTCACTTTCTTCTTGGAACACGTGCCCGTGTTCAGAGAGCTCCAGCGAAGACTCGAAGCTCGGATTTTATTGGAAAATGAACTTCACCGTGAATAGATAATTAAAATTTAATAATGCAGCTGTGAGTCGCTTCATTGTCTTCGTTCGTCAGTTATTTTATTTTCACCGATCAAATTGAAGAAATGAAAATTAACTATTTGAAAGTAACATTCTTTATTTCACCTTACTTTCGTTAGTTCGCAGACGTGATAAATTACTATATGAAAGGTGTGCACATATCCACTTATTTTTGGTCAAACAATTAATATTTGAAAATGCAGGATTTATTGCGCGACACGATTGCCATTGATTTTTGCACGTTATTCAAGCATAAATGATGGTTACATAAATTTTTTTTCCTTTATAAAGATTACGAGCGATAAAGATACAGATATGTGGGCGATACAGATTACAAACTCTATATTGCATTGGTCTCTTCGCAAAAGTCTGAATGAAAGAGAAAGAGAAAACAATTCCTCTTTCAAGCTTGTAAAATATAAGTGCGATAATATTTATAAAAGCTTATTATTATAAACTCGGGAGACATGCGCGATGATAAATCGTTGAGGGGTGTGTGAAAAAATTATAAGCATACTCTTCATCGGCAACAACAGTTCCTTTCTTGTGCATAATACAGCCTTGACGAATCAACTTTTTTTCTCTTTCTCCGTGCGTTCGATAATACATTCGAATGCCCGTGAATATTGGAGCGTATACGCATCGAACTGCTTTTTAAATGTGCGCTGCATGCATTGCGCAACTTATACATTGAAAACGCGCATTGTTACTTTGAGTGCCAGAAGCGCATCTTATTGCCAACTTAATTTAAAAAAATTATTTTGTTGCGCTGGTCTTTGAAAAAGAACGCAAAATTAATTTCATTAAAAGTCCTCGGACATACGTTGCATTCGGGACGTTATTTTTGAGATTATATTTTGAGCCTCAAAATTATACGAGATTCACGATCGCAAATACTCTAATGATTCAAAAGTTATAACGTTACTTCACAGATTTTCAAGGAACCCTGCAAATGAATTGAAAAAACAAAAGACACTTACAAAACTTGAAGAATTTATTATTTTATTTCGAAAAACTATTTTAAACCTGAGAAAAAAAATTAAAAATGCAAATAAAATTACTAACCTAGGCTCTGAAAAATGAACGTTGAACATGCCATCCTTCCTACAGGGAGGATACTGTACGCAGGACAGCAATGGAAAACATAGTAATCTCAAAGTTCACATAAATGCAGTACACAACTGCAACAAACCTTTCGAATGTGACATTTATGAAAAATCGTTTGGATTAAAAGGTAACCTCAAATCTCACATAAATAGAGTACATGATCGAAGTAAACCGTTTAAGTGTGACATTTGTCCAAAATCATTTCAACAGAAAAAAACCCTCAAAGTTCATACATATGCAGTACATAATGGGAGCAAACCCTTCGAATGTGATATTTGTAAAAAATCATTTTCCTGCAACGATACCCTTGAAAAGCATGTGAACGCAGTGCATTACAAGAATTACACTTTAGCGATCCGCTACTAGAAAATCCTCACATTAAAGCAATGCTTATTTCTCGACTTCGCATCTATATCTCGGGCATAAAATCATTTTGAAATTTATACAATGCATGCATATATTTTGAAAAATTAAATAGATTATAAAAAAAAATAAAAAATGAAGGTTTTAATAAATAAATATTCATTTTAAGTAAAAAATATTCTTCTAATCCTCATATATAACTATCCCAGGGCAAGAAGTGTACTAATAAATTCAAGTTCCATAGTCTTATCTTTTTTACATAAGACTAATGGACGTTTTTGCGATACAAGTTTATTAGTGTGGTTCTTGTGTTGGACCTGCAATGTGGAGAAGAAGTTTCCACCTTGACATCATGAGCCCAGTAGTTTAGCTTCAAGTGTACTGAAGTTCTGACGGGATCTCGGGCCACAACACAATCAACACCAATACCCGGTTTTTGTTGACTGTGGTGAATTGTGGAGCGCAGTCGAATATCTCGATTTTTTGGTCAACTATAGGAGTAACAAACACAGGGCCCTCGTAACACCTTCTACCCCTTTCCTGCAGACTCTTCATAATAGATATAATTCTATCGTACGAGAGACAGATTGCAACTGTCAAAAATCTTTCTACACTCCCTGGGAAAATCAAGTTTTCAGCATCAATTCACGTCGATAGAGAGGCTCAGATCGAATTTCAGATTCAGCCATACTGACCCACTTCTATTGTCCAACCTACTTTTTTCGAGGTTCAATATTTTAGAAACCGTTTAAAGACAATAGCCAAATAACATAGAGATCTTTTGCACTGCTATGATTCAAAAATTCAGACATAAGCACGGTTAGTTCTGTCTGATAGTTAATATCTACTCGAATAGTCATTGTTGGTCTGGCTTTTATAGAATATGCTTTGTAATACAATTCTGAATAGAATAAAAATATGATTCCCAACAATTTTAACAAATACCTTGAGATTATCATTTCAGTGTGAAATCAGTTTAGAAATTTCGCTGGAATTTTGGTTGAGTAACGTAAACTTGGTAGACATCAATTATTCAATATTATATACTTCCAATAGAAGTTGAATAGTACTTAATCCAAATTTAGCCCAAGACAATAACGCAAAAAACATAAGAATCTATACATTTCGAAACTATACATCATTACTTATTTTTTTATTTTCCCCTCGGGTCGATGAAGACTATAGAATAGGAAAAATGTCAGTACTTTGTACAGGGTATCACAAAATATTCTCAAAATACGATTATTTGTCATTCTCATTTTTTTTCATAGATGTCAGGGAATAGGAGCTGTTTATAAAAAAAAAATATATCGAAATACTCTTTGCCCTTTCGTAGACTGTCCCATATGTACTAGTTCGCCGAGTATGGGATACACGTGGGACGTTACATCGAGACTCATCAGACAACGGCAGAGAGAAAAAAAATAAAAAATGCAAGAACCACTTAAAAAATTATCAACAGAAAAACAAGTGTATATTATTTTAAACCATTTTTAATAGAAAACGGTATCAAAGTATACGATTTTTCAAATCAACCGTCGATGGATTAACAATGCTTGGTGGATGTAGCTCTGCATCTTCACAGCATCACTCATTTAGCGTCACCATAAAGAGGGATCGTGTCAGCGACATCAACGAAACATTTGCGTCGATTACTCCTCGGACCTCAAGATATTAAAATTTCTGCATAATGCGATAAAAAGCCATCAAATAAGACAGTATCATTCTCATAATCTAAAAAATAGATTCGTGATTTAAATTGTATGCAGTAAGATATCAAAATTAATCAATCTACTTTGAATAACTCACTGCGCTAAAAGTTTCATAACTCATAGGAAACGTAGGACCAGCCGTAAAAGTGCAAGGATTTGCAGTTCGGAGAATCATTATAAGAATCAAACGTCGTTCTTTTACTGAGAATAAGTGCCATTTGGCGTCGTAACTGAAAGAGAATTTTGAACATGGTTTTTTTTTAATTGTCTTATAGTTAACTATGTCGTTTCATTACCAATCCCTATTCAATCGATCACAAGCATTTATTATATCTTCACTTGAATAAATTAAATATAACAGAATCATAACTCCAGAAATCATTAAAAAAGCCATTTTGGAAGCGAACAATTTATCGTACGAAATTATAACCAAAAACTAAAATAATAACAAGACTGAGCTTTTTAACAAATCATTTTTTTCGTAGAAAGTAAAAGGAAGGACATTTTTAAAGAATTTTAATAGAACTAACCCAGAATCCTGCTAAACTTAATTCGCAAGTTATTAACATTATTATGATTAAAAACTTCGTTTGTACCACTCTTTGCAAAGCTTCAAACAACCTGAAATATTATAGTTAAATTTTAATCAGTCGTATATTGATGAGTTTATTGATCTTTACGTGATGATTTAAGTATGTATCTCCACTTCCAACAGAAAAATATTATCTTATTATAAGTAAAATTAAAAACACTCAACTTTATTGTTTCTTGATGAATACGAATGTTATCACGAATCCTCCCATTAATTATTTTCATTTTTTGTTCGTGTACCGAAAGTATGGAACTTGATTCTAATTCTTCGTGTATATGTGCCATATCATGTCTAAAATACAAATAACGCAGATATCAAAAATTTACCATAAAATTGATTCAAATTCATGTTTACCCCAACATTGAGAGCAATCCTACTAAAAATTTTACTGAAAAAACTTGGAAAAAATTCATGGCGTTAATTATGAATATTATTTCAAAAGTAAGGAACACGGAAAGACCAAAACTTGGCCAGTAATAGCTCTTCAGTGGTGTAGTAAAATAGATGGGGACACATAAGCTTCTTTCAATCGAGTTATTCACTGATATCCAATTGTTTATTGAAAACGTGACAATCGGCTCGAATGTATATCCTAAAAATGTAACTGATAAAAGACCTATAAAAACAGTTGAAATAGTCATTATTTTAAACAAATATCTCATTTGTCAAGGAGACTGTCATCATACAATGAATATTTTTATTTTCAATTTATGGGTACTTTGAATTTTAATTAACTTTGTTCACTTAAATATAATAAATGCATACCAAAGTAAAAAATAGTAATGATGAAAGCGATTTTCGATTGTTCTAAGATAATTTTTTTCTCAGTGTCAGATCTGCAATTATTCCACATGATCTCAATTTTAACTGCAATATCCATAACCTACAGTAGATTATTTATTCAATTAAAAAAAAGCAGTTCAAATGTACTTGCATGATTTTTATGTATACCTTATTTGAATCAAACATTAGGGATACATAAATTGAAATGAAACCAAGAACAAAGATACAAACAAAAAATGTATTGAATTTATCATTATTTGTCATAGTTCCTTCAATAATTCCAAATGTAAGTGCAAGCCCCTGAAATAGAGTTATATTTTTTTATTATCGAGCTGCAATACACTATCGAGATGGGATTAGTAAACTTTTCGAAAAAATTGCACATAATCTCAATTCGTAAAATTTTTTCTTTGATCAATTAAGTTCTGTATTAAAAATAAAAGATAACTTAAGGTGTCCTGTAACAATTATGTGAAAGAACTATTCTTATGATTGATATTTAAATTTTTTCAGGCAACTTTTTTAGACACATACCATTTAGGCTATTTTGTATATTATACAAGTATCCAGAAAAATTAAATTACAATCTTTTTCCAAAAAAAATTATAATTTTGAAAAAGCTATGAATGTTAAAAAAGGAAATTTATAAATATTTACCAAATTCAATACTGTCAATCCCCAAAAGCCAAAAAACACCATGTTTCCAAGTAGTCGAATAGTTTTATTCATTTCAGGAGAAACGCAAATCCATTTACCGAAATTGGCAATATATTCAATCATTGCTGGCGGCGAATAATTTTTTTCAGGAAGTAAACGATCAATATAGTGAATCATCTTTTTTTAATTGAAATAAATTTGATTTTTTCCAATGATATTTGATGTATTTGAGGGATGAATAAAGTCTTGAGAAACTGAAAAATTTCAATATTAACAAATTAAAAATGTAATTCCAACTGAACTTCAGATCTCCACATAAAAGTAAGGGCTTTTTAATATAAACAAAATATTGAATTATTTTCTCTTCACATAACATTTGTGAGTTTTAACGATTATTGTACTTTAACAAGATTTTTAAAGAGTTTTTGTATTAACGAATAGTGGAATGGAAAATAATGGAAAATTAACTATTGAAAGGAATTTTCTATTTCTAATCTTATATATTACTTTGCAATTATCAAGAGTAGTCACGAAATGCTTGACATTAATGCATGGTCACTTATATTCCATTGAATCCAGATTTTCTTTTTCTTTATGTACTTGAAGTTCACCTGTTGACATCGAAGGCACGAGTCTATATAGAATGGAGTCTATCCTATTACCTACCCGAATTTGAGTAAAATAAAGGAAGTGTATATACCTTGCAAGAGGTCCAATACACTATAATAAAAAAAACCTATCCGAAACCAAGCTATAACTTCGTATAACAATTTTAGTATTTTCGAAACGAAAAAGATTTTTGATTTAAGTTTTATGATTATCTATACAAAAGCTAATAAAAATATTAATGTATAGCTTTTATTACGATTATTCCAATATTAAATGTAAAATAATACCAAAGCATAATATTTACTATAGCAGCCGACCTCATTCACCAACGTGGCGAGTAAAAGTATTGCAAGAAATTGTACGCAAGTGTAGAGCTTGAATAAAATATTTCTATATGTTTTATTAATGATTTGAGAAAGAAGTAGAACTGCTGCTAAATTATTCAAAATATTTTTGCAGCAAGTGAAATCACATATTTTATGTGAATAATATTTGTGATAAAATATAAGACTTGAACTATTTACCCTTGTTTGTTGGAACAAAAACTTGATGGTTTCGAAGGTTAAAATCAAAAATGTCTGCGTTGAAGTCTCCAAATAGCTTTTTTGGAGTAAATTTTACCATACACATTACGCAATAGGGCAACTATATTTATATTGTACCAACATCAAAACAACGACTGACCGCGAAAATGTCCGCGTCCGATACAGTCTCTTAACGCGAATTGCCAATAATCGAGCCCCGGAAACAATCGATCATGCACCATTAATCGGTTGCGCGAGACCCCCGTGCGCTATGTCTATGTAAGCTCTCGTCGTTTTATCATACGGGCGCGCGACGCACTTCCGACTTGTTGCATGTGTATCGCACAACGCGCTTGGTGCGCGCACGCAAAATTCAGCTGTTCACGTGCCATACGCTTCGAGAAATATACATGTTGCTGAGTTACTATTATCGCGTGGCTTGCATGACGTGCACGTGTTGTTGTTGTTGTTGTTGTTGTGCATTGCTCCGACCTGGCTTACGGCTCTTCCTTCTTTGCGTTTCTCTTTAAAAGCGCAGCAGGGGCATTTGTTCGAACTTAGAAGATGCGTGACTCTCACGTGCGTTTATTTGCTGAACGGAGTGAGTGCCAAACGTTCTCCTCGATATATTACTGTATTTCAATATTTATTTCTTGTCGAGCTTTTTTATACAGGCGTTGACGAGGTTACGACTTTGAGCGCATTATCACCTCTTTATATTTTACACATGGAAATTCGTAAAATTTCGTTTGAACTTTATTTCACAAGCTTGAACCCGCTTCGAATTATCAGCGATTTTTATTCGAGATAATTTTTAATAAGAATAAAGTGTAATACCAGCCGCGCACAGCTGCAACGGATTCGGTTTTTCGCAATTGGCTGAAAATCGATCGGTGCGCTTCGAGGAGCCACACGCTGCTGCTGCTGTTGCTGCTGCTGTATGCACATAGCTCTGAAAAATTTTCTATATACACATATAGACAAGCCTGCAGGCCTCGTAGCAGCTAGCTAGCTTATAGCCGTAATGGAAATAAAATGTATCAGTGAAAGTCCAAAGTTCTATTATTATCATCGTGGGCCAATGTTGTTATAATAATACCGCAAAATGGCACAGAAAATAATATCCGCGAGAGCAATATAATAGCTGTTAAATAAAATTGCCCCCAGAGCTGCTGACGTACATTTACACACATATACCGCTCGTCGCGTATACACACATACTCACACAAACATGCATACACGTATACGATTATCATCGCAGAAAGTTGAAAATTACAAAATCGTGACACACGTACACAGACGTTGGTATATCCAATCGCGGGGGTCTGGTAGGTAACGTCGAAGATATTGAGTGTATATCTGTAGCTATAATGTGTGTGTGTGTGTGTGCGAGGGTAACGTACGAGATACTCTTTATTAATCAAACTTTCAGCGCGAGCAATGCGAGCAATGCTCTCCGCACGGGCTCTCACAGAAAGCGAGAGATGCCGGGAGGCAGCATTACAAGCCACAACAGCAGCAGCAGCAGTGGCAGCGCAGTAGTGCAATTTTTATTTTCATTTTTTTGGGCCTAATCGATAAAATTCGATTGCCTGGAACAAAGGAAAAACTATTGCGCAATGATATAACGCCTATAGGTGGTTAATGCACGGCTAGCCGCTGCCGCGCACACTGGTCACCGCGGCCACAATCGCTTGGATGGCAATAAACCTCAATATAGTGGATCAATAATCCTCGGTGCGCGCGCGGCAGCGTATAAATTTCGAGTTTCTAATCACCCACGTATAAATACAAGCGTATATAAGTATACACGGACAAAAAATATTTCCTGCGCCGTATCGGTTTACACTTAAAATAGCAATGGTTATGCTGCCGCCGCTGCGTTATTATGCATACATTACAAACACGCGCCCGCTATGTACATAATAATATATAAATAGGCGCGCGCACGACGGAGATATATAAAGCTGTATGTATTCGAGCGAGCGGCCAGAAAAAGATCTGGCAATACGTAAGTGGCATTTATATTGACACCTCCAACCTCATTGTCAAATAATTCGCGCGCGTATATACATACCCCGCGATGTGGGCTAGTCTTTATAAATAGCGCGAACCCGCAAAGCTTAACGCGCTCAAAGGATATGAGAAAAAAAGCTCGAGCCCAACGAAAAAACCTCGTGGTGTATACACGCGCCGAAGTTTCGCTTTCACTCGAACGACGTCTCGAGCGCGTGCATATATTATCGCGCGTATATGCATGTGCCCAGCATCGCGCATGCATTGCAGGCGCGGGCGGATCGCTCTCGCACATATTATACTCGCACAGACACACACGCGATTTCGTGGCCATATAATATGCCACAAGAATCTGAATTCATATACGGTATACAGTATATAAGTACGTTAACTCGCGTGAAAATCCGCGGCTATGTTTTATGTGTATACTCCGCGCGGGAGGGGATTATTATGGTATATATACCTTCGCACAGTACGCGCGGGACGCGGAATATTTATCGGTATGTACGTGGAGCGCGTGTTTCGGCCGCATTGTTCTCTCTCTCTCTTTCTCTTCTCGTCGCGTTCCTGCAATATGCCAAATGACGAAATTGCGCTCTCGAGACGTCGCACGAGAGTTGCGAGCTGCGCTGACACGTGATCTAGTTATTCATACGTATTGTACGTATTTGCTCGGCGGCTGCACTGCACCAGTACAGGCACTGTACGTATCTCGCACGGGGCTTGGTTGCCGATTATTATACGTCGCGCTTGTATATCCACGTTCCCTTTATTCATCGCTCGCGCGCGCCAAATACCTCAACCGATACTACCTACCTAGATATAATACCGTACATTAGGCTGGAAAATTATTCAATCGCCCAAAATGCCAGAGCCTCAAATCACTCGCGCATACGGGGTTGTATACATAATACGCTATATATAAACGTTTTTAAACAACGAGTCGCGCACCAGTATATGCGGCGATAAGACAGCAGCTCGCCAACAATAACGTACTATATGTGTGCATTTATATACAGATACAATTTTCCTTTTGGAAATGGACGCGACTTTGTCTCACTCTTTGTGGCCTGTGTGTGTATATGGACAATCGTAATATACATGCGATACGTCGTCGTGTGCCACGCTCGCCTCATACATACGTAGATTTCATAACAGTTATGTATAAAGTGTGTGTGTATAAGTTTTTGTATGTACTGCAGTATCGAGTGATCGCGCGCCAGTTGAGTTGCGTCGACTTTAAAGTGTGCGTGCGTATTGTTGTGTGTATGAGCGCAATAATAACAATAACGATAATCTTTATGTGTGTTGGTGCATTATACGCACATTTGGTGCCGGTTACTCGTGTGCGGGGGCCTTAAAGCCGAGCGCGCGCGCGTGTCTCTTATACCCGAGCGCGAGAATCGGCACTGAGGCCGTGGCCGCGTAATCTTATCGAGCAAAGAAAAGTCCAGCTCTCTCTCGCGCGCGCACGCAACACCTATTCTTACACGTGTGCGTACGCGCGCGCGCATATGGACACTCGCTCGAAGGACCCCGCGAGCTTTATATGGCGCCTGCGTCCATGTAACAAGGCTCTCTCGTGAATAAAAAGTAAATATAGTATATAGCTACGTATATCTCGGCGATTCGCGAGCGCACGCGGGGTTGCGTTGTCGGTGCTCTTACGTAAAGACCGCGAGACGGACAGCTAGCTACCCGTACGCAAACGGACTTTTGGAGCTATTCGAGACAGACGGCTCGCGAAAAGGCGTGGCCGCGATCGATCGCCCCGCGCCACGACAACGATCCGCGATCGAAAATCGGCCCTAAAATATATTTACGCGGTCGCGGGACGCCCGCGCGAGCTCACATTTTATTATGCATGTATGCGTGCGTGCGTGTAATCTCAATTCGTATTATGAGTACACAGCTGCACCGAATAAATGGTGTCGGTTGCCGCCTGTGCCAATTCGTTTCTGCGAGTTCGATTACGAGCCGATCAAGCCTATAATGTCTCTTACCGTGATCCTGTAAAACAATAGCTGCTAGACCGTGTATAACGATCATGGATTTTCTGTTACACACAATCATGCGTGCCTGCATGCTTGAGTATTGCTGAGTACATAATAGAGAGCGTGCGAGTATTCCAAAAACTCGACTTCAAATCGAATCAATCAAGATCGAGTGCAGTTTTTCTGATTTTTTGACAGTGCAATATTACATATTGAAAGTTAAAAGAACCCAAGTAACCGAAAGTCAAACAAATTACCAAAGCTGGATTGATTTGGTTATTTGACGATGATGATACATTTACAGATCGTAAAAAGGCTTGAGCTTGCTAGTTTCGGTTACCTCAATTGCATTCTTAAACATCAAAAAAATTGGGTTGATTCAGTTACTCACGTTTGTTACTAGTTGGGTCAATTTAGTTAGCTCTTATAATTGCATGTTCAAGAATCAAAGCCACCAATTCATCGGCAAGAAACAATTTCCTCCAAAAGTCTTTAATGACATTTTATTGAAATAATTAAACAAAAATGGTAACATTTCCAAAAAAAGTACAAAAATACTATTTTTAACACGTAACTTTTAAAATAATCTACGAATCCAGAGGAAATTGCAAAAAAAAATTACAAACGATCTTATGAATTCTAATAAATTTTGGGGAAATGTGTGGCTTAAAACAACGGGTTATTATGCGGACCCATAAGAATTTATGTGCAACGCTGGCGGTATACTTATACTGATTGACCAATTGTATCTTTCGAACATGGGATTCACAATATATTTGCATTGTCAACTTCTTACAAAACTTCGTTTTTAACCATTGATGCTGCTGATATTAATAAATAATTCTTGTGTCAAGACATCATCAAAGGATTTTTTGCTAGTCGAAAGTAGATACAGGTAAAATATTTTTTATACTTTAACTAATAAAAAAAAGGTAAATGGGTGATTTATCACAATTATGATTAAATTAAAGATAGTCTGAAAAACTTTATTATAATGTCAAAAACTTTAGGGGTACATTAGTAAAAAAAGTTTCTAAAATTACGTATGATATATAACATGTGAGTCTAAAAGTCTAGTCTAATTTTAAAACAAATATCATGCTCTTAGGGTTTGCTCCGATTATGAACTGTATTTATACGTGATGTTGAATTTGAGATTTTTGTCCAAATGATTTCTTATAAATGTCACATTCGAAGGACGTGATATGATCATGTACTGTATTAATGTGAATTTTGAGGGTACTGTTTTGTCCAAATGATTTGTGACAAATTTCACATTCGAAGGATTTGCTACGATCATGCACTGCATTTATGTGAGTAATGAGGTGACTCTTGTATCCAAATGATTTGTGGCAAATATCACATTTAAAGGGTTTGCTCCGATTATGTACTCCATTTATGTGAGATTTGAAGTTTTGTTTTTGTCCAAATGATTTGTGACAAATCTCACATTCAAAAGGTTTACTACGATTATGTACTGTATTTATGTGAGTTTTTAGGTTACAATTATGTCCAAATGATTTGTGGCAAATGTCACACTCAAAGGGTTTGCTCCGATTATGTACTCCATTTAGGTGATATTCGAGATGATGTTTGAGTCCAAATGATTTGTGACAAATGTTACACTCAAAAGGTTTGCTCCGATTATGTACTGCATTTATGTGAACTTTGAGGTGACCTTTCTGTCCAAATGATTTGTGGCAAATCTCACACTCGAAGGGTTTACTCCGATCATGTACTGTCATTTTATGCTTTCTGAGTTGACTCTGATTTACAAAAAATTTATGACATATCTCACATTCACATGGTCTGATTCTCTTGTGTGTCTTGATGGTATGCACTTTTAGATTCACTTCTTTTTTGAAAATTTTTCGACATGTTTTGCACTCATATAATAATTTGGCTTGAGTATTTTTTCTTAATATTACATCCTTCTCATATTCATCCCTTTTCAATCGGCGATGTACTTGAAATTGACAGTGATTGTGATAGTCGAAATCTTTTTTTATCAAAATTATCAAATATTTATCACTGAAACCATTAGTCCGAATTCGATTTTCAATTTTCACAATAGATGGATTACTTTGATGCTCAGTTTTACAATTGGCTTTCAATTGAATTTCCAGTTCGAGTTTAACATTTTTGCATTCAAATTCTATGGATATTTTTTCCACCAATTTTTCCTGTGACGCCATAACCTCATTTGTGTGATTAGCCTAAAATTAAAATTGTGTTATAGTTTTTGACAGTGAAAAATTAGAAGATAACTCAAATCAATAAACTCACTGGTGATTCAGAAGACGTCATTGTTGTAATGTTTTCGCCTTTGCAAGAGTCTACCGAATCGAAAATATAATTACTGCCTGCATTCGGCCAAGTATCATTTGGCTCTTCTTTCACCCTGAAGAATATAAAATTAGATGAGATGATCGCTTTTATTACGACATGCAAAAAAAGGGTATTAAGTACCGGACTGTGTTCTCTTTTTTGTCCATCACTGGCCTCCTATATTTTCCCTCTTATAGTTTTTATAAAATACCCTACGAAAATATTCGAGGTTATGCGCCTCGAGTATCTAACACTTTACCTCAATTTCACTAATTTGTATACACTAACACTTAAAGGAATTCTGTCCTTGGTCAATGTTTGAACGCATTAAGTACACGTATAACATAAGCGAGGTGCACCCACATTTGTGATAACTCCTTATCATGATATTTTCCACCTCCAACGTGTACTGTCGGTACGCACTACGCAGTTGTGTAGTATGTTATATAGAGTTACTCGCGCATCGTAAAAACCACACCAAAACTGTAACGAAAATATCGGTCATTCGAGCGCGCAATCAGCTCAAACATACGTGCGATATATCATGCAGAGAAACATTCACATAAAAGAGAAATATATCTCTGAATTTATAACGATATAGTACATAATGTTATTACACACGTGATAATGTGAATGTAGCTCAAATGATATATGCATCAATTACACTTGTGAAGTATTAAAATTAGTAAAAGATTAAATATTATACAATGCAACGATGCTTTTATTTGTTGAAACTTTTCAGTTACTCATGAGATGATAGATTTAAAAAGTTCCTAGCTCAGTCAATTCAATGGTAGTAATATCATCTCTCAATTCTGGGACGTCCTGTATATTTAATCTCGCTCGCTCGCTTTTACCTCTCATGTCGTCATGTTCATTTCTATTGAATATTCATACAGCTATTGAATATACCAGTGTTCAGAAACGAAAATGAAAATAGGAATATAATTTCCTTGTTATATAATTCATTTTTTTTATCATCTTTGAGAGTAAAATTTACCTAGTAGTTAATTAGCTGTATAAACTAGATATCGAAGTATCTTGTTGTATTTAAATGTATGAACAACTCAAAAAATATTTTGTGCGAGATTCTCGCTCGGGAACTCTTTTTTCAACCCTCTTATTGAAGCTGGCAGTGTTTAAATAATTTTATGGAAAAAAAACGCTGCCAATTCATTGAACCCGAAAACATTTGGATTATCGAATTTTCTTGACATGACTAAAACACGACATGAACTCGGTGAGAAGTTTTTGAGTCAATTAAAACTCTAAAGGTCAGAGACTCACACAAATAGTAAATATTATATCATAATTCATGAACCTTGCTTTAATATTCCTTACGCAAAATTTCTCTTTTTCTCATTTTTATCTGATGGTCGCAAGTGATTGAAAATACATTTTTGTTTATCAATTTTCTTCGCACTCCTTCGGCCTATAGTAATCATTTTCTTTTTTTCGTCTAATGAAAAGGAGGTCATGCACAAAAAAAGTGTGACACCACGTGGTGCAGCACGTATGTAGTTCAGTATTGCGTGTGCGACTTTCTCGTATAGTCTCGGTCTTATAAATCTACCTGTGCGCAAAAAAAACTTGCGCCAAGCAGTCATGCCACGTTGCCGTAAAGATTTCCCTTTCGCGGACGCAGTGTATATGATAATCATTCAT
The DNA here is from genome assembly GCA_034770305.1 of Trichogramma dendrolimi. Classification (NCBI taxonomy): domain Eukaryota; kingdom Metazoa; phylum Arthropoda; class Insecta; order Hymenoptera; family Trichogrammatidae; genus Trichogramma; species Trichogramma dendrolimi. The sequence continues at coordinate 7,196,598 of JAPMIB010000001.1, forward strand.
CTTTACTCGGAAGGTATAGAAATCCCAGCAAGAAATGAAAATTCTACTAACCGTCAAAGAGTGTCATTTTTGAGGTCTGATCTAGATGATATAGGACCCGAAATGAAAAATATTTTAAATCACACTTCTACACCATTGAATAGATGAGTTAAAATTAAAGAATTTCTCGAATAATTTTTGGTTCAATTTGAATGAATGAATAAATTTGAAAAACTTTATTACGAAATTGATGCGCAAAATTCCCATGAAGTATTTCAAAGACTTAATAATTCAGAATTTTTTATATAAAAATATCTGAAAACCCGTGCTCATATACAATTATTTGGATTTTGCCACTTGCAGATTTACAGATACAAGTACTCGCCATCTAGTGTTTGAAACTGAAATCGTTATTATTGGATAGAAAGTGGTCACAACTGATCTGCATTTTTGGAAACAATTAAATTGTAATTTTTGAATCATTCAAAATGCATCTAATATTTGTAGTATAATTTTAACAAATATTTTACGAAAAAAAGCAATTAATTTATGTTGAAATATTTAAGCGTAATTCACAAGCGATTTTTTTCAATTAGATACTCCTTTTTTCTTTTATTATAAACACGAACAATTATTTATTTTTCTCACGTAACGTATGAATCAATGTAACGACTGAGTAGTCATTATAGATAATTATAAAAAGAGCTGATTAGGCTGTTAATGGACGGTTATGCACTTTAAATAGTTGTGCTCTCAACGCGCTAACTTGACCTTAAGCTCAATCGTAACTCAACTCAGTGCTTACTAATTTTTGGCTCGAACGAGTCTCAGACGGGAGTGAGAATAGTTTCAAAATCGATCCAGCAATATTAATCAGGTATCATTAATCGCAAGCTGTAAAAAGAGCTCCCATAAAAATGGTCGAACGCTATTTTATATTCTAATAGCTGAAGAGGAAAAAGCTGCGGTGTTTTTCAAGAGGCAATCTTACATCAGTGTAGCTGATTAAAGAATCGGATAAAAGCTTCCCAAGTTCATTATCACCGTGCGATCTTCGTGCTTTTCTCACAACTGTCAATAATCCACTTGCGATCGTGTGTATGCCGTACGTGTGCAACGATTCGCATTCTAGAATGCCCTTTGCAGTGAGCCTGTCTTTCTCTCTCTTCTCAGTCAAACTGGGTCAACGCAAACTTAGCTCGAGCTTGATTTGTACCGAAAAAAAAAGTCTCCAATGACACGATCTGCAGTCTTCCCATTGTTTTCTGCTGTTGCTGCTGCCTTACGTTCTGCGCTGAGCTCACCCACAGGATCGATCTGTATAATACATATCTGCGGCTACGCCGCGACCGAAAGAGAAAGAGAGATAGAGCGAGAGAGAGAGAGAGAGAGAGAGAGAAGGGAGCTCTTGAGAGAGCAGAAATCAAGGAAATCTCGAAACTCGCAACAGCCGCTAATTACCCGTTTCGAGATATATATATATACGTAGGCTGTTTTTTTCTCTCCCTTTTTTTTTGCTCTCTTCGCAAGCCGGTCTCTTGTCTCCGTCGATAGGTATACACTAGTAATTGACATCGATTGCAATTTAGGCTAAATATAAGAGCAAGAGTCAAGCGTGCACATGCTTTTATGTGTGTGTGTGTGTGTGTGTGTGTGTCTGTATAAGCTGCATAGACTCAACATGTATATAAACTTTTTTCCCAGACCCCTACTGCTGTTGCCGCTGCTGCTGCAGTTGTGTCTATGACGTATTGTATGATTCGGGCGCGAGGTTATCGATAGATATGTGCCTCATAGTTGACTCTGTATAGGTGCGGGCCGTGGGATCGTTTGCTAATATTTATATATACGTATATATATATTTGTGCATATGTGTGTGTATGCACTGAGTTGTATTGGTGTAGGACACACATGAGCCGGGGCAAAGCCTCCTTTGCAAAATTCACAACTGTAACGCAGATACAGACGTACAAGCTTACAAAGGAGTGAACGTCCACGAGCACGTGTATGTATGTATTACGTATATACTCCCATACCGATTTGAATGGGGATGGCCGCAACGAAGCTCGCGCAGCTGTGCCGCGTGCAGTGCACCGATTGATAATCTCGAGATTGCAGATATCAGCGCATGTACCGTGTTCGGTTCTTTCGCTCGTGATCCGAGGTTTCTTCAATTCTTTTTCCATTTTCGCACCCACGAAAACTCGTCGAGCAACCGATCACAGGTATTTTCTAAACGTGTGCCTCATGAGATTTGAAATTGGTTTTTAAGAATTCCGGGCGAGCTTTGGTGCAGCTGCATTTGCACAATGTTTATAGAGAGAGAGAGAGAGAGAGCGAAAAGTACCGAAGGATCGAAGCAATGATTTTTGGAAAAATTTCATTTACGCATTCAATGCGTCCGTCCACTCACATTACAATAATACACGAGTCATAAGTGCGCGCGCAGGCGTAAGATTTCGCACTCGCGCGACATAAATGAACCACTGGGCCGAGTACATATTTATGTACGTAAGTTATGAATAATTATTCCGCGCGTATTAATCCTGCGTTAAAATCTAATTAGCATTCCGTTACAATTATGATTTCGCAAGCTTAAAAAGTATGACTTAGGTTTGGCTGTGACGAGGAGCAGCGCAGCGTGCATATTAGGTGGCGGCGCAACAAAGTCATTAATACAATGGCGCGCGGCGAGTATGTGTGTTGCGGGTGTGCATGAAATTCGGCCCAATTCTCAACGTCGTATTTAGTATTTCTTGATTTTGAGCTCAGCATAAACCGAGTGCGGGTTTTTTCATAAAAAAGAGATTTTTTATTGACGACACTGAATTTTATTTCAAATACTCTCACATAAAATGAAATTGAAAATTAATATTCTAGAAATGATTTTTTTTTACACGTGAAATTTCAATAATAATAATAAAAGACAGCACTAGATGGCTAATATCATTACACGTTATTCTGCTAGTGACAAATGAAAAATATTCTTATAAATAAATCAAGTCCAAAACATTATTGTTTGGTTTCACGTCTTTGCACTCGAAATCTCAAGTGCCATTTTCCTTTAATTCGCCCCCCACCCCTGCGACTAAGACTACTTGAAAATTTCGATTACTTCTAATTATGATTATTACTGTCCTGAGATTATTATTATATTAAGTTTGAATAATATTTAGAAAGTCGATTTTAAAATTCTATTGCCCAGCACCCAATGTAACCAATCATACTTCTTAAGTTGATACATTTGCTTTTAGAGAGCCTTACAAAAATGATTTGCGAGCAAGTCTTGACCAGTAAAGAGCTTAAATTTAAATTGGGAGCAGAAGCTATTGCAGAAAATCACTAAAAACTCAAATTCGCTGCAAATTATATAAATATTAGTTTACCCGTGCAACTGTCACTTGACATAACTATCGTAAGACATACGCCTGCGGAAATGGAATTTGTACAAAATCAAAATGCATATAAATTAAATTTAAACGACACAGTGCCTCCAGATGTTGACGACGTAGAATCAGAATGGCGCGAATGCATGGAAAATAATTTGATGTTAGATCTTTCAGCTTTCATAACACTACAACCTGTTTATGATGATGATAATCCGTTGCAGGGGATTCTTTCCGAATCTCAGCGTTTAATAAAGTCAATAGAATCAAACGAGCAGTTTGATTGTTCGGGTGTTACAAAACTGTAAATTTATCTAATTTCAGCTGATTTATTAGATAAAATATGCGAACAAAAGTAAGTAAACCATTGATAATGAACTATAATTTGTCTCTTTCTACTGATAAGGTAAATTACGCTTCTAGTATCTAAAAATTCAACATGCGAATCGGTAAAATCGAAGAAATACAGTTATGCGCGAGTACAATTGAAACATTTTTAAGCCTTTTTTGATATACTTTTTTCTTCTGCGATAAAGTTCCAAAATACACGAAATATTTAGTTTATAGTTTATTATTAAACAATCATCCAAATCGTTCGGACGATTTACGTAATAAATCTAGGCAGTGAACAATGAAGTTTTTAACTACGACGAGAAAGACCTTGCCAAGGCTTGCGTCTTATTGATTTTCACGAACTTTATGACCTTTCGGACGAAAAAACATTTTTATCTCGAGGGTCCGAGTCTTTTTTTCCCCGATTTAATAAGATTTATAATTATAGCGCGCGCAAGTAGCCGAGCAACAAATTAACGAAAAGTCATTCTTTCGAGTGAGACAATGGGCCCGGGTTATGTGCTGTGTGTACGTTGCAGGATACAAGCGCACTTCTGACACGCGAAGGTCAGCTGCTCGAGCTCAAGCGCGCGCGTTTACACTCCGCTCAGCGAGTAGTAGTTGCCTTACAAAGATTTTTTTTTTCAATTCTTAGACTGGCACTCGGTGCACACACACACACACACGCACGCGAACAAAACGGTAGTAAATAGTGTTGCTGCCCTCCCCTACATCCAGCAACAATGAAAATATGCTAATAATTTTGCTCGACTTTACGAACGCCTGCTGCATAAAGCATCGAATAATGTACGTTGCCTTCGCGAGCTCGAGCTGTGCGAGTAAGCGCGCAACTTTTTGATTCATGTTTTGTTCCGAAGAGCGCGAGGCACGCGCGCTCAGCTCAAAATAGAGCCAGAGAGAGAGAGAGAGAGAGAGAAAAATAAGCTACGAAATTTCTCCGGCGATACGAAATCGCAAGGATATTTTTCGATCGAGCGAAGCTCGAATGTAAAAAAATTACGCTCCTAATGTATACGCGCGGGAGCCATGAGGAATATGACCATAATCGGTCCTGAGCGGCCTGCGTTGTGCATAATGCGCTGTGCGCGCTGCTGGCCGCACGCAGAGAAAATGGATGCGAACAACGAGAATAGAAAGCCAACAATTAACAAACGCAAAGGAGAAACGCGTCCACTCGACTCGACGCTGCTGCCATTGTCTAGGAATCCACGAGACTTTATTAATTTTCCAAGAACATAAGCTCTCGAGCCGATTGATTAAAAAAGCGAAATATCTGGCCTGATAATTATTGGATGCTGCCGTGTGCGGACGCTTTTACGGGATTCTAATGTACTCCGCGGAAGGCAGCAACAACAACACTGCCACTCGGCGCACAATAGGCCATGGTTGTCTCTCTCTCTCTCTCTCCTCTCTTTCTCGTAAGAGAGACTAGCGCAGATATCGCCGTGAGCGCGTATGTAGTAATACTTAACGCGCGCGCAGGCAAGTGGTTAGGAAATGCACATACGCGTATATGTGTTGTGTGTGTGTGTATATACGAGAGCAGGTTATATGTGAGTAAGTAAACCGAGTGTGTGCGTGTGTGCCGCTACAATACAAACAACTCGCGCGCCAAAAGGCGTGGGTGGCTGCTTCCGGTAGGATTATACGCTATATAGATACGTACACACACACACAACTTCTCTTTTTTTCGCCGGTTTTTATAAGGCTCTTTATATTATTGTAATAATATTGCAGTGCTTCGGCGTCATAGGTGGGCGCGATGAATATTCATATTATAAAATATCATACAAGTGTGTTATAACTATATACCGTACGTGAGCAATATTCCTCATGGGCGATCTTCCAGCGTAAATAAACATTATATTACATATATTACAGTTGCTGTGTGACGCTTCTTTTTCGCCCAGAGAGAGAGAAAGACGGGTCTTACTTACTAGCTTATGTAGATATTTCTCGTGCGTCCTTGCGCGGGTCATTTACTTCGGAAAATAGTGGACGACGCTAATTGCGACGGGGGCTAGCCGTGTGTGTGTGTCTGGTTTTGCCTCAATTTCGATGAAAAATGGGAAGGAAGAAAAATTAAAGCTTCCTTTCCGAAAATAAAAAAAAAATAAATAAAATATATGCATAACGGCCGCGATATGTTTACGGTTTAAAAATTAGCGCGCGCGTCAGGACGAGACAAGGTATAGCGGGGCCGATCCGGATATACACAATACACGTACGACATGCGAGGTGAGTTGACAGTTGAAGTTTTCAATTAGCGCGTCGGGAATGCGTCGACTTCTCTTTATCTCTTCTCTCTCTCTCTCTCTCTTCGAACGCTAAAAGAGCGAGTCGTCAATCAAAATTTGCGAGGACGGTAAACAAAAAAAAAAAAAAAACGAAAGAAAGAAATGTCGCAAAGCTCGCGCGTAATATTTATTATAAACGCATGCGGCTGCAGCCATGTGCTTTCTTGCGCGCGTCATGCTAATTCCTTTACCCCCCTTGATCAAACGCGCGCGAACTCTGCTGCAGATGCAGTGCATCATCGCGCGCGAGAGAGAGAGAGAAAGAGCGACATTCACATGCCACGAGCTGAGCGCAACACGGGTCCAACGACCGATAAAAGCCCTATAAGCTCGCGCGACGACAATCTAACGTGTCCCGCGCGCGTATGTATGTGTGTTATATTACGTACGCAGAATGTAGAAAAGCATATAAATCGCTGTTATATGCCTTCTCTCTCTCTCTCTTTTATACATACGTATATAAGAAATCGTCGTCGTGCATCTTCCGGGGCTCTTAAACGATTTATATATATTTATGCATGCGAGTGTGTGTGTGTGTGTGCGTGGATGCAGCATCTCGAGCTGAAGGCTCTCGGCTCTCGCGTGTGCAGTTGGATCATCGTGTAAGTACGTTATAAGTACGTCAAGATGAGCGCGCAGTTCACCGCTTCACCGGCATGTACACACACGCGCACATAACACAAAAGTCCTCGGCGGCCAAGCGATTTACGGGGTGTGGTACTGTTTTCAACCAAGATTTACAGTCTGCCGTGCGATGTCCGCAAATCGTGTGAGTCTATGTGTGTGTGTGAAGAAAATTTTAGGCTGTCCTTCCGCGTTCTATTCTTTATATCGTGTACGAACGTACGTACATACGTGTCTCGTTAAGCCTCCAAGGAAAAGTCGGCTACGGAAATTATGAGACGCGCGCGGATGATCGCCCTCGCGCTACACCGAGCAGCCCGTAAAAGCCCCCATAGTATAATACCGATCATTCACGAGTGCGGCTTTATGATTTTTCGACCGTACCTCAATCGGCTGCTCGATTCTTTTTGCGATATATGTGTGAAACGTCGGGGCCGCGACACCGATGGGGGCTCGCGCGCAAATATTTATTATTATTAACCGATTCTTAATAAATGGTTTCTATAGCTCTCTATGATCGGTACACACACTTTCGCGCGTGTACAAATACGGCATAATAAGGATGCTTTTCAGCATTGGCCACATAATGTAAGAGCGCCTTATCGGCTTATAGATATTTACGATGCCAGTCGCAAACGTTGGCGTTAATGCATAAATACTTTCATCGCGCGGGTTTTCCTATATAATACAACCGATCGCCAGCTCGACTGGCGGCGGCAATTGCGATTTCCGATCTGCCCATACGTACTTATTAAGCGTTAAAGGAGAATTTGTGCGCCGTGCGGCGATCGCGTGTACATATGGGGCGAATCACGATAGATGCCCCAGCGGTGTGCGCGAGTGCGCAAAACAGCCAAATCACGCAGTTTTTGACTCGCTGTACGGACTTCATATGCTATCTAGAAAAAAACCCAAGTAAGTGATTTCGATGTGTTTTTTCCTCAGCTTTCCAGTGGTGAGGTCAAAAATGCAAAAATCAGCCTCCATAACCTCAAAAAATGGACTTGAACATAAAACACGCTGTATCTTCTTTTTCCGCCAGGTTTAGAGTTTTTTTGAGGGTCTAAATCGAAAGATCTCGCGATTTTACCTAAGAAATGACTCTAAAAAAAAGGGACTTTTTCGATTTTCTCGAGCAGTGAAGGAGGAAAGAGCGCGCGGTCGGCCGTTTTACACCGCCGCGGCCTGTTTTTTCGTTACGCTTTACGTTTCTTTATTTATCACGCGTTGGGCTTTCGCCATAAAAATAAACAAATACAAGTTTTTTGTGTATTTTTTCTTCATCTTTTCAATGGTGCAATTAGTTTTTGGAAAATTTGCTTCGTTTCGCGAATAAAACGAAAATAATGAAACTATTAATCAAACAGTTAATTTATCTGCTCAAAAAGCAAATTTTCCAAAACTAATTGCACCATTGAAAAGATGAAGAAAAAATACACAAAAAACTTGTATTTGTTTATTTTTATGGCGAAAGCCCAACGCGTGATAAATAAAGAAACGTAAAGCGTAACGAAAAAACAGGCCGCGGCGGTGTAAAACGGCCGACCGCGCGCTCTTTCCTCCTTCACTGCTCGAGAAAATCGAAAAAGTCCCTTTTTTTTAGAGTCATTTCTTATGTAAAATCGCGAGATCTTTCGATCTAGACCCTCAAAAAAACTCTAAACCTGGCGGAAAAAGAAGATAGCGTGTTTTATGTTCAAGTCCATTTTTTGAGGTTATGGAGGCTGATTTTTGCATTTTTGACCTCACCACTGGAAAGCTGAGGAAAAAACACATCGAAATCACTTACTTGGGTTTTTTTCTAGATAGCATATGAAGTCCGTACAGCGAGTCAAAAACTGCGTGATTTGGCTGTTTTGCGCACTCGCGCACACCGCTGGGGCATCTATCGTGATTCGCCCCATATGCACGCATATATAAATACATATACGCGTTTCTCGCGTCAGCAGCAGCAGCAGCAGCAGCAGGAGTAACAGCAGGCCCGCGGACTCTCGAATCGCGACGATCGCTTATAGGAACTCAACGCGCTGCGCCACGTCGCGTCGTTATAATATAGATACGCGCGAGCGAGAGCGGACGCGACTTTGAATCTATATATCGGAAGCGATACATACACATCGGCTACGCGTCGTAATGTAATATATGCCTATCGGCTTATATATATGCGCGGCCCCGCGGACTGCGTATATAACTGCGCGCGAAACTGGAGCGCCGAGCGCGAGCGCACAGGTTGCCATGCTTGTACGCGCGGCGCAACAGGTGAAAGTGCTCCAGCGAGCCAAGATTTTAAATAGAAATAAAAGTGCACGCATTGCTGTGTGCTCGCGCGCGCTCGGCACTACTGGGTGACTTGGAATTTCGTCCCTATATATAAGTATACCGCAGCGCTCGCTCGATGCATGTATACACCTGCGATTTAAAATCGTGTCGAAATATCGCAAATAGTAGGACAATACGAATACTTTTCCAAGTTAGAAACTTTCGATATGCCGCGTCGAGCTTTTTTTTCGTTTGAAATCCATCATTCACTCGTGTGCGACGTGCAATATCATATACCATGCTGGCTTCATTTACGCGTGGCAATTATCACATCCTCTCTAATGTTTAGTTCTCGAGTTTAATTGCTTTATCTATTAAGTACAGCATCGATCACCATTCCATATTAAATCAACGTGTAAAAATGTGACATGTACCATAACTCGAGCGCTAAAATGCAGCAGCAGCAAGAACAGCAGCAGTCATCGGGGTCTCCTGCCTCTCCCAAGTCGCTGGAGAGTTGGACGAAGTGAAAAAGGAAACGCGCTCGGCGTGTTCAATGTTCTTGACCCACATTGTTCGGCGTGGCGCTTTCAGGCCTCTTTATAGATCATTATTATTACCGCGCCCTTGTGAAATCAATCGTCGCACTGCTGCTATACTCTTGCATTCGTACGTTCGAATTAAAAAAATATATATATATATATCTAACTCGAGCGAGCACGTTTTATTATATACGACCGATGCACTTAAAAACGAGAGAGAGAATCTCGACTTTGCAGCAGCAGCAGCAGCAAGAGCTATAAGCTGCACAATGTATAAATCAAAGACACTCTGTGGGAGAGCGAAAAACGTTCTCTATTTTCGCGGTGTGTATACAATAAGCAATGGGCGGAATATGCTGCAGTGCTTAATGAGCTTTATATTATAGGGCCACCACGAGCCGCGGCACGACAACGATATAAATTGCCATTAGCCTCTGTCGCGGTAGCTGCGCGCGCTACGAGCTGATCCCCGCCTCGCCAGAGTTTTGGCAGTGATCGGTCTCGACGATAACGATCTCCATTTTTATTGTACGAATATTCGAAAGAATTTTTACTTTTGTCTGCGGCCTTGTTGGAGAGCGTTACATTAGGCGTCGATCGACGTATATACGCAATCGATTATCCAGGAAACAATGTCTGCAAGGAAATTTTCCAACCGACTGAGTCCGAAGCCCGTTGGTGCGCACGCGCGCGTGTGTGCGCGGTCAGTTCGATCGAGTTTGTATAATATCGCGTGTTTTTGATTGATATAATATTACTCAACTGCGGCGCATAACTATCTGCAGCTCGCGAGCAGCAGAGCTCGCGAATGATTGAACAATATTTCTAATCGGATTAAAAAACTGTCGCTGCATTGCTCGCGATCGACGTCGCGTCGTCGTCGTCGTCACGCGGATAGACGTTTCCCTTCCTCCTCTTCCTTTTTCTTATTTCCCTTTCATCGCGAGAATGTGTCGCATATAAACACGTATAGCCGCAGCCGAGAGTAGTCGCGATCGCGATCTTCATCGAAATTCACCGGCTGTGCATTTTCATAAAATATTCATCGATGCTTATAAGCGCGTATCGTCGTGGAAAGCCGCGGAAGATATCGCGGGACAATCATTATAAAGCCCATAAAGGAATAAATAATCCCTAATAACATTTACCGTCAAAGCTTCTCCAGCAACTTTTTCTTCTCGTCGCGAAGCGAGAGCAGATCTCCTTTACTCCTTGCCTCGATCCTTTAGCATCAGAGATGCTAATGTGCATCTCTCGTAGATATAGCACTACTGCATCGTGCCTATATAATGTAGGATATACATAAATTGACTGCGCGACGAAATTCAGTCGCGAAAACTAATCGCGTCAAACGACGACGACGACGACCGACTACGACCCAACTGCACAAGCGTGAGAAAACGGAAGTCGTTATAATATCACCGCCTTAGCCATGCTGTCGCTGTTACTGTTGCTGTTGTTGCTCTAAAGAAAGAAAGAGAGAGAGGATTCTAAGTCGCATTATTATCATAAGTAATTATAAAAAGCTTATTCGGGGAAAGACAGGGTAATTCGGCGTCGGCGCGTTGAACCGCACAGTGACTCCGACGACTACGACGACAACGACTTGTTACGTAAGGCGCGCGCAGCTATAGCTGCAGCTCGTCGCGCTTCATTGTCTCGCAGCATTTATTATTATCATTACGTATTATATATAACGTAGAAGAGATACACGTCACAGCTCTAGCTAGCTCTCTTTCGAGGCACCAGCTGTAGCTCGCGCGACTTCATATAACACACCGTTATTGTTACGCGGGAGATTTTCCTGAGAAACGAGTGTGAAATTAATAATATATATATATATATATATATTATATCTCGGGCGAAGCTGGTGCAGCACCGCCGCTATATACAGCGCTGCGCTTTTATTCGCGGCTCTACATACCTATACCTACGTGTAAGTGAAAAGCGCGAAAAATATACCATCCAATGTGGAGGTATAGGTGTGCGCGCGCGCGCTTGGTGCGGCGTTGAGCTGGCCCTATATGTACACGCCATAGGCTTGTTAATAATTAGCCAATAAGGAATAACAACAACTGTTTACGATCGCCGAAGATCGTTATCGTAACATACCGATATATATATACCTACCACGTGTGTTATTATTATATATATATACGTATGACACTGCGCGGTACCAACAACGCCGCGCGCGGCACCACCTACGTCGCCTCCCGCACACACATTAAATGCACGTATTAAACGTATTAGTAACTGCGTCCTTATAGAGAGTCACGCGCGGTCTCGTACCTATATAGCCAATGCGTATAGCTGGTACCGATATTTATGCAGAGCGTAATACATCCGACTGTTTCGGGGCAGCCCGTCGTTGTCGTCGTCGTACGAGCCAATTATCGGTAATAAGCCTCTTTGAGTAATGAAAATCAAAGCTCGTAGCTGGCTCGAAACGATCGGCCAGCAGCCACCATATTATATGTACGCTGAACTGCGTATTTGCAAAAAGGTGCCCGAGAGATCGTTAACCGCGCGCGTACCTGTCACCGGTACTCTATGCCGCTGCTGCTGCTGCTGCTGCTGCTTCGCAACGTGCTCCATATATATTTCATGTAGTATATATACGCACACGTATACTGCTTACGCGTAATGTGTACTGCATATGCCGAGATGGAAAAACAAAAAAGTAAAATTAAAAAAATAAAGGACTCGAGAAAAACGAAGAAAGGAAAATGACGAAAAATTTTACAACAAAAGTGTCTGTTAAACGTGCGTAAAAATGTAATACTACGGGGGGTCTCTCCTTATTCTCTGTCTCTTTTTCTTTCTCTGCACCTTATGTATACCTACCTCTCTTTCCTTTCCTTTCCTTGCCTTCTCTCTCTCTCTCACTCTGTATCTCTCTGTCTCGCGAAAGCGAGAGCGCGCGGCGCGGCGCACGGAGCTCGCAAGTGGGAGTTAATGTACCTCTCTCGGGTCTCCATGGATATATCCTCCGCTCGTGGGGGCTCCGCGCCAGCCAGAGACCCAAGACGAGAGTCAGTCGCTCGGTGAAAATGAAACAGGCGAGACCAACATCGCCGCCGCAGAAGCAGCAACAACTCAAGTCCTTCTCCTCGTAGTAGTTGCAGCTCGTTCTCCTGTTTTATTCTTTTCACTTTTTTTTTTTTTTTTTAATAAAAAAAGATTGTTTTGTGTTTTTATAAAAAAGCAGTAACCATACTGTGTGCAGTGCCGCGCTCGACTTCCAATAAAGTCGATATCGTATATAATATATATAGTGTGATACAGTGGTGACTTTTACTTCGGTTGCAGCAATCGCGTTCGATCGCGCGTGGTATTACATATTTGTATATAACATTCAAGGCTGAGATGATGCTGCTGCAGTGAGTGGGTTTTTCTTTATTTTTTTTCGTATACCGAGAGAAAAAAAGAGAGAATAAAAAAATCGTGGCAGTGCAATCAACATCGTCGAGAACGTCGTCGTTACATTCGCTTTTATATATTCCATATGAAAGAATCGAAATAGATCGAAATTCATCAGCCGTCAAGTCATTGTGCAAATAAAATAATTGTTGTGTTGAGTGTAGCATATAGCAAATAGTCCAAGTTTTAATTGTTTGGTTAAAAACAACGAGTCTCGCCTTATTTTTACTCAATTTGGAAGTTCGAGCAAATCAACAGGTAAAAATTATTATTATATTTTTTTTTTTTAAACCACTCGCGCTACCAGATCCGTAATGTACGATTTCCATTCACTCGCGCGCTACCGACGTACGCGACCAGTGTGTCTATACAGTTCCCCTTGTGTGCGCAGCAACAGGACTATAGGACTTTGATTTTCACACGTTCTCCGTTGTTGCCCAACGCAGCCGCGCTGGCGATATTAGTGGTCTTGTGACATACACTCGCAGTAGACACGCATACCTCGGCTCTATGCGCCCGTAAATATGTAAGCGCGGGGGGAAAAATGTAAGAGTTTCGATATTGTAGTACAATAACGCATGATATACACCATACAAATAAAAAAGAAATGATCGTTTAATAACTTCGATACGCGTGTAATTCGCAGCTATGTGTCTCGCTGATCGTTGTGCAATCGCACTCGGCCATGTGTAATTAGTAAAAAAAAAAAATACGGGCGAAAGTACTAAAAAAAACACAAAATAATAAGAAAAAAAAAGACGGAATTTCATGCTCGGTAAAGAACATTTCACACGTTTCTCTTATCTGATGAGCTTACATACGCGCCGCCCATGGAGCGAAATGAAAATTTCGGAGCTGCGAATTATTTATATGTATAATATACATTTTTGATTACGAAAGTGGCGAAAAAAAAAGCAGAGTGAAATAAAATTACCCGCGCTTTTACAGCTCGCGAACGCTCGCAACGTGCATACGCACTTATTATCATACGAGTGTTGTGTGTTTACGAATAAAATCGAATGATGATCTCCGCGAGCACAGGACAGTGTACGCTTAATTTTGTTTTTTTATATTTCGTAAAATCATTACCCATGACCAATTCGAATGTATATGAATTTATACATTATAAATTCGTGAATCTCCGCGCGGCTTTCTCACGGAATCGCGAGCAATTCACAGGTATACTCGAACGCGCGCACACAGGTGCGAACGCAACGCACACACACGTTACATATTATAATCTCATTATCCTATATGAGAAAGATGATAAAAAAAATTATTCCCCGCGCACGTCGTCCGCTCGTCTTTATTATTATCTCTCTTTCTCACGCACGTAAGCCAGAGCACTGCAGGAGCGCGACAAAATAAGTCTACAAGTTGCGCGTATACGAAACTTTGGTGCGCACAAGGTGCACACCGCAGTAACAGACAAGTGAAAAATCAGATCACGCGCGCATGTGTGTGTTACATATACGTACGATATGTATGCATTCGTCCTGCGAGCAGCAGCATCGAGAGAGCTTTCACATGTTGTATGCACTCGAGTCGATTCAGCTCTCGAGGCTCTCGATCTCGCGCGGCGCATGCATAAGTATATATGTGCATTTACTTTATAAAGGACGGGACAAAAATATACGTATACACATAATGTAGGTCCGAAAAATCCGTTTCAAGAGCTCGTGCGGCGATCCTCATGGCCAAGAAAAATGATATCGACTTTTTCGAGAGCATCGTGGTCTTTCTCTCCTCGAGTTGCTGTGCTTCTGCTGCTCTCTGTATTATATACCTGTGTGCTGTACGTGTGGTGTGTGTATGTGCTCGCGCGACGTTCACTCTCGAACTACCTCGAACGTCTATAAGCCGCCTTCTGCTCTCGCGCGCGCGAGATCGCTTCAATGTTGTGCAATTCCGAAACGTGCGAACGACCATATAACTAATATACGAACCTTGCCAGAACATATATATATCTCCGCTGCGCTGCGCCGCGTTATAAACGTAGTAGACGAGCTGCTCCGAGCTCCGCGAGCCTAGCTTTAACGTCGATTCGAATAAATAGATCCATTATACCGATGACTTTTATGATGCCTCCTCTCCGGGCCGTATGTATACGTGTATAATATATAATAATATATAACGACCACGCGCTCATAATAAGTGTATATGAGAATTCAAGCGGGCAAGGACAGGACGACGACGATCGGCGCGCGATTGTCGTCGCCGTCGTTGTTTTTTTCTTCTCTTTTTAACGGTGCACAACGCGAAAGTCGTAGCAGCAGCAGCAGCAGCAGCAGCGGCACATATATATTATATAGCACGTCGCGTCCTACGTGCACTGCACAGTCACCGAGGAACGTGCTCGCGATCATATATACATACATGTGCCACATGGTGTGTGCAAAAATCCCGCTCGCTTCGCTAATTTCTTCTCTCCCTTTCTGTGTCTCTCTGTCTCGGTTTCTCTCAGTTACTCTCGCGCGTCAAATCGAAAACAATCATCCACGCCGAGCGATCTGCAAGAAGGCGCGCATATGTATATATAAAAACACACGTGTGTGTGTGTGTGTGTGTGTTTGTGCATTAAAACCGCAGGTGAAAACTCTGAACTGAGGTGGTTTAAAGTTTCTTTTTATAAGTCGCAGCTATATGTACGACGATGCATGATATACATTATAGGCAACGTCGTATCAATCATGCGGTCGGTATAATGTACAGTGCGACGTATATTTATTATAAACGACGGAGCAGAAGAGAAAAGCTCGTATTAATTCGACATACGCACACAATCGCGTCAAAGCTCGAGCTTATGAACAGCCGTACCTCTTTGCGCGCGCATCAATTCTAAACACTTTAATACATCATTGTATATATCGACAAATTGAGAGATTAATTCGACGTCGAGTTCGATCGCAGATGGCTAATGCAGATCTTCGATCGCGCTACTCGTGTAATGCACCATATATGTATAATGTACACCTCTAGCTCTTTGCGTCCGATCGCTCGATACCTTTTATTTAAACTCGATACATAACGATTTGCTCGATCATAATTGCGATTGCGGTGAAAATTTTTGCCGCTCACGCGACGTTCTCACCGCGGCTTTATACACATGTGATCGGTATAGCATATAATATGCATCGGGTCGACGACGCGTACGTATAGCAGAGACAGGAAATTATATATTATACATATCGAGGTGGATATAATCGACCTGCGTAGGAATTTTTATCACTTTTTTTTTCTTCTATACTCCTCGAGACGAGATACATGTGAGCTTTCGTCATCGCAAGTATCTCGCTGTATTACACGTTTATATCATATACACGGTAGCCGAGATTTTTGAAATATTTTCCCATAAATATATATTGGCAATCGCGCAGTGCTATCGAATTAGTGCGTGCGTATTTCTGCGTGTGTGTATATAATAATACGTCTGGATGATCGATAAAGATCCAAGGGCTTCGGCAATGTGAATTTGCGATCAATGACGTACGCGAGTGAGAGAGAGAGAGAGAAAAAAGCAAAAGTATCTATAATTGTTCAATTACAGATTATAGCAATAAAAATGTTTGGATTTACGAAGAAGAGTATACATTTGAAACGAGAGGCAAAAATCACCGTGTTTTGTTTGAAATGACAAACGCACTCTTCTCTCTCTCTCTCTCTCTCTCTCTTTACTTTCGTAATCTCTGCACTGCTCCCGCTGCTCGCTCGCTCGCTTGCATACAGCATACCCGCACTTGCATAGTAGTGTATTGGAGCTCGCGTACAACGTTTACGCACGTAGTACCATTACCGCCTGCTTGTATATCCATCAAAGTGAGTCGCGTTAGACACGCGTGAAAATGACGCACACGCGAATATATATACATACATAACGTACAGTATATATAGCTAAGCTAAGCTCGTCTCGTTTGTGCACGGCGCATGCGGCGCGACGTATACGCGATAACAAATAGTCGCCTGCGCGCGCGCGGCAATTATGTGCCTATTACAAGTGTTAATTGCTCGTTTGACGATTAGTTCAGTATATGCATGGCATGCGCGCGCACGGCTATTCACTCGTTCGTTCGCGTGCTTCATATTATTATATATATATACGCGCGTGTATATATAGCATAATGCGCGCAATGAGCTGTGTAACTCCTGCGCGCGGTCTATTGCATCTGTCGCGGCTTATTTATATTCTTCTTTTCTTTTATTTTCTTCTCGTTTTTTTTTTATTTATCTACGCGTTATGTACGCTCATTATGTGCACTCACTTGATCGACGCGTCGTGTGGCTGAACGTGATTTAATAGGTGCACGCTCGTTGATCGGTACGCTGCAGTATAAAGCCGAAAAGCGACGAGCTCTCGACGTAATATTACTTCGCACGAACGTCATCGTTATCCGGCAAATTTGGCATGTTTATCCGAGAAACGGTTATAATTCCCGATGCGTACACGTGAGTGTGCGCGCATCGCCACATCCGCGTCACGTCTCGTCGCCGATCTTTATCCCCGTGCTGCCCGCGCGGCGCATCAAGAGTGCATTGCTACCGTATGTATCCGCGGCTTCAACGGAATTCGACTCGTGTCTCGCAGCCCTCCCATATACCTCCGATTTTCGAGCTCTTTTCGGATCAGCCTGCGCAAAAAGTTAAAAAAAGCTGCCAGATAAAAGAGAGAGAGAGAGAGAGATGGAGGAGGGGAGAATTATGAGCGATGGGAATTTAAGTAACTGTTATTATATGTGTATTTCGAGACAAATTCGGACGATATAATTACGGCGCAGAGATGAATCGAGGATAAAATTTTATATCGAGCCACGATTCTCGCACCTATGCGTCAACGTAATGTAACGCAGGCAGATATTCGCCCGCGGGTACATGAAAAAAAGAAGCGACAATTACAAGTCGATAATTGCGATTGCTCCAAAATTTATAGCTCGTGTTCTCGAGTGCTCGTCTCTAAATAAACAACGAAAAATTCACGTGTATTTTATAATACA
Organism: Trichogramma dendrolimi; assembly: GCA_034770305.1. Taxonomy (NCBI): domain Eukaryota; kingdom Metazoa; phylum Arthropoda; class Insecta; order Hymenoptera; family Trichogrammatidae; genus Trichogramma; species Trichogramma dendrolimi. The sequence continues at coordinate 7,214,447 of JAPMIB010000001.1, forward strand.
TACATCGATCGGTAAGCATGTAATAATAACGATTGATCGTAAAAGTAGAGCAGAATTTAAGCCTCGTAAAGAGGTCGAGCGATTCTTGCGCGATTATTGAACTTTCTTCGCGCTCGCGCACCGACGATTCTTCTTTGCGATGTATAGGTATTGGTACATGCGATGGTGCTACCCGAAAAAACCCGCGAACAAACATATTATCGTAATGATCTGTAGGCGCTGGGTCAACTGATTCACGATACACAGCTCCATCGGAGATGGGTATAAGAGAAGAAAAGAATCTCGAAAGACTACTTTCCTTCCGGACTGAGGCCACGGAGATTTGTACAACAGTGTAATAATCAGGAAATAAATGAAATTTTTGATAATTGCGTCAAGAAGGCATAGGTACGCAGGACGCGTGCGACACATGACACAGTCTCGTATGAGTCGCTGACCCGGATACCGCGTTGATTGTGTGTGTATGTGTGTACGGGCATTAAAGTCTCCCGGTGACTTGGACGATTGGTTCGTGGCATATACAATGTGCCTCGCTGCTGTACAATATATTTATTTATACACACACACGTATGACGTAGCTTGCGTCGATTGCTAAACGTATGTGCATGTATTATAAACGATATAGTTATATTATAATGCGCTCAGCACGAGGTCAAAGGGCTGCTGCTGTTGCTGCGTTATAAGCTCGTGTCCGTGCGCTGCTGCTGCTGCTGCTCGAGATTCCAATCGAAGAAATAACTCAATCGGGCGTGAGCTCGTGTGTGTGTGTGTGTGTGTGTTTGGCGTTGCGTAACCCCGAACGAGGCGATGAAAAGGTTTTTTCTTTTTTTCTTATTCTTTCCTTTTTTTTCTTCAACGTTATGTAAATGCTACGTGTGTGTGTTTATACGCGCTCGACGTTTCGAAATACTTTTTCTCTTTCTTCGTCTCTGACTCGATCTTTTATAAACGGATACACACAGGTATATATATAGAAAGAGAGAGAGAGAGAAAAGAAAAGGTGGCTGCGGCGAGCAAGCGACCAGATATCTGCGGCTGCGTGTGCTATACGCGGAACACGCGATTGGCAATTTATACAAAGGGCAACGGCGCGACCTTCGACCGATCACAGAATGTGTAGTATATAGTCGCACGACGAGTGCAGTCGCACGCAAGCTCGCGCGGAGAGTCTTATAGTGCAAATATATACTATGGTACAGCTCATGAGGCAGGCACGCACGCACGCACGCACGCACATCGTCGGCGGCGGTCATCCTTGACTTTTCGCGCGCGCACTTGAGTGCAGTTTCCGTTTCTACGCGCGCGCGCTCGACTCGGCCTATACGTTTCTTCTTCTTCTTCGTCTTCTTCTACTATAACATATATAGCATTTCCATCGTTGCCCGCAGCTATATAACAAATCGATATTTCCTCCAAAGCTGTGCGTCTGCTTACACACGCTAGAGACGAGAGAGAGAGAGAGAAATCTGCGCTACAACCCGTGTATAGCCGATCGTTGATGGCTGCGATCCGCGCGATATAAATCAACCTCGTACTCCACAGCCAAGAGCGCGATCCAATAAATACAATGTAAGTGCATAAGTACGTGTGTGTATTATACGTACGGGGCCCCGTGTGTCAATCATTCGATGGAAATCTGATATATACGCGCGCGCGCGCGGCCAACGTGATTTGTTATACATGTACTACAGAGTGTGTAGACTTTTCGATAAAAAGACCCGAGCGAGCATTAAAGACCGATTCGCACCTCGAATTTGCGATATCACGTGTATTAATAATATACGCGCGCGCGTGTTTCCTTCCTTCGACGTGGATTATATCGAAAGAGAGAAAGAGGAAGAGAGAACGTGACGCATATTACACACATTATACTGCGCATGCAGCGCGGGCCCGAGGAGAGCCCGAGCTTTTGGTACAATTAAATTTCTATTTCGCGCATTCAAATCGACTCTCGAGTGCGTGCTCTCGAGCTAGCTCGTGCGCGCCGCATCTATATGTAGCGCACGAGAGATTAACTCCTTTTTTGTTTTCTTTTTCGCCGTGGTCGTGCGTTCGGTATATTATAAACGTATTTACTATATATCTAACGCGTGCGCTCGCGAAAGCTATATGCGTGCATTATATACATCATCGTTTGGTGTAAAAAAAAGGATGAAGCGAACGCGCAGCTATTACGAGTGCCGCTTCTGCAATCGCTTATTAGCCTCTATCTCTCTTTCACTGTCTTGGAACATCGAGGCGAGCTAGATATTATAAATATTATTTCTTTCTCTCTCTCGCACTATAGAAGGCATTACACACAGCTGCATCGGGCCTATGCGCGCTCGAGTTGCACACACACATACACACACACACACACACACACATTACGCATTATAAAGAGAGCTAAACGCGCCGACCGCGTATACGTACTACGAGTACAGCTCGCAGCTCGAGAATCGAATTGATTTACGACATTATTTTTTTTTTTTCTTACTCACTCAAAAAGTTTGTACGGATGAATTTGCATTGAATTCGCGCGCGCTGCTGCTGCTGCTGCTCTTTTTCAATCTATATGTATCCTTTAAGTGCGTGTGTACGTACGTGTGTGCTCCCGTTCGCATGCATGTATCCGCATGGTTTTCTTCATACGGCGCAAATTGCCCAACAACCGCGCAAGCTATTGCACTGTGATCTCGTGGCGCGCACTATAGGCTACTGTGTAATCATTATAGTCTCGCGCGCGCGCGCGCTACTGGCCGATATCGTTTCGCCAGATCATATTTTTGAAAATTTACGTCGTCGCATGCATACAGTAGCCGCGGTACCGATCGACGAAATTTGATCGGTATACAAAAAGACTCTATACCGATCCTGTACATACATCCCAGACAACAGCACGTACGTTAATGCAGCATTGATATACCCTCTAGTCGAGTTGTTTGAAATATTTCGTCAGGCACGAAGGCAAAAACATGCCGTGCACGCGGCTGATCCTTGAAACAGCTGCTGCTTATGCTGTGTGTGTGTGTGAAAGATATATCTGCGGCTTGTCGTAAGTGCACATCATGCACTCGCGGCGGCAGCGGCATCTTCGCTGCTTCTGCATTGCGCACACGATGACGATCGATAAAAATCCGTTCCCTAATCCACAGCAGCCGAGCACGTATAAAGTGCATACACGAATCTACATGTGCTTTATTGTACACTGAAGATCGAGTGCCGAAAATCGAAATTCCATTGCGTTGAATAAGACCTCAAGCTCTCGCATTGTGTGTGTACACACACTTACACACACGCATGTGCAGCTATTATAAATATATGGGTAGGCGCAAAAAGCAAAGCGAACGGCGCTGCTTATAATGTGCATGGATAGCAGCATTTATATTACGGTATATATCTATAGCTAAGCTGCAACGGCCTTCGCGCGTTTTATTAGAAGTGAAAGTCTCTCATAAGCAGCGCGGCAGCAGCGCCTAGATATACTACCTGGCGCGTGTGTATGTGTGTCTATGTGTTTTAGGCGATCTCGCGGCAGGCGGCCAGGCAGCAAAGTCAGTGTTCTCTCTGTGTTGCAGAAATCACGCGGCCTTATCGCGCCGTCTCTTTCTCTCGCCCGCTTATATACATACAACACACACACGTAGCTGCTGCTGCTGCTGCTATGCCACAGTAAAGCGCAATTTTTCTTAATTCCCCTACCTTTTATTCCTAGACCTAGGCTGCGGCGCTGCTATGTATGTACATCTAAGGAATACTTGTACATTAGAGACCCCAGACACCTACGCCTTTGTCTTGCATGTGTACAGATATATAGATATATGTACGAATGTGTGTGTGTGTTATAATGCACAGTGGTGGCGAGCGGGGGGCCTGCTGCAGCTGCCTATTTACACACACACGTACATACACGCGAAACTCTTTTCTTTAATTATCTAGACATTCGTTAGCCGTTGTTTCGTATTATTCTTTTAAGTGAGCCATTTAGATCCGCAGCTCCGTTTTTTTTCTTTCTCTTCTGAGCCCCAATGATGCAGTATAATTCAAATTCATATAGATGTTATATTGGCGAACAAATTGCTCCTTATCGACGTAATTAAATCTTAATTACGAACAATTAATTATTTGACGTCGGAGAAAAAAAAGTATAAACGCGAAATTAATCGCGAACGTTTTCTTTTTTCTTTTTTTTCTCCAACTTTTTATTAATGTCAATTTGCTCGGCGCGCAGCGCTATAGTAGCGATCATATATTCGTGCCTATATGGCCCAATTAGTTGCGTAGTGCATTTACAGAGTCGCGCGCGGGACACACTCGGCTGCGCACGAACACAGAAAATTATCAAAGTAGAGAACTTGAACCGCGCGGCACGACGTATATAATGTATCCACACACACACACACACACGGGGGTCTCTGTTTAAAGAGAATTGATACTTTTGAGCTCTCTGCGCGCCGCTAAGCGCGCGGCAAGCCCTAAATCGTTCGAAATAGCGCTCGATGGGAAATCCCACGATTTTACACAAGCTGCTGCCGAGATAAGATAGAGGGAACATAAGCTACATGAGAAAACTTGCTCGACGTCGCGTGAGTTGGATTATTCGCGCATCATCTTTATTTTCCAAATCATCAACGCACTGGTATACAGTCGCCCCGCGTGGGGAGCTACTCCCGCCTTTCCCGTTGACGTAATCCATTTCCTTACTTATTAATTAAAAAGACAACGGGGAAACGCTGCTGCCGTTCGCTCGATATTCATCATTTCGTCTCGAATACCCGAGTAGTCCAGTGCTAGCTATAGCTAGCTCGGCGCGGCGCTGGTGGTGGTGTAGGCTATAATGGTCTTTCGTCGTAACAGCAGTAGTGCAACTGTGCGGGTATATATAGTATAGAGTTCGTTAACTGCTATACAATTAGATAATCAAATCCGCGTTTCGCGGGCGTATACACCATTACGTATATTACGCAATACGTTCGCGGAACGATATACTTATGTATCGGATGACAAATCAATGCCTAATCAATGAGAAAGAAAAAGAAATTAATTGAATGATTAAAATGCCGTAAAAAGTCATGTTTCTAATTTCCGTGTCGAGCCATGCATTATGCAGCGCAGGCACATTACAATATGTCATGTAAGCGCAACCGCAGCAGCGGCGGCAGCTGCAGTCGATAGATCGATCCAATTTTCGCGGCTATAAAACAAAACCGAGGGTACGGAGGAAAAAAAAAGCTTCGGAATTGCCGCAAAAATACTTCACACGAAGAATTATAACTCATAATATAATATATAAGTTGCTGCTAGAGCTAGCTAGCTGGCGAGCGAGCGAGCGGGAGCGATAAACGTGTTATATTATATATTCGAGGAGCTCGTTACTCGTGTGTATTTATTTGGCTCATACGTGTCTACCTGAATATGGTAGTGATATAAAGAGTAAAACTAGTTCTGACAGCTGCACTGCAGCCAGCCATCGCAGCTCTCTCGCTCTCGCCTGCGAGTAGTTAGCGATATATTGGATTATCTCTCTCTCTCTCTTACTCTTTCAACTGCTGCCTTTCATATTATTATTACTAACAAATAAGCATGTGTGTGTTTGCGCGCGCCAAGAGTTGCGCTGGACGCGGTATATTATATACACATATCGAGGGAGAGGCAATTACAGATAAGGGTTGGCTGTATGTGTATGCGCGTGCTTTAAGTTTATAAATACCACAACCCGTGCGGGGGTCGTACTCACACACACACATCGCGCACAAAAGCTTATCTTGAAGATTTTCAATTCTTTTATTTTCTCGTTTTACTCTCGCTTCACGATCCATCCTCTCGCATATGCTGTACATTATTATTGGAACGTCCGAGCAATGATCTCATTATACTTCCGTCTATTATCGACGTCTGGGCCCCGTAATAAATCAATAAAGCTGTGTGCACACCTCGACGCGATCTCGAACTTGGAAATTTATCGTGTACATTGCCAACTTCTTTCCTTTTTCTTTTTTTGGTTCTCGTTGCAGCAGCAACCGTGTTGAATACAGAAGATGATGAAGAAGAAGAAGAAGAGGAAAATAAAAAAAATCTCTCTCTATGCACTGTACACTACGATATACCATAAGCGTATAGAGCGCGCGGATACGCCGCTTATACATAAAGAGTAGTAGTATACACATATAAGTGTATTTCAGCGGAACGCTTTTGCGCGAACGCGAGTGAAAGCGTTTTTCTCTTTCTCTCGTTCTCTCGCGCTGTGTGCCGTGTGCTACTCGCGCGGCGCGCGGTGCAATGTTGTTGTGCGCGCGGAGCTGTAACGGATTTAAAGCGCGCTGCATTATAAACTGCTGCATCGCGAGCACGGCGGAACTCTCTGCCTGTGCTCCTAACGTGTTAAATCAATTTGTAATGGAAGTTTTACTTCTTCCTCTTTTTTTCCTGTATTCTTTATGGCTGATAGAGCTCTCTCGATGGTTTGTTCGATTCTACAGTGGGTGTGTGTGTGTGCAAGTGTAGCAACGTGTGTTAAGTTGCTATATACAGCTCGAGATCGCGCGTTTGGTATCGCGAGCAATCGACCAAGATCGGTTTGATTTCTCGTCGATTTTTTTTTTTTTATTTCGATGCATTATTTGGTCCAACGGCCAGTCCGAGTTTATACAACTGCTGTGCGATAGGCTCGATTGCGGTGTGCGTTGCGAGCGATCGCATGCACAGCTTTCGACGCGATGTAATTTGTAGAAATGATAATTTTGTGCCGCTCGAGCGAAAAACGCAAGCGGCCAGCCGCGTATAGCGATTGTATAAATCGGGCTATAAAACGATCTTATTATATTTTTCTCGAGATGGCGACTCGCGCTGCCGAGGAAAGAAAGGAAAAAAACACCGGCAGCGAATGATTAACGATCTCGGACAATATTGTACGTATAGTTACGCAATTTTCAACCGTCACCGGTTATCGCGCTCGCAATTGACTCGCCTTTTGTTATGTTTTACTCGTTGTGCATATTATAATTGTCTCTCTCTTGGTTGGCGTTCGCAATAATCGCCGCCGCAATAAACGAAATGAAAAAAATTACACAGGCCCCGTATGGCGCGAGTAGCGGCGCATTCGTATAATGCATCGCCGAGGATTGATTAATAATATATAAGCTGGAACGCGCACGCATATAGATATACAGGTATAAACGGCGATCCGTGCGTCAAGTCGAGTTCAAGAAATGATCGTTTCGGTCATTCAGCGCCGCGCAAAGCTTATATATCTTACGATATCTTATGTGCGCTAGGGCTATTACAATTATTAATATAAATACCGAGGTGTATTAACCGATTGACCGTCGATATAATTTAATCGCGGCTACGATACCTACTACCCAGACGTATATTGTAAAATGCATATAATATAATTTATACGCGTCAGCCGCGATTCACGATTTGCGTTGAACTAACCGATTACTTTTTCTTTCTTGTTCCAGGTGAGTTTCGACTTCGCGCAGCTTGCGATATACTCGATAGGCATATATCCACGTATACTCGTGCGTACGATACGATATAATAGAGATGCTTTAAAACTGGTAAGTTTATAGCGCTAAGTATTCCTCGCAAATTCGTACGCGCGATTTCATATATAATATACCTATATATTTATGCTTATATTCCGAGAGGAGCTCCAAAGCAGATAATAATGTTACGAGAGCCAAGCTCGTTTCGTGTTGTATTTGCACGTATATGTGTGTGCGTGCGTGTCTGTCTGTCTGTCTGTCTGTGTATATGCATGCGTGGGTCGTTTTGGCGCGACACGCAAAGATCGAGCTCCGCTGCAGTACACGTAGCGAACGGAGTCGCGAGTGCATATGGAGGTACGAGTCACAGTCACGATGACGATGATCGCGAATAAATCTCGCCTCGTTAAAAAGGTGCGCTGCCGCCTGCACCGCCGTCGCCGCCGCAGCAGCAGCAGCAGCAGCCACTACCGCAGCTAGAGCTCGCGAAGGCGGTATTTGACCTCAGAGAGTGAGCGTTTATATGCATGCTCGGTCACTATATATCCATACGTATATGCAGCAGCAGCGGCTCTAGTACTCGCGCTGTGTAGTCGTATATATATGCTGCATAGCCTTAGGGCTCTCCGCATTCTCGCGCCTTTTTTCTTCTCGTCGACGGCCTTGGGGGGCTTCGTTTTCTCTCTCTCGCTTATACCTAGACTATATGCTGCGCGCTCGGGCTTTTGCACTCTACGCTCGCGGGCGCGCGAACGATCAACTCATATACACTACTACTACTACTACTACTACTACTAGTACTCCCCGGTAGCGCCTCTTTCTCCTCCTCCTTCTCTCTCCACCTACGACGCCTACCTCTTTACACTCTATATTACAATATGAGGACGAGCTTATTGTTGTGTTTTTCTCGCGCGCAAGAGCTGTTGTGTAGCTGCTAGAGATGCGCTGGGCTGCTGCAGCAACAGCAGCACGTACATAGCCATGTACAGAGGAGAGGCGCGAGCTATTCGCGCAACGACGACGACGATGATGATGATCGAGCTAGATCGTAATGCACGCCTCGCGGATATATATTTTCGTAAGGAGAGAGAATCGTAGCCGTATAGACACGCGCTGATCGCGCAACACAGAGAGAGAGAGAGAGAGAGAGAGAGACTCGTGTGCGAGGCTGCTGCTACGTAGCTTTTTTTTTTTTTTTCATTATATTTTATTTCGTTTTATTTTATTTTTATTTTTTTCGTCACGCAGCAGCTCCGAAGTTGCAACAGCTGCTGCTGGCATTCGCGCGAGGAATTTTAAGCCACGTATATATGTGACTAATCCACGAGCGCGTGATCGATAAGTGATAGCTTCTCTTTTTTTTTTATTTTATAAAGAATTTGCGAAATCGATACTTTTAATTTTATACTTTTACACCGATACGCGCAATCGTCGGATTATAATATTCCCCCAAACCCAATGCGCGTGTTAGCGAGTTTGTTGTTCGAGCGCGTGAACAACGCTGCGTCTCGACTGGAGTACAGCATCGCGTATAGCATATTTACTCGTCGCAAGCTCGCGTCGACACAATACCCTCGCGCGCGCATCGTGTATGTACACGCGTTTATTCGCGCACCGTACGACACGCATATTTACAATTGAAATTAAGATGGTGCATCGACGAGGCAATATAATACTACTACTACTATTATACATACGCATGGCAATGGTGGCAGCAGCAGTTCAACTCGCGCCAAGCGATATTGCACCGAGCTAACTAGCCGCATTATGAATAGCTGCTTTGCGCATTATAAATCATATTGTAATGCGTATAAAAGGAGAGCAAAAGGCGCGCGTATTTAGTGTCGAAACGCGTACCTACATGTGTGTGTAGGTCTGTATGTAATAGTGTATTATACACACGCTAGTGTATAAGCTGCCTGGAATTCCTTAACGGCAAATCACTTAACCGATTATGCATACGTGCGTGCATATGTTATTATTAAATTATGTACATATTTTTAATGACACATAAGAAAGGCGAAACGCAAAGCCGAGCTTACCGTCGTCGTGTACATTCACGAAAAAAAAAATGAGGGAAAAATTCATGCCACGTAATGATCCGTGCCGCAGAGAGCCCGTTGCACCTTGCGCGCGCTCGAGTTCACGTATATAGTCTCCCGAGTTGCTTTCAAAAGCTCGCGCGCGGCGCACGTGTAATTGTTTTTCACGCACAAATGATACAGCCGCACACGGTGGATAAGGAAAAAAAAATTAAGGAATGAAAAGAAAGAGTCTGCTGAGTAGTTGTAATGTGGCTGGATCGTAAGGCTTACCCGTAGTATATATATATATCACTCGCGTCTCGAAGCCGACCGCAAATTAATTATCAAAGGTGCACTTTTGAAATCTTGAGGCTTGATTATTTCAACGCAGCGATGAGTTGACTGGCTGCATCATCATCATCATCTTTTATTATGTGACTGATTTTCACCAAAATGACTAACCATTCACCGAGCTTATTATCAAGAAATATAGTTGATTTCATGACAAAGCCGTTTTAATGTATTAATAAATTTTTTTACGCTCTTGAGACATCGCATAACACTTCCCTATTGTGATTTTCAAAATTTAACCGTATAACATTATATTGTGTGCATCAATGCTTGAAAATCGAGGACCGAACGACAAAAATTATAAAAAAATGCACTTAACTATCGAGGGATTAGTAGTAGCAGCAGCAGCAGCAGCAGTCGATGCAATTAAAAAGTCGAAGGAAAGTTATGTGTATGTGTGTGTGCGAGTATACGACAACGACTACGACGACGACGACGACGACGTTATATGCCGCGCAGCGAAAGTTGTTACCAGCGCGCGTTGCAGTTATGTCACGACTTATACGCTTTGCTGGCCTTTACGTGTGTATAATATATAATATATAATCTAATACTCTCGCAAATATGTACAATATAAGAACCCTTGAACCGTGTGGAATTTCTCAATTATATCATACGCTGCATTATATAGGAACACGGCGACAACAACGTGTGTGTATATATATAATATACAAGCTCGTATCGCTCGACGACACGGGACATCGGCGCCGTCGCCTGCGCGAATCTTTTCACTTATGTAGCTGCAGCAGCAGCAGCAGCAGACCTTTTTATCGATCGCGTATCGCAGGTAGGCTGTAAATTATTCGCCGCCAGCAGCAGCAGCAGCAGCCAGCGTCGTATACTACGTGTCAAGTCTCGGCGGCGATGGCGGATTTTATAAAATACGAAAATTATAATTGAGTCTGCCGTGGCGCGCGAAAATTTCCCGCCGATATCAAAGAGAGGCTGTACAAAAGCTCCGAACGCGCGGGAAAATTATCACCTATATAGTTATTTTTAGATTTCAGTGTAAGCGCCATAGCGCCTTCATAAGCCATCTATTTGGTAAGGCAATATTTTGGTAATATTTCATACGACTATATTCGCAACTATTACTCGCAGTAATAAGTGCGTCTATGCATTCGATTACTTACAAATTATATTTTGAAGAAATTCTCATGACATTTCTCTTCGATACAAGCTGCATTTAGATATGCGCGCCGCGCACTCCGAGCTCTGCCATTATAATGCAAGTATATAGGTGCCGATTAAAAATTTAGAATAGCTCTCTTTCTCGAGATGCGGTGCATATACTACTGCCTTAGTATACATGGGAGCAATTGGCTTGACTAAGAAAGATTTATGGCGATGCGATAAATTCAGCCTCCCGCTCTTCTCTCTCTCTCTCTCTCTCTCTCTCTCGATCTCGCAGATCGATCGGATAAAATTGAATCTCGGTGATTTATAATGATAATATACGTGTGCTTGCGTACATTATACGCACGAGTGTGTCGTTTTGTATCGGTGTGTGTGTGTGCCTGTATGTGTGTGAGCTTGTACAACGCGCAAATTGATGAAACTCAATTGTCCTTTAAGGATACTTTCTTTAAAACATGCGCCGTACATACCACCGCCGCCTTTTCGGCATATGTAGCAATTGACGTTGCATATAACACAAGACTTACGAGGATAATTAAGCTCATGCGAGAGCTAGTGCTGTCGGACACCGAGGCGTGCACATATTATATTATTATGCAAACACCATAGGCTCGATTGTGGTTAAGCTCCCTGAAAAAGACGACGAAAAATAAAGCACTGCAGTCGATGAATCGCTCCGGGCTCGATACGATCGCTTTATATAAATTATTATACATTTTTTCATACACATAGGCGAATATAATCATTTTTGCTTGAGCGATCAAAACGATCAAATTGAGTAACGAGTTTCGCCTATAACGCAAATTGAAAAATAAAACACACACGTACCACGTGTGTATGTGCGCTTGAAAAGGAGAGCAGAGAGAGAGAGAAAGAGAGAGCCGAAATAAGTAACAAAAAAAAACGATAATTGAACGAATTTATAAAATGCCTATTGCAGCTCGCAGCGCACAAGGTATGTCAGTCTCGCGAGTAGTATAGTAGTAGTAGTAGTAATGCTCAGCGGCCACCGCGCGCACATGTTGCGTAATTCTCCACGCGCTCACATACAAACATTACATTTATATACGTGTACTTACACGAACACGTACACGTATGGTACGTACATATACGTGCGGCTAATCTGCGAGATTTTCTTTTTTTTTCGTTCGTTCTTTTACTTCGTTTTTCCAATGCACAATGTGTGTGCATGAATGTGTGTGTAAGTAAGGGGTCGCGAATACAACGTATATAAATCCGCGAGCCTCTTATCGCGTCGCGTGCGTTCGTGTAATATCGGTGTATCTGCTGAATATGCGTGTGTGTTAAATCGTTGGGTGTGTGTGTGTTATTTTAAGCATGTGTACGTATATGTGTGTGAGTGCATTCATCCGTACACATACGAGCAGCATCTCGGGGAAAATAATGAAAAATAAGCCTTATATGCAGCTGCATTTAATTCGTTGCATCGAACTTTGTATACACTCGCATTAACAAGACTTTACCGTGAGTGAAATTTCTGCCAGTCGCGAGCGCGCGCCTTTTTTCCTCCTGTTTTTTTTTCTTTTTACGTATGCGTTAACACGCGGGGCTATAACAATTCGTATACTCATGAATGCGCCGGTAAATTAAAAAAAAAAGAAGGAGGAGGAGGAAGAAAAAAAGCAGCTCGCGTAACAGTCTTTTGCGCTGATTACGTGCAGCTATTGACATGCGCCATTTCTTTATTTTATATTTTTTTTCTGCTTCTTTAGGAAAATATGTGTGTGTGTGTTACGTTTCTCGCGATTATATTGCGTTTTTACTTGCACTTATTTGGCGGCTCTCGCAGGCGGCGCACTTTATGGGTATACACACACACACACACACACATTGCTGAGAAATCTATAGAATTGTCCGTCGAGTCGCATAAATCGGCGGATGATATCGAGCGTGGCAAACCTGTTTGTGCAACATCATTATTTAAACGATCCACCGATTCCTAAATAAAAGCACTCTTTTCTTGCGCAAACACGTGAGTGCGTATCCACGAGGTCGAGCAAAAAAAAAACGAAAAAAGTGGGCTCGTTTATACTTCTATCTATTTTTTAAAACTCTAATTCTACTTATTAGAATACCTCATACCGGTCTTGCTAATGACTGGCAAATTTTTTCGAATTAACTAATTGAGCAATATCAAAAATCACGATCTGAGAGGTCCACTCGCGAAATTGACCATAAAAAACATTTACATTACATTACATTAGATGATTCGCTAGAAATTTTATCCGCCAAATCTCATTTTCTAATTGACCTCTTCAATTTACACTTGTGTACAACGTTTCGGCGCCAGTCTCTCGAAGCTTCTCTATTTGCTTTTGCCGATCGTCGTGGCCGGTTTTTTAAATTTTTGAGCAGCCAAACACAAAATTTTACTTAGGTACGAGCTCGGAATTAGAAATGACGCAAGATTGTTGTGGATGTATACGCCGATACATCTGCGCATATAGCACGTCGGGCCTCTGAAGTACAGTTAGAATCGGCAGTCGCGCGGCGCTGGACGACACGACACATTATTGTGTATTTACACTTCACGTATCGAAGCCGAGTTGCGTATATAGCATAGGACCAGACAATGTAATATGTAATCGGGATGTTGCATTCCACTGGATAACAGCTGATTCAATCGAATGTGCCGCAGATGTGATTTTCGTATTGAGGGGTCGCAAAGTCAAAGTTAAATTATAATCTGGATTGACGACATGTAGACACCGATCGCTGATTGAACTCGATCGATGCTATTAAATCACCCACGCGTATTACAATATGCATTCCGTAAACAGTTGACATGTCACTCAGCGGCTCGCTCTTGTTTATATAGGACGGGATTAATCAGTCATTCGTTTTTCGTCACTGATCTCATGCTGCTGCTGCTGTTGCTGCGCTTCCTCTTCGTCCTTTTTTTTTGATACACATATAACGCATGGCATTTTCTCGCTGGCTCGCACTAATAGCGGTAAACTCGTTCTCGCCGCGAACGGGATTCCCCTCTTGAGCTGACAAAAAAAAACAAAAAAGACAAAAAAAGAACAACAAAACGGAAGAAAAAGTAAAAAGGAAGAGACACACCCGTTAATTTGTCTCCGTAGGTATGAACGAGTTATTTAAAAATGTCTCCCCTCCACCGTTCTTTGAACTCGGATTTGACTCGAGCCCCGGAGTAGCGTGCTATCTCGTCGCCACGGCACACGATGATTGCGACAAAAAAATCTATCGTTGCAAAAGTCCTATTAGATATATGTCTGCATACAATGAACGAAAAAAAAAACGGGAACGAGTGCATTTCGGTATACGTAATGTAGTATATATATACAGTCCTATAAACATGCGGCATACATATGCGTGTGTAACAGGATTTCTTTTGAATGGAAAGCAACAAACATACACACACACACGCGCGCAGGCGTTGCAAAATCGCGCGGCTAATGTTGAATGCCATTCAAGTAATTTTTCAATCGATGATACGCAAATTCTTTCTTTACACATACGCGCATGCAAGGCACACACAATATAGCACCGCGTGGCCTAGTGCCTATTACACTTTAGACACCTCTATAAATAGGAATGATTTTACGAGTAAACGCCACTTTCTGTATTATATATTTTACACGGTGAATAATTTGTATTATGGCGAGGTGTAAAACACACGCGAGAGGTGTCGATAAAGCATAAAAAGAAGCAAAGCTAAAAAAAAAAAACAAAAAAAGTGCGTCGCGCGAGTATACAGTGTAAATTTTGCCGACAGCAGCAGCAGCAGTAGCAGCAGCACCTCAAACTGTATGGTGTACAACGAAAAATTAAGCAAACTGCTCCCTGCGCGCACATTTCGTATGTACGTACGTATTATCAAGTCGATTTTTCGTCGAGCCTTCATTTAAATTTTGCGTTACAAAACCAGCTCCGCCGATGCCGTTGTTGCTTTTCACGTGTGTGCAACGTACGTGCCTATGTGTATGTGTGTGTATAATAGGCTTTTGCGCGCATGCATACGCGTAAAACGTACTCGGCATCGATTTATACAAATACCTCACCCACTCTCGTAAACACTAGCTCGCAACTCTCGAGTCACCTGAAAAAATGCAATGAATGTTTTTTTTTTTAGATGCACATACAGCCTAATGCAGTTTAGCCGAACGCAAGATATATACTTTTACTCGGCTCTCAAACGTTACATACAGTATACATATTATAATATAGCTGCGCGCAAGGTGTAAGTTAACGTACATACGTTTAAGTACCGCACAAGTGTCGAATTTTTTTCTCTCGGACTGTAAGTGCCGTTACGCGCGATCTCTTATGCTCTCTATCATTGCAACGTATGTACATAGGCTCTCTCATAAGCGCGCGAAATTTTGACCGTGCGAGCCGCACGTCGAAAAGCATCGATGTGGTGGCTCCGATATCGGCAGCAGAGGTGTACATGTATATAGAGGTAAAGGACAGTTCAATTGGCAATATAATATAAGCCTGAGGACGACGGCGACGACAGTGTCGACGATAGCATTAGAAAACGTGAGAAAGGCCTCGTTAAAATCATATATACACACTCCGCACACATGTATAGCGTTATATATATCACGCTGTGTCGCATTTACACAGCTACATTTAGTGCCTTTTATAACCGCGTGTATATTAATATGCTTAGCTCGCGCGCGCGCCCGATTGTTTCGCGCGCAGGACAAACTGCACGACGCAGCGCGTGCCGCCGCCGCGACGGCGAGAGATCCTAAATGGCCCGCTTACGTAATGTGCGCCGAGCCGCAGATTTAGCATAATTTTTTTTTTTCTTTCCTCTTTACATTTTTCATTCCGCTTCCGGCTGTGACTAATGCAAGCCACGAAAATATCACGAGGCGCTCGAGAGAATCCTGCCGCGCGCTGCATGACTGTATAATATTTGGTACTTGTATGTATACGTAAAGGACGCCGCAGGATTCTCGAGCCACGAGAATGATCGCAGGTGCCGCGCAGCAGCGGCACATATTACGGCTGTACGAGTCGTATTTGTATATATATGCCTATATAGGTACTGCGACGCGATTCGATCGAGCGTGAAAGTTTACGTACAACGTATACGTCCTTTCGACGGGATAATGCATCCTGACGCGCGTGCCGAGAAGCGCTGCAAAGATCTCAAGCGCGCGACTCCATATATCGATCATGAAGTGCACTTACTTAAATCTGCTGCCGCTGCTGCTTCTGCTAAACTCGATTCTCGATGTCGATTTATGTGCCTCGTGCGCTCATCTGATCCCTGCACCGCAGCACGTGTATTATAGGACTGCAGAGCGCGCGCGACGCGTTATGCGATCTGTATTACCTCACAGGCGCGCAGCGGTAGCATCATCGACATCAGGCGGCTGATCGATTCGTACCTATACACGTTACATACACACACAATTTTATAACAGAAATTCAGCGGGTATACGAAAGAAAAAACGGCATTTTTCGATCCTCTCGACCTATTATCTCTGTCAACGCGTAAGCACGCAGCTGGGCGCGCGCGCGTCAATTGCACGCTTCGAAATTTCTTGACTTTTAATTTGACTTTGTAATAAGCCTCGCGAATTCCCACATACGCGCAAGGCAGTACGTATATTCGGTTGCCGAGCGAAGAGTTGAACTTTTTTGAATAAAAAGCGCAGAAACGGTATCCTTTATTTGGCGCATTTTTCGGGGCTTGTACCGCACGCACCGAGAATATTATATCATGCGCGATACGCTTGCATCGTGCAGACGACTCACGTATATGGTACAAAAATTCAAAATTTTATATGTATGAAACATATACGTGCAGCAAAAAAGTGCAATGTACAGTTTTTTTTCACGTATTTACAGAAACTGCGAGCTTTACAACAACAAAAAAATGCTGGAAAACGCGCAATCGATTAATTATCGACCCGTTCGAAGGACGATTTTTCATTTTCTCGCGATTTCTAGACAACGTTGCGATCGATAAATGTTTATCTTCCTCCGTGAGAGCGAGAGAGTCTATTTGTCTAGATATACGCGCGCGTCGAGTCATCGAAGAAGAAGCTCCAGCAGCAGCAGCAGCAGCTCTCTAGCTCTAGTATATATGTGGTGTTTGTACAGAAAAAGAGAAGAGATCTCTCTCTAGCTCGCTCACTCGGCAATGTCTCGAGCACAGCTCCTACGCCATGAATCAAAGGTTGAAACAGCGTGCGAAGCTCGGAAGATCAACACGATGCGCGATCCGCGCACGCATTCGTCTTATTATAGAACGATGATTCATGTAATATGAAAGCGTATCTAGACGTTGTACGGTAGCTCGTATATATACGTATATCCTAGAGGATCCGGATATATAATAAGCGCGCGTTTTTCCGCGCAATTTATCGACCTTTTTTTTACCGTGTGAACGAGGAATCCCTCGCGCGCGAGATAGACTGAAAATATGGTCACGTTGTAGATATTTCCAATGCGATCGTCATTTATTTTTCTCGAGCTAACCGATATCTGTTATGTCTAAGTTTTTAATTGTGTTCAATAAAGTCATGCGGTTAGGTTTATTTTTTAAGCTCTGCTGTCGTGCGAAATACAAGATATTATCTCTGCTAGAAACTCTAAATGGTACCACTTGAAGTGCGGCAATATTACTTTAAGCTTCCACCACTAGATGGCGAGTACCTTTATGCGTAAATCTGCAAGTGAAAAAGTTAAAATAGTTTTATAAGTCAAAGCACGTTTAAAATCAAATTAACGATTGCATGGTCCCATCAACAGTACCACGTGTATATATCCTCAAGTGTCCATAACTTCCTTCAACGGGGATATGCCTCTCGATAATATAATGCAATCGCTCGAGTGTGTAAGCAGTATCTGGATCGATATGTTACTTCACGGGAAATTCTTCGGTCGTTGGATAGCGATTATCGGACGCTGAATGTGTCTCCTCTTCTGCATTGCACTCGCTCGTGAGCGCGTGTGTGCGTATATGTATGCACCTTCTATATACGCGGTATATATTTTCGGCTTTAACTTAATTTAACGGTATTTACCGGAACGGTTTACCGGAGCTTATTTCTAAGAATCGAATCCCGGTGTGTATACGCGCGTATTATAAAACTTTTATCGCGTTTAACGCGCGCGCGCACGTTGTCGTGGCAGTGGCCCCGGTGAATTCGTCAAGAAAGAAGAAAAAAAAAGAGGCAAAGAGGGAACGAGTTATTTATAATACGACTGGGACTCGCGTGTTTGACTTTGGAAGCTGTTGTTATTGTGCATTAAAATCTTACGTAACGATATAAAAAAAAATAAATAAAGTCCCATAGCGTGCGCGAGTTTTATAAATGTTATAAAATACAGCTCGATTACTACCCTGGCGTTAAATGAAATTAACGAGTCGGGCGACCGCCGTGGCGCCGCGTATTCGCTACATTATAATGCAAAATTATAAATTTTCGTCGCAATAAAAAAAAAACGCATTTGGGAAAACGATCTTTCGGACCTTTCTCCTTATCTATATTAATGAAGGGGAGCCTAATATGCGCATGCATATATCGCTGCGAGGAGAAAGGCGTGTATTTATAGACGCGATCCGAAACACGTGCTCTCCTGCACAAGTGCACATAATATCAGAGCCGCGCGGCGTCTCTCGCGTACATATGTAAAATGCACACGGAGCGGACACGTATATATATAATATACACTTACACTCGCGCGCTCGCGAGCTGTGCAGCAGGAGATATGAATTTTTGCGTAGAGCTCGAGCTAAGATACGAAATCAAAAATAATAAGCCTTGCGCCCGATTTATTATCTCTCCGGCATCGCATGCTGGCCGAGCTGCAGCAGCAGCAGCACAGCTCATAATATACATAACGCGCGCGGCGAGCACGCGGCAATTTCACTTTCTCATTATTAGCTGCTGCTGCTGCTGCTGCTGTTGCCTCGATGCTGCGCGTATACGTACGTGAAAAAATGCTTTTGTACATACGTACTTGTGGTAATTGTCAAAAATATTATGTATCTCGCGCGAGTGTTCGAGACCACATAACGCCCGTCATGGGTACCTGTGTGTTCTGCATGTGATTCACATGTAAATATAATAAGCATAATACACAAAAGTCACCAAATAATAATATCGACGCGAGGCCGATATAATGAAAGCCGAAGTCCAAGTCGCGCGCGAGCTTTGCGCGCCAAGGCTCAAGCACGTATTATACCTATATAAGTTGCGCAAGTTATACAAATATACAACAGACACACACACACACACACATACACACACCCGCATCCGGGATCTTTCTTTTTCTCTCTCTCTCTCTCTCTCTCTCTCTCTCTAGGCGACTTTGTCTGCGCGAGTCCGTGTGTATGTGTAAAGGATAATATGAGCGTGTCGGTGGCGCGTGGCCTCGCGTATCTAATTCGTTCCTGCAGCTAGCTAGCCAGGCAGCGTACGGCCTACTTTTGCTCATTATTATGGTACTCTATGCCCCCCCGCAACGCGTCTATGTCCATGTATCTTTTCTTTTTTTTCTTTTCTTTTTCTTCGTTTCGACGTCGCGCCTATTATTAACTATACTCTTGGCTTGTTTGTATATACCACCGCGCGAGATCGATTCGCGGATCGACGAAATTCGCTCGCACGCATAAATATTTTCGACTCTCGCCAGTGTATACACAGCGAACGATGTTTCTGTATAATATACGCATGAAACAAAAGTGACGTACGAAATTTTCTTTGTTTCCTTCGATTTATCAAGATCGAACAGTCATCATCGCCGCCATCATCATCATCATCGCGTATCCGTTTGCGTGCGATTCTTTTTTTTCTTCTCTCTCTCTCTCTCTCTGTCTCTCGACTCCGAAGAGATGCGATCGACGCGAATATAAGCTCCTGCCGCGTGTATTTCAATAGGGTTCCGCGAGAGTTCTCGGAACGTTAGCCACGCGCGTGTATAATGCACGCACGCACGCACGCGCTGCTGATATATACTATATTGTATTATGGAAATAACTAACGCAGGCGCGAAAATGAAGATGTTACCACTCGAGACGTCTTGAATTATAATAATGACTCGAAAACTATATACAGCTGCCGTTGTGTAGCTTCGGTCGCGAGGCGCTAAAACGAAACGTAAGCAAAAAACAAGAGACAAAAAACTGATTAAAGCTCCTTTGTGCCGTCAGCGAAGGCTCGAAAGAAAAAAAGATCGGTATATTTTATAAGCCAGGCGCTGCGATCGAACCAGCAGCTCTCGCGCGCTAACCTTTGTCAGTCGTACTTATTTACCGTGCCCAAGATGCATTCGAGCTCTCTTTCGATACTCGCGCGTGTATGTGTGCATGTAAGCAACTAGTTCATTGCAGCTGCGATGTAGCTCCGCGAGTGTAATATGAAAAATCAAGGTCGAAATTGAATTATAGTTGAACAACCGGTGGTGGTAGTAGCAGCAGCAGCAGCAGCAAAAACAGCAGATCTGCACTGTACATATATTTATTTTGAATAAGACATTAAATTTTACCGTACAGCAATATCGACGACTAGTACTACACTAATGCTATATAGGTACATATACAGAGTGAGCCGTTTGTGTGTGCGGAGAGCTGCTCGTAATAATTTACAACGAAACGAGCTTATATTGTGGCTTTATATACGCTCTCGCTATATATGTATGCTGCCTCGAGTATATGTGAACTGCTACGTATACTACAAACTTCACGGAGTGCAGCCTAGCACGCGTATAATGCGCGACGATGATGCTGCGTGATAAAGATTTCTTTGCGCGTGCGAATCCTAAACGAGTACACGTTTATTACTCATAACTTCTTTTCCCTTTTTCTTTCTTTTTTATTTTATCAAAATCTAGTGGTTGGGCATATGAATTCGCTGCATGCGAACGAGCGCAAATTTATCGGCTTATTATACACGGTATGTCTGTATGTGCATATGCGTGATCGAAAAGTATCTAATAATCGAGATTAGAAAATAAGCTTGTGTGTGTGTGTCTACGTACTTACGCGGCGCGCAGTCCTTTATATAGCGTTTAGAGCCATGCGGCCGTAATATAGCGAGCTTATCCGCGAATCTCTCAACGAAGCCCGCGCGCGCTCGAGCTCGTGGTTGCATGCAGGAATACATAATTTTGAATCGCCTTGTATGTGTGCGTGTCTGTGTGTGTCTGTGTGTTAGCGCACATCGCTGCATTGCCGCCAGAAGTTATCTCTATACCATAAAGCAGGCATGCTAAACTCGAGACTATATGTAATGAACAGCAGCAGCGCAGCTTCCGATCATCATCATCATCATCATCATCAGAGACACGAGTACCGACTTTGCGCGCGCGCTTAATATTTCT
This sequence comes from Trichogramma dendrolimi, assembly GCA_034770305.1. NCBI lineage: Eukaryota > Metazoa > Arthropoda > Insecta > Hymenoptera > Trichogrammatidae > Trichogramma > Trichogramma dendrolimi. Next base: position 7,235,766 of record JAPMIB010000001.1, read on the forward strand.
GGATCGCTGATTATTTTATATATGATATTCGCTTTGTCTTAATACTTGCGCGAGGCCCGACGACGACGACGACGACCTTGTGATGCAGTAAACGATACGCACAGGAACGTTATAATACACCTAGCAGGTATGGGATTACGACGTACACTCGTATCGTGTGCCGCAAGTATATTGCACTCGCGCCTATGGGCCCGCGCGCGTTAAAGGATCGTAATTGCACGGATTGAGCCATATTCGAGCGGATTTAACGAATTAGCCGATATGCGTTTTCTTTTATTTTTTTTCTTTTTTTTCTTCTTGTTCTTACTTTTGTTCCGTGACATTCGATCGAGCTCGTAAGTATTCGAGTTCTTTGCAGTGCGCGAGAGAGCAGCTACTGGTATTATATGGTATACGCGATGTATTATACGCGGGAGAAGCTTTATGTTTCGCTCGCGCGAGACTCAATCAGACCGAAACGGACGACCGTATCGCTTTTCGTTTTTTTTTTCCTTTTTTTCTCTCTTTTTTTTTCTCCTCCGACGGAACGAAACTCGCGTACACGTACGTGTATATACACTTGCGGTCGGACCTACATCCAAATATAATATGTATCTTTCTCGGATACGAATGAAAAAAAAACAACAACAACATCGAGTGCAATGCGAGAAAAAACGTTTCGCGCAAAGAGGTAAAAGCCGCGCGAGCGCGCGACATCGAGACGCTTTCGCGCGCGGGCGCCCCAACACACGATAAAAGAGTAACAAAGCGCGCGCGCGCGCAGACAGAGAAACTTCGAATTAGCTCTCGCGTATACGTCGAATTCGCGCAGACACAATCCCCAGCTCGATCGTGTATATAATCAATAAGCGAAAATTTCACTTTTTAAGAATTCCTTATGCTCGTGTAGAATACGGGCCAAAATCAATCGACCGAGGCAATCGTGCGTACCATTATGATGTACGATCGGCGAGATATGCCTCGCCGCGTTGGCTAATTATAAGGCAATCCGTGGCGTTTTTGCCTGTATAATGTGACGAGGATTAATGCGGAAAAAGCGTCGTCGAGGCAGGCGAAATTATTGTTTCCTCTATTTTGTATTGTGCACGTGGTTGGTGTGTATCGTCGTCGTCGTCGTCGTCGTCGTCGTAAGGGAAAATCGACTGTATCCACGCAATAATTCGTACGTAAAGAATCGAGCATAATTTTTTGCGCATTCGAGAGATAGATGAGGACGTTTCACTTTCGACGCGCGGCTAAGGATATTGTAAAATTTACGTGAGTCATCCTCGCGGGCGCGCACGAATTGATGCTGCGAATTAATCAAAAAGAAAAGAGAAATCTATGCGTCTCGTGTACGTCACACAGCACACGTATACGCGAGGATCGTCTTTAAGGAATAAATCCGCGTGTATTTCCGTGCCAAATTGAGCCGATCGTCGTCGTCGCATCCGAAGAAAAGAGAGCTTATTAGGCCGGGGCAAATTGAAAATGATAATACGTTTAATTTCCAATTAGACTAAACGTCAGAGCTCTCGTATATAGAGACACATTTTTCTATTGTATTCGTTTTCCCAATTAAGCGTCTCTGCGAATAGTACATACATACACACGGAGGATAATCGGCTGGTGCACAGCCATGCGAGATCGTTTCGAAAGATCGACCGCGATAAGGTATACCGACGATCGCGCGCTATTACGGACGTTTATTTTTCATAGACTCGCAAGCACAGACATCGCAAGCTTACTTAGCATATTACATACATATAATTATTGCAAAACGTTTATCAGATCGGATCGGCCCGATGTGAATACGTATATATATGAGAAAATCAAGAAAAAGTCGACGACTCATGAAAGAAAGCCGCGCAAACGTCAAGTATATAGCCGCGCGATGTTCGTCCTCTTCTCTCTCGCGCGATCTCCGGTGAAGAAAAAAAAATAGAAGCGGAAAACCACCGTGAAATCGACGCGAGCTCGCCGATTTTTCGCTTTCTTCCGACGAACGAATATATGGGCTCCTTGGCCCAGGCGTAGTTTATTCTCTCTCTCTCGCTCTCTACGCTATTCTACAATCAAAGACAATCGTACATATAATGTACTCGACGGCGAAACACAGCAACAATACAATCGGTAACGTCAATCGGTCTGTTGGCAGAAGCCGCGCCGATGCTTATTCATCATTGTCACACCGAGTAGTATACAGTGGTACATAAGCTAAAGAGTCGAAATGACTTTACGATCGGAACGAAGAGAAAAAAATTAACCGTGGTACGGTACTTTTATCGGGAAAGTGCACACACACACACACACACACACACACACACACACACACACACACACACACACAACGTGGTATTATAGTGGCGATTCACGCTCCAATGGATACATATATTATGCATCTCATATATATTATGCGCTTTATATGGTCATTTCCGCGAACGCGCGCGTAAGCGTTTTGTTCGGCAGAAGCGAGTTTAAATAATAAAAAAAGAAGCTTCAATTGAATTTGCCTTGTAAACTGCGTTTAATTTGTAGGTATTGTGTCGAGTACGCTATAAGCACGCGACGCATACGTTTGTAAGTCTATACTGTCAACGGAGGCAGTGCGCGGATGAAAACGACACGCGGTTTCTGCTGCGCGCCGCGAGGTAAAAAAAGCTCGAGGCGCGTCAAAAGCCGCGCGCGCGTTTCCAGCGACATGAGACGCCTCGTTACACGTATATTATTGTGGCCGCTGTGCGCGAGCTCGACAATTAGTTGCGATAAAAGTCTGGGTGTTGAGCAGGAGCTGCGAAGCTCCTGCGAGCCGCCGAGATGCTGCCGCAGTCTCCGCGTATAAGAACTTGTATATTATATACCGTTACGCAGCAGCGAGCCCGCACGAAAGGTTAATGCAGCTGCAGCACGTTGTGTATAGTCGTAATGCGTTGCACTTCACGCCCGCGAATCGCTTTTGTTACGATGATATTTTTGCATCTCTTTTTAGCTGCTACTTTTATATGCACTGCATATACAGTGTAGAGGCCGAAAAATTTGACTCGGTCTCGGAACTCGTTCGCTTAAGCGATATTGTTGTCGTTTTTAAGCGGCTCCGTGCTTGGCTCTTGACTCGCGGACGCGGACGCGTACACGTATGCATGCATGCACCGACAAATCGTCGGTCGAGCTTTTATTGGATTACGTGTAGTGCGAGCGAGAGAGAGAAAGAGGATGAAAGTGGAATGTACTTGGTGAATTTTTAACAGTTAGCCTGGGCCAAGTTTTTTCTTTTCTCCTGCTGTACTCCTTGCGCAGCAGCGACTCATTCCGCGAGCTCGACTTGATACGAGCACGCTTTAATCGATACGTACAACTTGCGATTTTTGTACAGTTTTCTCTGGAGATTTCTCCCTCTCTCTCTCTCTTCTTATAATGCTGAAAATTAATTAAAATCAGCCTTCCGAAAAGGCACTTAAAACAAACACACGCGCATGAGTTCGCAGAGAGAGAGAGAGAGAAAAGGATCGCGAGACAGGCACCACAGTGCATCGGGTGAAAAAAGGCATATAATTATTTCACACAGCACACTGTGCGAGGCTCTGTGTATATACAATAAACACATACCTTTAAATGGCCGGAAATCATTTTCGCCGCGAGTGAGCGAGCGACTGTACTCTGAGCGCGAGCGAAAGAGTAAAAGAGAGAGAGAGAAAGAAAAGTTTGGCCGCATTGTTGTGGAAGAGCTACCGCTAAAAGTGCCGATGAATGCTGAAATCGGCACTATAACAGTTTACGTAATCGGATAAAAGCGAAACTCTTTGGGCTTCGCGATATATACACACGATCGTGATTTTTTTCCCCTCTTTGCTGTGGCTGCGGCGACGCGGTGAACAGCAGCAGCCAGGCTCAAATAATTGATTTTCGATTGATTCAATTTAACCGATGTTTCGTAGCAATTAAACCACTCTTATCCTGCTTTTAATTCTCCGATTATAATGTTTGTTTTTCTCGTCGTTGCAGATTCATAATGGTTTCGAGACGGAAAATCCTGTCCCGGTCGCGAGACAATCTCGCGGACACACAGTACGAGGTCGAGGAAGAAGAAGACGTCTGGTACAACGTCGACAAATTATATAAGGTAAGTGAGCGCGAGCTGCTACGGCAAAAGTGGTGGAGGATTGCTGAATTGCATACACGCCTACTTTTACACAAAATAATATAGCAAAAACTGCGCTATATGCACGGCGAAACACATACACATACACACAAAGTGCGACAGCAGTGTATTACACGGATTGTGCAACGAGATATCGCTGTGTGCAGTATAGGTACCTACCGCGTGCAATAATTTACCTCTTTGGCTGTTTTTTTTATTTTTTTTTATTTTTCGTTTCATATTTTAGCTCCCCTGCGTGCAGCGCGCGTCGATAATAATAAAAATACTTTCTCTATAGCAGCTGAGAGTTTTATAATAAATCAATCTGTCGTCCTGTAATACATAACTAATGACAACAACTGCGACAACGGCAGCGACAAAATGAAGCTTTTTTTTGTTGTTCACGGTTACCCCACCGTAGTAGTAGTAGTAGTAGACGACGACCAAATGAGAATCAAAACGATCGCAACAACAACGCGGAGTCGCGCGATTTGTCAGCTGCTGTGCCTGTGTGTAGTTGCTACCGCGGTGTGTGCGATATCTCGTAATGGACGAATAAACGTTGGCTTTTCTAAATTACGAGACTATAGTACGTCTATATGAGTCTGGTGGCGCGAGGCCGGTTTTTGCGCACGAGCTGCAGCTATACAAAAGACAACTTGTTTTCGTACATACGCTCGCGTGAGTTGTTTATAATATCGGCTCCGTACGTATACTCCGGCGACGAAAGCGTTGAAATCACTTATTTCGGGAAAAGTAACTCGTGGTTGTAGTAAATACGTTTGCTTATTCTTACGGATTCGACGATATTCCTCGTGTATTCGAGTGAACATTTTTTTTTTTTATAATGCACGCGACGTAACGCAGAACATTTTCAACTGCACGTGCGCTGCGTATAATACGTATATATATATACCATGTGCTTCGGGGTCAGTGACACACTCGGCTTCTTCTTCGTCGTCTCTCTCAGTCTCGTTCTCCAGAACGCGAAACGAGCTTCTTTATAGCCATTCTTTGTCGAAAACAAAAAACGAAAAAGAAAAAGAGGAGGAAAAAGAAAGAAAAGTGACGCGAGGGTAAACAATCATTATCAAAGCAGAAGCCGCGCGCGCGCGCATCTCGAAGCTTTTTTTTTTACTTTCCATTTGCGCGCTCGACGGGTGGGCAGGGCCCGCGGGGAGACAACGACAACGACGACGACGACTAAGACGGGCTTTTGTAATTTACTCATGGACTGAATAATTGCGTATATATATCGTGGAGCTGCTAATATAGGCTTTCTTAATTAAAGGTGCATTATAAGGTGCAGTTCACAATATCGTGAAACTTTTGCGCGGGAGAAAAGGACGAGGAGGAGAGACAACGACGCTCGCTCGCGGGAATGCGAGAAAAGCAACAGCAACAAAAAAAAAGACGCACAGCAGCTAGCTCAGATGGGGCTTTTAATACATACGGACGCTTTTGGCGTATACATCCGCGCGCGCGGCTCGCGATTACCTAATCTGATACACACACATACATGCATACATACATCGCACACGTACAGAGAAAGAGAGTAGATATAACTAGTGCAAGAGCTAGTCTAGCGAACAGGCGCAAACATACATAAAACTAGGTACATAATCACTTTCCACGAAAAGTTTAGTCTTTCGCTATAGGTGCACACACACACACACACACAGACATATACAAAGAAACAGACACATAACTGGTGAGAAAGAGAGACGTCAGTCTCTCGGCTCTGAAAAGAGAGAGAGAGAGAGAGAGAGAGAGAGGGAGAGATTGAGACAGGCGCGAAGCGAAGCGAGGATAGCCGCGCGCATGCATGCATAAGCTCGAATGCCGAGGAAAAAGCCGATCGATCGATTTTACGCAACGCGTTTTCTATATAAGCGCGCGGCGCAACCGATCGACTCCAGATATACTATAGCCATATGTATATCGAATCTGCTTGCAGTTCCCCCCCCCCCTCTGTGTGTAATATATAAAGACGACGTGCTCGAGAGTCTATCCCCGCGTGCAAATGTAAATGATACTTGACGCGCCAAATTCTTATACGATTATGAATGCATGTGTACAGGCTCGGTCTAAATTAAAATTTTGGGATTCGCCATGAACCAGAAGAAAATCGTTTTCGTGCACAAACATCTGATCGCCTCGTGTGCGTGTTGGCCACTGCATTTTTGACCCGATCCGAAAGGTACGCTGCCTACTGCTACTGCCTCGAGTCCGAGTCGTATTTTCGACACGCCGTGTAATTACGGAGCGGTGATTTTTTTGCCCTCTTCCTCTTCTCGAGCGCGTGCGAGCTTCTCTCTACTCTTTTGATGATTTGCGTGCTGCTGCTGCTGCTGCTGCTGCTGCTGTGGCTCATGATGATATTACTATATTGTGTGTAGGACCCGGCGTGAGTCAGTGCTACTATATACGACCCGTGCGCGCGTGCACGCGCATTATCCTACACAGGCAGCCACTCGCACGTATTAAAAAGATATTAAGTCAATCCGCGGCTCATCAGTCTTTTGAAGTACGATAATTCAACGTCACGCGCGCGCATGCAAGGGGGTATGTAATTTTTCTGCCCATATTCCATGAAAACAGACGTTAGCTTCTCTTCGAAGCCAATTCTTTTTTTCCTGTTTTCCTTTTATTCCGTGTGAGATAAATACACACGTCCGCGAGCACGAATCGTGTGGCAGCACCGTTGAAAGAGTTTTACGAGCTCGTTACTAAAAAAAAGCCCAAAAAAAAAGCTCCAGGCTATGTACGAAAATCCATTCGCGCTCGTATACGTATAAAGTACAATATAATGTACGCCACTTCCTCGTTGTAATACGTAATGCGCGCGAGCTTTCGCATAAATTCGATATATTTATGTTTACGATTTGCGGACTGTGAGAGCATAACGAGATCACAATCGGGCGATCGACGCCTAAAACCGTTTGAAAAGTTTCGGCGCGGATCCGCGCGAATAAAAAATCGGTAGAACTGCCCGCGAGAGGACAGGAAAGAAATGATAAAAATCCATAATCTTTCTATCGATAAGATGCTTTTTTTAATTTCTCTTCTCCCGATCGCGGCGCTGTGCAACGCCGTCGTCGTCGCGCGGATGATCGTCATCGCGCGATGCCATTAGGTTTTTTGATCTGCCCCAGCCGCGCCACGACGTACAACGTTATGACGCTTGCAGCCGAGAGGCATTTTATTCAATATCATAAACTTTCTACGAAAACTTGAGCTTGCCCGTGTGCTGGCCTTGTTGTTTTTTTTTCTTTCATTTCTCGCATCAGCGACGAAAGATCAGTAGCGCCTGTGAATATTATAAATGCGCCGCGAGAGAAGCTCACCCTCTGGGTGTGTTTTCTCCCAATGTACAGCTTCGAGACGCGATTGATTTTCTTCCGAGATTGCCTCGCGAGTTAGTTTGTATGTATATATAAGAAGCTCGTCGAGTCTCGATCGAATTCTTTCGCTGAATTTCAAAATATAAAACTCGGCCCAGCGTAGTATAGTGGCTCGCTCAACAACTCGTCGAGCTCGCTCGAGCTCTCGAGCGCTCGATTTTCTATGAGCTTATATGTATACAGCGTCGTATATATCTTCGGCTGATATCTCGTTAGGATTATGTGCAGCACGCTATATAGCGCGCGGTTATTTAATCGACCTGGACCGGGCACATTCATCGGCGTCTTTTAATGGCGTCGTCGTCGTTGTCGTCCCCACTGTCTCTACAAAAAGCAACGAAAAGGAGAAAAAAAGGAAGAAAAAAAAAACTCGGCTCTTATGTCGCATTATACGCGCCGCGATGTATCCGAAAAATATCTTTCACTTTAATTGCAACGCGCGCGCGAGTGCTGGCACGGGTATTATAAACATGAGAATTCGCGCAAATTGCGTAAGGGTGTTACTATTACTGCCGGCGCGCTCGAACACACACATATATATATATATATAATCTAAAAAGCGCGACCGATACAAAACGACAGGTTTCAATTTTGCACCTGCAGCGGCAGCGGCAGCACAAACTTTCTATAAAACCGCACGAGAGCCGCCTGCATGTGCTATATATATAGGCGCTGCGCACGGCGATCGCGCCAATGTATAGACAGAAAAAGAGAGACGCAGACGATACGAACGCAACAAGCCAATAAAGTCTAATAATTCAAAGTCTCTCGCGATATATCATCTTCGCGTGTAGCGATTATCCGTGGAAAAGCTGCGCGCCATGCAGACACCACGTCCAGCCGCGCGCGCGCTGGATAATAATAGCGCAGGACGCGTGCGCGGCCAAGCTCTGCAATTTTTTATTTACACGAATCACACTTTCTATGGACGCGTGCAGATCTGTATGGACAATCGTATACAAGCTGAATAATCGATCGTCTGTCATGAGAATTGAAGAAATCATACTAAAAGGAGCTTTGTTTTGTCACTTGCGAATTTGGAGTACTCCATCTGTCGCCGAACTGACGCGAGTAAACATAATGGCGAACGACGTGCGCGTGGAATACTGGCTCGGTCGACGCCCACATGGTCAGGAGGTTCGAATACTACACCGAGGAAATTTTTTATTTATTCATTCTATCTCGTCGTCATGGATACGATGTTCTTTCCAACCTCCCCACAAGCAGGCGCGCGTTAATTAACATGTGACACGCGCAAATGAAATCTCAAAGTAGCAAAAAATTTGACAAAAGTCGATCTCCTTCGGCCGATACACTGTGAAATTTTTTGAAGACCCCTGACAATCTATGTTATCTCCTCTCTACCTTGATCGACGTGCATTGATATCATTATCGTGTACGTGTGACCACGCGCGTTATCAATGATATGCATTGTCATGATCAAATTGTTGCCTTTTTTCTCTGGGTCGTTTGATTGCAGTGGAAGTGTTATATCCAAAGGAGATCGACGGACGTAGACCCAAACATAAATTATTATATAGCTATCGAGAGAAATCTCTCGACACTTGCGGGTACTGCGTAATAGACATCTAGCGTCGGCTAGCCAAGTTACTCGGCTTAGTTTTCTCTGTCATTTTCTCTCTCGCGTCGTAAATGCGCGCAGGAGCTTTTCTTGACGGAAATTAAATCGATTCTGTCAACTGTCTTCAAAGAGTCTATATTGTTACGACTATCACGCACACTCGCGATGCTTTTTCACGAGCTTACACCCCTATGCACTCATTGTACGATAGAAAATTTTCCACTTGAAAAATAAGTAATAATATATAGTTGATTAATGCGTCTGCGTTTGTTTCGGCAGGATCACATACAGGAAGTGCTGGACAAGTGGAATCAGATCGACGACGAGATCTGGGCTAAGGTCATCGTCTTCGAGAGAAACAGACGAGTCGCGAAAGCGTACGCGAGGGCGCCCGTGCTCACCGTCAATGACTCCATGGACGGCTTCGATGGATTTAGGTAAGGACGCAGGATTGATTACCATAAATACCATAATTTTAATTTAACCACCTCGCGAGTGTAATCTCTCGCTGTATATGCATGCTCGGCTATCTCTGGGTCTGGCTGAGTTGGCTGCATGTGGTGAAAGTCACTCGTCGTTGTCGTCGTCGCGGGCCAGGAATAACGCAGTAGTCGTATTTTTCCATGCAAACAGAATTATGTTGCTTAACGCACTATCGTAAATCATTGCGCGGGCTCGCGCGAGGTGTCTACCGCGTGTACGTATATCTCTACTGTGTGTGTGCGTGTACAAAAGACGTCTTTCGCGCGCTCTATGCACATCTATATCTGCATACATATATATACACGGTTAATTTTCTTTTCGCGAATAAAACAAGAGGTTGCGCTCCGCGACTTTGCGTATGTGCGTTTGTGTGTACAGCGCGCGCGCGAAAAAAACCGCAAAACATCGTCAAAGCTGTCATCATGCTCGCCGCTCGTATACCGAAGCACTGCACGCACGTGCGTTTATTTCGTTGTTTGTTTCTTCAAATTTTCTTCGCCGTTTTTTTTTCTTCGCTCGTTCGTTCGCTCGTCATTAACTCGTCAAATTTTGTTGCTCTCGGGGCCGCTTACGTGTGTTGTAAACGCGCGCAGTATATATATATAGGAGCGAGCTGCACGCAGCACGCGTGTAAATTCGACGGTCCCCCGTATACTCGGAGAGATGTTTCGTAACCGCGTCGAAGCTGTATTTATATATATATATATTATTATATTACGCATTTATAAGGTATGCCGCGTAAATTTTCACGGCCTTATACCGATCCGTCAGCTTTAGGCTATACATAAAATGCGACTTTTTTTTATATATATACACGATACTTTTTCTCGCGATTTCGCGACGTTTCGCATTGGAGGATCGAGGAAGGACTGCGCATAATATTTGCAGTTTATTTACGCGCGCTTGTGGATAAAATCGTGCGCATGGTGTGATTTTCATAGCCTGTATAAATATAAGCTCGGCGCAGCAGCAGCAGCAGATCGATCGTGGCGCGCATTGGTAAAGATCTCGCGCTACATATATAGAAGCGGTCGCATTATAAATAGTCCACATTCAGTTTTATGCACCTGCCCGTTTACAGCAGGCGCTCTCGAGTTTGCAGTAGCCCACTTCCAATGTATATATCCAGCATATCGCGCAGCGCTATATATGTACAGATGTGTATACGGCATAAATTCGCGCAGCTCAAAACGGCATTTATATGCATTTGCAATGGTTTAAAACCAAACTACTCGCGGAGATATAGGCTCGTGTAAAGCGAGCAGCGCTACCACTACGTCGGCCGTACTGTGCTTTCTATAAGAGTGAAATGTTATTATAATAGGTCACTAAATAGTACGCGCGCGCGCGCGCAGCCTCGCGTACGTTCGCGGCTTTCACCTGAAATATTTTTTCGCGCTGCTCGCGAGCGCGCGCGGCGCAGAGACGCTCGTACACATACATATTATATACGTATGATGTTTTTTTTTCCTTACCTCCTTCCTCCGGCAGAGTTTACTCTCTTTTTCCGAGTAGTCTAAACGCAAGTAATACACACAGGCATAAACAGCGCGAGGGAATTCGGAGGCCTTTTTCTCTCTTATCGCTGTGAAGTATTTTTGGTCCCTGTACTATATATGCGAGCTACTTTACCGCAGAAGCCAGGATACGTATATTTTCGAAAGATCACGATCGATGCGCGCGCGCCAGACAATCTCTGCGCTGCACTCGCGCTCGCGCGGCTTTGAGAAAAGAAAAAAAGAAAAGATATGGTAGCTCGGGCGCATTAGCCTCCTTCTCGATTTTTTTGTTGTTGTCTCTCTTATCCCTCTTACTTTGTCATTTTCGCCATGCAGTACTAGCCGCGTGTAATGCTCCGCAGGCACCGAAACGCCCGGGCTCCGTTACGCCATGCGCGCGCCGCATTTTATACCGCATACCTGACATGGATGATGCGCGCCACAGCCGCCGCGGCTGCAGCAGCAACGAAAACCCATATAGGCACTCGCTTCGTACTCTCGCCGAGTGCATGTGCAGTGTGTGCATCTTCAGCTGTGCTTTGTGTATACCCCATGCGGTATTCGTAAACACACACACACACACACACACAAGTTTACGTAATTTTCCAGCGGCAGCAGCTCCGTATGTAGATGCGATGCGCGCATACGTCTATGCGGCTCCTAGAGCCCTTGGGCGCAATATTCGATTGGAAAATATATGTATTAGATGCATTACAAGTGCGAAAGTATATTACGTGGATATTTTTCTGCTTCTTTTCTTCTTCTTCTTTTTTAAGATGATGATAGTTACGTGACGATCTCATGCTATACAGCGCGAGCGAGCATGTATATTTGTACAGCATTTGCCACTGCTGTTGCGATACACCTCGTGTCATGTATATTATGCCGTACGCGCGTGTGTTTATAATAATACGTTTAAAGCCACACCGCCGGGGGGACGAATTTCATTAACGCGCAAAAAAACGGCGAATTTTCATAAATTATTGAAACATCTCGAGGCCTTGGGGATATGTATAAACGATCATCTCGACGACGATGACGACGACGAGCGAGCGAGTATTAAAAAAATCGCGTAATTTCCCTGAGCACCGTAGACTTTTCCTACCCAACTCGCGCGAAAGCTAAACGTATATATATATTATGTGCATCGTCTCGAGTTGTTTTCAAAATTCAATCCTCCTATACGTCTATACATACGAGCGCATGCTACATATGAAAAATGAAAAGAGAAGAAAATGTTTCTCGCGCAGTCGTCGGCCTGCATATAAGATCTCTCGGTTTCTGCGTACGTGTACATACACAAACATATATACATGCGGCGCTTATGGTGGTGTTCTCTCCTCGGTCTCGGCTCGCTGCCTACTCGGTGAAACTCCGAAACTGCCGAGACCGTACTACTACGACTATATATATATACACACGAATCATCGAAAGTCGAGCTCGCGCGCGAGAGTTGCCCGAGTTGCCGCGAGTTCGCCTTACTTCCATACTACCTGCGAGCTACTGCTACCACTGACTGCTATTTACTACGCATTACTACTACTACTAGTAGTGCTGCGTACTCGCGGTTAGCGTCCCGATTTCTATAATTATATTCGCCTACGCGCTCAGGATTATCACTCGATGTAGCTCTCCGTGTGCGCCGACCAACACAGCAACACAACATTATGTCTCGGTCACGTTCCGATTATTCGTCTGTTATGTTACATTGTGCTGTGTACTCGCTGTACTCCTCGCAGGCCGCGGGGCCCCCAGCTCGCTCTGGCGACTTACATATTATATATATATATACGCAGCACACAAGTGTGTTAAAAGTCCTGCGACGACGCCGAATGCGTGTACTGACTTGACAATTGCACGCAGAGAAGTAACTGCGACTTTTTGTGCTGGCGCGAATGGCCACAAAAGTACGGTGGCCTTTTTGAAACTTCCTTCGACAGTCGTCTCGTTGCCACCGCGCCAAAGTATATCATATACACGCGGTTATTATTATAATACGCGCCGACTGACGTATCGAGATGGAAAAATATTTATGTATTTCGGCGAAAAAAAAAACAGGTTGAAGCGAAATGCTAATCGACGCGTCGAGCGAGAGAGCGATAGCCACGTGATTCAGTTGTATAATAGTGATAGATTTCGGCAACGATGCTTTTATAAATATGATATAGGTGTGTACGTGTAAATACGCGATTTATAGCAAAATATTACGCATACATACGCGAACAAACGAGACGTCGACCAGGTATGCATAATTAAAAGGACATTTTTTATTTTTTCTTCGGCTAACACGCGCAAGATTGATAACTTTGCGTGTGCGCGCACGAGATACGTATATATTATATCATTATGTATTTATTTCTGGCTATTATAAAATTCGGCAAAAATTCGATTGCTGCTTGACGACGACGACGACGATGACCTTTCCGGCTTAATGCGTGCCGTGATTTCACTATTTCGTAAAGGGAAAGAAGGAAAAAAAATTATGTATAAACGATCCGACGAAAAATTGCTCAATTCGTCTACGGGGCTCGTTGATGTCTGCGGGGAGATGAAAAAAAAGAACAGTAAATAAATAAGAAAAATCTAATCGTATTTTCCTCAATTTACAGGATAGGACTGTGCGGCTTTGACAATCCGATGCGCGACGCCAAGACGGAGGAGGCCAGACGACAGATAAACCACGGCGTGAAGATCAAGATGGACGGCGACGGCAACATACTGATCAAGCGCATGTGCAAAAGCAACGTCTACGTGAGGCCCACGAGTCAGGCCGAGAACGCGATCGGCCCCGAAATCGTTCGCAATTCTCAGGGCGCCCTCGAGTACGACAAACCCGGAAAGGTACCAAATTACCACTCATTTTACATCGCAAACTTGTGAACCCGATCGTTAATCGTCGTTCCATTTCCCGCAGCTCTTCGACATGGCCAAATTCTCGGCCAATCTGACGCAGGAGACGAGGCAGGCCTATCCGGACAGACGGCGATTAGAGACCCAATGCCTCAGCGCCATCGTCTTCGTGAAGACGGACGCGGATCTGCTGCAGTGCCCCATCTGGGTGCTCATCGTCAACGTCGTAGGTCTCGACATGTTGAAGTCGAAGCTGCCGCCAGGTAATAAGCGCAGATCGTCACCTCGCGCGTCCTCGACCTTGAAAGAGCAACACGCTCGATCCGTTCCCAAAACCTCGATTTTCATTCTCGCTGCTCGCCTACCTACCACCGATTGATGTCCGCGAGCTCGAGTCACGTCGCGCGAGCTTTATGGCTGCTACATAGTACTGCCTAAAGTCACGAGAGCAGCTCGCTAATGACAGCCGCGCGAAAGAAGATCGTGATATAACGATAATTAGTGCTCGCGCTTCGTCATGGCGCGTCGTGATGATAATTATAATTTTTTTTTTCTCATCTCTCCCTTTTTGTGTCTTGGCAGTTGGAGCAGTGCCGAGGCCGGTGGACATAAAAAATCGGCCGCGCATACCGATCCCCGACGAGGATCCCTACAGCATCGCCGGCACTTCGAGCTCGACCGAGCGCGGCATCGGCAGCAACGGTGGCGGCGGCGGCGGCGGTCATCCGGCCTTCGCCGCCTACAAGCAGCACCAGCTCGAGCGCGAGCACGCCCGCCTGACGGGACATCGGCGAGGCGGCGGCTCCGCCGGTGGCGCTGGAAAGCCACCGAAATTGCCGCCGCGAGAGAACCTCTACGGTCACGACATTCCTAAGGTAAGCCTCGAAATTCGCTCGCATCCTTCGTTCTTTCTTGCGTCTGCGCGTCTCTCTCGCAATCGTTATTACCATCTTCTTTAGCCTTGCCGTGTCGGGATCGTAATCGTCAGCGACGAATATATATTATATACGCTGCTGTATAAATAATTTTATATTGGCGCGTGCTCGCCATACGCAAGAAAAAAGTCGTCGTCGTATGGATTAATCGTCGATTATCATTGCGAAACTGACTTGGAGGAATACATTTTTTTTTTGCGAAAAAGAAGAAAAAATTAAGCAAAAAAAAAATAATAATAAAACTAAAATTATCTTTGGTGTGAAATACGAGACGCGATCACTCGCTGAAGAGCTGCTGCTCCTGCCTCGTTCCGGATGAAGAGAGCGCATTAAGGACACATTGTGCAATCCTCGTTCTCTGTCTCTGTCTCTCTCTCTCTCTTCTTTCCGAATTTCTTTAATTGCGGGTTTCGTTTTCTTGTGCTTTTATACTTTGCATACACGTATAGCGTGTATACCGGTTTTCTTGTCGTTTCTTTATTTCGCTTCTTTTTTCTTTTTTTTTTGTTCTTCTCTGCTACATGCAGAGACGCGAAGCAAGAGAAATACATGCCATTGACGGATGGCCTTTGAGAAAAAAAAGGCTAAAATCTCGTACTCGCAGAAGCAAACGTGACGTTTTACGAATATCAAACGCGGATCGTGGAGCACTTCAACGGTGTATATGATATAGGTATGCGCGAGCTGTAAATGAGACAAGGCGTAATAGTATACGGTAATTGCGCTGCTAGTCATGATTCGTATTGTATCAATGAAATTTGACATGTGCAGAGGAGAGAAAACTTTTGTACGATATTACATGCGTGTCGCATAAACGTGTATTTGTTATTTTTATGTAATTGTGCTATACGTACATTATATCGTATATGTACTTGTTGTTTTTACGACTATTATGATTGTCTTGTATTATGTTTTTAAAGATGCCGAGGCAGGTTTACGTGAAGGTACGTTTTCAACATATGTCTGTCTTTTGATTAACCAAAAATACATAGCAATATCTTTAGCATTCCGCACTTGATTTCGCACTGCAAAAGAAACAAAAAAAAAGTTGGTACACGGGCGCAAAAAAAATGTTACGTACCGAGAATGCCTGAAAAAGGAAACATGCAGTTTTTCGGCACATTTATATGTTATTATTTTATATACACTCACGCATATTACATAGCGCACGTATACTCATAATACAACATCACGAAAACCTGCCTCAATTTTCTCTCTTTCTCTCTGTCTCTCTCTCTGTCTTCTTATTACTTGGTTTATGGCCGCTGATGAAATGTATGTAATAAAAATATAATTCATAAGGGTATATAATAATATCGATTCCTCGGAGAGTATGATCGAACGTTGTTTTTTTCAATGCTGTGTCCTTTCTTTTCTGCAGCCGGATTACGACGACATCGAGAACGATTACGCGGCGAGCCCGGCCAGAGCCGCAGCCATGGACGACAAGAAGAGTAAAAAGGAAAATAATAAGAAATACGGTGAGTGTCTCTCGCTCGCTCATAAGGTTCAAGGTCGATTCATCGAAGTGAAAAATAAAAAAAAAAACAAAACAAAAATCAAAGCTCGATCGCGACGGCGGCGGCCGCAATTCGTGCATCGCGCGCCGTTGTACCAAATATTAATCCCGCTCGATCTCTTTCGTCTAGCGCAAGCCAAGATTTCATCATCGCATCTGTTGCCGATTTCAGTAATGCCTTGTATATATTATAGACATATTCCACTTGTCTATTGATCGCAATTTGAAGCTTAATACGTCGAGAGCAGCAAATATCGCGGCGTGTATACCGGTTGCGCAACGAATTATTTTAGCTCTCTCTCTCTCTCTCTCTCTCTCTCTCTCTCTCTCTCTCTCTCTCTCTCTCTCTCGAGCTCGGAGAGAGAATCTATAATATGCGCGATTCGACAGTTAAAAAAAAATATTACACAAAATACAGCAAATGGAGCAAGATTATTATTGTGCATTATAGGCGCTCTTCGTCGGCGCAATACGAGATAGTGTGCAGCGCAGTTTCGATCGATTCGCGCGGGACCGATGATCGTTTCGCAACGCCGCACACGCGAAAAGTAATGAAGCAAAGCAGAAAAAAATAAAGAAAAAAAAAGGATAAAAATAAAGTGTCGAGAGAGAGAGAGATCGCTTATAATAATACGAGCCATAACGCAATCGCACGCGCGAGAGAGAGATGTTAATAATCGATTTATATTTTTCCACACACACAGACGATCCTTACTATTGCGGTCTACGGGCACGCGTACCGAATTTCGTCAAGATGGCCAACAAGAGCAACGGCCACCACTTGGCCGTGCCCACGGTCCAGCCGGCCATGTCCATGTCCAAGATTTACGCGCACTCGCATCGCTCGTCGCAGCAGCATCAGCAGCAGCAGCAGTACGTCCACAGCAACGGCAACGGCCATCATCATCCGCATCATCATCATCAACACAGCAACGGACACGGCCATCATCCGCAGGTGGCCAACGCGGCGGCCTACGCCTACCCACTGCACCATAGTCAATCGGCCCAGATCTACGGCCATCTGCCCGCCGATCTCGTGAGCAAGCGAGCGCCCATCATGTACCACGCGAGAAGTTTCGAGAGCGGACTCGGTGAGTATGTGCTCGACATTTTTTTTTTTTTGAATTTTTTTTTCCTCGCTTGAGCTTGTATTGTGTGCTTTTGCTCTACATTCTGTTGTTCACCTTCGTGCGTTTATACGGTCCTCTGGATCTTCGTAATACGAGGGGTAATAAAAAAAAAAAAAAAAAGAAACAGTTCATTTCCAAGAGGGGCGCAACGGCAATAAAATAATGCGTGCTGCGCGAGTGCCGCAAGGGACGCCCATGAAAACACCCGAGGTGGGCCATCATCAGGCGTTTCAATGACTATTGATTATCAAACACTTACGCGAACGCGTAATAATACACGGGGATATACGGTGCCCATCTCTTTTACCGATGGTCCGCGCACGCGAAGCACTACAAGATCCGAAATTCTTCCGTTTTTTTTTTGTCGATTTTTTTTTTGGAACCAAGAAACAAGTGCACCGCGCGTCGTATTATAACTGACGAAATTAATTGCGTAATTCTGGTAAAGGGCGCGGTGCGCGGCTATTATTTCGCGATTCGACCTCGCGAGAAAAAAAATAATAAAGTAAGATACACTTACACGCGCGCGCGCGCGCGTATAAAGTCGAGTGCCTGCTCTCTCGTCGTTCTCTTTAATCTTTCCGTTAGCCCAGCGTACCAGTATAAACGCATTACGCTCTCAACTTTATATCATTACGCACGTGTATGCGTTCGATTAATCAAATGTCCTCGTTTTTAACGTTTTTACTCATTTCCTCTTTGCAGATGTGGACGACAGAATCGACTCACCTTACAATCACATTTACGGAAGACTGCCAATACCAACGAGGGGCGTAATACCCCCAGCACCACGGGCTATGTTCATTGGCGAATGGGACTGAAATCTGATTAGACGAATTTAGCTTATGTAATTACCGATTAAAAATGGGGAAGAGAAGGCCGCCTCTCTCTCTCTCTCTCTCTATCTGCACTCGTTGTCTACCAGACGTACGGATTTTTGTTGGCTTTCTTTACTTTGACTCTGAAGAATTGTGTCTTTTCATTCCCAGGAGATACGAGACAAGAGAGTGAGCGAGAGAGAGAGAGAGAGAGCAGCAGCAGCAGCAGCATCGTGCACGAACGTCGATAATACAAATTTTATCGATCGACTCGTCCGTATCTCTGTATGATGTAGCACTATATGCACCGAAAAAGGCGAGGGGACAGAAAGAGAGAAGAGTTCTTGTAAAATATTAGATTGTAAATTGTTAAAAACTTATTTTTGTAATTCATATTGAACACGATAATTATTTAACGTGTAGAAAGTATAAAGTACGAACACTAGTGTGCCATGTGCATGGAGAACAGTGGCAAGCGCTTGACTCTCGTATCACGTTTCTGAGTCAATAATAATTATTATTTTTTATATACATAATCTATCATGCATAGAAAGAAGATTACTTGGTTTATCTACATGTAAATCAATCGAATAGTACTTCTCGCGATTCATTATAAAAAATTAGAATGAATGCTTGATGATGTAGAATATTATGATCCGCGTCAACAATGAAGCGCTGCGATTACACGACGATTTATTTTTTTTTTAGGATAAGTGTAGTTATTGTAAGCCTCAGAAAAATTTGCAAAAAAAGTAGAACTTGTTGAAAAACTTATGTTTATAGTCGTAAAAAAATCTTACATTATTTATAACTTACAGCACTCGTCACAATTTATTTTATAATAAGTGCATTGGACAGCGATTTTAAAAATCGTTACAACGTATCCACGTTGCACGTAATAAACGGAAGCATGACGTAGGAAAATCTCTCTCGGGCTAAATTAATCTTTTATACATCACGTCAAACTGCAAATTTTTAATTTCAGTTTCCACGATTTCTCAGATCTTTCACTTTGTAAATGCGCACAAGCCAATGCTCGGTCGTGTAGGCCTCTTCCAAAGTAGTCAAATCGAAGTCTTTGTTACCGATCTCCATGTTCCTCACTCGATCGTATCCCGATGGTTTTCCTGAAATTGAAAAGCGTAAATTAAATTGTTGAATCACTGTTGTCTAATTTCAAAATAATGCGTGCTCCAATATTTTAAAACAAGTTTTTTATAAGATGTTTGATTTAGTAGTTTCTTTGTATGCAATAGCCAAATATGCTTTTGGAATGTTTTTTCTTAACTCTACGTAGCATAAAATAATGTTCTCCATTCGATTGTGTATTTTCTTATTTTAATTGGATGAACGAGTGTAATAATTATACTTAATTATAAGTGTATTTTACGAATGAATAATACCTAGGTGTAATAGAAGCCTAGGTGTAAGAAACAATGCATTAAGTCAATACAAGCAATTTTTATGAATATCTGTTAATTAGATCTGATTCCCTACTTCGTACATAAATATATTAAATAAATTACATACTTTTTACTGTATGCAAATATTACTATGAAATTATGTAATGTTAATCACTATCTTTTATATGTATATTATTTTGTAAAATAATTTTTAAAGGTAAGTGGCTTTTGAGTTTGTTTATGAGAAATGAGAAAAGACAATTTATATTGTGAATGTAATATATTAATTGATAATAATAAATATGATGAAAAAGTTAGTGAGCTATTATTTCTAAATACCTATTTAAACTTGTTAAAACTGCTTTTAAGTAAAGTATAAAATATTATAATTACCTCCTTCAGTATAGACTTGACCAAACTTGTAGTAGCACATTTTATACATTAAGCAGTTGAGTAAGGTGGGAGTTCCTTCTTTGTCCACTCTGAATTCACCAGCAGGATTGTAATAGTCCCATTCGGAAATTGATTTTCCTTTTTCTGTACTTCCTGCTATTCTAACCATCCATAAAAATTTATTAAGGTCTGTAATAAAAAAGTTTCATGGATTAAGTCATTTGTATGAGTATTTTGTACAATAAGTTGCTATCCTTATAGTTTTGTGGTCAACTAACCATCTGACGAATATCCTGTTAATCCACCAAAGATAACAAGAACATAATTTACGTCGAGTTCTCTCATGATTTCATATGCTTTTTCTTCAGAACTTGCCATTGCTTGACCAACTCTTGATATATGGGTATTATTCCACGTGTTATTATCGACTAATATTGTCCGATTTGCCATCGCTGTTATTTGATACCCATAATCCCACCAAGACATTATTTTTGCATCCTAAAATTTTAAACAAAATTCTTAATTTAATTCACTTGGAAATTCTAAAGTTTGACTAGATGAATATCAAATAAGCTCAAAAAAGTTACCTCTGGTGTATTCATGCGCAACCAGTAGTACGCTTCCCTGAAATCGTCGAAAATCATACGACCACCATCAGGAGATCGAGCTGATAAAACAATACTTGGTGAACTGTAGGCTTCCACGGTGACCCATGTGCAGTGGAAAGTGTAAGAGAAGAAAAACACACACATAATAATCACAAAAAACGTTGCAACCTGCAATTGAAGCAATACAACAATAGTTCATTTTTCTGCGAAAATCAATGTTCAAGTCATAAATTTTATAGTAAAATTTACCTGACTCCTAAGAACATAATTACTCTCTAATTTTTTTGATTTCTTATCGACTACTTTGCTAGCTTCTATGTCTTTCATATATTTAAGAAGCAAAGTAGAAGCTCCAATTCCTCCCAAAATACACATCACAGGTGCCAGCACCAACATCAACCGCACCATAACGCCCTGAAATAAAATTAATCATGAAAGTATGATACAATTTTTTTCAAAACTTCTCTTTCTAAAATTAAATATTTACCGCAAAGTATAAACTTGTAG
Organism: Trichogramma dendrolimi; assembly: GCA_034770305.1. NCBI lineage: Eukaryota > Metazoa > Arthropoda > Insecta > Hymenoptera > Trichogrammatidae > Trichogramma > Trichogramma dendrolimi. Next base: position 7,257,014 of record JAPMIB010000001.1, read on the forward strand.
CACCATATAAAATTAAAAATATATTGGAATCTGTGAGCTTTGAAAAGCAAAAATATAGCCCAGCTGGGAATAAGAACACCAGAATTTGAAGATCAAAGTAAAATGAACTCCATGAAGTTGGCTGATGTTCTGATACAGAAGCTATAATTGGAATGTGATTTTTAGCATATGAAGGATCCAGTAAAGAATAAAATCTTCCAGTCCATGGTGAAATTTTTCCTGTTATTGTTAAAATAGCTCCAACAATTGCTGACAATACTACTGTAGAAATTATAAGACCATGGAAGAGTGCTTCAAAATCAGTGGCAGATAACCGACTACGAAGGTAATCAACCAGGGCATGTATTTGACATAATCCAAATACAACTATGGCCTGTAAAGAGTGTACATTTTTAAATGAATATTAGCCAAAATTATTTAGGAAAAAATTGGGTTCTTAAATTTTTAAGTTTACTTACAAGCATGTGTTCTGAGCTCTGAACAGGTTGAAATCCAACAAATGGAATTTGCATAGAGTATATAGTGCCCAGACAATAAGTAATGCTGTAGGCAATGTAAATTCTATGGGAAAATCTTCCTGTTACCATGAGTGTTAAAACATGTAATGGAATGAGATTTATGAGGAACACATAACCACCCCAAGATGAAACCATATAAAAATATGCTAAAGCAGTGCATGTAGACCAGAAAATTGAACCAGTTTTTACAGCCTTAATCCACATATAATATGTAAAAAGCATACAAAAGATTGCAATGCCTTCATTATCATATGATCCAGCAACAGATCTGGAAATATATCCAGGTACGATTGCAATCATAGAAGCAGCAAATAATCCAGATGCTGAATCCTAAAATAATTCAAGTACATAATTAAGTATAAATGTATGAAAATTCTTCATCGCATTATTTTATTACTTACTTTCAATTCTTTTGTTAATAAATATGTTACAATAGTTGTAAAACTAGAGAAAAGTGGAGCAAGGAAGACACAAACATTTCTTATGTCTATGGTAATGTTCAAAAATTGTGCAATATGATAAAAAATAGCTGAAGTAACCATTAATCCAGGATAAATAGTTCCTACAATAATAAGAGTTAATTTATATACTGTATCATTATATTACTGAATTATATACTGTTTGAAATGAATAAAATATTTCATATCATACCTCCAATTATTCTTCCTAATGGGTACCACACACGATCATCAAACCAGTTTAGAAAATTGTAAAAGCCTTCTTCAGAGAGATATTTAGTGGTACGATAATTGAAATATGGATCGAACTCATGGATGACGCTTTCAAATCTCAGTACAGAAAACAATCGTGTTGCAAATGCTAGAAAATAATGAAATATTCTTTGATCAGTAAAATTATATTTTATTATAGGCAAAGAATTAAAAGTTAGAAAAATAATAATTATTACTTACAAAGAATTGCTGCAAACGACAAAATTGTTAATTTCAGAAGAGTTTCTTGCTTTTGAGCGGACATCCGCAGACCCTTTGCCTTTAAAAGGACCCCCATCCTGGATCTTCAATGAATCATAAAAACGTTTATCATTAGATAAGCTATCACTTGAAAGTAGTTGTTTACATAAATTAAATACTTTCGTATAAGATTAAAACGTTTCACTGTTATAACGAAAAGTACACTAAAATGAATGCGCTGGACAATTCTGATATTGAATAGTTATAAACTGTAAATAGCCAAAGAAGTGAATTCACATTTTAATCGCGCATATAAAGTATACGCCGGCCGGCAAACACAACCCCTCACTTTGGCAAGAGCTATGTAAAAACACACCGAGCGCCGCGAGCGAATGTATAACAAGTTGCTCTACATGCTATCACAAAACTTACATTATTTACTAATATAATTGGGCTGCTGCGGGATTGATTTTTGTTTTTCCGTGTACAAAAAATACCTGCCGCTCAAGTCATCAAAACAAAATTTTGCGCTGATACGAGGCCTCGGATCAGCCCAGATTTATTATTATGGCATTCGATGTGTTAGCACATCACTGGCTGGTACAGAATTTTTGGTATGCTGCTGCCCGCTATGCAGATATGGATGCGCTCAGCGCTGATAAATAAGGCTGCGATTGCAGTGGAGATCAGCGCCGCGTGACGTTGCCTCGCGAAATCATTATGAGTTAATTCACAAAATGCAGGGGAGCACTTGCCGCTGGAGCAGCGGTTCATTTGAATAATTTAAGGGATCCATGTGGATGTAACTGAAATCAATTGAAGAAATTGAAGCAATTTAAAGGTAAAATTTCATCGTTCACTCTAAGTAGAAAAAAGTGGTTATAAGTAGTTATTGTAGGGATTAATCCTGAATGTAAATCTGAATTGGTGTAATGTATTCGTGAAATTTAATATAAGTCGAGATTTAAGAATAAAGCCTTCGCGAGTACACACGCACGCAGTTAATATTCATGGATTTCCCGAATAATTGAAGATGATTTTTTGACGTAACATGTCACTTCACGCGGATGCGATCTTCATTGGAGCTGTTATCTTGAATTTATTCGCGATATCTCCACTTACATTATTTTAATTAAACAATCGATAAGGCTCCGAATGGTGGGCGTGAATTTGCTTGAACACATACCCGCCATATTCGGTGGCAAAGTTTTATTTCTCAAAAAAGTCTGGATCGCTGACATTTTTGGATACGTGCGGAGACCAACGCACAGATTCTACTACGATATTTATGGGTATTAAGCTTTTAATTACACATGTTTTTGTGGTTTTATTTCATCTTATTGAAATGCCATTCCGCGCGGCGTTGGTCAGTGAAAGTATAAAAAGATCAGAGAAATTCGATAAATCATCGAGAAACACGTGTTCGGTTAGCAAATATTTTTACCCGAGATTAACACAAAAACTTCGCAACTGTCAAAATTGTTATTTTTTTTTTTTGCCTTATTGACCCTATTCCCTAGTGAACAAAGAAAAAATTTTCGGGAGCGCTTTGAATAATTTCAAACTCAATCTTCAACAATGATCTTGCAGAGGCTTACATATATCTATCCACTCGACACGAGCAAAAAAGCTCAAAGTGCAATTGGCGCACGCGTGCACACCTTTACACAAAGCCGAACGTGTTTGCCTGGATACTCGCCTGCGCGTCCTCTTTAACAATATGTAATAACGCACAAAAGAGACAAGTTCTAAACTCGAAACTTTTTTTCGTTGTTTCATTTTCCACGCCTGTGCATCGCCGCCGTTGAATAATTGTTAGAAAGTTTCTGCGCATGCAAATTTTTCGCACGGACCGATAGCGGAGAGGTTTATGTTTTATTGTATGTTTTTTTAAGCTTGCGAAAACTTCTTCGCGTCTCGTGTTTATCTACCTAAATTTTATTATTTTTACAATTCGATTCGGTTATATTTTCAAATACGAAAATATTTTGAAAGTAAGAAAATAAAATAAAATTCGTTACATAAGAAGATACAGATGGATTTAGCTTACTGATTCCGAAGCAATGTTCAAAATATCGATGTTGAGGCGAACTTTTTCTCGCTCATTTTATTTTTCCTCGTTCTTAAGATTTTACGAGACAACGTATAAATTGCAATTATCTCGTCAAATGTATAGCGCCAGAGAAAAATAAGAAATCAGCGAACACACAATTTCGCTGTTATTACAATGAGATGACGCAATGATCACCAAGAGACAAATAGTTGCATCATGCATTATTAGAAGTGTACAGTTGGTATGTAATATGGATTGGCGTCGCGAGCGTTTAAGCCTCGGCCGGATAGATAATAATTACAATTTGTAGATCGGGTTTCGAGATAAGGTAAGAGGCGTACGGTGCGCGTAAAAGTAACGTTAAAATTTCCAAGCTATATATATAATATCGATTGTCTTCTTTCCGTTCGTGCTTTGTAAATCATTTTCAAATGTATAACGCACGCAAATGTCACGCTGGAACGAAGCGGTTACTACTCGAGTGGCCGCTCGATACACGAGAAACGTATAATACATGCTACAGAAAAAATTCCAAACTGTATAGAAATTAATATCAGCGTGGGTGTATTGTATAATGTGCACTTCAATCGAATAGCTTCGTTGGTCGATGAAAGGTTTCGGCTTTCCATTCTTCGCTGATGTGGTTCTGAACACTCAAGACTCATTATAAAATGTATGTATGGAATCGTAAGTATTGGTCTCTACACCAATTAACAGAAGTGTTTTAGATTCTTGATGTAATGCATGATCAAAGTGACGTATACATCTAATGCAAATATTTCCGTTTTATGGGAAATTTTGCTGAGTGACTCGAGAGTTTCTTGCGCATTGTAATGTTAACGCCCCGGAAAAAATACTTATTATGACAAAAATCTTACCTTTGATTTGTTCGTCATTTTTTTTTTAACGATGGAGCAATCAGCGTGCAATAATATCAAGAATGTAATTTTTAAGAATTTCAATCGAGTGAGTTGAATGTAAATAGATGTTTTAAGAAAATCATTGGTGTCGATATATTTGCTGGACGTTTATCGAAAAATTTGGTTTGGTGAAACCAAAGACCAAACCGTTTGAAAGAAAAACTTAAAAGAAATAGAAGATTAAAAACGTCGGGATTCACTCAATTTTTTACAAGGTCTAATTTTTTTTGTTTGTGAAAAATGTTTATGTTATGTGGAAATAAATGCCAATCTGTTGTTATTTTTGAGGAGGAAGGAGATTATACTTGTCATTGAATTGGAATTGGATATAATAGTTGAAAATAAAATATGTTCTAATATAATGTCACAAAAATTCAATGTAATGAAAATGAATTTATTTCAAACAATTTACATTGAAATATTATCTTGCAAATATATCATAGTTCGTACCGCATTGATGTGAATTTTTTCATTCTTTTTGGCAAATGTACCATTCCACAAATTTCACACGGGTAAGATATACAATTATGCTCTGAATAAATATATGTTTTAAGATTATATGTATTTTCGCGAAAATAGCTATACACATAGATCGCTGTTGTAAGGTTTTCGACGATTGTGCACCGATTCAAATGTGACATGGAAATTTGTTACAATTATGCACCGAATCAATATGTTTTTTCATATTACACTTGTGCGAAAACGTATTTCCGTACATATCGCAGTTTTAACGTTTCCGGATTATGTACTGAATCAATGTGCGCCTTAAGATAAACTTTTCTTTTAAATAATTTTCCACAAATGTCACACGGATAAGTAATACTATTATGAGCTGAATCAACATGGACATTAAGATGAACCCTTCCGTGAAAATGTCTTTTCACAAATGTCACACGGGTAAGAAATACCATTAAGCTCTGAATCAATATGGGTTTCCAGACTATTCTTATATGAATATGTCTTTCCACATACATTACAGGTGTAAGGTTTTCGGTGATTATGCACCGAATCAATATACAATTTGAGATAACATTTGCTTTTAAATGTCTTTCCACAAGTGTTACATGGGTATTTGATACGATCATGTACCGAATCAATATGTTTTTTTAGACCAGACTTTTATGAAAATGTCTTTTCGCACGTGTGGCATGGGTGCCTTATACCATTATGCACCGAATTAAAGTGGCTTTACACATCACGTCTACATGCCAATAACTTCCCACAAATGTCACCCAGGTAAGAATTACCATTATGTACCGAATCAATATGCAATTTGAGATAACCTTTCTTTTTGAATGTCTTCCCACAAGTGTTACATGGGTGTTGGATACGATCATGAAACGAATCAATATGGGTTTTCAGACTACTCTTTTGCGTAAATGCCTTTTCACGTATATCATAGGTGTAAGGTTTTCAATGATTGTGCACCGAATCAATATGCAATTTGAGTAACCTCTGCTATTAAATGACTTTCCACAAATTTCACAAGGGAAGAAAATACTCTTATGTACCTAATCGATTTGAAGTTTTACAGATAATTTAAATGCAAATGTCTTTCCGCACATATCACAGTTGTAACGTTTCCGATTATTATGCACTGAATTAATATGGACATTAAGATGACTCTTTTGTGAAAATGTTTTTCCACAAATGCCACACGGGTAATTGATTCCATTATGCACCGAATCAATATTGGTTTTCAAACTAGACCTTTGTGAAAATGTCTTTTCACATACATCGCAGTTGTAAGGTTTTTGACCACTATGCACTGAATCAATATGCAATTTGAGATATCTTTTGCTTTGATACGATTATGCTCCAAATCAATATGGGTTTTCAAATTTCTCTTTGTAAGAAATTTTTTCAAACATGTCTCACATTCTATTTATTTTTTACCTTTACTCACTAAAGCATCCATTTTCGCATTTTGTCCGCTGTTTTTGCAGCCAGTATGTGTATCATTAATTTGTATAGTTTGCTGAGAGTTGTTTTATATATTTTAAAAGCTCATGTTTGCCCATACATTTAAGCTATGATAAATATGAAACAAAATAATTATAAAAAAATTTATATGAAAACCATGAAAAATTTAATTAAATAATCAATCAATTGAAGCTAATAAAAGTTAAACATTATTCCAACCCAAGTGAGGACGAAAGCAATAACGTGAAAAACAGTTTGCACATGAAAACGTATCAATTTCGACAGTGCATTATAATTAGTGGAAACATTTGTGATTAACATTTGTGATAATACTGTAGTGTTATTATTTAAAATAATTTCATAGATAACCCATGCATAAATTTAAGATTCTAATAGTTCTGGAAATTCATGGGTTGAGTCGTTACGATAAAAACAGATTATTACATTCAATATTCATCTTTTTTCATGTAAAGGATTCTTTTGATTTCTCTCAATAGCCCTGTGATAAACTCAAAAAAAAACCGACAGTCCGATAATTTTTTTGACGTACTTGTAAACTTTGAACTATGTAAGTGTTATATTATAGCACAATAAATAGCGTTCATTCTCGACTGCAATGAAGATGGAGCCGAAAAAACTTATGGTGCGATTTTTGCAAAAAATTATTATAAGTACAGATTCAAAAGCACACATAGCTACACATTGACGGTAGCTCAGGGGACTGCATGGTCGCCTGGTGCTATCCTTATGCACTCGGTTAGTCTCAGTTCGACCCTGATGGGTGCCGTAAATCTTTTTTTTAATTTAATTCTAAAAACTTGATGAAATATTATTTTACATGACATATTATTAAAATCCAGCTGAATTGTTTTTTTCCGACAAAAAATATGACCTTTTTTAAAATCACACAAGCAAAAGGGGTTTTCTAAAACCTTTATTTTGAACTTCAAGTTCATTTACTTAAATTAGTTTCAAAAGATTTAAAGGCTGAACATGAGAAATTTAACATCAATTGTGGAAAAAATAGTGTTTTCTGATTGTAATCATCTTATGTTCAGTTTCTAAAGCACTGGTTGGTACACATTGTCGGTAGCTCAGGGGACTGCATGGTCGCCTGGTGCTATCCTTATGCACTCGGTTAGTCTCAGGTTCGTCCCTGATGGTGCGTAAATCTTTTTTTTAATTTTTAATTCTAAAAACTTGATGAAAATATTATTTTACATGACATATTATTAAAATACAGCTGGAATTGTTTATTTTCCGACAAAAATATGACACTTTTTTTAAAATCACACAAGCAAAAGGGGTTTTCTAAAACCTTATATTTTGAACTTCAAGTTCATTTACTTAAATTAATTTCAAAAGAATCATTTAAAGGCTGAACTTGAGAAATTTAACATCAATTAGTGTGAAAAAATAGTGTTTTCGATGATTTGTAATCATCTTATGTTCAGTTTCTAAAGCACTGGTTGGTACACATTGTCGGTAGCTCAGGGGACTGCATGGTCGCCTGGTGCTATCCTTATGCACTCGGTTAGTCTCAGGTTCGACCCTGATGGTGCGTAAATCTTTTTTTTAATTTTTAATTCTAAAAACTTGATGAAAATATTATTTTACATGACATATTATTAAAATACACCCGAAATTGTTTATTTTCCGACAAAAATATGACACTTTTTTTAAAATCACACAAGAAAAAGGGGTTTCTAAAACCTTATATTTTGAACTTCAAGTTCATTTACTTAAATTAATTTCAAAAGAATCATTTAAAGGCTGAACATGAGAAATTTAACATCAATTAGTGTGAAAAAATAGTGTTTTCGATGATTTGTAATCATCTTATGTTCAGTTTCTAAAGCACTGGTTGGTACACATTGTCGGTAGCTCAGGGGACTGCATGGTCGCCTGGTGCTATCCTTATGCACTCGGTTAGTCTCAGGTTCGTCCCTGATGGTGCGTAAATCTTTTTTTTAATTTTTAATTCTAAAAACTTGATGAAAATATTATTTTACATGACATATTATTAAAATACACCTGAAATTGTTTATTTTCCGACAAAAATATGACACTTTTTTTAAAATCACACAAGAAAAAGGGGTTTTCTAAAACCTTATATTTTGAACTTCAAGTTCATTTACTTAAATTAGTTTCAAAAGAATTATTTAAAGGCTGAACTTGAGAAATTTAACATCAATTAGTGTGAAAAAATAGTGTTTTCGATGATTTGTAATCATCTTATGTTCAGTTTCTAAAGCACTGGTTGGTACACATTGTCGGTAGCTCAGGGGACTGCATGGTCGCCTGGTGCTATCCTTATGCACTCGGTTAGTCTCAGGTTCGTCCCTGATGGTGCGTAAATCTTTTTTAATTTTTAATTCTAAAAACTTGATGAAAATATTTTTACATGACATATTATTAAAATACAGCTGAAATTGTTTATTTTCCGACAAAAATATGACACTTTTTTTAAAATCACACAAGCAAAAGGGGTTTTCTAAAACCTTATATTTTGACCTTCAAGTTCATTTACTTGAATTATTTCAAAAGAATCATTTAAAGGCTGAACATGAGAAATTTAACATCAATTTGTGTGAAAAAATAGTGTTTTTGATTTGTAATCATCGTATGTACAGTTTCTAAAGCACTGGTTGGTACACATTGACGGAAGCTCAGGGGACTGCATGGTCGCCTGGTGCTATCCTTATGCACTCGGTTAGTCTCAGGTTCGTCCCTGATGGTGCGTAAATCTTTTTTTTAATTTTTAATTCTAAAAACTTGATGAAAATATTATTTTACATGACATATTATTAAAATACAGCTGAAATTGTTTATTTTCCGACAAAAATATGACACTTTTTTTAAAATCACACAAGAAAAAGGGGTTTTCTAAAACCTTATATTTTGAACTTCAAGTTCATTTACTTAAATTAATTTCAAAAGAATCATTTAAAGGCTGAACATGAGAAATTTAACATCAATTAGTGTGAAAAAATAGTGTTTTCGATGATTTGTAATCATCTTATGTTCAGTTTCTAAAGCACTGGTTGGTACACATTGTCGGTAGCTCAGGGGACTGCATGGTCGCCTGGTGCTATCCTTATGCACTCGGTTAGTCTCAGGTTCGTCCCTGATGGTGCGTAAATCTTTTTTTTAATTTTTAATTCTAAAAACTTGATGAAAATATTATTTTACATGACATATTATTAAAATACACCTGAAATTGTTTATTTTCCGACAAAAATATGACATTTTTTTAAAATCACACAAGAAAAAGGGGTTTTCTAAAACCTTATATTTTGAACTTCAAGTTCATTTACTTAAATTAGTTTCAAAGAATTATTTAAAGGCTGAACTTGAGAAATTTAACATCAATTAGTGTGAAAAAATAGTGTTTTCGATGATTTGTAATCATCTTATGTTCAGTTTCTAAAGCACTGGTTGGTACACATTGTCGGTAGCTCAGGGGACTGCATGGTCGCCTGGTGCTATCCTTATGCACTCGGTTAGTCTCAGGTTCGTCCCTGATGGTGCGTAAATCTTTTTTTTAATTTTTAATTCTAAAAACTTGATGAAAATATTATTTTACATGACATATTATTAAAATACAGCTGGAATTGTTTATTTTCCGACAAAAATATGACACTTTTTTTAAAATCACACAAGCAAAAGGGGTTTTCTAAAACCTTATATTTTGAACTTCAAGTTCATTTACTTAAATTAATTTCAAAAGAATCATTTAAAGGCTGAACTTGAGAAATTTAACATCAATTAGTGTGAAAAAATAGTGTTTTCGATGATTTGTAATCATCTTATGTTCAGTTTCTAAAGCACTGGTTGGTACACATTGTCGGTAGCTCAGGGGACTGCATGGTCGCCTGGTGCTATCCTTATGCACTCGGTTAGTCTCAGGTTCGACCCTGATGGTGCGTAAATCTTTTTTTTAATTTTTAATTCTAAAAACTTGATGAAAATATTATTTTACATGACATATTATTAAAATACACCCGAAATTGTTTATTTTCCGACAAAAATATGACACTTTTTTTAAAATCACACAAGAAAAAGGGGTTTTCTAAAACCTTATATTTTGAACTTCAAGTTCATTTACTTAAATTAATTTCAAAAGAATCATTTAAAGGCTGAACATGAGAAATTTAACATCAATTAGTGTGAAAAAATAGTGTTTTCGATGATTTGTAATCATCTTATGTTCAGTTTCTAAAGCACTGGTTGGTACACATTGTCGGTAGCTCAGGGGACTGCATGGTCGCCTGGTGCTATCCTTATGCACTCGGTTAGTCTCAGGTTCGTCCCTGATGGTGCGTAAATCTTTTTTTTAATTTTTAATTCTAAAAACTTGATGAAAATATTATTTTACATGACATATTATTAAAATACACCTGAAATTGTTTATTTTCCGACAAAAATATGACACTTTTTTTAAAATCACACAAGAAAAAGGGGTTTTCTAAAACCTTATATTTTGAACTTCAAGTTCATTTACTTAAATTAGTTTCAAAAGAATTATTTAAAGGCTGAACTTGAGAAATTTAACATCAATTAGTGTGAAAAAATAGTGTTTTCGATGATTTGTAATCATCTTATGTTCAGTTTCTAAAGCACTGGTTGGTACACATTGTCGGTAGCTCAGGGGACTGCATGGTCGCCTGGTGCTATCCTTATGCACTCGGTTAGTCTCAGGTTCGTCCCTGATGGTGCGTAAATCTTTTTTTAATTTTTAATTCTAAAAACTTGATGAAAATATTATTTTACATGACATATTATTAAAATACAGCTGAAATTGTTTATTTTCCGACAAAAATATGACATTTTTTTAAAATCACACAAGCAAAAGGGGTTTTCTAAAACCTTATATTTTGACCTTCAAGTTCATTTACTTGAATTATTTCAAAAGAATCATTTAAAGGCTGAACATGAGAAATTTAACATCAATTTGTGTGAAAAAATAGTGTTTTTGATTATTTGTAATCATCGTATGTACAGTTTCTAAAGCACTGGTTGGTACACATTGACGGAAGCTCAGGGGACTGCATGGTCGCCTGGTGCTATCCTTATGCACTCGGTTAGTCTCAGGTTCGTCCCTGATGGTGCGTAAATCTTTTTTTAATTTTTAATTCTAAAAACTTGATGAAAATATTATTTTACATGACATATTATTAAAATACAGCTGAAATTGTTTATTTTCCGACAAAAATATGACACTTTTTTTAAAATCACACAAGCAAAAGGGGTTTTCTAAAACCTTATATTTTGAACTTCAAGTTCATTTACTTGAATTATTTCAAAAGAATCATTTAAAGGCTGAACATGAGAAATTTAACATCAATTTGTGTGAAAAAATAGTGTTTTTGATTATTTGTAATCATCGTATGTACAGTTTCTAAAGCACTGGTTGGTACACATTGACGGAAGCTCAGGGGACTGCATGGTCGCCTGGTGCTATCCTTATGCACTCGGTTGGTCTCAGGTTCGAGTCCAATTACGGGTAGAACTTTTTTTATTTTCATTGTGCAAAAGTGTTAGTAATATTATTTCTACTAACTAATTTTTGAAATATATTCTATGATTTTATAATTTTAGACAGAAACAAAACAATTTTTTTAGTGGATTAAAATATAAGAATTAGCCACGCTGTGTGCAATGTGACGGAATGGAGACGCGCCATCGTTCATGACCGCCGCTCGTCCACACCTGCATGTAGATGTATATTAAGTTTCGATTCGTGGAAGTTTACGCTCGATTTCCTGCCGTCGTGTGCGGGAATTACAAAAAAATTGACTCTCCGATCGTTCTCCTCCGGTCGTATTTCAAGTGCATTTGTTTTCATTGTCAAAAAGCTTATCAATATAAGGAAACAAATTTTTGGCTCTCTTGTTCGGTATTCTATCGCATCTGCTATTTATTATTTTCTTTCTTTTAGATAATAGTATTCTTAAATCCTAATCGGAAGCGACCCTACCCTGCGGGCGCTTGAGCGAGATGCATCTCATGCTGAGCCTCATAAATGTCGAGTATGATGAAACGTAAGTATTTCCAAGAAAAGAGAGTTAATCCACCTCGCGCTTGATTGTCGGCTATAATTTTCATCCAAAAAAAAGCGCCAACACGTCATTACGAATCACGCGACGCGTTATTTTGGCGAGTGCAATCGAGAGGTTACAAGCATGATCAGCAGTGGCTCATTATAAAACGCGGCACGCGATTGCAACAGGATTGAATTTAATAACATTGTATATTATTATAAATGCGACGTTCGTCGTTTTACAAGCCCCCCTCGAGCATGGTCGAGGTAGGGGGGAACGACGAGCTCAGACGATTCGACTCGATATTATGTAAAGTTATATATAATATCTTTGATCGACGAGGAGAGACAGACGGAGTCGCGCAATTTTTGGCAGCTTCGCTCCCGACTCGACTTGCACACATGCACATGCTTGCGGGAGGCGACCTGCGCTCCTCCTTATATTTTAAAAATTCAGCCTCCGTGCAGCAGCAGCAGCGACACTGCACCCTTTGCAAAGAAAAACGCATTAGGCGCTGGCATATAGGTGCTGTACTTTGCTCACGTGATGCGCGTGCGACACGAGTATATATCTAGGTACGTGCGAGGGCTAGTGTGCAGTGCAGTAGCCTAGCACACGCGCGACCGTTTGGCGCGACTGCACGAAAACTGGGTCAACTCGAGCGCGCTTATGCTCGGTACGCTATAGCATGTACTTATATACTTGGTATATATACTTGGTTATATATATACTTGGTGCAGACCTCGCGCCACCCAATCAGCTAGCTAATACTTGTAAATGCATCGCGCGAAATTGCGCATATAGCTCGCGGAAGATGTGCCCTGGTAAAATAATGTAAATTGTTCGTTTTCGACGCGGCCGATGGTCAGTCGACGGTACATGAGAAATCGTGTATTATTATTTCATCATTTTTCTCGCCAGCTACGCTCGTCACTAATACAAATACACATGCTACCGAGAAAGAGAAAGAGCGATAAAGCCGAGACGTCTTTGTTAGGAGTAAAAAGTCGCTATCTATTCCGAAAATACGTATATTAAAGCCATTGTCCAAAGAAAAGCTGAAACCGCTCGTGAGCTCTCAGAAAAGCCAACAGCACTGTATAACTCGAAGCGCGCGTTATGTCCGCGCGTGTATACGTATACGTCCTGCCATAGTGAGTACACCGAGCACACACATTACCTACACACAATTTCACCTTTAATAGCCCGACACACGGCACGGCGCGCAACAAAAACGTCAAATTGATTGATGTACACTGCAAGTGCACATATCTTATACGAGCGCGATGTGCAGCACGCGCCGCACAGACAGAGAGAGAGAGAGAATTGCCTTGTTTTTGAACGATACGCGGCGCGGGGACCTCATTTTCTCTCGATCTATAGAGGTATTTGTCCGGTATGTCTCTTACTCTAGTACTGCAAGAAAAAAACAGATCGCGTAAACGACGCACTCGATGGAAATTTATATATCTTATTAGCCATATACGCGGATCTGTGTCGTCGAAATCACGTATGCCTCTTATCGTTCGTTCTGTCAATTATGGATCACTAAATCGGCAGATAAAAGTGTAATAGCAGGTGTAATTCAAAATACAAATTCGAGAATTATTAATCACGGCTGCATCACGAGGTTTTACTACAGTTTTATTATCGCTTTATGTAAGATTAATTTGCCGGCTATAGTTGCTACCGCACCTCTCGATTATGTTCAAAGTTGAACTTTACGAAGTATATGTAAGGACGTTGGGAGGAAATGTATAAGTGGGTCAAAGGAGCCAAATAATCGAGCACATATTGACAAGGAAATTGTCTCTGTTTGCGGTCCTGCGCCGAGATTAACGTCCGCAATTTTCATCATCGACGTCGTCAATATTATCATCATCAGCCGAAGCAGCAGCCAAATAGAATAGGAGTGCTAAATTTGTGGTGAATGGATCTTTTTGTGTATGTACAAAGCACCGAACGAGTGAGCGAGATAAAAGAGGAAACGACAGCAGCAACAACGACGACGACTATGTACTTATAAGCTAAGAGAGAGTCGCGCAAATTTGAGCTAGCCGGTGCGTAAAAGTTGAAGCAATCTTCAGGCCTAAAAAGAATAGGAGAAACAACAAAAAAAGACGAGCAATTTTCGTGAGCCAGTGGTTTTGTACTGTCTCTCTACTCGCTCCGTCCATCCTGTGCTGCTGCCTGTGCTGCTGCCGCCTGAACTATCGCAAGACATCCGCGTGCGTCGCGCCGCGGCCGCTGCAAGATATTCGCGCGCAAGCGCCTTTGCCATTTCTTCGCGCGAACCTATCGTATCATCCAACATGGGACTGGCTGTCTGGTATTAGGTATTATATACTGTTTTCGCAGGCCTGGCCGATGCTTGGCCGGACGGTGGCTCCGCGACTCCCGACTACGGCGATTCCATGATCCAACGCGGAGCTCACGTATATACACAGCTATACGCAACTCTGAGTATTGTATTATTGCACGCGCTCTACACCTATGTGTATACGCGTATTCGTGCAAGGCACGATTTACGCACACCAGTGCACGCGCGGCCGTAGTTAAACCACCACAACGATATTCGCGCGCATAATACTGGCCGTTCGGAAAACGTCGACTCTCGCGGGCAGCAGCAGCAGCAGCGCAGCGCACACCGACACATGCATCGCACGAAGGAATACTCGCACAGGCAGGCTGAGGCAAAATCAGCCCGTAGAGCAGCAGCACAGGCAGTTTTATAAGGAGGAGACCGTACTGTGCAGCAGCACAATTGCATATAACGCAGCACGCATACAGAGCCAGCTCTCTGGCTCTGTCTCTCTCTCTCTCTGCAAAATCATCGGCACTATATAGAGCGCAGTAAGAGAGCAATAGAGAGAGCGCGCAAAAGAGCGCCCACATATAGCTAGAGTATAAGGTCCGCGACGGAGAGCAGCAGCAGCAGCGCAGCAGAATTCCTGCACCGTACATATTAGCCGCCGCCGCAGCAGCAGCAGCAGAGCAGCCAGCTCGTATATACACGTACTAGCTGAAAAAAAGAAGGCTCCGCGCGTATATTATCGAAGCAAGGCAGCTACGAACGCGTCTTCGGGTGTGCGTCGTGTGCGTGTGTGTGCGTGGGTGTGTGTAGGTTCCGCCTGTTATATATTGGTTGAGAGGTACACGCGTACGCGCATACACGAACTCTGCGACGACTTTATACTATATATATGCGCGCGAATGCACCACCTTTTTACCTACATACATAAACCATCGCCCAGTTAATGAACTGAAAGCTCCTCCTTTGCCACCGTTGCACTTCGCACTGCGCTCGATCGAGCAGTGGAGGATCATTGCCGAACGCGGTACACGTATCGTATCGTACCACGGCTAGATCGCGTGTGTGCGTGCGTAAGAGTGTGAACTGCGCCTAAAATTTCGTACCAAGAGGCTTTTCTTCGATTAGGCTCTGCTGCCGAGCGCAGCCAACCGCCGGGTGCGTTTTCTTGCACAGTGCACACATAGACGAGACGGTGCGCATCGACGGTCGACGAATTGGAGTAAGAGCGAGAGAGAAAAGCAGAACTTGTGGCATAAACTAGCAGCAGTCTTTCTCACTCACACACGCATACAGATATAGATATATATAAGTACATTCAGCCGCGTATAATACACACTTACATCAGCGAGCAAGCTGACGAGTGAGCGCGTCCGTGTGTTCTTCGTCGTGCCAGTCGTACGTATATAGTCGCGGCAGGCAGCAGCAGCAACTCGTATACCAGCAGCAAGCTGTGCCTCGTCGTGTAGTAGTGTGCTCGCTTGCGCGATTCCCCACTCTCTCGCTCTCTTTCATATATATCTGCACCTCTGCTCTGCCTTCGGAGATACACTCACTCACACACGTCGCAGACCTCGTCGTCGTGTAGGCTCTGTCTCTCTCTCTCGGCGCGCTCATAGTGCTACGTCGTCGTCGTCGTCGCCGTCGTCGTCGACAAGAATACGCCTATATTCTCACAACAGATTATTAGCAGCCAGAGCAAAAGGAGCCGAGTCGCGACTCCGAAAAATCGCCTGCATAGTCGCAGTGTGTGAGTGTGAGTGTGCAAAACTTGTGCAGTGTGCAGTGGTGCTCTCGTGTGAGTGTGCAAAAAACCGTGCGTGTATGTGTGTCTGTGTCTCCGTGCCTGTGCACTACCCACACTTTTTGTACATTTGTGATCAACTGCTCCTTTTTGCAGCCAGTTGATTGCAGTGATTGTAAAAGTGATCCAGTGTATACCAAGCCTGTATGATAGTGCTCTCAAGCCAGCCTTAGAGTAATTCAGTCCAGTTTAAAGTGATCTGTTTTATGCTCCAAGAGGTAAAGGCAGTTGAGTTGTGTTGTGCCTGGTGATGTGATACTCCAAGTTTCAAATCACATGCTGTGCTGAGAAATTTGTGAGCCGTGAGGATACACATGATCAACCCAGTAACTAGCTAGAGACTAGTTGTGCTTCTTAGCTGTGATTCAAAGCCAGTGCCTGCTTAAGGCTGAGCGCGCTAATATTCCTTAGCGAGCAGGAATTGGAGAAAATACTGCAGTGTGGCCAAGGTGGCGGCCAGTGCAGAAGTAATTGTCAGAATGAGCGGCCGACCCAGGACCACTTCTTTTGCAGAGGGTAATAAGCCCCCAGCAAATCCTCCACTCGGTGGAATTAAAATAAGCAGTGAGTAGTATCATATGAAAAGATATCAAATTATAACATTAAAACACATTCTAAGTGTTTATACATGTCTTTTATGCATGAAATATAAAATAGTGAGCATAATGAGCTTTGCTATGAACACGTGAAACAAAAAAGTATTAATTCATAGTTACAATGATATGTTTATGACAGAAATAATGATTAGGGATGTTAAAATCAATTGATTTATATTTAAAAGCATGCAAGACTGATGAAAATTGATAATTATGAATTGTACTTGTTGCTATATTACTTAAGTATACCATTTTTACTATGAAAATGGTACAAGATGTTTTACTTTTAGCATAATAAGGAATTCTACCTATTGAATGTATTTTAGTGTAATAAAAACCAATTTTAATATTGAAAGGGTATTCTGAACATTGATCATGATAGTTATTAATCTTCATAATAGTGTTTTTAAGTAAACTTAAATATTTCAGAATACTCGCACCCAGTTAATGTTCTTATCAGCAACAAATCTCATTTTTGTAAGAGCACTTTGATCCATTGCCTATTGCGCTCACATCAGCACCCAAATAGAACAATCTGATTAATCATTTGTTTATTATTGGCTTATTTATTGCTTCAATACTGTCATCTATTCATTTGATCTTGATTATTCAATACAGTTACAAATAAGTGAAGCAGATACATCAGCCACATAACAGTCTGTATGTACAGATGTACAGGCATGTTAAAGTTACTACTGTGCTTGTCTTCCTACAAGCTGTTTTTACTATTTTGCAATCATCTCAAGCAATAATCGTGTTCCGAGAAATTGTCGAGAGGCGCGTGGCAAATAAATACATTTTTGCAATTATTAATGAAAGAGAAAAATCGCGTTTGCGAGCCTCGGCCGCGCAGGTGGCGCTGCGAGTTTAAAAAGCAGCGAAAAAGTGCAGCGCTCCGTGGCCAGGTTATGTGCACAGACGAAAAGAGGCAGAGCCAAGTCGGGCATTATATATAGCTATATAGGTGGCAACGTGTATTAGCAACGAGCTCGAGAGCTGAGGCGAACTACGTAGTTGTCATTATTACAGTTCTCGTTTACACGTGTTTGTGGGGGATTATCTCGTACAATGAAAAACACACTCACACAGACATGTGCGCATTTTATACATTGCACACACGTATACGTGACACACGCGCTCTCGCAGACATTGGCGCAGATAAAAATCAGCTGATGCGGCTGCGGGGGATAAGCGCGTAAATGTACGCGTAAAGTGTCCGTGATATAGGCATGGTAATCGTGTTTGTGTGCTCTTCTGCGTTCGCTGCTTAGCTCGAATGCTTGTCATGCAAGCGCGAGAAATGCCAATCTGGACTTGGTGTGCGCTGCAGGCAGCGAATCTCGCGCTCTAGATTCATATGCGCGCGCGACGCAATAGTTCCAAATACTTCGCTGTGCGCTACTATACTCCGCTGCAGCTGCCTATATAGACAATACGTGCTACGAAGTTTCGCACAATTACCCGCGCGCGCGCTGCAACTTAGTCTAGTTATAGGTATATGCGCGCGGCATAATAGAATATTGCACTTCGCGAATTCGACGCGTCTACCATATGCATAAGATTATTAGTCGAGAGGGAGAAGGAGCAGGAAGTCGAGAGATCTTTGGATTCTTGGTGTACGCGTGTCTGGCATTCAAAAATCGATGGCCGACATACTCGAGCGAAAATGCGAGACAATCTTGAGTATTTCTCGATTCCAGTCTGGCACGACGAGAGAGAGAGAGAGAGAGAGAGAGAGTAGATCGTGATTAGATGACTCGTTGTTTATCGACCTATATGTAAACGCATACAAGTTCGGGTGTTTGTGCTGTCTGTAATCGATGGCTCGCGTGCTCGCCTACGCCGCTTCATGCGAGAACACTACTTCGGCGGGTTGATGGCTCCAAGGGACTCTCTCGACATTTACGCTCGTTTGGACTCCTATTTATACGAACATGCTCGAATCATGACATCTGCAAGTATATTATGGCCGACTTTGCTGACCTTCCTGAATATATGTATAAGGTATTATTGTCCCTCAGTATGTGTTTCTCTCTCATAATATCGACGACAAAAGCACATTGAAATTCAATAACTATGCCACTAGAGCTCGACTGGGAAAACTTGACCGTATGACCAGATCGCAGTTTCATCGATATTATAGCTCGAACATCGAATACAGAGCTCTATATCTGCAGAGAATAGTAATCAGTATAGCCAGTTGCAACTGCTCGCTTCCGAAGCTCGAGAGAAATTTTGACGAGTTTTATATCGACCTTGATCGCTTTCAAGTGATCGTACTATCCCGATTGTCGCAAATGGTCGATTATACGGCGAGTTTTAGAATCTCAGCTTATCTCTCTCAACGACGATTTAATCGTATACATTTGGGTAAAACTATACTCTTCTGCTTTCTGATGGAGATAAAGAGAGGGAGAAAAAAGTAAACAAGATGCCTCGACGCAAAAAGATGGAATAAGATAACGTAGAGTTAGTCTCTAGAATTGTCGTACACCTATGTATCGATGATGCATTATATTATCTGGGCGTTGTATCTCGCAAATATAGTGACGGCAGTAGCAGCGGAGGAAGCTCGACACCAGAGAAGGATGGAATTTTCACTCGTGTAAATTGACAGTATCGCTGTAACCGTGTCAGGTGATTCCCGCAATACACATACACGACTCCTGCGGATATATTTATATCTGTATCGAATGGAAAAACTCGATGAAGCTCTTTGAATTCTCGTGTACGTGACTTCTGTGTATACCATCGGATCGCGAGAACGAAAATTCGAGCGGTTTCTGCTTATATATATTTTAGGCAAAAAAAGGGAAAGAAAGAAAGAGAGAGCTATACACGCAACTATTTAAGCTTCGATGGAATAAATTGGCCGGAAAGAACAGCGGAGAGCAGCAGCACAAGGAGGAGAGAAGAGAGGGAGGCGAGGTTCGTTATGAAATTGATCGCTCGTCTCGCTCGCTATACCAACGCGGTGCTGCGGTGGTGTTCGTCATCGTCGAGCGGGCGGGGTTATTACAATAGACTCTCGGGTCGATTTGTGTGTGTGCTGTACGTTATTTCCAACGGAGATTTCACTCGTCAGCAGAGAGCACACTGCCGTAACCAGCTGAGCAGAAATCGCTAGCTCAACTTTTTTTCTCGGTACACGACTTTCCTATCCGTCAAATTCTTGACGTACCCTTTGTGTGTAAAGGTTACATCGCGGTACAAATATACGTGTACAACAACACTTGCTACAACAACTCGAGCTAAATTTGTAGATATACATGTATATCGAAAGCTGTATATAAAAAAAGCACACCGAGCTTCACGCGCGAGAGCACAAGTCCGCCTAGTGTGTGTGTGTGCAAGCGTCAATATACAGGCCACCGGTCTCTTTTGTATGTGCCAATGACTTGACGCAGTTCATTATTTAAACTTTGACGAGTCAGTAATAAAGTATCAATCGAAACTAAAAATACCCACACGCGCGCTCAGAGGAGGTCCGCAAATTGATTTTATTAAACAAAATATTCGGCTCAGCGAATACGGAGTGATCGGTACATTTTAATCGGATAAATTTGGCGCTTCGAATTCGCGCGTATACTACTGCATCGCCGTCGTTTCTCGCACCCAACGAGTTGGACAAAGTCCCCCATTCCCTGAAATACTTGTTATTTCAATAAACGAGAAAAATAGTGTAGCTTTTACGTGTAGCTTTCCTTCGGAGTCGCGACTCTTCACTCAGGTTGTATTTTTAGAGTTCGGTAGCTCGAATCGCGTTTTATACACACTGCCCCACGCACGCTCTAACTTACGCCCTAACTTATTAGGTCATGGCATATAACGACGTGTATATTAAGGTTGAGCTACATGACTTTTGGGTAATACTTCTTTCTTTTTTCTCTTCTCTCTTCGTGCACGCACATTTATCGTGTACCAACCTTTTTTTCGCCGTACTCGTTCGAATTTTTTTTTGTCCGATTTCGTTCATTCCACTTGAAACAAAAACTACGCGCGCAGCTGCCGAGAAAAGGCATCAATTGCAGAAGAGAATGAGAGAGAGAGAGAGAGAGAGAGAGAGAGAGAGAGAGAGAGAGAGAGAGATAAAAGAACGACTCGTCATAAGTATATAGTCAATCCCCGTACACTGTGCTACAGCTGCTCTCGAGAACGATTTCCGTATTTTCTCTCAATTCTCTCTCGCGCGCTCGAACTCTCGCAACAGCAGCAGCACACGCGTTCGAGCTCGTCTTATAACTCGTGAAAGAGAGAAAAAAAATTCCGTTCGGATCAGCGGGATTCTCTCTCTCGTTACGTCTAACGCACTGAGGGGCTCCGTACATGATATACCCTACATAATATATAAACGCGTACTTCAATTTGTATCGCGCGGCAATCAAGACGCATGCACGCACACACACACCTCTATTACGTCTCGCGATGTAGACTCGATTCTCATTGTCGATTTGCGTGTCCGCGTTATATTACGCGATTAAACGTGAAATCGCAATTCTTCATTGTTCGCTGACGTAGTCACGGTGAAAGAAGAAAGATCGCGAGCGAATACAGGAGCGCGCTAAAAAGGTGGAAAAAGAAACGCGAAAAAATACAGAATCGAAGGAAAAAAATGTACGATACAATACGCGCACGGAGGAGAGCGAGAGATACATCGCATGCTCGAGTCGTGTTATACTCTCTCGGAGAGTGTTGTTAATTGCATTAGCTTATTTGCCATGGGTGGGAATATGTGGCACACGCTCGCGAGCTCGCGCGCGCTGGCGTGCAGCTGCGATCGTGCCACACTATATACTGTACTGTGTATAGCTCGAGTTTGAAGCACTGGCAGCAGCGGCATTCGTGTCATTGACGAATATCAATGTTACACTCACATCTATACACGTTGTGAACCGAATGCGCCGAGGCGGCGATTTTATTCGTTTTTATTTAATTTCGTTGTTACGAATCTGCGCGACGCAGATAAGCGGGGAAAATGTCGCACGTCTCTATATATTATATAGAGAAGCGATTCAATTATTTTGCGTGTCGATTCGTGCACACCTTTTTCCTCTCGCGAGCTTTTTCTCTCTCGCTCGCGCACAACGCCAGGGGCAATTTTAACTGCGTGCGAGGCCAACGCTCTTTTTCCATAAAACGCGCTACAACTTGCACATCGAACGCGTCGTGCAGCCACCGCGTCGACTATTATAGCCTATATGGCTCGCGTGCTTGCGAGCGCGGCGCCGTGCTTACCTCGAGAATAAAGGTACCGAAATAGAATTCGAGACGCGACGCGCGAGAGGCGCGGTGCGACTTTTTTCTTCGTGCTTTACAAATTTTACCCATGTATAAGATGGTATGGGCATAATACGAACGTAGTTTAGCAGTTTTCATCAAAACTTTTCAAATTTGTTCTCTTTCCTCTCGTGCAAGTTTGAGCTTGCAGAGGAATTTGTACCTCCATTCATCTTTGACTGTACTTTGAATGCCAATTGAGAGTCTTTTATTTTTTCTCGAATCTCATCGAATAAATAATCGTTCGTGAATCGAGATTCCTCGTGCTTTCGTTCACTAGACCACAGCGATGCGCGCATCAATTGACGCACTGTGGAATTTATAAATAAATCTCTTCTGCATCTTCTCGACGCGGAGACGCGCAATAGAGAGAAACACATTCAGAGAGAGAGAGAGCGATATGTGCGCGGGGGGCCGCCGCCACATGGATATCCGCGCTAAATATTTTGTGTGTATACGATCTGTGCTGCAAGCTCGCAAGCATCGGAACTTTTTTACGATCCTCGGAAAATATTGAGCGAGAAAGACGACGGGTAAAAAGACGTGGGATGAGTTTGTTGCTGTTGCTGCCGCCGCACACGCGTCTGTTAAGAGATTTATGCTTTTTACGAGAATTTTATAAAGCATTCAAATTTGTTGGCTTATACTTACGCGCAGGATCGTTTGATCTTGTATTATAGCCTCCATGCGAGGCTTGTTTAAATTACAAACAAGCTTTTATGGCATTTTAAATATTGGCAGCTCTGATATTTACTTATAAGTGAATCATAGAAGTTTTTGGTACTTTTTTTCATTCTTCGCAGTACGGTCTCGCCTCGGTCGAAGGTGGCGTGATTAGATTTCATACGATTTTTGAAATCGATTGAAATAAAGCTCTCTGCTTTTTTCGCACGAGGGGTAATGTTTATTAAAACGAAATGACCTAAAGAAAGGAAAAAAGGATCTTAAATGACACTGTTATTACATCTAGGTCGATATTCCGAAGTCACGTCATGACTGAGTAGTCCGAGGCCAAGATTAAAATGCGCATTATAAAATCCTCGCGCGAGCTCCGTGCTACTGCTGCTGCTGCTGTTGCCGCCCCTTTCATTCGATGCAGCGCTTACAGCATTTTTTCTTTTCTTTTTTGCTTTATTACCCAAGCGAATGTGTGTTACGCGCGTGGGTATACAAGCATATTACGCAAGCTCCGATGCCAAAAAAACAAAACGTTCGTATGCATGTAACTCTACTATTTCTCCGCTCCACTCGAGAGTACCTTGATAAAAAGGTCCAAGCCGCTCTTCTTCCATCTCCGCCGTTACGTGCAAAACGACCAAGTGTCCATCGATGAGTAACTCGAGCACTTTATACGCGAGCTCTTCAGTTTCGCAATCTCTCGCAGCAGTGTATGTGTGTCCCACTAATGGAAGCTTCGTCTCTCTATGAACGAATAATATTCATGAAATGCAGCCCACTTTTCATTCATATATTATGCGCTGCACCACCACCGAGTAAATTCTGCGAGCATTCAGCGCGCAATAAACTTCCATTCGCGTTGCGTACTATATCTATGATCGAATTTGGTTTCAATGGCTTCAAACAGTACGGTGCTAATAACGTTGTGTATTGGCAGGCGTGCGCGTTTCCAACAGCTCATGTACTAATTGCTCATCGCGCATAGCTTTGTTATAAAGCTCTTTGCGCATTAATCGTATTTATTGAATCACGATTAAACTCGCAATTTTTAAATGACGTGTAACCTGCAAGGAGTATAATTTTTTCTTTCTTTGAAATTACAAACTACAATGATCAAACGGTCGAACATTTGCATCGAGGCGATTATTTCTGTAAAAAGCGAGCGAGCAATAATCTTTTCCGATCGTTCTTCTATTCCGCAATCAATGAAAAGCAGCTAATCATCGTCTCGCTTCTGAAAAGGCTGAGACGCTTACGCGTATATCCTTTTCTTTATACATACGAGCAGGTGCACGCACCACGTGCACAGCTCGTGTGTACGTGTATTTTAATGAACTAATACCTTGAGCGCTCTCCGATTTATTATACGGGATGGGATACCGTTTGCATTCTCGCGGGATTAAAGTGCAGCGAAACGTGTGTGCGGTTGGCTCCCGCGTATCCTCATCCATCCTACCTAGCTAGGTGCTGCAAAGAGATAAAACGCGCACACCACGGCGCGCAAAGCTCGTATGTTATTTGCCTTGATATAGCTTAATGCCACTGCTGCACAGAACACAAGACGAATGCGGAATCGTTACACGCGCTCGCAGTGAAAGAGAGAAATCCACGTGGGCGCGCTATGACTGCGACGATTGGGAATTCAACCTAATTAAACTTTTGCTAAACTAAAGAATTAAAAATACAACTTTTACGCTGGAGCTATTGGCTTTTTTTTCTCTTTTCAGAGAGAAGTTCAGTTTCAATTTATATCAAAAATAAACTTTGAAACGAATCAACTCTGGATAATTTAAAATTTTTTCTCTGCTTTTTAATCAAACATTAGATCGAGCAATAGATTAAAATTACAATGTTTTCATTTCGATTGTTTAAATTTAACTCAAATTTTACGCTGAGAATTAATGATGTACGAAACAAACTTGGTAAAAAACATTGTAAAGTTGATTTCGTTCGTTTCAATTTTTCGATAAATCGATTCTTCGCCAATAATGAAAAATATACCCCCGGCAAAAGATGGAAAATAAAATTTTCAAGCTATCGAGCAACTTGAAATCAATGAAGTTTGAGAAGAATTTTCTTGGACTTCATGATTAAATTGTTGACTTTGAGAACTAGCGCAAACAAATAAGAAACTAAAGTCATAGGGAACAGGGAACACGGAAGGGTCAAATATGATTCTCATTTTCCAAGGGTGATAGATAGATAGTTTATAAAAAATGCATGTGTCTAACGTTATAAACTCGCGAGCTTGCACCGTAATCGTCAGTGGTGTGTATCGACCCCTTCAAGGTCGAGCCTCGTGGCACGTCCTTGGTTATAGGTAATAAGTTCAAAGAGCGTATTATAAAAGAGGAAAAGGTAACGAATACAATTCCACTGCAGATAAACTGACACGATAGAGAGAGTATGTTAATGGCGTGTTCGTAACGGCGGGGTCGCGCGTTTATTTTCTCATCCCCCTTTTCCCTTTCTTATCACCTAACGCAGCACTTCACACCTGCGCCAAGCAAATCCATATCTCATGCAACTCAAACGTCACTTTTATGATCGTTTTTCCACGTATTTGTCAATATTTCAATTATATAATATTAAAATTATATAACGAATAATGTTTGAATTATAGATGATTTGGAAAGCTCCCTCAAAGAGGAAGTTAAACAGAATGAGCCACCGGCCCCGCTTATTGGTATGATTTTATGAAATTTTGAATTTTTCATCATTTCATTAGTATGAAAGTTTAGTTAAACTCAGAAATCAAACCATCAATAATATCATTGTGATCGACACCATCATCTTTTTTAAATTTCTCTGGTTATAACACATTTATCTTCGATGTTCAAACCTTTTATTAAAGAATTTAATTCAGCAATTTTTATGTATCTATATTTTTTTATCCATATCCATCAAGATAGTAACTTTTAACTCATCTTGAAAACTAGTTTAATTTCGAATTTGTGTAATAATTTTATGTATCACCATACACTTTATGCAATTTTGAATAAGTCACGGCATTTGTGTAACAAATATTTTGTGGTAAATATTTTTATAATCAAAATATAAAATCTCGTAAATGCTATTTTAGTTACTTGCTAACAACAGTTTGTTTTAATTTTCTACATCATTATGATAACAAGCTCTTTAATTTTAAAACTTCATTAACCAACATCTTATTTTTGATGTTTTTGTGTCGCTAGAAGTTGTGAAATATATAATTATGGAATAATGTTTGAAAATATAAAAGCTATTATAATTTTAGACTTAATTATATTTATAAATTTTTATCATATTATTATATTGCTCGCGTAATACGTAAAAAAATTAGTTTCCTATTACAGCGATAAAAATAAATGATGTATCGTATTAAAGGAAACTTTTTTATAAACATCAAAGCACACGGATGCTTATTAATTCTTTTTACATTTCAAGCCTGCGCGCTTTTCTTCTTCAATTATTAAGTTACAAGTTATTATTTTAAACTTGTCAGTTTTACAAAAATTACCTGTTGCTTTCCCACTCACGTTTGGAAAGAAGTAAATTCGATTATTTTAGAGTATCGTTACGAAGTTTTATAACTAGAACTTTATCTTCTCCAAATCATTTCCTTATACTGATCTAAAGTACTTGTGCCAATACTTGATAAAAAAGCACGAGTCTTCGATGCTTATCTGTCGTTCATACATTAGTAGGAAAAAAAGTATATAGGAGCAAATCGAGTTCAAAGTGACAAGCGTCCCAGGAATTCTCATCGTTAAAGAGGAAGCTCTCTTTCTTTCTCTCTCTCTCTCTCTCTCTCTCTCTTTCTCCTTCTACGTCGGGCGCGGCGATTCTAGCGGTTCGCGCGCAGTGCTCTTATTTGCAGGTCTGCACGATCTTTTGTTCAATTACTCGACGACAACGGTATTGACGCCGCGGTAAGAGCATGACGAATCAAATAATTTCGTGCCCTGCAAGAGATTTGATCAAAAATTTCGATACCAAGAAGACAGGGAAACAATTATTATTTTCATTTCTCAAGCCAACACAATCGTCCACTGGCTATATCGATTGCACTCTGTGAAGTGATCTCGAAGTATCGTTTTGTTGAAATGAAAAGAAAGTGCCACAAATCAATACGTCAAGCCAAACGGTTATTTCTGCAAGCTTCACAACCTTCGCTTTCCAGCCAAAAGTCCAGGCACAATATGTATACGGATTTTCGCGAAGAAAAGTGATAGGATGTAGGCATTGATTGACTGATTGATTGATTAGACGATTGATTAAATGATTGCCTCCGGCTCGCAATGACTTGCAACGCAAGGCCGCTCTGCAGCGTGCACATGTATAGACACACTCGGATGGGCTTGTAAAAAAAATCAAATATGCAGAAATAAAGCTAAGACAGCGTAATTGACTTGCGACGAGAAAATGAATTTCTCACATTGATCGATGCATATCTCATTTAATGTAAGGTTTAATCGCCGAGACAAAGTATCACTTCCGTGAACTTGATGCACACTGCGTGTGTGCACTTATTTGGCCTTCCAAGCCACACACATTATAATGCGATAAAGTTGAATAAAATCGAAGGTCAGGGTCACTTACAATCAAGAAACTTACAACTCCTTCTTTTTTTTTACACATTCAGGACAATGCCCCGTGGTAAAAATATTTTTATCGCAAATTTTTCCCTGTGGAAATGCGCGATAAAAAATGAAGAAAAAAAAAGGAGCAAGAAAAAAAGAAGGAAAGAAAAAGTCGAGCGCATTTACGAGCACACCTTGCATTCATCTTATGAAGTATTCAGAATATAACCTCCTAACCTCTAAACAAAAGCTCCGTGCGTCTGAACTCTTAAACTTCTTGCACACACACACACACACACACAGAGCTCTTAACGCGCGCGCGCGCCCTGAAAAGTCATATACTCCGTTAATTTTGCGCGAAATATTTTAATGCCTCGCAGGATGATGACGTAGACGGCGACAATTACGCGGTCGACAGCACCGAGTCGCTCGGATATATCTAGCGTTGGTGTGTATTTTATATGTAGGGCGACACGCATAGTCTCTGTATATATGCATACACATACACATACATGTGCAGGGGTTCGCGTGCGCGCGCGCTTAACTCTGGAGATGTGCCGCCGCCGCTGCTGCTATAACAACCGAACGGAAGCAGGGATGAGCGCTGCCTACACTGTGTGTGCACTCGGGAAATTTTGCGCTACGTCTCTGTCGTACGTAAGCTTGTGTGATATGTGCTTGACGCATGTACACACACGCGCGCGCGTAAATAACACGCATCTCGCTCTATATATAAAGGTACACATACTCTCACCTATATTACGTGTACACACGGAGCCAGGCGAACATATGATCGATTCGGGGGGCGCTCGCGCAGGGCATGTACAAGAAAAATAACCGCTCCTCGTGTATGATAATGCCCCGGTTTCGTAGATAATGTAATCGATTCGAATTATCGTCCTCTCAAAGTGGACTCGCTTCATTTTTCAAAATATGAATGAAAAAAGCTCTCCAGCTGGGCACGACAAAAGAACCCTGATTCGAGTATCATAATTTTCCCCGCAACTGGGAATTCGGTCGAATTAGCGAGTGCTGTTTTTCCTATATACGCTATGTGGACACACGCGGAGCGTATAATCCAATTCCAGGTCGTTTTAAGTAATTTTGTCTCGAAATAACCTTGTTATCCACGTACGTGATGAGCCTGACAAACGTGTAGCATTGTGGTGGTAGTGTGGCAGCAGCGACATTAGATCGAGGGATGGTTGATCTTTCAAAGAATGCATCCTGCAGGAGCGCGCGAGCAATTTAATTCCAGGCGGATTTTTTTGCTCGCTCCTCTCCCGTATATGCCAACTTCTCTTCTCTCTTGCTGCGCGCCTGTGTACATATATACGAGCTTTGTGGTTTAGTCGGTACTAGACTTTCATTAAGTTATTTATTATTTAGAGCACCGTGCTGAAAAAGAAATGAAATAAAATTGAATATAGGTCAGCCGATGAAAAATTATGCACCAGGCTTGGTGAAAAAGAAAAAATCATTATTTCGCCTCGCTGCTCGACGAGCTCAAACCATAATTACTCGTTACTCGGCAGTTAAATTACGCAACGATGAAATAATTTGCCTCAAAGTATACTGCTGCCACTCGCAATTTTACTCTCTTTACTTTGTACTTGGAGTATCAAATTTTACCGTACACAAGGCGCATTACGTATAGTAGTTGATACATTAGGCCTCTTTCTCTTTCTCTCGGGCTTCTGATACGAGTACGTGTGTGAGTGTTGTTTATTGATCGGCCGAACACAAGGTTGAGGGCACGAAAGCTACCTTGGGAATGGTGAAAAGTAGGCTGTGTGTCTCTCTCTCTCTCACTCTCTCGCTCTCGGCTTTACTTTTGTACATTGAAAATCTATGCTGCTCAGCCTGCGTATCATCATCCAGCAGCTCCGCAGAGCAGCGATGCGACCAATATAACCTTTGTACAGGCACGGCGTTCAATCATACGATATCCATATTTAGATTTAAATTCCTTTGTTGCCTCGACTGTCAGCGTCGAGCAATGGTCAGTTAGCTACAATATAAGCATGATTAGAATGTACGTGCCGAGTGAATTAAACGTTTTCTAGCCTTTATACGTGTACACAGACACGAACGCACACATACACGTATGTACGCGACGGTAAACGTCCAAAGTGAAATGTAATATGGACGAGATCAATAACGAAGTGTCGTATATATATTTGCACGGCTCTATCGCGCGATTTCATCAATTATACGATCGCCTGGAGTACAGGCAGTCATTGATGCGCTCTGAATGTGTAGGAACAATTCGCTCGAATACGCATATGCAGTCGAGCATGTGTAGCAAAGCATCGACGAGTACCCCAGGCTATTTAGATGATTTCTGCCTTTGTTCTGTTGTTCCACGATAATTCGTTTAGCGCCAATTTTTAAAAAATCCCGCAAAAGAAGTAAAAAAAAACGCAAGCTCAACTGCGTATTACAACGTGTGTGTCGATGTGTCCACGATGTGCGGCGAGAACGTAGAGAGGCGCCTCGCGCGTTCACTTTTTGTACTACTACGCCTGAATCGCAAGTGTATAGTCTTGCCTCTCTCTCTCGCTCTCTTTCTCTTTTTCCCAATAACGCTGCCGCAACTTGCAAGCACCACCGCCGATAAGACAGATAACTGATTCTCGCACGTGTGCGTCGAGTGTATTTAAAAAGCTTGTAAGATCTCGATTCGATTTTGGCTATTTTTTTTTCTTCGAGTCATCTGTCTTCGCAATTGCGTCATTCATCCATGAAAGAAGAGCTCGATGACCAAGGTACTTTCTAATTTCTGATGGAAAGATACTACAAGCTCTCGAGTTCGGTCTGATGAAATTTTCGAAATGTCCAGGCCAAAGCGATACTATTTCTTTCTACCGAAAAATTAATTTTTGTTACGATTCATCTCTCTTGAACTCGATGAAACGTTTTTACAGTATTTATTCGCACTCGCTACTGCTGGCGACGTGCAGAGTGCGAAACATTGCTGCCAAAGAGAGCTAATAAAGTCAGAATCGTCGCGTGGGAGAAAATAAAAATAAAATAAAAAAACGAAGCGCAGCTGAAAAGTTCGATGACCTTGGAAAAAAGTTGACGACACTCACGGACGGGCGCAGACGCGATCGGAATCGGATGACTGCACCTGCGTCTCTCTCCGAATGTGATCTATGACGCGTACCGCGCCCGCCGCCAAGCACATGCGAGCGCGTAAAAGTCGGAGAAGACAAAATTTGGACCCACTCCACGTGGCTGTGACTGCGGGTAAAAGCGTAATTCGAAGAGAACGAAAAATACAGTAGCAAATTTGTATATAGGAGCAGAGACGTCTCGTGACCCAGCGATCACGCATCGAGCCACACTTAAAGTGGTATTATATTCATGTGTACCCGCCACGGTTCGGTGTAACAAGTCGCGCGTGTCTTACATCAGAATTTTATAGCCTGCACCACGCGCGAGCCGAGCGCTCGATCGTTCGGAGCAGCAGCTATGTATAAAGTAACGCGACTCTCGAGCATTGATAATAGCCTACGTACACATATGTCACTCTGAACAAATATACATGTATAGATTAGTTGGCTGCGCGTCCAAGTGTGAGTACGTGTGAGTGTTTGTACGCTTCGCTCACCTCGTGGCGTATATGAAAATTGGCTTATATAGCGTGTATACGCGAGAACATCTTTGAAAACTATACTGCTCGCTCGCGCGCACCGCACCAGCAGCAGCAGCAGCAGAAGCAGTCTTGATTTTTGACGCAAGCTCGAGCTCGCATGTGCGCGCGTGTGTGCGGGCGACTACGACGACGACGACGACGAGTTATATATTATACACCGCCTCTCGGACTCTCCTTCCGCAGTTGCAATTTCGTGGCAGTCGCTAAGTATATTGCCGTGTACGCTGCTGCTACTACTACGCCGCCTAAACTCGTTGCTGCCGCGGCGCGCGTATAATCTTTTGCCGTGTGTGTGCGACACCCGCAGCAGCAGCCTGAGAGTCGTCGAGTTCCGCATATATAAGGAGCAGGCGGCCGATTTGCTGTCACGAGTGTGCAGAGTGTGCTCAGTTTTCGGGTTGATTCGCTTCGAGACGGAGTTAAGGCGTTTGTGCGGTCTCGCGAGTATATTCATACTTTGACACGAGGAGGTGAAAAAAAAATCAATCAAAATTGGACGAACGGGCGAGGAGCAGCGAGGCGGGGGTGGTGGTGAAGGTGGCGCCGAGGAGGACGACGAGGCGGCGGTGGTCGCGGCAGCTGCGGCAGCAGCCCGCAAGGCCCGAATGGAGGCCAACGAGGAGGAGAAGGCCCGCAGAGCCGACGACGAGCCGCGCGAGGTGCTGTTCCTCTGGTCCGGAATTTGGACAGGTGCGACAGATTATTTTCAGTGTGACGCAATTCATCGAATGTCATTTTTTCTCTCTCGCTCTCTTCCGGTTTCGGTTTTCTGCTAAACTGCTGATTGTTTGCGATCGTTATAGCCCCTCGTTAACGCGTATTTTTTTTGTGTTTCGATAGTGCGACGTTCATCAATGTGCCAGTCTATATGATATAAATTTAGTACACGCGTTTGTCGGCTGCTCGCGCGACAAGTCGTCGTCTTTGTCGCGCGAATCGATAGGGATTAAGTGTCATGCACAAGCTATTATGAACGAGGTTTATTGGATAGCTCGGAACGAATAATAATTTGCCTACTCGCTGACACTGAGCTAGCTGCAGCACCAACTCGCAATAATTTTCAATTCGACTGTAAAACTACGCCAGTTTATAGATCGCTCGCATGCGAGTGAGCGAGAGCGTAACAAATCTAGTTGAATTAATAACTGCGTGTACTCGTAATTTATTTATTTACCCCCGCGCTAGCCTCTATTTTTAGGCAGGCGGGCGCGCGCGCCCGAGCCCACTCGCGAGCTCTATTTATTATATAGATTCGTTATAATATATAATACATCCACGTAACACACCTGTGCACGCGATAGTCGAGAGTTTATTTCGAAGTTGAAAGTCACGTTTTAATTTTTCTCGCTTTACCTTTAGAAGAGGTTGCGCAGCTGTTGCCATGCCGTTATAATAACCTGAGCGCGACCACTGACACGATCAAGGTTTCGTCTACGATTCGAATTTTTGCGTTCTCTATGCGAACGTGTAACTGCGCCGTGCAGTGCATCATATGTATCTGTATCTATATATCTATCGCCGCTGAATAGTGTCGTGCTGAATGAAAGAATGAAAGTATGCACCGAGCGATCAGAAATATCGAATATTTGCGGCAGCGTTCATCTATCAATAGCCGCGCTGAAAAAAGAGTCTGGCTCTCTATTATGCATTTATAATAGCTCTCGAGCACATGCCTCCCGATGTCCGAGCTATCTCGGGTTGTGTTCCTGCACGTCGCCACCGGGGGTACACATAGACGCATACACTCGCAGAGCTCTGATTACTATTTTCGTTGATCGAGTACCTTGTACCGCTTGGCGTCATATGTATCTGCACTCGTACATACACACACACACACACAGACACACAGAATCTGTCGCCGCCACCGCGTGTCTTTCAATTGTCGCGGCGGATCTTTTCCGGCATCGATTCAGGGTCAACAACACGCATCTCTCTCTCCGTTTCTATATGCATGCCATGTAAGAGAGCTTAATTGCGCAACGCGAAAAACGTGAGCGAAATTCTATCTGTGTGTGAGTGCGATTCGTGCTCGAGTATCGGTACGATTCGTTTACTCGTAGCCGAGATAAGGCGCGCGAGGGAAATTTTTTTTCTCCGGCTTTCTTAACTCTCTTAACGACTAATAAAGAGCGAAAAGCGATGAAGAAAGGAGAGCTGCAAAAAATTGCAAGTTTAATAAAGAAGCTCTTGGTTAAGGTGTGTGTGTGTGTGTGTGTTTCTCTGTGTGTATACTTGTGTTTGTGTGTGCAACCGTGACCTCGGCATCGCAAGAGGCCACGAGAGCGCGCGCGAAACGAAGGTCGTGTGCAATAGCCGAACGAGCGCAAGCTCGCTCTGCTCGCAATATATACACGATCGTAGAGTAGTAGCAGCATGTGCATAGACTCGTAATTTTTAGTAATATATGAAAACGATACACACGAGTACTTTACGAGCTAGCGTGTGATTCTAATACGATACATGATGTATTAATCACATTGCAAGTTTGCGTTGTCAGAGATCCTATGAATTAACGTCGTTTCGGTCAACATTCTTATCAGATATCAAAAAAAGAGAGAAAGAGAGAGTTTGAGTAAAGAGGCGCTGTCGTGCGTATAGACGAGGCGTCGCGAGTTGTTGTGACTGGACGCGATAATGATTAAGCTCCGCAGCTTTATTTTCAATTTCGCCGTCTCCTTTCATCTGTCTCAATTATTCGCTTGTCCACTCTCGGCTGCTGCCACTGCAGCACTTGAATGCCGAGAATCTCGATATGTGCATAGCAGCGCACATATATACGTAGCATGTAAGCGTGTAAATGCAGATCTGCGGCGGGGCATTAATGCTATGATCAAGAGAGAAAACAGTGCGTGTGTGCCTGTTTCTCGCTACACGTCGTCGTCTCCCTCCACGCGATACCGTACCGAGGCAACTACTTACACGCCTGCCTCGCGTGCTATGTACTACATCGCGGCATATAAACGTGCACGCATTATATACGTGTATATAATACCTGATGCTTTTCAAAATGTCAGTATCTATTATATAAAAAGAAACTATAGCTCGGGCTCGTGCAGCACGACGCCGGCCGGTCGATACTCCCGTTCCCCCATTGGAGCTCAGCCGCAGCTCGTGCGCGCGTTATACATATATAATAATGTGTTGTTCTCCCTCGATCTCGATCGCGTGGATCTGCACAGAGAAGATATCACGAGAGAGAGAGAGAGAGAGAAAGAGCGATATTCTGGACGGCTGGCGATTACTTCGCAACTCGACAGTAACAGACTAATTCGAGAATAATTTTTTCGACCCTGTAAATGTACGAAGGTAAAAATCTTGATCTTCAGGACGGAAACTATACAACAAACAGTTGCATGCGAACTTGAAGTTTTCTTTACTTCTTTTTACTTTTCGCTATGTTGAAAGAGAAGCAACAAGTTTTTCTAATGTGAAAGAGCCACAAGTTATATTTCGAAGTTCTCTGATTTTGGTAATTTTTTTCTGATAACAAAGCTCGATAAGGAAACGCGTTTATTTATTATTTTCGTAATTAGCTTGTGGATATTGAACAATATGAATTAGTTTTTCAACAACTGCATATTTTTTTAATATCTGAATTATTAACTTGTTCTGTGCAGACCTCGAACAACATACGTATAGTCCATTCTAATTTTTTTATAATAAATTATTCATTTATGTTGGTGATTATCTTTACAGGTACACAATAAATGTAAAAAAATCACTTGAAATTTCACTTGAAAAAGAAATATGGTTTTGAAAAAAAAATTGCTCTTGAACCGCGCAGACTATAAATAGATGTTAAAACGAGGTACTTTATTATTAGCGTCTTAAAAAATAGCACAACAGCTAGTATGACTTGGGCAGACGTGCTGTCGTCATAACTC
The DNA here is from genome assembly GCA_034770305.1 of Trichogramma dendrolimi. Lineage (NCBI taxonomy): Eukaryota > Metazoa > Arthropoda > Insecta > Hymenoptera > Trichogrammatidae > Trichogramma > Trichogramma dendrolimi. Next base: position 7,292,156 of record JAPMIB010000001.1, read on the forward strand.
AAATTTGGTTTCAATTTTCGAAGACTTAACTACATAATTCTATAGCACGAATCTCGATAATGAAGCATCATGCAAAAAAGGTTGAATATAAACAAAAATTAAACGATTTCGTATGTTGTACTGCAACAAATTAAAATATTAATTTTTTCTTTGGTCTAGCACCGGTTAAAATAAAATAATTTTGGCAATCACGTTCGTCTCACGTTTTGCTGATTTTTGAAAATTCAATTTCCAAGTATTACGCAAATGAAGTCTTATGTATGATTAACAAAAATGTAATGTGAAAGATTTATTCCAACAATTTGTCGTCTCATTTAGTAAATTATTTAGTGAAATTCACAGGTTCAACATTTTCTAGTTACGATTTAGTCACAATTTTATGCTTCATTTAAAAATAATAAAAAATGACTTCAATTTTTTTTAATTAACATCGCTATTGTATACAAAAATTTAATTTATATGTAGTCATTCGAGCCATTGAACGATTAAGTATTTCAAACCGATCAAGTCATTTTTTGCACTTCTGTTTGTACATTTTTCTTATCTTCCGAGAGTCGAGTGAGTAAAGTCAAGCAACAAGATATACTAAAAAAAGTACATAGAAAAATTCCTCTTCTAGATCCATTTTCTGTTTTTTATGTAACAATCATTTAACTTCTTTTGCTAATTTAAACTCCTTAAAGGAAAAAACGATCTTAATGATGTATCATACCAAAAAATAAAATAAAAGAGCCCCTTTGATCAAGAATATATTTCATTTAATATCAAATACCCTGTGAAGTTTCGAAGAGGTTTAAGAGTCACATATAACGACACAATCTCGCAGCCACGCAGTATTTTGACGTACTTAGAGTTTCGTAAGCTCATCATTATTCACGGACTTCATCTGAAAACTGTGCAAAATAAATACGTTCATAACGAGGTACAAGATTTGTTCGTTTTTTCAAAAAAGCCACTGCGATGATTAATTGAAAGTAAAGAAAAGAAGAGCTGGATGAAACAAGCTTGTTTTAATTTTTTTTCACTGTAAAGCACGTGACGAGCGATTGAACGCAGCAATTAAATTCACATGTTCTAGCAAAAGATTTTCCATTAATAGCTAATCCTGCTGCCAGAATATAATCTGTTCTGGCTTCTAGATAGCCGAGCTTAGCCAAGAGTTTACTGTGTAGATGGTACATTTGGATATGTTCATAAATCATTTCGTCAAATTTGATTACAATTTACGTATACGAGTAATTTAACGATTTAAACCTTTAGAGTTGAAATAAACACCTGAAATCTTAATCAATGTTTTACAATATTACTAATAGACGAACAACACATAAAAATTATTGGAAACAAACTTTAAGCTTTACTATCGATTCTACATCGAACGTAAACCTGTGCGTAAGTTCGAAAGCGCGAAAATCTTTAAAAATAGTTGCTGGCGTCGATGATTGCGCGCGCATATCTGCTCAACATCATTCGTGTAAGCGCGAAGTGCGTCATCGACCATGAAAATGATCCGACGTCAATCAGAACGAGAGTTGTTTTATCGACGACTGGCACACAGAGCGCAGAGTCGCGCGAAGAACATTTTTTTCTTCTAGTCACAGATGTAGTTGATGTCACTGTTCGAAATAACCAATTTTCAAGTGTTAAAACACGCTGTATGCATGTGCATGCGAGCACGCGCGTCGTTTCTAGCAAGTGAGTCGATATAATTGAAAACTCACAAAGAGAGGGTGCCTCTGACGTCTTGTCAGCGCTGCAGTGTATATATAGCGCACACATTTATGATTATGCGAAGAGTTGAAAAAGGAACCGCTCGACTCGGAAACTTTCCCCTCGACTCTTGTATCGGAAAATTAAATTTCCATTATCTTGAGTAATTTTTAAATCCGATCAAGACCTTCTGAAATCTCGAGCTTTGAGATAAAAACGGAAGTAGCAGTTGACGAGGAAGCAATGGGAAAAGTTATCGGATGAATTTGTTTTTTTTTCTCTCGGGTGACATAACGTCGCAATTTTCGTGATCGTTATTTTGCTGCATTATGTTAGTTACCGAGAAAACGTAACATAGATGAACGTCATCTTTCTCTTTGTCTTATGAAAGAAAGCAGAGATGCGTCATAATAATTAATGAGAATATGGCACAGCATATCCATGTCGAGCATCTTGATGAACAATCAAACAGAGAATTTATTCGCCCAATGGAAAATTAAAACAAAAGAGGAAAAAATAAAACTTTTCTTATTAAATCGAGGCCGAATTCGGTTATGCAGCTCCCAACGAAGAAAGATGAACATTGGCTGATCTATCAATAGCGTGTGTAACTGAAAAGAGGCGATTCCAGGAGCTAATTTAAAAAAAGTAATTATTAGACCACCTGCTCATGTTTCTCTATATGATCAATGAAAGCCCACGCAAAATTTATACGCCAGCTCTTCCGCACTTGTGTGTGCTGCGACGTAGCATCAAGACGCGTGCAAAATTCCACTGCACGTTGGATACGTGGTATATGCACGTCGAGTCTTTTTTTTTACAAGCTATTTCGTATAAAGCACGACATACCCAAGAGAGAATCGTGTTGGAGATCGCGAAATTTTTGTGCATGCGGCAAAAGATAACGAAGTCAGCAGACGGTTTGTGCACATTTTCTGCTAATCTTTTTGTTTATCTGGAGAAAAAAAAGAGAGTCAATAAATAATTTGAGAGAGATGCAAAGTAAGATAATCAACCAAGTATAAACTTTCGGTTGAGCGATTTTTGCGTCGCATTTATATTCTCGCATTTTGGAATTATTTCGTTTCGATAACTCATTGGAGATTACGTTCGCATACGTACCGAAATGAAAAATCACCATCAGCCAGCAGCAGCAAGAGCGGCGAGTGCGTGATATTCTCTCTTCCCCAATCGCTCATTACAATCTTCTTACGCGTACAATCTTTGTTTTGCCCATACACGTACGGAGAGTACACTACATTTATATCCAAGAAGCGAGCGTGTCAGCTGATTTTGCGCCAACAAAACGCGGTGTGAAATAAACTGACAAAGGAGAGAGAGAAAGAGAAATTTTTTCTCTCTCCTACGTTATAGCCACTCGCAAAGAAGGTCACGGTGCGCCCGAGCGACGACGTCATCGCAGACCGTTTCGATCATGTGCGCGAAGCCGACACTTTGCCTTTCGTCAACCGTTATATACACATATTACGCTTTTTTTTCTCGTTTTCACCTATCATAATAACGCTAGCGTTGAAAAGCGCAATTTTTTTTGCGTCTTTGTTCTATGATACGTTGCTCTCATTATTTTTTTATCGTAGTTTTACTATGGTGATAACAGCTGATACATCATTAATCAATAATTTATTTCTTAATTAACGTACGAGAATATAACAACAAACGTCGAAATTTGTAAAAGTTACGAATGTCATTACGTCGATGACGTTGCGGGCACAAACACGTATTTATATGCATGCAATATCAAATGTTTTTTTCGAACAATGAGTGCTCATGATTAGCTGAGGTTTCATAAATCCGACTGCGATCGTGCATTATCGAAACATGCGTAAGAAGCGCGTAATTGGTATGCGTTGTCACGAAAATCTCGGCTTACATTATATTACATTAACATTACAGATGTTAAAATATGCAAATGTCAATTAACGCCTCGCGCGATCGAAGTGCGAGTACGCAGCCAATTACGGGCTCGCGCGAAAAATGACACACAGCAAGAGTATATATATTATTTTCGTTTGATATTGAGATGTATTATATGCGCCGTTCGCCGTATCTATATGCCATTATTATTTAAGCCATTTGCACCGCGAGAGATGGAAAATGTTCTCTGTTGCTCTTGATAAAACAAAGTAAATATAACGAGCACAGCTGCCGACGCGCCGGTTGAAGTGGTTTACAAACTGAAAATGTAAATGAAGGACGCGCGCGGCGCATCACTTCGCATAATGTATTATATATTATAATGTATACACATGCAATGCCGCGCGAACGCAGATCAATTGTGCACGTATACATTCTCTCTCTCTCTCTCTCAATGGCAATCGTATTTTCCATATATTTATTCGGTCGCTCTTTCGGCAAAAATGAAAAAAAAGCGGACGGAGAGAAGCCGACACGAACAAATTGAAGATAGATAAACATTTTCCAAGATATCAGACGTGTACACACACAATACACACACGCGTACATTCTTTAAATAATCACACTCAACCTTTCGAAAACACTGATTTTTCTGCCCTGAAAATTTTTCTCTTGCTCCATACAAGATTGCACTTTGTTTCGGGCGCGCGTCATAATATTATCGTTGCTGGAATTGAAGAATAATATTTTCACCCCGAGGACGCGGCGGTACGGTGCATTTTTGCGCGCAGCTCGGCATGCGATCTCTTGGCGAGCGTAATTCTAAAATTACGCACCTCACCTTTCGAGTGGCACTCTATACAGCCGATAATCCAGCCTTTGGCACGAGGTAACGTTCTTGCCATCGTCTCGAGCGAGGTGATTTTGATCTCTCACATTCGAAATCGCGCGAGCCTCTGTTATACTTTGACCGAGAGCATCGCGATACATCGTCCCAAATACACATATCTCGTAAACGACTTCAATTGTCTTGAATTCGTCAGCTGCGCGAAGATATCCTACTTGTTGCTTGCACTCGTTCTAAAAATACTGCATAATTGTGCATGCACGAGACACGAGGCGTACGTACCGTACTCGTACATCTCCTGACTCTCTGTGCAAATATACGCGACGAGAGACTCTGCCTCCGCGCGCACAGTAGGCTTATCGGCCATTGTTCCGTTAGAAAAAAGCCATGTTATTTTTTTCGCTTCTTATATTCGACATTTGCTATAAACGTCTAAGATTAACGCTATCTCGCGAAGAATCGGATTCGATTGCGCAACTTTCGCCAAGTTTCGACGTTATCGCGTCAAGGTTTATTCGATTCCTAAGCCCCGCGCTTAACGTGCAATCCTAAAGCATTTTATCTCGCGCACGTGCATATGAAGTGTAACGCATTAAAGAGAAGCGAGGCAGGAAGTCGCGTATACTCTTTTATTTTATATTATAAATACGAGCCCATGACAGAACTGTATGCAGAGAAATTCGGTGGGCAAGATCAGCACGCACGCGCGCAAGTCCGCTGGAAATCAGCCAGAGATTCCGTCGTCTTTCCATGTGAATGAACTCGAGCTTTGAAATGCATATAAACTCGAGACCGTTTTTACTGCTCTTTTTCGAGCGCGATAAATCCGCGTTTGCTTTAAACCCCAAATAATTGCTAGATTTTAGTAGATTTGAATTTTTGCTTCATCAAGCACAGATAGAGTTTTCAAAGTGTCATAAATTCGACGTTCATCGATAACATAAACAATAGCTACATCGAAATTGATCCAAACTATTTGACCCACTATGGTATTGTGTTCCTAAACACAGATTATAAGATGAATGGTGTTTTCGTGTATTTTGACTAATCAATTTGAAAAACAAAAGTTTAGATACCGAACTGTAAGAGAGTCAATTCGTATTCAAATTACCTGCGACGGGGATCAAAGCTCGCAGAGTAGGCTTTAAATTCATCCTATTATCCGATCGGATGACGATCGCAGAACGAAAACGCGCGTAGTGTATTCCGTAATAAACAAACGGATGTCCGGACTCGTCCGTGCAAAAGAGAGAAAGAGAGTTAGCGAGCGAGTGAGCGAATAAGGGTATTATAAAAGTACTGCGTTTGCGTACCGAGTACAATTAAATTAAATAAAAGTCAATTTTAAACTTTGCGGTGCATACTCCGGATAAACTTTGCACTTTATTTACTAAACAAATTAGTAGATAAGGTTTTTCCATCGAAAAAAAGTGCAGGACTTTGTAAAATTCGACGACGCAGAAAAGCTCGTAAGATTACAAGAAACTCGCAAACTATCAAATTCACAAAAACAATCTGTAACTGCACGTAATATTCTTCGAATGCAATCGGCAATTGCGTAATTTTTTTTCGATTCTATCCATTATATCACGATCGCTTAATTACATTTTGCTTTAAGCTCTCGGCAGCGGTTTTTTTGAAGTTTTCCGATTTCGCGGCAAGAGCGACGAAGGGCATAAAACAGAGAGATTAAAGAATTTATTGAAGCCGCGAAGTAAATACGTAGCGAAATCCCTAAGAGATTTATAATGGACTATATTTTTTTCTCTGCACACGTCAGATCGGAATAAGAAGAAAAAAAAAATTGTCCACGCAGCTGACGAAGTGAGATCAGCATGACACATCGACAATCTGTGTATTATAATCATTACTTACTCGTCTTACGTTGGACATTAAAAAACTTTTAATGCGGTACGATTCACTACTGCGATGGACTGTGAACAAGTTTATGCATTGTAACGGCCGAGAGTGGAAAAGTTAATTTTAACTTTGGTACAATATAAACTAAAAATGTAACGATTATCTTCTCCAAGAAAGCTCCTCGCTTAAATTATTCACACATTACAGTGGAGTATTATTAAACGCAGACACCGAGGTAAAAATTACAGGCGCGAATATAATCGTAAAAGTAGCCAAGTATACATAAATATTATTATAACACTCGCTGCACTGCGAGAGAAGATTAAACGTGTCCCCCGCACGCGTATAGCAGTGGTGTATAGCGTTTGCGTGGTAGCTGCTCGAGATCTCCAATGGGTTCAATGACGTCAAAAAACGTTATGCACTTGCTCACGTCGCCTGACATTTATATATATGCTGCTGCTTTAACTTCTACCACCCTGTGATGCGTTTATATACGCACACTACATCCACACTCGGGAGAGAGAGAGAGAGAGAAAGCATTTCGCTCTTTGCTCACGCAACTATCGAGTTTTTGTGTAGATCTTGTCTTCATTGTGACGTCAACTTCCGCGCTTTTTTCCAATTTGTATGCGGGATCTATTCTAAGTTATATTTAGACTAATAAAAGTAATGTATAGAGTTTTTTTTACAACTATTCAATGCCGAGGCAATGTCAATTTGATAAACGTGTTTATCGAATCAAATCTCAGATAAAAGTCGGATTTCTACAGTCTATAAACTAAAGCGCGTGCTCACAAACCCCGAGAGTATTCCGATGGATTTTCTGTTAATGCTAAAAAAGATTGTAAACATCGCGTTCACGGGAGTGCATTACGTGTATGAAATCGGTCGGAGCTTTTAAAGCACATCCGCGCGTGTGCAGCAATATTTTGACTTACTATGAAGCGCGTGTTGGAAGCAAAGGTTTAATGTTCAAGTACCTATAAATACACGCGCCGTGAATTTCATCCTCTCCGATTCTTGACTGCTGCGCTGTTGCCGCCGCTCGTGCACTTGTGTTGCAGTTCTCTCTCTCTCTCTTTCTGCGTCGGATGATATGGATAAGATATATAGGCCCCATAGTTTAATTGGTGCCTGTTTACGATGTGTGTGCCCCTCTACACTGCACAGCCGATATATAAAAGGCAATGGTAATTGGATTTGCTCGACGACGAATTATTAACGCGCAGCGCTTTTTTCAATGCTATGTATATTATGCGTGAAACGCGTGGTGTGCACTTCGAGCAAAGAACGTCGGTTACTTATTTTTCAGCATTAAAAAGCCAATTATCGCTAGTTTTAAATCACACCTATTGCCATTCATTGTTGCTCCTTTTTTGCTGTCGGAATAGCCTTCAAATCATTCTTCGATTAACTCTAATGGAATTACGGAAATCCAAAGCTTAAAATCTCATCAGAGACACACGATTTTCTCTAATTAATGAGTAAAAATCGCATTGGTTTTTTTTCCATAAAAGTGATAAAGTCCTTGGACTTGAGAAATTGCTGTACACGTGGAGTTGACATAATATTTGAGGTTGCAGGTTGTGCGCAAATAAGGACTGAGCGATATCAAAACTCCTCGTTACCCTCAATGTATTTTTACATTAAAAATTCAAAGACTAATCACTTTGATAATTTTTGTATTCAATAGATTTTAATTTTTTTTCTTATTCTAATTAATATTTTTTATAAATGTTTCATTATTTTTCCAATACCAGATTGAAAAAACGCAAATTTAAGTTCGAACCGGTTGCGAGCATACACTTGATCAAATATAATTAATCTGATGGTAAATTATGTATTATGGTTATTGACACATTATCGATTTCATGTAATCTCTCTTGTTACAATTATCGCGTAACTTGATTTTACACAGTTTTTGTCACAACGCTATCTTTTTCAAAAATGTTTATTAGTGTGATTTTTTACTTTTTTTTATCTACATTAATAGCGTTTTTTTACCATGTATGATATCGACACTTGATTGTTACACATATTGATTTCATATATAGTTTCATTTAAAAGGCATATTATATATCAACGATAAAGCTAAAACCTTCCGATGTCATTATTAAACGCGAACGAAATAAATAAATAAAAATAAAATCGACTTCCTCGCCTTGCTGTTTACAAAATTGTTAACCCGTTATCGTTGGTAAAATTTTGCTCTTGTCTTAATTGCTCAAGCGCGTGTCTGATTTTCTCTCGGAACGAAATCGGCAAGGCCCACGAGCAAATATAATAATGCATCGGTTTAGCTATACATTCGTATCAAAATTGTTTTCATCACTGTTAACTAGCCGCGCCGAGCCATTATTGTCCCATAAATCTCGGAAAAATCTGATAAGAGCTTGGAAAGTATCGATATATCCGTTAATCCTTTCTCTTTAAAAGGAGCAGTAAAAAAAATAACGCAAGAAAAAAATAACAGTCATCATTCGCCACTCGAAAGTTAGGAGGTACAAATCACGCGGTATTCAACGCGAGGAGAACATATATATTACGATATATAGTGCGTGCGGTGGCCTCGTCTCGGACTCTTCTACCAAAAAAAAGGAGCTCCGGAGTTCGAGCAAAGAAAAGCAAAAGTGCAGATAATACATACTCACGTACACACATACACATACATAAGACAACATCGAGAGGTACATAAGATACACGTAGAAAGAGAGAGAGAGACGCACGGCGCACACAATACCCGGCTCACTTGCCCCACTCTACTCGCTGCGGCCGCATACACCTCTATTATATCTTTCTCTCTCTCTCTCGCTTCTCTCTATTTTCCGGCTCTGCAGCAGCGGCGTCGTCGTTACTATACCGTTCTACGCTCAAGAATATCATCAGTCGTGTGCTTATACGGAGTCAGACAAGTGCTCCTCGCAGTGCGTTCGTGGGCAGCTCTGAGCGAGCACGAGAATCCTTTTGGCTCGGCAGTTTTTTTCGGCCCCGCTCGCTTATCCTCGAGGCTATGTAACGTGTAATCGTGTCTCGAGCACGATAATAAGTGCTCCGATCGTGTGCAACGAACAAAAAATACTTTTTAAAAAATGGATTTTTATTTTATCGTGTAAGCTTCGACCGAAGAAAACAGTTAAAAAAATAAAACCTGTGAATTATCGAACGCAAACCGCATCAATCTGAAAGTGTTGTAAAAAAGTTATTTCGATTATAAGCTTAAACTTGTGATATTAGAGTTATAGTATATCGTTGATAAGAAATATAAGTGATAAAACAATGGCTCCCGCTCCCGAAGAGACCTATGTAAAACCCGCTCCCGAGGAGACGTGTATAAAATCCGCTACCGAGGAAAAGTGGATACATCCCAGTTCCGAGAAGGTGTACGTAAAGTTGAAACCCGGAGAGATGTTCATGAAATTCACTCCCGACGAGATGAAATTAAAAATCGATGATAAGATGATGAATCCCGAATGGACGAAAAATATAACCAAAAAAGTCTCAAAAAGTGCCTCGATGCAGCTCATGAAGCAAAGCACCGTTGATCTCAACGACAAAGAAGCCGGCAGTGCCTACAAAAGCATTCGTAAACTCTTGCGTCGATTTAAACCACGTAATAGTAAGGATTCTTTTTTGTTTAGACAAAATAATTGCAGGCCTGACTGTTACTTCTCCTCTTCTATTTTTTCCGACAACTTTCTTTCCGATAAGAATTAAGTCAAGGAGGTGCTGCGACACAGAAATGTAGCAGGGTTTTTTTTGCCAGGCCTTGAGACACACTGATCTGAAAATCGAAATGTATTGCTGCGGCTAACGTATTTCCGAGCCAAAAATGCATCGGCATCGCTTTGAATTCATGCGAGAGACCACTATTGCTTCTTATTCCAAGATAATATTTGAATAAAATGATTGCCAGTAGTTTTAGTAAATCGTAAAGAACAATGAATACATGAAATTGTTATCTTTTGCAAAAATCTGCGGATTATGCCAGGAAATAAGATTTGAAGTACGTTTCAATTGTAATAGGATTATTAATTAGGTATGCGTGATTCATTATGACCGGAACAATACGCACGAAAAACTTTCACTTCAGTAAATAAGAATTTGAAATTAATGAATTCCAAAATCACTGCTCAAAATGTATTGAGAGCTAGTCATAAGACACACATCAGTCAAGACATCCTCACATCTTGTCAGTAGCCAATTCTAACATAGATTCATTAGTTTATCTTTGAAATAGATCTTTTGTCCGAAGCTTGACTTTTTTTTTATTGTGTGTCAAGGAAGATTTTATATACAAAACAAAACAGGCTATTGTTTTAAGTATTGTTGAACTAATTTATCGTAATAGATTCTTCTTTACGTAACTAAATCTATACATCGGAAGTTCGATAGGCTAAACCTTATTTTTTTTGTCAATGCATATTGGATGCAGGCACGTGCGAGCCTGAGATTCGATTTCTCTTTCGATCAACAATGTACTCTTTGCATCATTGAATTGTCCACACACGCACGTACACTCGCGCATGAGTATCATTACTGGAAGCCCTACTAACTTTGCGTACCGACGTGTATATATATTTTTTATGATACAAAAAATCAATAAGCGTGTAGATGTATTATTAATCCTTTGATACAACTCAAATGATAGTCTGATACATACCTGTGAGAGTGTATATTTTTAAAAATACATTAACTTTTATCTCCACGTTCATCCTCGATAAAAATTAACCGCGACGCGGAGAAAAATATATTACGAGAGGTGCAGCCCACGTGCTGGGTTTTTTTTTCTCTGCTACTTCACAGGATGTATTCACGTAACGATAAAAAAATGTATGCATATACGCGCGACTCGTAGCGAAATTTCTTCCTACATGCATTTTAAATAAACAAGGAAGCGCTTGAAAAGCACCGCGAAAATATAGACGGGCGTGTGCACTCTTACACACGCACGCACACACACACACGCATGCCGTACGCGCACCCAATCTATTTCTAGATGAAAATTTTTGCTCTTTGCTTCACGTGAAAACATTCCGCCCGTAAGCCAGTTCACAATTTGGTATCGCCGAGGCAACTATTACTCGAAACTTTCGATAGAGATTTTATCTGACGAATTTTTATCACTCGAACTCGATGATTTTTTTGTAGCTTTTGGCGTGTACTTCGATTAAGCAAAAAAAAAATGGTGACGTCTGTCACGTGGTCGAGATTGTCGACACGCGGTTACCTATCTTCTTTTTACGATTGTGGTTTTCCTTGTGCTCCGTACCTCTAATTTTTTTTCTTTGCAATTGTCTCGTTTGTTAAATCACTGTACACGTGATTTTATACGCCACCTTGAAGTAGAGAGAGCTGTGAATGCCTTTTGTAAGCTGTAATTGCAACTTTTACCCAATAATTTATCAGAACTTTACTATCATCATTTTATGCTCATCGGTTTATAAAGTGAAAAAGTATCGATGCTCGATGCATTCAGAGAAATGAAGGCTTTATCTCTCGCGTTTCATTGAATACAGTTTTCATTTTTGACTCGAATTTTCCGAAAATCGATTAACACGCTGACAATAATGAGCCGACGTGAATGTAAACGAGATTGACGGATGATAAAATCGTGTTTTTTAATTCAAGTTTGTTTATTCACTGAATTAAATTCATTAATAAATAATCGCATTTATCAATGAATTGCGCTCGATAAAGCTCGTAACGTATTTGCATGAAAAATATATATCAAGCACGAGTACAAAAAATAACATAAATAATATAAGTAATAAATAATATACATAAGTATATGAGTGTGACACTAATCGAAAATGCTTCCAATCGATCTCTAAAAAAATGCAAGTGCAACCACATTCATTGCTATAAATAAAGGGCCTTACCAAAAATATCTGCTCGCTCGCGAGCAACTGCGCGTTTTATGCACCGCTACGGGCGGCGTGTGTTTTATGCGCGATCATAAGTGGTCGCGTGAAATTCCAAGCTCAAGCGAGCAGTATATAGTAGTATAGACCTGAAACAGAGATTTTAAGCTAAAAAGAGAAGGCAAAAGCATAGCCGTCGTCGTCGTTCATTGCAGAGCCGTTGCCCCATCGGGAGCAAAGCCGACGGCGCCTCTCTTGCATGGAGTCTTCATCTTTTCATCGCAGGAGATTCCGACGTGAGAACAAACATTAATTCGAATTATTGTTTCCGGTTACGCATTCCTCTGTTATAATCCGTCTTTAGGGATGAATCATCGTTTGCTTAGCATCGGTGTTTTGAGCCAAAAAGAGCCACACGTAGAAAAAAAGATAACCTGGTCGCGTGTCGACTATAGGTTATGCAGGTTCACGTGGACTGTACCAAAAAACATTAACAATATTCTTTCGACGTCGGCAAGCTCTATTCTCTCTTTCTCTCGGCAGAAATGAGGAAGAACAAAGGACGACTTCATTAATACCGAAGAGCAAGAGCTGCATACGTAAATGCACGATCTATATCTCTATGTATAAGTGCACAAACAAATTTGCACTTTTCTCACGAGACTCATTCTTCAACCTCGCAGAAGTACTCTTATCACAGAAATTTCCGAGATTCGTTTTTGCCGCCTCGCGCGTAATGTTTACAACTGTCACTTTATATTACCGTAATGAAAGCGAGAGAGAGAGGGTAAAGATCAAAAGAGAGTAGGTTACAGATTCGAGAATCTTATAAACAATAAGAGAGGCTCATTGCTTAGTCAGTGCGATCGAATTTCGAAAACATAAGCGGGGACACACGTCGCCCGCCAGGCCGAATAAACACCTCGGCGTACGTGTCTGCTCTGCAAGTACTTGCACGGCATAAATCTCAGCTTCACACAACTAGACGTCATGAAAGTTAAGAAATACGCGAGCCGCAGCGATTTGTCGGTGGAAAAATTGGACGATAAATCCTTGTCGAGTAATTTGACAGATTCCTCGAAGAAAAGGGTTTGCCGAGTGCCCCCCGAATCGAGTAAACCAGGTATTTCAAAGAGGCCCGTCGTCAGGGTATCGTCCAACTCCAGTGAACTAGATATTGCAAAAAGGTCCCTCCGCAGGGAATCGTCGACTAACAGCGAACCTCCGATAACCGCCGCGACACTTTTCGCTGAAAGTTCATCAAGAAAGATACTAACCACGGCCAAGAGAAAAATTAAAACGGCTTTACCAACAAGTATGTTTTCGTACGTTAGGAACCGATATTTATTGCGGTACGAGCTTTCATATAAACACATACATACATTGTCGTGTATCGATGGAACGTCGCTACAAGTTAGCTCTATTGTGTGAACCCGTTAGCAGACAATCTATTTATTTCAAACGAAAGTTTGTTTTAGTTCGGCTCGAGAGCGAAAGAGTAAAAGAGGGAGAGAGAGAGCGAGAGAAAAATGACGTCAGGACTTGCAGCTACGCAAGTTCGTTATTTTTATGATTAGCCATTGATAAAGTCAAGCTACGTCGAGCTAACTCGATCAATGAGTAAATGATATAAACATAATAAACATATTGTTCTCCTTGCTCGAGCGTAAATACATTTCTTGAAAATTCCACAACGTACACATTTTTACATACGCTATACCAGTATCGTGCTCGTATACTGGTATATTCAATAAGTGCACTCTTACGCTCTTTCTCTCTCTCTCTCTCTTTCCAGTACGCGAACCTACGCACATTATTCACTGACATCTATCTACCCGGGAGAAAAAAAAATCAATATAATAACATTTAAGTAACGCGCTCATAGTTGCGCGAAAGATGCGCTGCATGCAACGCATTATATACTGTGTATGTGTGCGCCAGTGTGTGGGACGGCGCTTGTTGCGGTCGTGTGCACTTGTCCGGCTACTGCACGGTATGCAATAATATCTGCTGTTGCTGCAGTAGCGCGGAAAACTCGCGCGCGCGACCGAAGAAATGTCACACACGCGCTCGGCCACTATTGTCATTATTTTTTTAATAGCCTTCTCTGGTCAATCTGCTCGCGACGAGGAGTGAACAGGTCGATATTGGAATGAAATACAAGTAGTCTGGTCGAGCTTGATCGATGACGACTTGGTGCGGTACGTTAACGTCAATCGGATCTCGGCACACTTTATATACGCCTCGCGCGCGCATCTCGTGTCGCGCCATTATGCATGCGATCTCTGAATCGCGCGTATTATTCTCAAAAATGTACCTTACAAGAACGAGAGCTGCTGTTGTGTGTGTCGCTTTTCCGCGAGCGTGGAAAATGCGAGAATGCGAAATATCCACCGACGTAAAAATTGTTCACTCGGCTAAACATTTTTGATGTACGATACGAGAGCTCGTTCGTTTTTATTTTCTCTCGTAAAAAAACGCATAATCTTTGTCTTTGCGTTGGACCGTATCCAGTAATGACTTTTTGCCTGCGTTTGACATGGAACTTTTTTATCCAGATAATATTGTAACTAAGAGAGCAGCGATATTTCTTTTGTGAAATGTACCATTTTTCGTGCTTTACGCTTCCTTCGCTACTTTTTATTATTCAATATTTGAATATTATGAAATAGTACATAATACGAACACGTGTTGATTTTAATCGTGACGTTTATTACGCTCGCGTCATAGTGTTCTGATTTTTGATATAATTAAGGCCAGCTATCAGTGCATAAATATTCAATGGCCCAGGGGCTTTGCATAGGAATTGAGATAATTTATGCCGCAGCACGTGACGAAATTATACCCTGTCTATTATTTTGATACATGCTTTCACCATGATTGAATAACTGAATTATCATGACAACTGTATTCATATTTTATTGATTATTTATTCGAATGTAATTATTGCAAACGCTTTACTATAATCGAAAACGTGTTTTTCTGTTTTTTTCTATGGGTGGCGGTGGCGGTTTGTACATCGCAGGCAAAGATGGCAGCAAGGTGACAACGGTCGTGGCGACACCCGGCGCTGGACCCGATCGTCCCCAGGAGATCGCCTACACGGACACCAAGGTCATTGGTAATGGCAGCTTCGGCGTCGTCTACCAGGCAAAACTCTGCGAGACAGGCGAGACTGTGGCTATCAAAAAGGTCTTACAAGACAAAAGATTCAAAGTCAGTATTAAAACATTTTTCATTAACTATTTTGTGCACTTTTAATGGTGGGATTTTCAATACTAAAGAAATTCTTATGCTCTTTTCAGAATCGAGAGTTACAAATAATGAGGCGCCTCGAACATTGCAACATCGTCAAACTAAAGTATTTCTTTTACTCCAGCGGTGATAAGGTAACTTTCGATTGCATTAATTCATTCTTTTTTTTTCAATTAAGAGTGAATTCAAATTAAAATTAATTGAGTCTGTTTAAAAAATTCTATTTTGGCCAAGTCGGAAAGTATTACATTTAAATAGTGAGAAATGAAAAAAAATGTAATCGTTCACAAATCTTTTGTTCAATTAGTAGTTGTTTCGCATGTTTCTTTCTTCATTAGAAAATCTTATTTCACATTTTCAATTTTTTTTAAAAGTTAGTTCAATCTTATTATTTCAAAAACAAACTTTTGTTAATTTCGTTAATTTGGTTCATTCATAAAATGAAGTTTCTTTCATTTATTCCTTAAATCATTCGATTCAAATGTTCGCGAAAGAACGATTCTAAGTTTTTATTATTTAATTTAATGCATGCCTCACTCTTTATATTATTTTTTGTAGAACATCTTAAGCGCGACTAATCCAGTTTTTCATGTGGACGTAAGTTAAAGCGTACCCCCGTACTGTAGACATAGAGTGATATATTATATCCTTTGGCGAGTCCATTAGGCAGCCACGCTTTTATGAAAAAAATGTATTGATTTACTAATAATAGATATCGAACATGACAAAGTTTTGCTGTGTTTTCGGAGGATAATTCACGATTGAAACGGGAATACTGAGAAAAAATTACTGCATTAATTGATTAAGTCTAGAAAAAGCTCTGCGCTTGGCTAGTCAATGTAATTTGTTTTTTCTGAAAGAACCCTCATAAAATATCAGTATCAAATCTTTATTACCCCAACTTATTTGAACTATGCATTACATAAAATAAAATGTTCTATCAGAAAAAATATTTTCTACGAAGCTAGAAAAACGAATTATGTACAATCACCTTTATGATATTGTCATTTGACAAAGAAATTTTTATTGCAGAAAGACGAGGTTTACCTGAATCTAGTTCTGGAATACATACCTGAAACTGTATACAAAGTAGCCCGGCACTACAGCAAGAGCAAGCAAACGATACCCATAAGTTTTATAAAGGTAAGCATCGCAAATATAATCATTTTATTTTTAATATTATCGAAGAATAGCACGTGGAGCGGTATGAAAAATGTAGAAAATCTGAAAAGTCACATTTATGTAACAGAGCGCGAGTTAGTTTCATCGCGTAAGTTGACGGCAACTCGTTTATATTTTAATAAATATAACTGTTGACAATGACAACATGAAGCTCTATTCTTGAACTCGGCTTTTATTGCTTTATGAATGTGCATTTGAAAGATGGCGCGAACTTAAAAGGCTGATAGTTATCTTAATCTTGGAGTATAACAAATTATTGCGATGAAATGTGAACAATGTCAGCTAATAAATCATACCTCGCTAAGTCTGCTTAGAACGACTGATGATCATTTTACATTAACAATACACGACATTGAGTTTATTTAATCTGATAGATTATTTTGCTCGTGATGTATGCTTTTGTCAATAAAAAAAAACAAGGCTCCAGCACAATATTGCAATTTGCGTTAGAAAGCTACTCTTATCTAACAATTTCTTTCTAAATTTATAAATACTTTGACTAATTCTGTCTGTTTTTAAATTTTCAGCTGTACATGTACCAGCTTTTCCGTTCATTGGCATACATTCACTCGTTAGGGATTTGTCACAGAGATATTAAGCCACAAAATTTGCTACTCGACCCGGAGACGGGTATCTTGAAGCTTTGCGATTTTGGTTCGGCTAAACATCTCGTCAAAGGTGAACCTAATGTATCTTACATTTGCAGTCGCTATTACCGAGCTCCAGAGTTAATCTTTGGTGCGATCGACTACACTACTAAAATTGGTAAGTTCAGAAAGGATATGATTTTTATCCATTTTACTAAAATGAATGGTTTTTAACAACTATTTGATCTCTTTTTTAGATGTCTGGAGTGCTGGTTGTGTTCTCGCAGAGCTTTTGCTCGGTCAGCCAATTTTCCCTGGTGACAGTGGTGTCGATCAACTAGTGGAGATAATTAAGGTCCTCGGAACACCAACCCGTGATCAGATTCGGGAAATGAATCCAAATTATACTGAATTCAAATTCCCTCAGATCAAGTCTCACCCTTGGCAAAAAGTACGTTTGTTTTAATTTGTTTCCCTCCCTACAGAATATCCTCACTATGCACCGAATCGAAATGAAATGCGTTTCATTTCATGTATTTGTAACATTTCATGTGGATCTCTTGGTGACTAAATTTTTAAAAGCACAAATACTGTTAATACTCTTCATAATTCGAGTCACATGAGTTTTAGCTATTGATCGAATTGATAACCAAAATAATCAGTCACTGTTTGATATTCAAATCAATCATGCTCAAATAAATATACAAAGTTAAAGGATCAAGCGGCTGAATTTTCAAAAATCTGGAGATAAATAAGCCAAATTAAAATCATGTATCATACAGCATTTGTTTTTTCACATATATCAAATCATGATTTGCAGTTTATGCTTCAACGAATGAGCTTACCAAAATGTTCCACCGAGCACCAAAAAATTAGAGTAAGTGGTGATATAAAGCTTTGGAACATGTTTAAATGACTGCCACGTTATACGTTTTTCTACGTGTTTTTCTTTCTATCTGCCAGCTCGTTCACTAACAAAATAAAACGAGTGAAAGACTCGTGATTTTCATATCAGCGAAAAAGTAACTATTTTTTAGAAAAAAATTTTTGAACGGTCATAAGAACATTTTTTTCAACTCACTTTGTTTAGAAGAACCTAGTTTCCATATTCATTGGTTCATGTCCGTACTTGGCCCTAAAATAACTTGATTGTATAAAAGGTCTTATATCATCATACATAATTTCTTTATTGCTTGAAGATTATTGTCATATTACATGACTTCATTAGTATTGTCCTAGAACTTTTTGATAAACTGATAAAATACAAAAAGGTCTAACATTACTAATATTTTTCAATATAAAACATTTTCTGTGAAAAATCACTTACTCTGATGTTTTTGGGGCTCTCATATTTGGCACAAAGACAAGAAATATAAATATAAATTTAGAAATATTCATGAAGCTTATACGCATTACGTTTCCAAAACATTATACAAGTAACACCATAACAACTTTTGTAAAAAAGTTATCTAAAACTATGACAGTTACTTTACTGCACCATAACAAGTATCCATTCACCTCATAACACAATTAAAAAGTAACAATTATTGTTGATAAATTAAACGAAACTAAGTATTCATTGGTGTGAATAATTCAACGACAACATAATCTTAAAAATCAAGGCACGATTTAATTTATTATTCAATTCACGAGAAAAACATACTTAAACCATTGATGAACAATTATGTATCCCACGTTAAAAACAAAGGAAGCGTTTCATACCCCTTTACCACGAAGAAGATTCAAGTATCTTCTACTTAATTCTAAAAAATCGTTTGCAACAAAGAACTAATGACTAATTTTTGCTACTTTAATTAAACAAAAAAATCAGGTATTCAGAGCACGCACGCCACCAGAAGCAATGGACCTGGTTGCCAGTCTGCTGGAGTACACGCCCTCGCGGCGTATGACACCGCTGAGCGCTTGCGCCCACAGCTTCTTTGATGAATTGCGCGAGCAGGGCACGCGACTACCGAACGCTCGGGAGCTACCGCCACTGTTCAACTTCACCGAGCACGAGCTCAGGATCCAGCCTCAGCTCAACAGCGTGCTCATTCCTAAACACATTGAGCAGCAGCCGTCTCCAGCGACGACCCAGGCCGAGGCCAGCAGTGCGTCAGCAGCGGCGTCGAGCACAGCCGGTCCGACTCCTGGTACGCCCACCACGGCCGCGTCCGCTGCCGGCGGCAACGGGACCGAGACCGCTGCAGCCAACGCCGCGGCACAGAATGCCACTGACTCGAGCCAATCTAACATGGCTTAAATGGTAAGGTTTTTTAGTGATTATTTTCAAGCTCGAATAATGATCAAAAATGGTGCCCTGCACTGCAGCAAGTAGTGTTAATGTATCATGTATTACTATTTATTTTTACCGGCATATTTTATGAACCATTAGGGCAGCTGCCTTTATTGAGTATTACTAAATCAATAAAAATTATAATGTAACTCCATCAATAATAAATAGAGTTCAACGCAGAGCACCAATTTATTTCTTTAGTTTAAATTGTAATATTACATGTAGAAACATAAAATTTTCAATTATCAATTAAAATTAATTATCATTCAAAATTAACAGGTGTGTTCATCTTTGAAGAACAGACTTTTTCTCATCTTACTTTTCAACTGGCTCTTATGACACTTTCTTCAGTCGACCGCAACAATAACTTGGACACTCTTCATAGCATCAGCAATTTATGTGGATTAATTACACCAAATCCAAATACACATACATAATCATCGGCGTGAGATATACAAGAAAAATATCAAGATGGGCACCTATTTTTCATAAATCTTTCATAAATAAGGTAAACGAGCGCAACTCGTTTAATCTTCAATGCTTCAATTGTCAAGATTTGCATTCATATAAACGTGCATACAAATCTTCAATCTTATGCGACGAAATAAGACAAATTCTCTTAAATTGTGTTTCAATTTAGGAGGAACGACACGTAGGTGCATGAACACATGCATTCAGAGATGTTTGCGACTATGTTTTAATCATAGTAAATAATATAGGCTCGAGCCTCGCGATGTAAAAATTAACGAGGAAAAGAATAAAATTAATTTTCATGTTCTTATCCTCTAAGATTTGGTATCGAATATTTTTTCGAAATGTACATAGCGAAAAAAGTCAGACGGTAATCTTTTAAGACGATAATCTTTTAAGTTAACCAAACAAAATCAATTTGTGAATGTTAAATGTTAAATTTGACGATGCTTGGTATGAAAATTCTGGATGGAGTTATAATTATCAAGGAAAAAAGCCCACGCCACGTACAAGCACATTCTTACTTTGAATGACTAATTGTAGAATGCTTCTTCAGTATGATGATATTGACCGTATTCAAAATTTATATAAATTTTTGTATAATTTATGTTGGAGAAAATGTTTGACTTCGCTGAAATATGTTTGAAAGAATCGACATCAATCGAGCTTTTACCATTATTTATTATGATCACCTACTGTTGTGTTTATAATGTTAATTAAGAAAATCTTATGGAAGTTATTAAATAGCGAATCGAGTGCAATCATTTTGCAGTTTATTAACTACCGAAGCATTATACGACGAAACTCGGTAGGAGTGAAGTTTTTATGAATTCTGAGGTCCTGATTTAAGTACCATTTTTGATCGTCTGGAATTGGTCCAAATATATGATTAATAATTATTTAAGCCATTATTCTCATGATTAAATAACCAAAAAAGTAAAAATATAATCAAATTGATTATAGAAGTAAATATGTATAAATACTTTTTGGCTGTAAGTGTCTCTTTTCTTAGATCTCCACCATGTAAACTTTTTATTAACTTTTATTGAATATGATATTTTTTTATTCATGAATTCTTTGTAATAAAAAGAATGGTATTTTAAATATTTCGTGATTTTTTACTTGATATTTTAATTTATCATGACTAAGATAAAAATTTTGGAATCAAGATAGTTTAATATTTATATGGATATGGATCCATATAAAAATTTTTTCGACTATGTTGGTACCTACCATTCCGACATTAAATAAAGCAAATTATTTGAAACTCATGTTGTATTAATGAATTGTCTATCTATCTTATAAATATGCAATGTATTGTATTTTTGCAGTATAAGTTTAATTTTAAATTTCAATTTTCGATGAAGAGTTTTTATGTAACGTGGAAACGAGATAACGAGTGCTCTAACCAAAACGTTTCAAGTTCTAATGAGTAAATTAACGAAAGTTGAGTAAACGATGATACTGCAAAGATCGTGATGAAAATGTTCGTATTTAAATACCTGATGAGCGTCTACATATCAAAAAGAGTTGCCGCCTGTAGCAACTATTCGGCGATTGTTTGAATTTCCCTAATGTAGAAAAGTTATAATGAATAGGTGTGCGTTATTTGCACATTTAACTTCATCATTCTTATACAAATTTTATTTTTGTCTGTAGTTTTAAGTTTTTACTCATATTTTTATGACGTAGATATTGATATATACCGCTAGGGCATCAATTAAAGTTTGTCACTCGTTTTCATGAAAATGTTTTGAATAATTTAATCGGGTTCAATTAAGTAAGTCTATGTTGTATATGATATTACTGTTTGCAAAAAAAAAATCAATGAAAAAAATCAAAATTGTCGTTATTAAAGATTACATTAAATTTTATTGTTAAAAGTGTTGCGTGTTTGTTATGGTAACCAAATTATTTGGTTGCAGGATTTAAAGTAATAATATATAAGCGCTTCATTTTTATGTATCTAAAAACATGCATGTTTCTTTGGTCTCAAATATTAAATTTGGACGTCTTCCTCACATTGGAATATATTGTTTTATACAATATGTTCTTCGTACATATTTATTACAGATTATTTCACTCAACTAAATTGTTCAAACGTTAATGACTTCTACGTCCATTAATTTGTTTATTAAATCAAAAATTAAATAATGAGCTTTGACGGCTGGGCTTCTTTCTAATATGATGAATTACGTTTTCCTTTAAAAAACAAACATCATAAGCGCAACATTGATAAAGTCATTCATGAAAAGTGGTATAGTATTAAATATTTCTATACCATCGTCACATTTTAAGAAATATTGTTATATCATAAATATAAATATATAGAATTCTACTGAAAAAGTGGCAGGAATGTCGTACACCTCAAGATTATCGCGAAAATTTAATGAATGTATGTCAGCGTGATAAAGATATAGACGTTTTGGAAAAATTGTGAGCGCCGCCTGGCGACAACTTATTTGCGTAAAATAACATCTTATATAATATACATATATATTTATTGGACTAAATAAACTTATGATACGATAAAAAGTGAAACGATTCTTGATTTTTAACAAATTTTTGAAATAAATACATATAATCCGAATAACCGTTATTTAGTCTCTTGACATCTTGAGGATTATTGCAAAAACGTGCAAGTATCGGACGATCAATTGAAAATCGTTTGAATAATAACATAAAAAAATATATATTAAACGAATTGCGCAATCGATTTTACATGCTTAAGACGCAATGTGCTTTTATGTACTTCACTTTGAAAAAAAACTAACTGATATTGTTTGGCGTATTTATAAAAAGTACGACTAGGAAAACATAAGAATAAATGAACAATTGATGAATAAGGATGAGAAAGACAAGTCGCCTTTCTTTGACTGTATAGTAAAAAGAAATCTTTGGTGTCGAATTGATGTATGTACTTTAAAAAACGTACATGGAAAATATTATTAAAGAAAATCTTACGAAAGTGAAAGAACTTAGCATTAATTGCATAAGGATATTTAATATCTAATTTGTACAGTATAGAGCAAATTTCATTGATTGTTTTCTGGAATTAGTTTTTAGATGCGACATGTGTAAGCTTTGTAAATGTCGGTGAATTAAACGCTTCGCAAACTGAATTAAATGATATGCGCAAAGTTTAATTGGTTACATTTTCTTTTTAAAAAAATAACATCAATTAACTTGTTACAATGAGAAATTAGAAGATAGTTATTTTTTCTTTATTTCAACGATCAAATTTCTACTTGTATATGTAATTCTTGGGCCAACTGTTTTTTATATGAATAACAGTTAGTTAATTACCATTAATAATTTTATTTCTGATCATCGACAATGGAAAAAGTTATTAGAGCAAGTCTCGGAGCCACGCGCATTGTCGATAAGTAGTTTAATCTATTTTAACACTAAGCGAACCCGTGTAAAATACCGAAAGTTTACATTTAAAAATAGTATATAATATATATTATATATTATATAAATCTATAAATATATGTATGAAAAAACTGAACTATTATTACATATTCAAAATAATTTTAACCATAAAAGTGAAATATGAATTATAAAATCAGCTTCTGTTGTGACAACTACGAAAGAAAAATGTTAATCGATCAATACCGAAAAAAATCATTTATATATAAAATATGGAGGTAAAGCAAGTCACACGAAGTATAATTGATTTGAAACAATGAATTTTGTTACATGAAATATGCAGCAGCTCATACTATTGTGTACTGTCTCCTCGACGTTAAAAAAAATGTGTGTGTAAGAGCGAATTGAACCTTTGAGGTTTAACGCGTTGATCACAATTGAATTTGTTGAATAATTGCAAAATACCGCTTCACTTATCAATCGCGCCACTCCCTTCACTCAAACTTCATGCTCGGCTGTGGCCTGATAAAGTTTCGCTTGGGAATCATGACTTCGATCGAACAATTTCAGTTCCTGCTTATGAAATGCGTTGTAAGCCTGATGGTGCATAGTAAAATTAAATAAAGTGCATGTATATAAATATATATACTGTTTTATATGAGAATGCTTAGAGTACATAGATCTTGAATATTTTATTTGGGATTATTAAATGTGTATATAAGTAATGAACGAGAAGCCTTTGACTTTCATTTGACAAATAAGCTGAAATGAAATTTTTGTAAATAAATTAATGAATTGGAGCCAAGAACCATTGTGTTTTATAGTTTACGTGGGTTCAGCAGTTGAAGACCAATGCAATAATTTTTTGTAAATATTTCGAGATCTTTGCATAGCAAATTATTTATCATAGTTTTTTCTAATTATTTCTTAAATATTTTATCATAATCTATTAACCTTACACATATGGCAGGTCAAATTCATGAAAATATCTAAAAGCACCAATAGAAGTCATGATTTCCAAATTCAATGTTCATATACAACAGTGTCAAGGATCCTTGCTTTCATATTTTGACACAACTTCTAGATAAAGGAAAAAAACTAAGGCGATAAGTGTAATAATTGTTTACAATATGGGTAATAGTTATATCGATTAACCATTTACAATAAAGTTTAATGAACGCATACATTTAAAAAAGCTAATTAATATTAAATAAAATCAAGTTTAGAAACTAGAGTTGACGACGATATCTTGCGTATGTGTATAATTATTAAGTGTGATGTAGTGAATGTATCGATGAATATATGAGCGAGGAATTAAAGTCGTGAGAGATAAATAATTATTATAACGAAAATGCAGTGAAGCTTGTGTTGAAAATCGGGTGCATATACGTATAACTTGTAGATAAATGTAAACGATGATAATGCGCCAACTTCATTGTTTAGTGCACCAATCGCATGCAAACAAAATTTAATATTAAAATTTAAAAAAAGTAAAATAAACAATTTAGCGATAATGCACCTTGGATTATGTTCGAGGCAGAAAACCGTAATTATGAATCGTCAAAGGGATTAAAAATTAATGTTCTCATGCTTCGGACGATGGTCACAATTTACTGTTCGAGTGCCGCGAGTCTTGACATATAATGTAATAATTGTATTGTTCGACCGAGTCTATATTCCTTTTTATTTTTTTGTAACTTATATCATTGAGACGATTTTAATTTTAGTGATGCATATTTATTAATTAACTCATAATAATAAAAAAATTTAATGGATAATTAATTGAAAATTGGTTTATAAGTGTCTTTCAAAACCCTCTCATTTTATATCTATCATTTTGTGTAAAGCATTTTTCCGTTGAATCGATATTCATGTATGTATAAGATTATTCTGTATATTATTTAAAGCGACGATTAAATAACTTGTAAAGACTCAAACCAACCGACTGTTCATTTTAAGGACTTCGAATAATGTGTATGAACTCTTCTCACATTTTCTTGTCATTCAGACGTAACATTTTCAAGTACATTATCATAAATTATGAAGTAACGAACGATTCCTCATTGGTATAATAGATTGTGAAAAATTCCGGTAACTTTTTCTAATGTCTAATTTTTTTAAACGTATCATACAACACAAATTTACGTCCGAGCTTAGCTTGGGTAATCGTTTAATTTTACCTTTACTCGTCGAGACCTATGAAATAACTATATTCATGAAGTTTTAAATACCCTCTTCATAAAGCGTAATTCTCAAAATTGTACGTGGCTTGCATGCTTTTGTGATTTTTTTAAGTATATGTGTGGATGAATACATTGTGCATGCATACGCTCGTACGTGTTGTAGATTCTCACTTGAAGTAAACTTGCCTGAGATGCATGAACTGAATATGCTGCAGAATTCTTAAACTTACACATAAAAATTTTCAAACAAGTTTGCAATGACTTTTATGAAGTATTTTTCTAAAAAGTTACGTACACACCCACAGAACAACCAAATAGATGTTCACGAATATTTTTTTTTTTCAATGAGTATGAAAATTTTTATTTTTATACTTTTTAGGTATGTCCTTGGATCATCAATAAAACTACACTGTAATATTTTCAAACTAGCTTTTATGCACTATGTTTCTATAAAAAAACAATTAGTGATGTGACATAAATTTGCAATAATATGAATATATGCTTCGTAGTGACAAGTCTCGAAAAAGGCAAATTTTTAAATTTTATAGGGTTCACTCCGTAAATTCATAATTTCCACGAGTCAACTCCGTACACGCTTAGAGACTTTGTTTCATCTTTCATTGCCCTAAACTCACCTACATCCTAACAAAACGCTGACAATCCAAAGCTGAATGGTGGAGTTCAAGTTACTTTTGAGGAACAAAAACAAAAAAACAAAAAGTACATACAAAAATGGCCAATCGTTACGATAACGTACGCAAAAGTTAATAATTATAACTCTTGTAATAGTGAAACTGTAAGGTATACCAACTATTCAAGAATTGTTCATCGAAATGTTTATTAATTTAATTTAAACATCATACAAATGATGGCCCAGCTAGGTTTTAAGACTACTAATAATTCACGCTATTGTACGATACGTCATCGTAAGATTTTTTTTGATGTATGAATATAATATATTACAAGTAAAGGAAAATGAATGTTGACAACCAATGATATTAAAAAAGTCTAAAATTTGAATGAAAAATATATATAATTTAAATATAACACAACAATGAGACACAATTATAATTTGGATTAGAGTGTCATAGAGTGGACGTAAGACATGTGGTAATTTAAGAGTTTTAACTTAGTTATGTCATGAAAAATTGAGGCCGTTATGAATGGTAGTATACACTATTATTGTAATTGTACATTTTTGTGGTTTATTTAACAATAAAATATTTAAAATAACGTTAATTTCTGTCTTTTGTCACACTTATAAGCCTTTACACTATACTTGTTTATTATTTTTTGTGTTATTACATTCAATAAGAAATTGATAAATACTTGCTTCCATAACGTGATTAACAAAATTCTTGAAATCTCGCATTATTACGGGGTAAAGTTCGTTAACTCATGAGATCAATATGTACGGACAATATAATATTAATTAATTGAAAACAATTCTTATAAAATATTTTTTCGTGAAGCTTTCTTTAATCTACTTGACGAAAATCACATGAAAAAGCGCACGCATTCATCAGTGCGGATATCCTTGCGAATTCAGGCGTTTTAAAGTTAATATTTCTTCCACCACATGTAATCAGTAAAAAAATAATGAGCTATCAGAATATTCGTATATTTACATGAAAAATAGAAAAGTAAAAAATTCTAAACAATCAGCCGAGCAAAACTTTGCGTAACATCGCTCCGCTGACGGCCTCTGCATCTCGTTCTCTTGGTTCTATGCATTTACTGCTGCACAGATATTGAAGTAAAAGGAAGTCGGTATTTTCCGCAGAAGTCCACAAACTTCACGTGCTCCACGCGATTGTTGAAAAACACACCTGAAGGTAAAATTGCGATAATGTTAAATTTTTATCAGGTTTTTTGAAAATCAATGGCTAATGAAAGAATGTTACCTTGACACCGAGAATTTACACATCTGTGACCACTATTAAGATAATCTATCAGAGTTCTGGGTAGATCCTCTTTTCTATACGGAATTTCTAATGTTTTAACTACTCGGGCTGCTGATTCTTTGAGCGAAGGAGGATCATGAGTCATGTCCGAAACGAATCTGACGACCAATGGATTGTCTCGCAACGAAAGCTACCCAAAATAATGAGTTATTTAAATAAGTTTCGCTGAATTTAGAAATTATAATATGATTCTGTAATGACAGTACCTCTATGAGACATCTCAGTGTAATAATTTCAGTGGGTAATGTTTTCAAACGATTTTTATGCAGTAGTAGCGTTTTCAAATGTTTCAAGTTAGCTATTGATCTAGGCAGGCTCTCCAGATTATTGTCCGACAGGTTCAAAACTTGTAAAGAAATTAATTGTCCCAAAGTCGACGGTACTTCCATCAAACCATTGCCGCCTATAGCTAATAACTGCAAGCTGCAATAAATTATAATTATTGAAATTGATTATTTGTTATTGAAAAAAATTATTTAAAAATTTTAATTTTCGACAGGCCTTCAGTAGCTAATAATTGCAAACTACAATGAATTGTAATTATTCAAATCGACAATTTGTTAATGAAAACAATTTATTATTAATTAATAATAATGTATGAGATCGTTTAAAGTCGAAAATTCTCTACGACAGTTGTCAATTGTTCGCGACGCGATTGCGCAATTGAATTCTCCGCGCGCTTCGCAGTGAGCACAGTCATGCGCGGGATACCAAAATTGGCCGCTAGGTGAAAAAACGATCGAAATATTACGTACCCGAAAGAGAGTAAGCAAAGTTCAGACGTTATTAAGCCTGCGTTTTCTGTCTGTCGTCACCTTGGTTTCCCTTCAGTACACGCATAAATCTTTCGCCTTTTACTAAAGATTTCCGTGGAGGGGAACACTTGATAGGTCTAAAGACCAATTTTTTGAGAAGCTTGACGTAAGTCAGGCTCGTAATTGAATCCAAAATAAAGAAGCCTCTCGAGGCAGACAAGAGCTATAAGATTCTGTTCGACGCGCATTTAATTGTCGTGACGATCATAAGTGTTGCCGGCAATGAGTCTAATGTAATCCGACTCTTATAGGTTATAGGTACTCGATGCCTGTGCTAGCCACGTCTTGAAGCTATTTACGAATTTATTGCGCATCTTGTCTTTCTCGATAAACAAATTAATGTATCAGCCGTATTACTATATTTTGATTAAACATATTGATCATAATATTTTCTATCTGCAACTAAACTTTTTACCGGCTAAAATTAGAATCGATGCCAGTATCTTTGATGAATTTACAAAAGTGTGCAATGAAACTGTTTAAAATATCAATGTAGATGAATTTATCAATAATAAATACAAAATTCGCCAACTCTTAATGATTTGATTATCTAAGAAGTGAAAAATCCAAATAGTTATTGAAAGCATTGTTAAAATCACCATGAGTCTTTAAAAAGAATCTTTAGACATATTATCCGTCGAGAACGTTTGGGTAACCATTTTTCAAGTATTTTATTTTTAAGAAGATGTGTAATTAATCATTATCAGTCGAATGTAAAATAGAGGAAATCACTTACGATTACAAGCGACTCAGCTTGATCTTAGGCATTATGCACGAGTTATAAAAAAGAATGAGAAAGTAATAGAAATATTGATAATAACTTATTGTAATGGAATCAATCGAAATTAAGCTCTAATTAAGAATTTTTATGAATTATTAGAAACATTAGTACACATATACTATGAAAAAAATTTCTGAAGATACAACCGAAGACAAAGAACAATGTCACTTTTCAAAGAAATTTATTGAGTTATTATGAAGCTTTGTGTATGCCATTATCATACTATTGATGAATAATTCAAGGGATATTTTTAAAGAATTTCATTTTTACTCCTGAAGCCTTTAATTTTAAAATAAGGTTTTGCCGAAGAATTTACCCACTTAGATGAAAAGAGTATTTTTTCGTCAAGAAACGACGTCAATCTAATAAAGATCTGCATCAAGTTCAGAGGGTATAGATAACGGAGAGCTTTCACGTCAATGTTGCATAATTAGAAGTAATTCGAAGGATCAAAATCTAATTTGGAATGATCTTTTCAATCGATATGCCTCCGTGCCCTCTTTTACGAAAGTAAATGATGCTCCAACTTACCGTTGAATTTTCCAGATATCATGTGGGATTTCTCGAATTTGATTTCCTCCAAGGTAGAGGTATCTCAACCAAGGCACGTCCAGTACTTGTTCCGGAAAATGAGTCAGTCTGTTGCCGCTAAGATTTAATTCCTTCAAGTTCGGCAGCGTATCTAAACTCTTGGGTAGAGACTCGTTGTCCAAATTGTTGTTCTTCGCCGAGAAGCTGACTAGTTGCGTGAGGCCGCCGATGAAGTCCGGTACCCTGTGTAGACCGCAGCTCGACAAGTCCAGCGTGACGAGATTCGAGAAACGCGCTATGCTCTCGGGCAGGCGATACAGGCGATTGTGGTGCAGCAGCAGAGTCTCGACGTGCTCCGGATTCGTCGTGCTCACGACGTGCTCGTCCAGCACCTCCTCGTTGAGCTGAAGATACGTCAAATCCAGAGTTTTCGCAGCCGAATCGCTGTCGCTCGAGTCCGAGGTGTAGCTCTCCATTATTTTTCTGCAATAGACAAACAATTTTATTTACCGAAGTTAAATGTACAAGTTTAAAAGAGCACCGAGAAAGTGATCGCACATCTTTTCAGATTTGATTACAAAATGCGAGTGAGAAAATTCGTATGATCTCGGCAAGTTTGGCAGCTCCTAAAGAAGAAAAAAACTATCTCGGTTGCACTAGAAACTTATGGAGCGATCGAACATAAACAGACCACATTCTCTCGTTCTTTCGGTTCATTAAATTGCTCAACCTTGATACGAGGAGATTGGTCAACTTTTTATAGGCTTTACGAAACTAACGAGGCTTGCCCTCTCGAGTGTTTGTGTGCAGCAAGTTAAAAATATATTCCATTTATTTATGAAGTGTCGATTGATTTTATCTAATGTTGTTGTAACGAATTTATCCGACTCTCTTTTTTCAAACTTATTCTCATTGTTACATATTCGAATCTGACTCGATGCAGAAATATCCAGTAGAAATTTTCAAGCATGGCTTGAATGTTTTACATGCATGTTTTACATTTTAAATGTATGCGACACCGTGGTGAATTCGTCTTTATTAATTATTTTAACATTTTAAAGTGAGTATTACGTATCTAGCCATTTGATAATTTTGATTTCAGCTTGGCGTGTGGCAAAATAGGTGACTTGCATTTATAGAATTATGCTTGACATGTGTCAACATAGCCGCATAATTTGATTGTACGAAAATAACTTTTAATTATCGTAGTAAATAACGTTAACTTACGAAACATCTTCGACTCGAGCGAACAATTACAAAATACTTGACGCGCAAAAAAAAAGAATATCGCGTTGGTCAACTGGCCATTGTTGAGCGCAAAATTGTTAGAAAGTAAATTTTTATGAATTTTATCTTATCACGAGTTGAACATCTGTTGTACGAACGACCTCTTGCCATGACTATTTCCATTTTTCTTTTTCCTATAATGACATTTCTCTTTTGATCATGAGCTTGTCATAGACATCGTCGCCGTACAAAGTAACATTGATAGATATCGCTTAGATGTTATTACAAACATGTTAATTTTTCGATTCGACTTACTTTGTCTGCAATGTCATGAAAGATCTGCGATTTTACCGATATCTTGTAAAAATATTGAAAAAAGTAACGTCTATTATATTTTACAAATGCGTATGTCACAATGAGTAAATAAATTGAAACAATAATTGTCTGGAATCAGATTATTAATTTTAGCTCGATAAGATGTCGCGGTTTTTATCTTAAGCGTCAAGGAAGATGTACCAAATACTATAAGATACGCATAGGATAGCCATCAATTACCGATCTTTACATTTTAATAAACTAGCCTTACATGTACGTTAAAGTAAACATTCAATAGATTGTTATGAGAATTTTAGACTGTATCATACTGAGCAATGAACTGTAACACATATTATTCGTTTCATCATTTTTCATTGCAATTTATTGTATTCGATCAAAATATGTTTCACTAAAAAAATAATATTACATCATTAGATGTAATACATATATTTATTGAAAAGAATTGTAGAAAGACGATCTCTCGTAGAGTTTCGCATTGACACAGTATTTGTGTCTCAAATAATCATCATGGCAATCATGATTTGCAGACTTTACGTTAGCTGATAAAACATTTTTTTATCAATTGTAAATTAATGCAATGTCTTTTTCTGCAAAGGCTCACTGCTTTCACGAGTTCAGCTTCCCACACTTTATCGAGGATTTTCATTCGAGTCATCATTTTTAGCTGGGTCATAATTTTTAGTCGGGCATAAGTCAGAAACGTTTTCCAAGCTAGATAGAGTAAGCTGTATAACGTGCATGCGAGCATAAACTAAATAATATTGTTGTGTGTGCTTGTGTATACTGACCGATGAAGAGAGAGACGTATGTGTCACAGTGGCAATCGAAAGGCCTTCACGTGTACGCAACGCTGTTACACACACACACACACAAAATTAAGCAAAGAAAACCGAGACACTTTTTGTAGATGCAGACAAGAGCAGCAACAGCAGCAGCAACAACAACACCGTGAAAACTTTGCGTTCAAGTTTTCATGAGAATGAAACGTTATGTTAAACGAAGCCCAAGAGGAGTGAAAATCAATTTCTCAGCTGAACGAGTCTCTCTCTCGCTCAATCTCACTCGTCAGCTGCTCATCATATGATATAAGCTATACTACTATACTAGCCTTTCTCCCGACAGAGTCACGCCGACAGACTGACGGCAGAGAGTTCGAAACGATCGAGCGGCTATATGTATTTCCAATACTCCGCAAGTGTACATTATAGCGCACGGGCTTATCAGCCGGAGTTTCTCTTTCTCTTTCTCGCGCGTTTCTGATCGCGTTTTATGTGGACGTATGCTTTTTTCATGCTATATTATACACATTACAACGCCTGTGCCGATGTTAATATACGGCATGTGTGCGTTACATGTATTCTCAATAAACGCGAGATTTTTAAAAAAATCGTTAATCGCGATTGATGGACATTTTCCTTCATCAAATTATCGCGCGGACTCATCATTTTTTTTTCTCTTCGACGTAAATGTAATGTGTCATCGAAGAAATGCACGAAGGGACAGATAGTATTAGGAGTTTGATTTATAATAAATCGATAAGCTAAGATCATGTAGATGTCATGTGGTGAGAGATATACATAATAAATGAATCATTTCAAAATCGTGAAATGAAAATTATAAAAATGTAACATTAAACTTTTACTATACAAGTATGAATTTTATTATTAGATTGGTAAATTTCTTTCTTTTTCATATATTAAAACAAATCATAGGTACTTCATTATTTCGTAGAGTACATAATTTAATTCTTGTCATCGAGTTGACTAATTTCATCCAAGAAGCACATGGTCAAAGTATTACCTTTCAGGCAAGCATCGTCAATTCCTTTTGCTGTAAAAAATCAAATTCAAACATTGGAAATTTTTCAATTTTCTAACTGAAGCTTAAAATAAAGAGGATAGTTGAGCTTTGATAAAAATTTTACATTTTTATAAACCTTTTACTGCGATTTCGAGTAAATATTTTTTATTACCAGTGTCAAAAATTAGGTTCAAAAATATTTCATTAAAAGTTTCGGTATCCCTTCATATTAAAACGTATACTTACCCTTTTTTTCGCAAAAACTAAATATTTCATCGAGATCATCTGGCTTAAAATTTGGGTCTTCTTCCTGCTCAACTTTTATTATTTCTTTCTTATTAAATTCACCATTTTTCATCAACTAAAAAATTAATGATTACATTGAAAAAATACATCCATCTCAGTGATAAAATAGAATAAAAATTTTTTTTATAAGACTTACCAATCCTTGTTTTTCAAAAACGCAAGATGTGATACACAAAATTTGTGGGTCAGCTTTATTTTTTAACTCTTCCAAATCGCCTGTAAATATTTTTTATTTACTTTTCTTTTCAAAATATTTGATAAAATTTAAAGTAGATGGTGGCTAAAAATTCAAATTTTCAAACTTTTACTTTTTTGAAACTTCTACTGAATATTTCTTTACAAGGTGACTTTCAGTTTGCTTACTGTTTGAAATCGTCGGCCGAAGTTTCAGAAAACCCGATCGAAAATATGAGTTTTGGGGCAGCTTCGCCATACCCCTAAATCATAGTTACTTACTTTCTTTTAAGCCGTGTTCCGATAAACATTGTTCAAAGTATTCCTTTACCTCAAGTTCATCTTTATCGAGACTATGATCGGCAGCATGAGCCTGTAAAGTCGGATAAACAACAAAGTAACATGTTTGACTTTTCAAAGTTAAAACATATTCTATCGTAAACAATTAGAAATATGGGGTACCATAACAATTAAACTTATAATGATAACTATATTTTTCATCTTCACTGTGTTAAATTATGTAGTAACTAAAAAAGTTGATTCGCACTAAAAAATTCTTATTGTTTGACGATCATAATTTACTTCAGGTGTATTTATACGTAAAATTGCACTGAGCTCGCGATGTCATTATTATATTTTGAGTAGGAAAAAGATTGTATCAACACTATTTTTACGTAAAACGCGTAGTTTTTCCTTGTAGAGACTTGTCACTACAAGAAAAATCATATTATTCCAATTTATTTGATGATTCGGTAATTTCAAGTTCCGGCTAACATTCTAAAAAAATTAATTTTATGCAATAAAGGAATTTTTGATTATTTTGATAACGGAACTTCGAATTAATTTCTCATATTTTGGGCTACTCGGTTGATGATGATTGACTAGACTTGAATATCTTTGATTTGCAATGTAACACGCATTTTTAATTATAATTGTGTAAAATAGATTTTTGTTTATAATCATAAAAATTCAATTGTTATTTATCAAAATAATTTTATTTGTATAATTGTACATAAATAAATTCAATTATATGTCCAGCAGGTAAAAATAATATAATTATCCTATGAATGAATCTATAATAATCATATTTTATGAAATTTGTATTACAATTTTAGCAGTGTCGTTTTTTCTATACATAATTTCTATCTCTATCTGCCATCATCTCGAACGAATGCAAAATATATCATTTGTTTTCAATAAATGGTAATGATACTTTCAATACTTTTTCTATTCTTGTTTAAAAATATGAGCCATTAATTCAAGAACAAAATTATTTTTTTTTAATAGTAAAAAAACAAATTTTAGTTAAAGAATGGTATGGCATATACATGCAGTAAATTGAATTATAAATTTGATTAATTATTTAAAATTCTGTTTGATGTTTGAAATACCGTGTTTGATCGGAAGGAATAAAAAAAAGTTGAATTTAAATGTACCCACTAGAATTATTAAGAAAACTTTGGTAAAATACAGATTACTTTGAAAAGTTTGATTGAAGTATGAAATTGTTGACTTATAAACTAGATCAATCGTTCAAGTTGATTAGTATTAATTGTCCATATTCAAACAGTCCTTAAGTAAATTCTAGTCAAACTTCCTTCCCATTTACCATTTTTACTAGTCTTAAATCTTGATCAACCTAATAAGGCAATCTTCAAAACCGAATTGCAAATTTGCAATATTATTTCCAATTTGATAGGGTAGTTGGACCAGTGATTGACCGTTTTCGACCAGTAAATTACCACTCTTAGATGTGCAATAATTATTCTTTTTTCTTGCTATATGATAATTGGACATAGAAAGCAATATACTTTTGTTGCCTGAAGAATTGAATAACGACCATACGAATATATATTTTTAATTGTTTTTCATATCATATTTTCCAAAATGTTCATTCACTGGTACGGCCGACTGGCGACTACCCTAAGTACGAGCATGCGCCCTGCAAGTAATTCAGCTTGCGGCTAAAAACTGAACTCACGTGGTTTGTCTGTTTATGTTATACTCGCATTAGCAGCCGGCTTTTTTACATTCTTTTTGTGCTGCATGCTGATGACATTGTAGTTAAGGTTAGGCCGTTTCTGATTTTGTTTTTTCTATATCAAATCATGATTTATTTACTTTATATCTTGTATGATTTTCTAGAAACAAAATGAGTCTATTTATGAGATCTTCTATTTGTTTTGCTCAATGCACCAAACGTCTACTCAGCAATGCAGTTCGAGCTTCTGCTAAAAGAAGTTACACCCGCCATACAATAAAAAAAGTCTTTCGCATGAGCCAAATTCGAGAGAAAGAATTAATAATCAATAAATTAATGATTGATGCTAGAAATAATAATGATGAAAAAAAAATTGACAATGATACGTGGACAGCCATTCGTGAAGAAATGCAAAAAGAGTTTCCTGATTTGAATGATAAAATAGATTCTATTATCTATGACCTATGTCTAAGTTATGGTAAACCTCAAGAAGCAATAAACTTTTATAATTATTTGAGAGCTAGTAATGTTGAAATACAATTAAATATTGTTGGGAAGTATCTACGAGCTTACTCACAATTGAGGAGACCAATTACTAAAGACGAAGAGAGGGATATTTTAGAAACATATAATGCGTTAAGAGAAGACTATCCATTACTGGGGGCAAAATCCTGTGAAGATTGTATAGTTGCTTTATGCATGACAAAGCAATGGGAACTATCATTTGAATTATTAGATATGATGCGTGAATTTCAAGAGCCAGGTCCACTGGTGCATTCTGCTATTATGACAGCTGCTTTTAAAAATAATGATCCACAAAAAGCTTGGAAATTAGTCAGTGATTTGAGCAAAACAATACCATTAAGTTCATCTGTATATATCAGTTATTTGGATTATTGTCAAAGAAATTTCAAGGGTGAAAAATTGATCAATAACGTTAAGAAAATGCTCCATTTTTGGAAAGATCAAAATTTAGTCCTGAATCAAATGGTTGTTGATAATTATAAAACTTTCTTTGAATCATTGAATTATGTTACATCTAAAACATTTGTCTCAAAAGAGTAAGTTGACCAATAAAACTTACCCCTAATTAATCATAAAACATTAAACTTATGATTTTAATTTTCAGGGGAATTTGTTCAGCGTGTAAAACACAACTAACTCAAACTACTCTTTCTCAAGATGATTTTAAAATACTGTCAGATTCAGTAATGAAAAAATTGATTATAGGTAAAAATGTATTTTGTACAACATCACCACAAGAATTAAAAAGATATATGGTGTTTATCAAGACCATGAAACCATACAATATTGTCATTGATGGGCTAAATGTTGCTTTTGCAAAACGCAAACTTGATGGTAAAGGTTCTATTAAAAATGTAAGTTACTTGATTATCAATATTTTATTAATTAATTTTTATATTGTAACCATTTAAATTATTTTTAGATTTTAGAGGTAGTGAGATATTTTCAGAAAAATTCTCCTAAAAAAATTTTAGTTGTTGGTAGAGCTCATATGAACTGGTGGTCAAATGCAGAAATGGAATCATTACGAAGTATAGCTGACGTGTTCCTCACTAAAAACTTGTAAGACAAATAACATCACTCATGTCTATATGATTATTTTAGTACTGAAGTCATATGATAAAATTTGAAGTATCTAAATCATTAAACATTCAGATAATTAAAAAATATAATGTATTACTTTTTAGGTCAGCAGATGATCCATTTTTTGTTACATTTAAGCCTCTTGTGTGGTCCCAATACTTATTTTGTATCACGTGATTTGATGAGACAACATTTACATCTTCTTCGGGACTCAAAATTGAAAAGGCTTTTCAAACAATGGCAGATGTCTAGACAATATCTTTTTAATATAGAGACTGAAACTAAAAATATCATACTTTATCCACCCCCTGAGTTTCAATTGAATACACATGAAGATATAAATGGAATCCATATCCCATTTTCAGAGCTTGAATCTACTATATTACCTCGTAGTTACACTATTCCGGAAAATTGGCTATGTGTGAGAAAAAGGTAGTAGTTTTTTTACACAACAAAATTTTATGTAAATATATTTTTAAGAAGAAGAAATTGTTAAATATGATTGTAAATATTTAATGCTTTTATTAATTAATAAAAATGGACAATATAATGCAGTTTATGTTGTCACAAACATATTTCATTTGTATTTAATTAAATCTTATCTAAAAAATAATTAACTCTATTCTCTTTATAAATTGATATCATCAGAATCATAAACAAGTCTGAGATTCATGAGTTGGACTTTGTAATTTGTTCTAGATGTGGTCATTTTTTACGGAAAGAAGTATAGCTGAAAAAATTCATTTTCATTGCACAATTGTAAAATTATTAAAATACTTAGCAAATAATTATTTTGATGAACGTACTTCACTATCTGCTTCATAGAAACACTTTACAAATGCAAAACTTCTTTCACATATATCTTCCAAATTTTTTGCTGTAAAATGGTAATCAATTAGATTTGATAATAATTTTTGTTGTTTACTATTGGTTTTGAAATGATAAAAAATTACATTTGCCATCGCAGTCAACAACTATAGCTTTAGTTTTATCAACTAGTTCCTCTGACATCATATAATATCTATTTGATTCATCATTGCTGGAACTGACAATTCTCCATTTTTTAACTATCCAAAGGTACTTTATTTATTAATTTGCAAACTTATTTGAAAAATATTAAAACGTGATTATAGCACTTACAACTTTCAACATTTGTAAAGTGCATTTAAAAAAGCACTTCAATCTGGGATCATCAGGAAAGTTACCTTGTTTTGTTCCTTCAACCATAACTAAAAAAAATAATTGATATGAGTAGCAATTGATAAATTAATTATTATTCTTAAACAGTTCTTGCAACTAAACCTGGATCTACATCTGCAACTTTTTTTAAACATGTATTTTTAAATGGTTTCATGGTATTCTTTAACTGTTCAATGGTCATTTTCTGAAATTATAAAAATACATTTTTTCTAAAGCCTGTGATACTCATCTGAAATTATATTATTTTTTTAATAAGCACGATACTCACAGAGTCAATAGCACTTAAATTAATTAATATTATTATGCAGGTAGCTAACTTTATTTTCATATTGCAACACTGTTTTTTTAGAATAAAGAATAATAACAAAGAATATTGAATAGGAAAATCTAAGAACTGTTATAATGGATTCTCATGATCGAACTACACGTGGTTCTTAGATTTTAGATCCTTATAAGGAAGAAGTCTTTGACTATTAGCCAAATTCTAATTGAGAAAATTCAAATTGCAGACGCCTCGGTCTAATATGAGTTATTACGCTACAATGTCTTCTCCGAGTTGAATATTTCGCAAACGTCGGAAGTCGTATAATTGTACAGTTAACAGCCATGAATTATGCAGATTCTCTGTTGGGAATCTTTTTATTCTGTCATAGTATATCTCCATGCTCTCATTCTGCCTGTAGATAGAATATTGTAAACAACATGTGTGAGAAAAAAAAGTTTCGATAAAAAAATGCTCTCACGTGCGATATCTTTATAAACGAACTGCAAGTCATGTATCATTTAAAAGTATTACAAATATAGTAAAAGCTAAAATATCTTAATATTATTCAACCCTCAATTGTGATTGAGGCTTCTATTAAAACAGCAACGTTGATATTAACTATATCTTATAATTTTTTGAATCAAAATTAAACCCTCAAGTTCATCATTTGAAAAAAGTCATGAGCAATGGTATATGTAAGTTATGTTACAATTGAAAAATGAAAAGTAGAAAGTAAGAAATTGGATTTTTTATTATCAAATGTACAAAAGTATTATTTCTAACGAATATGTGATACATATTTGATCACGATACATCAATACTTTCTTGCAAACGCACTGCTTTTTTTTAAAAAACTTCCGCGTTGCAAAAAGTTCTCGTAAATGCATAATAAAATAGTATATATAAAATTAAAAAAGTATAAAACACATAATGTTACATTGTCGCAAAATTTCTAAGTATCGTTGTATTAATATAATTTGTAATTATGTATTTACAGTGTTATAAAATGTTGTTCTAACGACAGCTGCTCTCGTAACACTTTGGTACGCCGGCTTCTGCAAAATAATCAAAAAAAAAAGCTCGTCAATTATTTATTTGTTTCGTATTTTTATCAAAATCGATCTGGATGAAGGTTTTCTACGCACCGAAAAGCTCGATCTTCGTCTCGCTCTTTCCCAACGAGTTCTCTGCTCTGCAGACGTATATTCCGAAGTCGGACTGGGTAACTGAGTAACGCTTCAGCGAGTCGACGAAAACGTCCTTTCGCGAGTGGGACTTCTCTTTCTTGAGCTCGACGTTGTCCTTGAACCAGGTGACGTTCGGAGCGGGATGAGCCTCGATTTGGCACTCGAGATCGATGGCCTCACCGATCGTTTGTCCGACTCGGGGGCGCACGGCCATGACGTTCGGTGCGAAACTCACGACCAGTGTTATGTTGTAAGTGGCTACGGGACCAACTCCGTTCGTCGCGGTGCAGTAATAAACACCTCGGTCGTCTCGGTGCACATTGTCGATTCTCATAACGTTGCCGCTGAACTCGTGAAAGGTTTAAATTGTTAAGTCAAATTCAATCAAAATTTTTTGAAATTCGATTCATGATTGCACATATAAAATGTTAAAATAGCAGGAAATAGAAAATTACCGGTAAATAGCGCCGCCGGAGGGGAAAAGTAAATCATCGTGACGTTTCCAGGTGATCTGTGGCACTGGATAGCCATCGGCTTCACATTTCAACTCCACTAATGAACCTTCGGTCACATTGGCAAAGACGGCCGTGCTTTTTATCGTGGCTGGACGTCTTATTTGAAGCTCGATGTCAGCAGATACCTTTTCATGAGCTTTTTTCAATGCTCGGCATGAGTAAAATCCCGTGTCGGATTCCTGAAGGTCTTTGATCTGGCAATAGTAGAACAAACAATTTTTTTGAATACATATAACTTGTGGCACGTAAGTAATTGAGGATGTGTGGCGCAAGTCGGGAATTAATTGAATAAAATTGTCATTCCGAGCGTCGTAAATAAGATCGTTGAGTCGTTTCAAAGAAGACCACGCATTTTTCTGACCAATATCTCTCTTACATTATGACGTTTTAATAGATGTATGCAAATTACGATACGTACCTTTATCGATGCCGTGTAAGTCGACGACTGGTTGGAGGAAACCAACGTCATCCGATTATCGGTGAGTACGAGTCTGTCATTGAGGACCACCGGCGTCGAATCGCCTCGGTTGTCTTTTCCAAACATCATCCAAACTATGCTCCATTCTGGCGAGAGATTTTCAACCGTACAATTGAATACAGCTTCTTCGCCAATTTCTTTGATTTGATCCTCTGAGACTGTGATTGTTGGCTCCTGACCCGATACTGTTACGAAAACGGACAATTTTTAAATGTTTTTTTTTCAGTTTGAGAAAAAGGTGTTACAAAATAAGTTAAAGAATCTAATGAATCAAATATTGCCAATTGTGAAAAATTATTTTGGGAAAATTAAATGGGGAAAATTGATTCTAACTTATTTTGGGTTTCGCCCAGACGTAGTATGTGTATACACAAAGCGCAGGTTCACATAATCAAAATGCCGTTATTTAAAGCGGCCTTTCGGTATCTTACAAAGTCGGCTGCAAATTCATACTTTATCAACTGTTATGAACTAATTTGGAGTATTTTAATTATTAAATTAAAAATTATCGGCAGCAAATATCAAAATTAATTAAAAAAAAACATTATAATTGAGCTTTAAAATAGTAATGAATTTTTGATAAAAGAAGTGAGTTATATTTGTATAGGAGTATACACAACATTAGGTTTTCCCCTTTCGGCAATGGCTATGACGAATTAAATCAAACTCCGAAAAGGATGTGAAAACAAATACGTGTAATACGTGTAAATAGAGGACAAAAACTTACCCAACGTTACGAGAACAATAATGCCAACGAGAATAGAAGCTACAACGTATGAAATTTTTGTCGGCCCCATGATCATGTTGTCAATAATATAATGCGAAAAAAATCAAAGCCGATGGATCGCAATTGGGCCGTGCGATTGGGCGTCGGACGTCGTTCCTTTTGAATCAAATCGAGAGTGCCTCGTACGCGTCTTTGGTATTATTATTACAGATGTTTGCGGCTTGATAAACCAGGACTAACTGGAGAAATAGTTGCATGGAAGCGAACACGCGTGTAAAGCCATCGGCGAGGCAAAGGCTTATAGCTTGTTCGAGGCGGCGGTGGACATCGTGTGCTTCGGCGGCTCTCGAATTCCATTGAGCCGCGGCGCAGCGGCACCATACACACGCACCGCCGCGCGCACCAACGCCTGCGAGATAGAAAGAGAAAGAGAGAAAATGAAAAGAGAAGCTGCGTCGACGATTCTCCCTCTCCCTCGCGCTCCGTCCGTCTGTGTATATTGCCGCCCCATGGGAGAGCGTCTCTTTGGGACATGAAAGACAGAGAGAAAGAGAGCGCCTATGCGTGTACGCACACATTCGCGCGCCCATGCGTGTGTGCGTGTACGGACGGCACACACATAATATTGTGTACAAGCGGAGAATGCGCGGGCTTTTGTTGTCGCCGCGTACGGAACGGCGACATTGCGAGCGGACACAGAGAGAATAGCTCATCAACGCTTTCGGAGCTATGCTCCGATGAGTATCGCGTATTTGATAATGAAGTAGCTAAATTACGCTGAATAATGTATACATGTCGCGCTACAATTCTCGATTTTCCCATGCGGCTTCGTAAAAGAGATGGACGAGCTGTATTGGAAAAACTACGAATGCGAAAAAAATGTATGATTTTTAAGTAACAGATGAGAAAAATTCTACGCCCAGTGTGAAAGATTTCAATATCTATCAAAGTCACTGAAAAAGTGAAAGTTTTCGAGCGCGTTTAGTGAGATTTCTAATGGATATCTTTCTCAAAATATACGTATGTCCTTTTGTATTTTAGAGAAACCCGTGATTTTCAATTAAACATATATCTTACGAAGTTTTGGATCTGGTTTCGGCATTTAAACAAGAACAATTTAAAAAGTATTTTTTGCATAATACTGTACAAAAATTGAACTTTCTAATCATGTGTAAAATATTTAACGTCATTTCAATGCATAATATTAAAAAATTAAGTCCAAGTTTTTTATTCGATATAAAATAATTTTACATTATAATATTTAAAACCAATGTTCTTTTCAGGTCTTTGAAATCGTACCAAAATATAAATCTAAAATGTAAATACTGCTTAGTTTGTTGTACATATGTAAGAGGACGCTGTTGCACAGCACAGTAGCCAAGTTTGAAAATAGAGAATTCACTACATCTAGTAAATCTATGTAAGTAGTTCATACACAGAATCGTATCTCAACCACTTGTTCTGGGCCTGCCCAAAACACAACGAAAATAGATTAATTCTTTTATTCAAATTAAGCAAACTAGATGAATTTCCACCCTTTTCAATCACTGAATTTCTTTATAATCCTGAACTATCGACTATTGAAATCCTCAATTTCGCGCCTCTTTTTAAAGCCTGTTAATGACTGTATGACGTTGTACACAGAGCTTGCTCATAATCTCTAATGAAAGAAGAAGAAAAAGAAAGTATCGTAACTTTGTACGCGTCACATCGAGGGGAGAGAAAAAGTGGCCGCGCATTCACACATTTTGTATACAGCTCAGTATCGCCTCGTGTTCAGAGGTTCAAGGTTCAAAATGTTTTCTGCCACTCAAAATTACTCTGAAATGTAGTGAATTTGCGTGACAATATTATAGGACACATACTGGACATCGCCTGTAGCTAAGGTAAATATGTTTTTATTAAAAAAATTGTGGTTAAGGCTCAAAATTTTTTAAATAATAGTGCGCCGAGGATCCTCGAATTTGCACGTGCTTCTGGTAGGTTATAGTACATGAAAAAAGAATACAAAAACCTATATTTGAGAAAACTTCACGTTTTCAGAACATATGATAAGTCGTCTGAATTATAAGTCATCGTAAAAATTAAAAGCCATTTGAAAAACTCTTAAAAAAATATACAGTTATGCAAAAAAACCACACTGTCTAAAAAAAATTCTTTTCAACACTCCGAGCGTAAAACATGGTTTTTCATAAAACATTATTTTAATTCAGTGTCATAAAAACCACATTTTATGCAATGAATGTTGAAAAAAATATCGTGTACAACTAGTGCACGAGGCAGATATTTCACCTCTAGATTTTAGCGCTCTCTGAAAA
Source organism: Trichogramma dendrolimi (assembly GCA_034770305.1). Lineage (NCBI taxonomy): Eukaryota > Metazoa > Arthropoda > Insecta > Hymenoptera > Trichogrammatidae > Trichogramma > Trichogramma dendrolimi. The sequence goes on from JAPMIB010000001.1 coordinate 7,335,868, forward strand.
AAATCTGAAATAGTATATTACGTGACAAGGGACGAAAGTCGAACTTCCGTCCCTGCGAGGATATGCACCCGAGGCGAAGCCGAGTAACTTTCGCGCGATATTGACAGGGAGCAAGAGTGTCACTTTCGTCCCCGAATTTCAAGATGAAAGTACGTACTTTCGAGCATGGGATGAAGAAAAATTTTGAAGTGGTTTCTCTTGATTAAACGCGTTAATTCTCGACTCCTGTTACCCCCTCTCCTACCGGCTAAGCTAATAGCGGCCGCGCGCGGCCAAAATTCGTCCGTAAATAGTATATTACTACCCTAGGCCGGGAAAAACAGAAAAGTCCCAGGGCACATGAAATTAGCGACCGAGGCGAAGCAGAGTCAGTTTGGCTCTACGACTTTGTTTTCATCGATAAAAATGTACTTTTTTGATTTTTTTTTTGCGTAAAAATCCAAAAATCGTCTCTGCAACGTTTAAAAATAAACAGAAAAATCTAAAAAAATTTTTGACACTACCAGAATTTAGGATTTTTTATGACGAATCCAACGGTGTATATTAGTATATACTTTAAAATTATTTTCGTTCATAAAAATCAAATTTTCGATTTTTTTTTGACTGAATTTGACGAAAAATCTCGAATACGAGATGTTTTTGAAAAAAATCGTTTTGTCCTAAAACATTGTTTTAGGACAAAAATCACAACGTCATTCAATTTTACCGAAAAAAATACAAAAGAATGTTGCAGCGGGATTTTTTAAGAACACTTTCTCTCAAAAAGAGCTCGTTTTTGAGATTTTTCGTCAAATTCAGCCAAAAAAAATCGAAAATTTGATTTTTATGAACGAAAATAATTTTAAGGAGTACATACTAATATACACCGTTGGATTCGCCATAAAAAATCTTAAAATCCAGTAGTGTCAAAATTTTTTTTAGATTTTTTCTGATAGGCTGTTTTCACAGTCGTTAGTGACAGTCATAAATCGACCATGTCATTTGCCTGGAGGCCAAACAAAGCGACCGTCCGTATACTTTACATGTTAAAGTTGGTTGGTAAAAGTACTTGTAATTAGTTTATAATAAAGTAAAAAAATAAACAAAAAATATCTGGAGAAAGCGGAAATCCTTGTGTATCGAAATATCAAGGCGGATTTAGTTGAAGTCTTTAGTTTGTAAATAAAAAAATATTGAAATTTCGGCTTTTTTGTCTGTGATATTGTCAATAAACTCTAATAAAATAGTTATTATAAGTGGTTTTTTAGGTTGCAATACAAACTCTCAAGCGGGGAATTTTTTATTCTTTCAAGTTACCAACGAAAAACTAAGAAACAATCGTAATTTCGAAAAATTATGACAATGATCTCGTAATCGTCTTCCAACCCAAGTCTGCTGTTGGTGGAAAGATAATATTCTTAATTATGGTTGTTTCTTAGTTTTTCGTTAGTAATTTGAAAGAATAAAAAATTCCCTGCTTGAGAGTTTGTATTGCAACCTAAAAAACCACTTATAATAACTATTTTATTAGAGTTTATTGACAATATCACAGACAAAAAAGCCGAAATTTCAATATTTTTTTATTTACAAACTAAAGACTTCAACTAAATCCGCCTCGATATTTCGATACACAAGGATTTCCGCTTTTTCCAGATATTTTTTATTTATTTTTTTACTTTATTATAAACTAATTACAAGTACTTTTATCAACCAACTTTACGGTCGCTTTGTTTGGCCTCCAGGCAAATCACATGGTCGATTTATGACTGTCACAAACGACTGTGAAAACAGCCTGTTATTTTTAAACGTTGCAAAGACGATTTTTAGATTTTTACGTAAAAAAAAATTAAAAAAGTACATTTTTATCGATGAAAACAAAGTCGTAGAGCCAAACTGACTACGGCATTCGATTTTGCAGACAAAAATACATAAGAAAATGTATTGTTAAGATGATTTTTATTCTCTGAACAGAGTTTGAAATAAATTTAATGGTTGACCGATTTTGCTCCTATTTTGGAGCACGTTTTTGAACTTCAAAAATCGATCGACACAGGTTCCCGACACTTTTCAGAGATTCTGAACCCGGCTTTCTTTTCTTAAAGACTTGTTAGGCACGTAATAAACTATTCATAATTTTTAATGATTTTTTCTAAAGCCCTGATACTTCCTAAAATCGGAAATAATTCAAGGTTGTTAGCATTATTGGAATATACCTTCATGGATTTTTTCAGATTTATCGAAGTCAAAAGTGAGTTCAGAATCGGTAAAAATAGAAAATAGCTTTGATGCAGTGTGAAGGGTGCGAGTGCCATGGAGTCTAGAATTTCAGTTTCGGCATTCTTTTTCTATGTACTACATTAGGTGAGCGGTAATTCTGTCCAGTCCAACAGAGTGGTGGAATGTGTATAAACATAAGAAATTCCGGGTTTTGATCGGACAGAATTACCACTCACCTAGTGTACAACATACCAAAAGTGCGTCCACATCAAAGTCCCCCGGCGCATAATTATTTTAAAAATTCTGAGCCTTACTCTTGTACAAATTAAATTAATTAAGTAAGCAAATAAAAAACTATTTTCTATGTAGTATCAAAATGTCTATTCAAAAGGTACATTTATGGCCTACGCAGTCTTACATGTTGAAGAAATTAAAAATATTTAATGAGGTAAATATGAAATTTTTTTTTCAAAATTACATTCAGTGTTACCGCAATAGATCTAATACGTTGTATAATATTTCCAGATGTTCACTAATTTACTCGTAAAATTGTTAAATCGATACAGTTGAAGTAACACATTACAAATATTTGTTCAAAAAAAGGAAAAAAAAACTAATTTAATCCAGTGGTCAGAATTCAGTTTATCAAATATATATGGTTGGATAATGGAGGATTATTATGGGTGGGGATGGCAAAATAAATAATAGTTTAGACACGAGAATTTGAAGAGGACGAACTTGAATAAGCACTTTATTTATTGCTCGATGCTATGTGCACTGCGCACTCACAATCACTGAACAAGTTATTAATTAAAAGAAATGAAAAATATTCTCTAGTGAGAAATACAAGCAATCGGGTAGGTAGAAAAATCAAATCAAATCTTGGTGTGAGCGATCAAAGGCTGCACAAGAGTTTCAATCGTCTTTTTTAAAATATTAATGCTGCTGATACCTCCATCTTCTATGGGAGGGTAGCTACCTTTTTTCCCTCCATAATGCATTGAGGTATTTATCCCTTGCATCTCTTCCACATCTACGTTCTCTTAGAGATTTAAGGATATTATGGCTATCGTTCGGAGAAGCAGTTATGTCTCGGATGTACAGTTATTCACCATTATTATTTTAAACAAATCATTGATGTGGTCGCAACAATCTTCCATTTTCATCAATTAAAAACGTTTCTAGAATTTTTTCAAATCGTCCAGTATTAGTTCCTTGGTAACCTTTTTGTAAATTCCCTCGTCATTGGCTTGCTCTAAATGCTCAGTAATGCTTTGTTCTTTTATCGTCTCTAAATATAATTCATAATCTATTTTAGGAAACTCTGTGACTTTCTAAGCTTTAACAATCAATACATTCATAAATAAAAGAGTCATTACGAAAAAAAAAAAAATCTATCAATTATAATAAGGATTATATTTGCACTTGACAAAATATTTGTGGTTAAATACAATTTAAATTAGCGTTTCTAAACCCCCAAGCATAAAACTTAGCAAGTATTACTATTCTGAAGAAACTTTTTTTAAACTTTTGAGTTTTCAGTAAAAATTTCTCTACGATTTGTGGCCATATTTTTTCTTCGTTAAGTATGGCCGTATCAAAATCAAATTTTTCTTCGATGAACAGAGATTTTATATTCACACTTTGCGTGTAGTATTTCCAAGTTTAATAACGATTATTTTAAATTTGGTTAAACTGAGATACCAGTACTTTTTTTACATTACTTCACCTCTGTCAAGGAGGCTTCTTATTGATTTTTTGCCATATTTTTCTTCGTTAAGTATGGCCGTATCAAAATCCAATTTTTCTTCGATGAACAAGAGTTTTATATTCACACTTTGCGTGTAGTATTTCCAAGTTTAATAACGATTATTTTTAAATTTGGTTAACCTGAGATACCAGTACTTTTTTTACATTAATTCACCTCTGTCAAAGGAGGCTTCTTATTGATTTTTTGCCATTTTTTCTTCGTTAAGTATGGCCGTATCAAAATCAAATTTTTCTTCGATGAACAGAGTTTTATATTCACACTTTGCGTGTAGTATTTCCAAGTTTAATAACGATTATTTTTAAATTTGGTTAACCTGAGATACCAGTACTTTTTTTACATTAATTCGCCTCTGTCAAGGAGGCTTCTTATTGATTTTTTGCCATATTTTTTCTTCGTTAAGTATGGCCGTATCAAAATCAAATTTTTCTTCGATGAACAGAGTTTTATATTCACACTTTGCGTGTAGTATTTCCAAGTTTAATAACGATTATTTTTAAATTTGGTTAACCTGAGATACCAGTACTTTTTTACATTAATTCACCTCTGTCAAGGAGGCTTCTTATTGATTTTTTGCCATTTTTTCTTCGTTAAGTATGGCCGTATCAAAATCTAATTTTTCTTCGATGAACAGAGTTTTATATTCACACTTTGCGTGTAGTATTTCCAAGTTTAATAACGATTATTTTTAAATTTGGTTAACCTGAGATACCAGTACTTTTTTTACATTAATTCACCTCTGTCAAAGGAGGCTTCTTATTGATTTTTTGCCATATTTTTTCTTCGTTAAGTATGGCCGTATCAAAATCCAATTTTTCTTCGATGAACAGAGTTTTATATTCACACTTTGCGTGTAGTATTTCCAAGTTTAATAACGATTATTTTTAAATTTGGTTAACCTGAGATACCAGTACTTTTTTTACATTAATTCACCTCTGTCAAAGGAGGCTTCTTATTGATTTTTTGCCATATTTTTTCTTCGTTAAGTATGGCCGTATCAAAATCAAATTTTTCTTCGATGAACAGAGTTTTATATTCACACTTTGCGTGTAGTATTTCCAAGTTTAATAACGATTATTTTTAAATTTGGTTAACCTGAGATACCAGTACTTTTTTTACATTAATTCGCCTCTGTCAAAGGAGGCTTCTTATTGATTTTTTGCCATATTTTTTCTTCGTTAAGTATGGCCGTATCAAAATCCAATTTTTCTTCGATGAACTGAGATGTATATTCACACTTTGCCTGTAGTATTTCCAAGTTCAATAACGATTATTTTTCAATTTGGTTAACCTGAGATACCAGTACTTTTTTTACATTAATTCACCTCTGTCAAAGGAGGCTTCTTATTGATTTTTTGCCATATTTTTTCTTCGTTAAGTATGGGCATATCAAATTCCAATTTTTCTTCGATGAACAGAGTTTTACATTCACACTTTGCGTGTAGAATTTCAAAGTTTCATCACGATTATTTTTAAATTCGGTTAACCTGAGATACCAATGCTTTTTTGTATTTATTCACCTCTGTCAAAGTAGGCTTCTTATTTAATGCTCAAAGGACAATTCTTACGCAATGCTCTGTTTGTATTAATTCATCGCTGTCAAAGAAGATTTCGTATTGATGTCTAACCATATTTTTTCTTCAATAAGTATGGTTACATCAAAATCGAATTTATCTTCGATAAACAGAGATGTTAATCCTAACTTTACGTGTGGAATTGCCAACTTTAATAGCGATTATGAAGAAACTCCCCTACATAAATATTTTGAATTCATTTTGAAATTTAGTTAATTTTAGATACCAATGCTCTTTTTGTATTACTTCGTCTTTTTGTAAATTGATATCGATATTGCATCGTCTGTTACTTTCCTTTGATAATTGTTTATTATTTTGAGCCATGAGTTTTCTTCCAATGGCCCGAAACACCGAAATTGAAATGTTGATAAGAAAATTAAGTATGGAAGGATACTTTTGAAATGTATTGCAAAGCGATATCGAAATGGTATCGTCTATTTTTCTAGAAAGTAAAATGTCATGTATTTTTTCTAACATATATAATTTGTAATATTAAATCTAAAAATTATTTTAATTTTCTTCGAAATTGTAATTTGAAATTGTATTCCGTAAATTAACTCAATAAATTCTTTGAATATTAAATTAACGCATAAATATATTTTTTATTCGTACTCCTTATGTCATATACTAATGGTTTACAATGATATTTATTCAACACCAGGCCTCTGTTGAAAAAATAGCAAGCAAAATAATATAATAATTGCGACAAACTGGAAAAAATGATTTGGGGATTACTACGTTCCAGTAAGTATAAAAAGAACTTTTATGGAACGAGGAATTTTTCATAATAAAATAAAATTTTCATTAATTATTACTGTGAACATAAATAATGACCATCACATCATAATAAAATAATAAAAATTAAAATCAATATAGAGAGTACTGAAATTCTTTATTTTTCCAATAACAAAACCATATTTTGTTATGATTACTGCGTGAACTCAGCGAGTGAGGAGACAACGCATTCAAATAAATTATAAAACAAAATTTAAAGTTAAGTTGAATTAAGGATTAGCTTTAATAACAATGAAGACAATCGATACAATTAAATTGTCCCTGCCGCGAGTTGCGTAGCAGCCGTATAGAGCGAGGGGCAATAGTATGGACGCGAAGGAGAGCAACTGCGCGAAAGAAAAAGGTTTCAACCACGATCCTCTCGCCATTATCGTAGCCCGATGCTAATCTCACGATAACCAAAACAGATCTGAAATCGAACAGCGTTCGCAGGTCAGCAGGGAATAATTTTTCTAAAACATATCCGCGTGTGCTGCCATCAGTCGCATATGGAATGATCGTTACAATTAGAGACTAAATGATAATTATGCTCAATGTAATTCTCATATACTCTCATCCGGGTCAACGACTGGAGAGTCGCAACGAGCTGGACACATGCCATAGCTGTCACAATAATAAGAATTGTAAAATTAATATGAAAAATTTTATTAGATTCATTTTATTTGTATTATTTATACATGAGATATGCTGCTTAACTTTTTAAATAATTATCAAATCACGCTAGTTAAGTCCATTAATATTAAGTTTTTACAAATGAGAACATTTATATTAAAGTTATTGAAAAATTTTTTATAAGTTGTGTTTGACTAGATCACTTAAAGGAATTCAATTAATTTTCTATACCAAAAATAAAGCAGTTTACAGTTTATAACTAACAGTGAATTTTATCATAAATAGCTTGTTGCTTAATAACATTAAAAAAATCCAGAAACATAGAAATTAATGAAGAGCAACTTATTTTTCTCAAATTTGTCTCAGAAAAAATATTCAAGAGCAATGCTATCTGCAACAATTATACTCAATTAATTGAACTGAAACAAGCTACAATAACTTGAAAAACTTTTTCAATTGGCAACAACGATCAGTAAATGTGAAATAAAAAGGTATAAATACTTTTATGATAAGAAAATTGTAAAAATGTATATTATTTGTGTACTTTTTGCTTTTAAATACTCATTGTAAATACATTTTGAATATTTTTTTGGTTTCTGCTTATTATACACCGTAAAAATTACGCACATATATCAAAAGTATACATCTTCATTTATAGTAAATATAGATTATAATCATACTTGGCAGTCCAATTTAAAAAATAGTATTAATATGAGATAATATGATGAGTTTTTTTAACAAATTTTCATTCACTCATTTACTTTACATGTTACACACATTGTTAATATTTTGTATAATACACATCAGTTATAATTTTATTGCACTCGAATCACTGATAATTAAATTCCATGTGTTTTATAATACATATTGCAGTTTATTGAAAATCAGTGTTTAGTTTATATTCAATTTAATATTCAGTGCTGAGTCAATCAGTATACCTTTTGATTATTTTGTATTTTCCAAATCAATTTTAGGTATGGGACAATTCTACTAAAATCTTTATAGTTTTGCATAATATTGAGAAACAAAAAATACCAAAGAAAATTAACAATAAAATAAACTTTAATTATTCGCTTATAACATAAGGTATTACAAATAATATCAACGTGGTAATTTTTTTCTCCCGTCACCATTATTGCATGCATTATTTTTCTTCAATTGAATGAACAAAGACCTATTGACATTATTCTGGCAGCTCTTAGCTGTAGAATATTCGATCAGGAATCTGTGATTTTGCATTGGTTAACATCTGTAGCTCTTGGCCAGGCAATTTTAGCATCGATCCGTTTATAAACTAGCATACAGTCGGTTAAATCTTGAGGACGTTGATGATCCCAAAGCAGAGTATCTAAGAGTAGAGAATACCTCGATCAATAATGATTTGCTTCATTTAAACTTCAAAATAAAAATTAAATATAAAAATACATACCTTCTCCGAATGACAACTTGAAGAGACCATAATCTTGAGGATTAGTGCATCGCATTTGATGGGCTAAGATGCGACAAACATCACGAGTATTCATATTTGGTCTAGCAGGCAATGTTCTGGTTATGAGCGAACCATGCAATTCATCCGGTACTAGTACCTTAAGTACGCAAGAACAATCGGGAACTCCACATCCAGGCTGTGAAGATAAAAAATATACTTAGTGATTTTTGCGTATTTATTCATTATTTTATTTGAAAAAAGGAATGTTATACTTACACTGAACGAAGATGTTGTCCCTTGACTAGGTTTAAAAGTTTTTAGGAATTGTACGGCACTAGAGAATGTTGTTAGGTAATAGCCACCTTCACCCGTGAGAAGTGATTGGTGTATCAAACCCCACATGAATTCAGCTTCTATTTCCGCATCAAAAATTTTACCTTGAATTAAGACCCAAACAACAATCGGCAATAGATCGTCCGCTGCAAGAGTAACTGACCTTCCTGCATTTGCATGTTTAACCTGAGGAAAATTTTTTATTGTTTATTTTATTGCTTTTAAAATATTTACAGATATTGCCTTGAATCAAACTTACCGCATTGTGAATGGCATAAATAGCGTCTAATAAATAGTCAAGTTTCTCAAGCGGCGAATCTACGTATTGAAGTTTCTCAAAGTATTTCAAAATGTTATCTAAACTTTCAGCTGATGGTGGCAAAATTTTAGGCTGTAAATTGAATACATTAATTCGTTACAATTGGATTGCAAAAGAATTGTTACTTTACTATGATAATTTAATGTTGAGTTAAAATACATACACTAGCGCCGAGATCATGAAGACTTTGGTTTTGCGCCTGACGCAAATTTTCGGCAAGTGTTTTCAATGAGCCATTTTCGGCATAATGTTTGACGAAAAGATCATAAACATGCTCGCGTAGTGGTCTCACAACGAGGCGGATCATCACATCCTCGAGAATGGCATCAAGATTTAGAAATTCGTTGGCCTTCAGTTTTAAGCGTTCCTTCTCTACTTCTTTCTCGAACTCGCGCTCTCCATGCTTGACCTGAGCGACAAAGAAAAAAACAATCATTCGATTTTAATGTAAAAAATTGTAAAATCGCAATGGTAATTAGACAAACTTACGAGATAATTTTTCATGCCGGACATGAATTGCCGCATGTTGCGCATGACAACGTGCGGCGATTCTTCCTTGCCTTCTCTTGTGCACTTGATGAAGTTCTCGATGTTTTGAGAAAAAGTCGTTGTGCTATCGGCAGCCAATTGGAATGCGTACGATCGAACTGCAGCACCTGCATCGCTGTGATCGCGATTGGTTATCGCACGGAATTTCGGTGGGCCTGTAACATGAAAATGATCGTTCATTAGTTACTTTCTCAATTCAATAAAATGATAATAATATTTCAACAAAATGTAAGAATTATTAATACGACAATTAATTTTTATCGGTAATAATCATTGTTAAGGAAGTAATTTAATTTTGAAAAAAAGAATGTGTATTATTTATTATTTTTAAAATAATAAAAATGTGATATTCCATGAGGATAGACTAAAATTGTAAGATGCCGTATTCGATAAGGGAAAATTTATGACACCGGAATCGATTACAGTAATATCAATTGGGTTAATGAGTCACCTAGTAAGTTTGATTGTTTTTTTTCGGATAATTTTACTGTCGTCTAGTACTTGAGATAATAATCTATACGATTTTTGTCAAATTTAATGATTTAATTTTGAATTTCAAAAAGATTTGAGTTTTTGATTATTTTTTTTAAATAATTTAGTACATCACAACATTGATAAATTAACTTACTCTTGAGTTTTGTGTACAAATTTTGAAACCAGTTTCCAATATTTCGAAAAATGTTCTTTTTTTTTAATGTCAATTTCTCTGATAACGGTGGCCGGAAAAATACTAAAGATGTTGAAGATAAAAGATCTTTTTTGTTCTCAAATATTTGCATTTCATAGCGTTCGTTGATGCTGGCGAGGATTTCGCCTTTCAACGCACGCTGAGTATTAATCCTCATTTTTCTTTTTACTAAGATATTCTCCTTACAGGAAAGGGAATATGAGTTATCGGACAGTTACGTCTCTTTATTCAACGATCAATTTGTGCATGGAGTTAATCTCCAAAACGCAAATTTCTACGGCGATACGAAATGCGCTGGAACTTGAACAATCCTTTGTGGTATGCAGTGATGGCTGTCCATCGAAATTGGGCCAATCCTGGCGCCAAGAGTGACCAAGCAGCCGCTTAAGTTCTCCAGCTTAAATGTTTTTGCTGCAGTTAAAAACTGAGCTAAACTTGACTCAACTTTCTTCATAAGGGGCGAAGATAATAGAACTAAGAAATCAAGTCTATACTGGTATTCGATTGACCGATTGGAGTATCCAACAGATGAAGTCGAAAAAGTTTTTCACTTATTGTCAAAAATGTTTTCTGCACCAAACTAAATATCAATTTATCAACCGACACTACAAATCGAGTAATCTACATTAATTAATTGGCGAAATTGTCAAGCTGATTAAAAATCTTTATGCGCAAATCGCAAGTCTCTCTGAACAATGTTGCGTCGCGCTCGACGTGCTAAGACTGACTGAAGCACTTGCCGCTCGATATCTAGTAAGACAACTGCACACTCGATGCGCGGAGAGACAAATATTAAATGCTTTATGGAGGGAGGAGCGATCGAAGTGAACTTTTTTACAAATAGGGAGGATTCTAGATCGAAAAAACCTGGTGATCTAAGAGATTGTAATCTTTATTGACTTTATTGGCGAGTTGATCGGTAGTGATGAGCAAGAGGTATTAAAGTATTATAGATCTGTTTAGCAATATAGTAATTCATTGTATTCATTCAGTGTGTATTTTAATTAAACGTACACTCAAGTTAATTAATAATATTTATGTGTAGATAATTCGATTACAAAGTAAATGTAGTGTCTTTCGTTAAAAATGATTAAACGGTAAGATGACAGCAACTTTGTAATTTCTTTGAAAGAATTACATTTACACCTACATTATTACCACATTAAAATGGTAATAACAACTTTAAAAATCATAAAAAATATACGATTCAAATGAAAAAATTAATAACGAAGGTTGATACATGAGATGTCCAACCGAAATAAAATATTGCAAAATGTTGGAAAGTATATCGATAGCGTTAATCTACCGTAAAGATCTAATCAGCGAGTCTCATCTCGAATCGAAGAATCCGATAGACACAAAGGGAGCACGTCGATAGGCCGTGCCGGAGATAATAAAAAGCCAAGTATTGTAGCATAGCATCGATTGATACTTTTAATTTATACTGCAGACAGCGTGTGATTGCCGTGCGATTTCATTTCACTTATAGCTTCCTTGCGCTCACGTGTGAGCCGTTCATTTACGCATCGGTGCAATGTACACATGATAGTTTAAGATAGAAGAAAATCGAGGAGGAGCAAACATACGAGTAAACTCGTTGATTATCATTCCTTTTTTATTCGTAGAAAGCAGTGGTCATCGACGATAAGAATATTGAGTTTAGCAAATCTTATTTTTGTGCGGCGCACGATTGTAAAAATTAATCAAAGTTGATTTAAACGATGCTGCTTCAAATTAAAGATTTCAATTTTAATTTGATAAATAACATTTTAAATGAACATGACATCACGTAAACATGTTTTAGCTATAAAAATGCGACGAATGAAGTATTGAAGTTAGTAAAACAATAAATATACAAAATAATCACGGGAAAAGAAAACAAGAGAGAAAAAGAGGATAGATAAAAATGGATGAACATCGCAGTATAATTATCATGTGCAAGTCATCGAAAATGTCGCGTGGAAAGTGTATACATAGGTGTGAAATACGCTTGGCGATTGGTCGAAGATCGTTTGATTGCGACGCGTGCACTTTTTAGCGGATAAAATAATGTAGGTGAATCTTGATTTTCATTGGGTCTACTTTGTTTATGAACTGTACAGGGGGTATCTGACAGACTTTATTTATTTTGCTTCAATGTATCAAGTATGATGCACACGTGTATCGCTAGCCACACACACGTGAAAAATGATACTTCAAAATTTTTCTTAATCTCATCTTAAATTTTTTATACCGTCTCAATGAAAATTCATGTGCTTGAAGTATCTAGTTTTGCTTTTTTTTATATAAGATAAAGGTATATTACCTTCAACGATTAGAAATGACATCTGATATAAAATGGACATGTAAAAATTTAATTGCTTGAAATCATTGAGGTCTACGAAAATATCTTCGTATTAAATCAATCAATGTTTTTCATTGATTTTATGAAATTTTATTCTTTGTGCATTTCAGCATCTGATCAATTCATAAAAAACCGAATATTTTCTTCAGTGTTAAAAAAGAATTCTATAATATGAAAAAAAGTTTGAGAAAAACTTGAATTCAAACTATCCATCATGCAAATGTGACGAACTTTGCATCATCTTTGATTATTTGCACGAAAAATGCACTCAACATGATTCTTATTTGAAAAGTATTGCGTCAAGCATTGACAAGGAAGGTTTCACTAAATTTTTACGGTTAAAACGGGAAATTTGTATGGCGTGGATACGATTCAATATTTAACATTCAAACGACTTCAAATAACTCCACAATCATTTTTAAGCAACGAGAATATTGATGCAATTTTTGAATATTTTTATAAAATATAGAAATCATTTATTTTTCCGAAAGGTTCGAAATGAGTATCATTTAATTGATTTTAACTAATCAAGTTAATGATTTCAAGCTACACGTGTCACAGATACACAATAAGTTCGTTTCGGATAAATGATTACCATTTAATATCTACTTCATTGTATAACTGCAGTATCTGTGATGATTGTTCTACTTACGCAGTTACTATAAACATTAATTTATTTTTTCAGCGCTTGAACGTTACTATCTTCGTCAATTGTTTGATTACGAATTTCTAACTCCGGAATTAGTACTCCAGGGATTGGTAAAAAAATATGAGTGCATGATAAACTAGTTACATGTTATTTCTCAAGACGATTCGGACATATAACGGTCAGGGTCAATTAATCCTAAACGAAAAGTGATTCATGAGATATATAACATGCTAATTGAAGTTTCTTGTGATTATGAAAACAAATGTAAAATAATAATTTGTAATGCTCGATTTTAATTGATTATAAATAATCAATATCAATATGTAAGTTGAATCTTTCACAAATCTGCTAGGAAAGAATGCGCATGAGGATATACTACTGTTTACTATTTACTTGCGTCATTATTATTAATAAATAAAGGTGCAAACCTTACGGAGTAAATTGAATTTTTTTCAAATTCTTTCAGACAAGTGAAAAATGTTGATAAGTAGTAAAATTTAAACCATCGAACGTCTGTAATTAATCAAATGACAATTTTTCGAAGAAACGTCAGGTAAACAAAGGAAAATATAAAATGTCGTTAGCAGCTTAATCGTTGAAAGTGTTTGATTTACATTTTTATTCAAATAAACACAAGGCGCAAGTCTAAATGGATAAAGCCATTCGTGCGTTAGTTTCATATTTTTCCGACCTTCGAGTGCTTTGGTGTATATAAGCTCTTATACACGATACGCTTATGCACGTACTGTAAAGTGGATTAGAACGCACACGCACACGCTACACATACATCGCGGATATTCCCATTTCGATATTTTTCTCGGCGCGCGAAACCACTTGTAATACAGCGGCGCGTGTTATAAGTCTGCACGAAAAAAAAAGAGGAAAGGAAGTCTGAAGTACGTTATCGCTATTCAACTTGTGTATACAGGGTCAAAAAAATCTCCACGGGGATTAATCTGCGGTTAACTTGGAATTTTTTTCGTTTTTAATGCTTTTTATGAATTTTTACCGATTATTGGCCTTTTTTTAATGTAAACAGCGGAAAAAACGCAATAAATTACAAATTCAAATACTAATTCATCGTTTTTTATTTGATAAACACAAACGAGACTTTATTCAGAGATAATTTGAATGTAAAATAAGTTAGCATTAAGCATACCAGCTATTTACTAAATTATATAGCTCAATAATTTGTTAAGTTTATAACAATCACACGTAAATATCAAAATTAATTGAATATCATTGGTTTTACCTTTGATTGATAAGTATTGATTGAAAAATAGAGATAAGACTTTTTTTACCTATTCATAGAACATGCGATGTACTAACGTCTGCAATGAGACAGCAATAACTGTCTCTTTTTTATTCATTTAAATGCTCTTCTTTTTAATTAAATTTTTTTACATTATTTTAATAATATTGCAAAATTCGGTAATTCATAATATTTTTATTATGATTGAAGTATCACTCTACAGTTAGTAGTAGAAAAAGAAGTAAAGACAAGAATGGTTCATCGATGGAATCAACAAATGAATCAAGAAAATTCCGAGAAACTGAGGAGAAATTTTCAATCAATACGTTTATTTGCGTGTGTTTCATAAACGTAAAAAAGAAAAATTTCATCAATTGTGCACTTATGTCGAGGCTATTTGTGCGTGAAGTAAGCTAATATTTAAATTGTTTTCATTTTAGTACAAATAATTGTTAATTTCCTCAAACATTTCTTATGTATATTATTGCGGCGTCAGACAAATTTAAAGAGGATGGGAATTTAAGTCAAGCTACGAAACAAACTTATATCAAGTAATTGAAACTTACCCATTAGAGTATCGATTCGAAAACTGCGGTTGCGTTTATTGCGCTCGAAATTTCTATCTTCCTGGTCCAGTATCATTTCGCTCTCGGATCTTTGATAACTATCGCGTTCGTCGTGATTCGAGTTATTTTTCTTCTGCTGGTCCATAGTTAGAGTCGAGTTCGTAAGTGTTGTTGTGGTCGTTGTCATCGTGCTGGTAGAGCCAGCTATTTGGCGCTTTTCCACATTATCGTACGAAGAATTTCGATCGCTAGAAACACTCGTGCCATTGTCCGGAGATTTGAGCAGCTCTGGATATCTGAAATGACAAAGTAATTTCTCATGAATGCATTGTTGATCATCGTTGAAAACGAAATATTTGAATTTCCCTCAAATATTTGCTTGAATTACTCTTCCTCTTTTTACGATCCTACGTACAGATAAGTAGTTATCTGTATTAAGTTAATTGTTTATTATAAGCCTAATGACATCACCAATTAAATATGTTATAAGCTAAAAATTTGAAAAAAGCTTTTCTTTCTTTGTAATTTAACTGGGGTTTATATAATAGTATATTGTACGATAACGTCACCTTTTCATCGGCAAAATATATGACAAAAAACTGACAGTTTGATAATAATCATGAAATTACGTATTAACCTTTGAAGTATGATGCTACGCGCTGTGAGAGCATTGCGCAATACGCGCTCTTCGTGCTCGTTGTCCGCAAACTTCTTATTCGAATTGTCTAAATCGTAATCCGGATCACAGTCGTAGTCTGGTTCGCAACCATCTGCATCGTTTCCTAAAGTAATATCATTAATTATTAATTATTATTAATGAATTATTAATTAATTATTAAAAATATATTAAAAGCTGATTATTTTAAAAGTTTTACGAAACCTACCGATGAACTCCCAACTTGAATCGACTGCCCACGATGTGTCGCTGAATATTTTGTGTTTGATTCGAGGTGGCTGCACAGGCTTGGCTTGGCAAGGCAGACATTTCTTCTGATCCTTTCCACTGAGTCTTTTAGCCAGATTATCCACAGACGAAGATATGAGCGGCGTTTTATCTTCGGCCTCTTCGGAGTCGTCCCAGTCGATAGGATGAAGCCCGTTGTTGCCGAGATTGCAGTTCATCGACAGTTGAGTCTGCAGCCAGCCGGGTTCGCTGTGTCGAAATTTGCTCGCCACCGAGTTAAGCGGTTTCGGCCGTCTTCGAGTTACTTGGCCGAGAGTAGGCCGGGGGATCGCGTCGGCTGGCTCGGCGTAGAACGGACTAGCCTGCTTCAATTCTGGTGCCATTGGGCTGTTGTTTTCGGATCTGGTGAGCACCGCCAGGCCGAATTTATTGCGGGGGGGTGTGAGACAAGTCGGGCTGTTCAGAGAGTTCGCGCTGCCTACAAGATAAAAGTACAAATTTTAATAATTGCTCCAACGAATTGATAAATTCAAAACTTACAAACTCTAGACAACAAGTCAGGTCTCTTTCCAATGGCATTATTATCGTCGGGTGTTGGGGTACTCTCGTGGCTAATCTTTGATTCTTGAAGTGGCTTAAAACTACTGAACTCCGGACTCGTGATTTCTTTGTAACTCATCTTTTCATTGGCATTAACTTTGTCGTTTCTAATGATGAGCTTATCGCTGCCTTGCTCGAGATTTCTAACTTTTCCTACCGGTGTAAGAAGCTTATCCTTCGTTTCGCTCTTTATCTTAGACAAGTTCTCTTCATTGTAGCTCTTTGATATAGCCTCCTTGGTCGACCACGTGGGGGGATTCGATTGATCGGTCGAATTCCAGATATCCTCGTAATCCGATGCCTTGTCCGCCGGAGAGCTGCGATAATACGAGTCCAGAATGTCCGATTCGCGATAGTGTTGGGAATTCTTTCGTGCGTCTCGCTGCTCCTTGCGTCTGCGCGACGACGACGAGGACGATTTGGTGGCGCCAGGCGACGGTGTATTCGGCGAGAGGATGTGCGACTGCCGACCGCTGCCGTTCGACGCGGTGTGCTTCGTCGACGAGCTCGAGGATAGATTCGGCGTCAATGGCGAATGTCCGGACGAGTGCGCCGACGATGACTTGTTCGAGGCCAGCGATTTGTTAGACGCGCTCTGAGGCGACATGAGCGAAGGCGTGTTCGATTCCGATGGCGTCGACTGAAAATCAAAAGGAGCGCGTGAATAATTTGCCAAGCTGCTTAGCGCGTTTCATCGACGCGAAAAAGAAATAAAAAATTAATCTTACCTGATCGTCACTCTGATTGACATTTATCGTCGTGGTCGCTATGAAGCTACTGCTCTTCTGTTGCTGCTGCTGCTGAGTCGGCTTGGCCCATCTCGGCGGCGGTGGCGGCGGAGGACTCTTCATTTGACCTCCGGGCGTCTGCGCGATAGTGGGCGATGACATTTTATGAAAGCTCGACGCTATGTTCCGATGGAAATTCGACGTGGCGCTCGACGCATTGGAATGACTATTGTTGCTGCTGCCGCTGCCGCAGCTGCTGCTGCTGTTGTTGTGCCCGAAGCTATCGCTGCCGACCGAGCCGGGACTGAGCACGTTGGCGTCGACGTTGTGCACGAGCGGCGACGGCGATCTCTGCACGAGGCTCTGCACGAGATTCGGCGAGATGAGCCGCTGGCACAGCTTGTCGTTGGGCGAAAGTTTCGGCAGCGGGCGGCGATTCATCGGCTCGTTGAACGTCGTCAAGTTGAGGGTGTTGGGGGGCGTCGGCCGTGGTTGACGCGGCAGTGCAGGATTAAACGTCGACGTGGTCGAATGGTTCGACGCTGGGGACATGGTCGCTGAATAGAATCAAACATATTCATTATTACTACTATTAAGAAAAACGATTAATGAAACGAAGTAATGAAATCAACTTACCGGAATCTTTGGACGAGATCGGCGTCAAATTGAGTATAATACTTTCGGTCGAAGGGGTCGACGAGCCATTATTGTTATTATTCTTGCCAGCTCGAAAGCTGCCGAGGCTCGAGGTGTTGCTGCTGCCGGTGCTGTCGGGCGGCCCCTTGGGGTTGGCCATGGGGTATCTCCAAAACTCTTGGCCGAGCAGCGCCAGGGAGGATAGCTGCTGTCTATTCTTGGCCTCGCGCATCGCTCGGGGCAGTGTCAGTTGCACCGGCAACTCGTCGCTGTTGAACGCGGAGGAAAATGCATTACTCTCTCTCTCTCTCGCTCATTCTCTTTTCTTCGTTATATCGTGTGTTATATATACTCGTCGTTGCGACGTCGTTGTCGTCTTTGTCGTCGTCGGTCTTTGCGCGCGCGCGATGGTGAGTTATTTGCGTTTGCATCGAGAGACTCTCTCTTACATATAGTCGCCAGCGCGTTAATGAGGCTTCGAGCGCCGACGACGAGCTTATTCTCTTCTCTCGCTTTTTCTTTCTTTCTCCTTAATGCGCGTGGCTCGCCTCTTAATAAATGCAATTATATTGATTCGCGCTCGTTTACGATACCGATACGTAAGGCGCGATTGTTTGAGAATTCCACGCGAGCCATGCGCCCGATACATATCTACGGTGAAAAAAATTCACGCGTTTCTCGGCGAAAGTCGATCTCTTACGGGTCTCTTTATTCTCGTTCGCGATATATATATATGATGCTTTTTATCCATCGAGAGATATAAATGTATATATAAGGCGCGCGTGCAAGCAAACAAAAATGAGACGTTCGTTCGCACTCTCGTTTGCGCCTGTGTTTGAGATATACTTTGCGCGCGAAGCGTATACGCGTAAGTGGTTCACCTTCGCAAAGCGCGCGCGCCCGATCGCAAATTCGCATTATCGTATCCACAGCCGTAAGAATGCGAGCGAAGATCATAATGTAAGGTAACGTATTTACCCCCTCGGAACGTTTAAAAGGCAGGCGCGGAATGTATGTTAGCGCAACGGAAGAAAGGAAAAATGAAAAAGTTCTTTTTTTATGCATAATTCACGAAGAGGAAGAAAAAAAGAAAGGAAAAATTATTCGATATTAATTCGCTCGGGAGACCGGTATATATATACGACTCGAAGAAAAAGATGCGAGCTTTTGGCTGAATAGCTGCTCGCATTACAAAGCGCGCTCTGCATTCCCAATGATATAGGCTTTTGCACACAAATGTACACTACGGAGCGCACAATAGTCAGTTAGTCAGTTAGTTAGTCGCTCCCGAGTCCAACATCGTCGAGTTTGTATATATGTGTGTGTGCACATGTATAGTAATAATAATAATAATGTATATAACATAATGCCGTGCATTTTATGGCTTACCAGCACTGGGAGTAATGGGCGATGAGCGAGGGTATGTTGTCGAACCTATTCTCGCTCGTCTCCAGGCTCAGCTTGCCTTTGTTGGCCTGTATGAGGTAATGCTCGATGTAAGGTCCTTTGCCGGCCGGCAATCTAACCGACAGCGCCATAGTGTCGCTCTGGCTTGATTGTCGCACGACGAAGTTCTGGAAATAGTATAGACACACGAGCGACGTGTATATTATAAGAATGTATGTATGTGTAGCGGCTTATACCGAGCTACCGTACACTGCAGTCGTGTGTATTGCATGTATGTATATGGATGTGTGTGCGCGCGCGCGTAATGGTGGAGAGCTTTTATTGTACACGAGTTCAACGCTGGTATTACACGAAGTCGGAGCTCGTTCGGGGTAAAATTAGTTTATGGAAGGCACTTTTTGTTTTTGCTCTTTTGCCGCCTCAGCTCTCGACGTATAGCTCGCCTCGCTACTCGCTCGTTTCTCTGAATTGATACAATTTACAATGCGTAGAGTATGCGTGGCTAGCGTATAACGAACGGCGCTCTTTTTATTGATGGACGAGTCATGGCCATCGCGGGTTGTAATACGCGATTGAGAAGGTTGATGAACAGAGAGAAAGAGAGAGAGATCTGTTCGTCATAAACCAATCGAAATAATATCGCGCGTACCCATAAATTTGCAGTCGTTGCAAATCAAGAGCAAAGTACAACGATATTCTACGCGGTCTTTTTTTCCGGTCAATAGTCTTCAAGCCTCGTCTCTGACAGATATTCTTGGACGCGACCTTGTGTGACTAGAGATATTTATAACGTCGATGATATTGATTAATTTATTTTTATAATTCAATAATCCGTTGTATGTTGACGTGTAATTAGCACCGCACAACGCGTTCTATCTCAACACCGATCTCGGAAGCATGATCGAGTGTATGAAAATTAAAAGTTGCCAGTTGAGCTGAGTTTTTGTCGCTCGGATAATTACAATTAATTGCGTCCGCGCACGGGGTGTAAAGAAAATTTTTCAAATCATTCAACGAGGCAGAACAATTAAAACAATTATACGTAGGGGAGAAAAAACCCATCGCGAACGAAGGCGCGTCAACCAGATATCACTCGACAAATTTCTTTCCTGCGTCGAATGTGTGTGCGTTCATCGTCCTCGCTCGAAAAAATTAGTGGAAAAAACTTTTTTCCATCGTGAAAAATTGCACGTACGCAGTTACGCGTGTCTACACACGACCATAGTGCGCCGAATAAAAAAAAAAACTCTTCGTGGCCCTCGAAAAGTAGCCCTTAACAATCTCCCTTCGTATATATACCTTTTCACGCTGCGGCGGAAAAAAACTTTTCTCTCGCTCTCGTACACGCACGGCGCGACGAGGCCAAGTGGAAAAAAGTGTAATTGTGCGCGCATCGCCATTGCCGCTCCGCACACGTATATGTGCTTTTTTTCGCAATCTATCGACGCGGTACGCGTATATACCATATACATAAACGCAGCGCGTACATATAATATAAGCAGTAGCGAAACAATGAGCACGACGACGCGGAACAATAAGCCGGCATCGGCCGCGCCGCGCGATGCGCCCTGATTACTGCCGATGCGCGTTTGCATACACGCGGAAGAGGGTTTGATACTCTCTGTCTCTTTGTTTTTATCTTTTGTCATACGCGCGCACGTGTATGTATACGAGCGCGCAACAGAGGCAGAGTACAATTTTTGATACGTTCCTGGCTTTTTTTCCGATTTGGAAACTTTTGATGATATACCCGGAGATGCCTCGATCCGATGGATGCTTTATCTTCGGGATGCGTCGGAATGATTTGCAGCGCGAATACCTTAACGCGCGACTGTTTTGTTACGCGTATACATCTCTTAATCTTTCCGAGCCTTCAAAGCATGTGTTTAACGATACATCACCGAGTTTCGAAATAAAAAAATATTTTGATTGAGAAGGCATTAAACTCCGAACGACCGAATAAAAGTAAACAGCGCCCCCGCGACGATAGGCAACCAGCCTTGCAGCTCGGCAAGCGATTCGTGCGCGATGCACACATACATTATCACCGACGCGCGCGATTTCTCGTCAATCTAAGCTATTGTTCGCCGCGGCGATCATCGTCTATCTCTTTCCACCCAAGTGCAAAAAACATTATCGTCATCCTTGGGCCGTCGTCGTATACGCCGCGCGCATTATATTATAGTTGAGCGCAGTCGAGGCAATGACACACTTTTCGCGCGTGTAATATGTACACATTTCCTCTGTAGATCGCATCTGTGTTATGAGTAATGTGTGGCAGAAATAACAGAAAATAAAGAGAAAAAATAAACGAGCTCGAACATGTAAATTGCGCGTCTCGCACATGCGTATGTAAAACACTTGAATTATGATCGCGCATTTCTATACTCGTATTGCAGAGACTTCCCACGCGATGTCGCTTGGAGTCGGGATCGCTCCACGATTTTCGAATTTCATTTGACAATAGCTTTTGAATCGTTGAAGTTTTAGTCTTGAAATTTTTTATAAACGATCTTCGTTAGTTCATCTTTCAATCACTTGAGCTAAAAAAAATATCAAAAAGATTGTATTCGGCCAAAAATCACGTTAAACTTTAAACTCAATTTTCCCCGAAAAAATACAATTTTTAAAAAACCAATCCTACCATGTAAAGAAGAATTAAAAATCTATCGTCGTCGTGTAATATGAATATAGGATGTACGCACCGATTTAGTTTTAAACTAAGTAACATGAAGAGAAGCGCAAATTATACGGAAGTAAATGTTCATTTAATGGCGGATTAATTCACGATGGTGATTTACTCATAGAAAAAAATGCAATATCGTTCTTGCATTTTTCTCTTATACTACATACTCTCGAGTATGTATGTACTAACTCAGAGTGTAATTAGATATCGGTAGAAGCAAAACGATTTTTCATGATTGCCAGGGAACACACACGCTGGACAGATACGCGCGAATAGAAAACGGTCGGTCGGTGAAAATGTTTAGCGCAACAAAAACATCATCATCATCATCATCATCATCAACCGCCACCGGAATGAAAGCTCGTGCAAATAAGGGGGGCGATCATCCTCTAGCAGTAGTAGCATTATAAGCGTTATCTCATTATCAGCAGCAGCAACGGCAGCAGCAGTGGCAACTCATGGCGGCGGCGAGAGGCTGGAAATACGGGGAACGTCTTGTCTCTCTATCATCATTACATCTCGTTTAAGAGCAGCCGAGAGCTCGCGTCGATCGTAATACCGACGACGAGAGGCAGCAGTAATGCTTTTGCGAGTTCATCGCACTTGTGCCGGTCGTGGTAATAGCTTGTATATATAACGCGTTATATAGACATACTGTATGTGCGCATGTGTGTGTGTGTGTGCGTGTGAGTGTGTGGCATGTGTGCGCGTGAGCCAGTATAAGTGCGTGCCGTGTGAAGATTACTTACCCCTTCCTCTTTGCCTTGGAGCAGGTGAAAGGCGCCGGCTCGCTGAATACCCGGCAGGAACCAGATCGGATGGGATCGTATGAGGCGCTCGATGAGGGTGATGCTGCAGGCTGGCTCGCCGCCGTCGACGCCGTTGCCCTCGGAGTCGTCCTCGGTAGCCGATTCGCCCGACGAGCCGTCGACGCCCGCCGACAGATTCGAGCCGGCCGACGACAGGGAACCGTCGCTCTGTCGAAAGGAAAAGCGCGTGTCATTAATTTCTTCATATTATCATTGCGTAAGATGCAACGAACAATCAACTTTTATCTCCTCCTGCGGTCACGGAGTTTTACCAATTACGGGGTTTTATTATACGAACGATAAGAATATCTTCTTTTTTACGGGAGATTTGAGTTGAAGGGTGAAAGCAGCCGGAGAGTCGGGGTGAAAAAAAAACACCCAAGGCGTCGGATTAGGTTTAAAGAGAGACATTCGAGGGTATAACACGAAGGAAAAAAGGTTATACGCAGTTTGAGAGGGATATAAGATGATTACGATTATTGCCGGAGCCGAAAGTGATATTGCAGTCGGCCTCGAATTTAGAGGCGAATCATTTTCGCACGTTTTCTTGTTAAATGTTGCACGCGCGCGCGTTGCGTATTACATGGCTCCGACCGTTCAATGGCCGATTATAAAACTCAATTATAAAGTCGACGTAAATAATCAAAATAACATTAGAAATATGAGAAAATCTTCAAAAGCTTACGTAAATTTTCCACAATATAATACGATCGAACGAACTCCCGTCGATGCAATTGTGACGCAATCTCACAATTCAATGGAACACAAGAGACGCCGTACGTATGGAATTGATCATCCATTACGCGCTTATAATCTCGAATGGATTGCCATTCAAAAGATTATCTCCTCCGTTTGAACGAGCTCAAAGTTCGGTAACAAGGAAAAATGTCAATTTTGTCAACTGCGCCTGAAATCTTTTGTATTGTATGCGATAATTTTCTTCAAATATTCGACGGATCGTTTCGTTGAATTTAGACAGACTTTAATTCAGACGCATAAAGTTTTCCAATTAAATATTTTCCTAATTATACACATAGGCGCGCGTTTTCTCAAACTCGAGCTGGATTTATTACGCGTGAAGCTGGAAGACGAAAAAAAAATGAGAAAAAGTGCGTCGTTGAAAGCTTTCATTGAAGTTTATAACTGCGAGTTTGCTGAATGTAGGCGTACGAATAGTGCGTGACATAGATTTTCTTACGGTGCTTGTTAAGCTCGTTAAAAGAGCGATAACTACGCGCGTACGTACAGGCAGTAGCAAAATAAATAGCCTAAACTCTTCAGCAGCTTAAAAAAGTCATCTTGATGCTTAACTAAACATTTGTAGTCATTTTAGTTCGTACAAGTAAATAAAAATTATAAGAAAATATAGTTCTAAAATAGACAAGAGAATAATGTTTTAAATAACAACAAAACAAATTATTCATTAAAAAATAGCTGCTAATGCATTGGAAAAGGGCTTTATCCTGAAAATTAGACCAATTTCTAGTAACAAAACATTCTGACACCGTTTTTTTTTAAGTCACTTAGGACCGAGCAAAGACTTTTTTAAATCGATAATCTATAAACAAGTAACTGCGAGGAAACACTTCAATTAAACGAATAAAGGTTGTTTTCATTAACGAACTTTGAATCATTTATCAATTTTAATACTGCAGAAACTTAATTAAAACAAATCATGTTTCTTAAAATCATTTACGCAACTGCTACAGGTATTTTATTGTCACCTGATGTTCAAATAACTAATTGAACTTCATTTGTAATATTAGACGTGTATTACCACTTTCACTCTTCATATTGTGCACCTGATTGAATAAAATATTCATTGCAATTTGGATATAGTTTAAATGGTATTCGAGTACCTACATGTATCACAGTACATTACTGATCAGTTGACGCTGGAGGGGGAAAATATCACCAAGGAGCTATCCCAAGTGTGGGGACACCTTGCTAATATACGAGTTAAGTAGTGTGAACAGTCGCCTGTGAGGAATTTCGGCAGTAAGCAAGTGTTTACAAATTGGTGAATTCGAGTTACAGCGTTGGCTATTCGAGACGTTTAACCTCAAATATTTTCTCGGTGCAAACTGAGGAAATTCACACTAATTACATATAGTCAAGCGAGCGATGGAAAACAGAGAGGACACGATTAGGTACAACATTTTTTGTGCGTGACATTATATTTTAAAACAATATCTATATCAAACTTAACTATTCACCAGGGTGAAACAAGAGCCAAACGATACTTGGCCAGATCGAAAAGATGACGATTATAATTTAAATTCGGTGGAACCTTGTGAAGACAAAAACTTTGCAATATCAACGTTTCACGAATCATCAGTGAGTTTAATATAATTTAAATTACGTTCTGTTTTACCATTATCAAAAAATATTACACAATTTTTGTTTCAGACAAATTACATTAATGAGGTTATGTCATTACCCGAAAAGTTCGTTAAAACTGAGCATCACAACTGTCAACCTATTGTGAAATTGGCAAACGAAATTCAGACCAATGACATAAATAAAAATATTTGCATTCATTTTGAGTGTAGAGATATTGAACCTGAACAGGAGCCTTTCTTAACAACCACCTACACAAACGAGTATCAAAATTGTCAACCTATTGTGAAAATAGAAAATGAAAATCAGAAATATGACATAAATGAAAATATAATCATTGATTTTGAGTGCAAAAATGTAAAACTTGAACTGAAAACTCATTCGACAACCGTCTGCAAAACAGAACTCCAAACTCATAAATCTACTGTAGCAATAGAAAACGAAAACCAAACCAATGAAATGTATGAAAATAGAACCATTGATTTTGCAGAACATGATCAGAGCAAATCCTTCGAGTGTGATATTTGCCACAAATTATTTGGATACCAGAGTAGTATTAAAAGGCACACGAATGCAGTACATAATCCTAACAAACCTGTTGAGTGTGAGATATGTCATAAATCATTCGGAGAGCAAAATAAACTCAACAGGCACGTAAAAACAGTACACGATCATAGCAAACCCTTCGAATGTGAACATTGTCACAAATCATTTGGATACCGGTGATCTCAAGAAACACATAATTCGAGTGCATAATCAGAGCAAACCATTTGAATGTGAGATTTGCCACAAATCATTTAGACATAATTGGCACCTAAAAACCCACATAAATACAGTGCATAATCGGAGCAAACCATTTGAATGTGAGATTTGCCACAAATCATTTGGATGCCAGAGTAAACTCAAAAGGCACATAAATGGAGTACATGATCATATCAAACCCTTTGCATGCCAGATTTGTCATAATTCATTTAGCCGCAAGTATTGTCTCAAATCTCACATTAATCAAGTACACAAACGTATCAAACTCTTTCAATGTAACATTTGTCTCAAATCATTTGGATACCAGAATGTACTTAAAAGTCACATACAGAAGGTTCACCTAAACTAGCGAACTTTACGAGCAAGAGATTCATCTAGACACATTTGGATTTAACGAAGACTTCTGCGATTATTTGAGTAAAATTTTAAAAAATATTTCACATAAATATCTTTTATTTTTTAGAATAATAAAGTATTTCAAAATGTTAATAGTTTTTTTGTGATTAAGAAAATCCTTGCTTCGAAGAAATCATTCTTAGACTTTGCACGTAGATCTTCATAACTTATGCTCAAATAAGCGATTTTTTAATAAATGGCATACAAAAAATCTCCAAATTTACTGATAACAATCTATATCTAATAATCAAAAGGCATTATTTCGCCATTATTACTTGGCTCCGATCATAGGTAAGTATACCCCTACGCAGCATATAAACTCGTATATTCTACAACCCCTGGAGAATACCAAAAAACGAAAAAAATTCATTTCAAGCAGATTCGCCCTTAAAAATGATAACTAATTTGCAAAAATTTTTATTTACACTCAAGACGTTGTCAAAATAAAACATCTTGAAACTTGCAAAATGAAGAATATTTTAGAAGGCCATTATTTTGATCTTAGCAAAAATATCAAGAAGCGATAAGAGCATCAAATATTTGTTGGGAATTGAATCTGGTTTACCAATATGTAAGCCAAATCGTTCTACGAGGCGTCTGGTTTAAAAACTTGTCGTCGAGCCCATCACAGAGCTTATTTGTGGAGGAAGAAAAATCTATCAAGAAACGTTATTTTCATAAATTGCATACGCTCAATAATAATTTTTCATATCAAACGGCTTTAATAATCTGTATATTTCAAAAAGCACGAGTTCCAACGCGAATGAAAATAAATTCCAGCTCGCGCAGAATCATAAACAAAACCTTCGTTGAGCGTCCGTTATAAAATGTTGTCGACTCTCGGACCTTTCGCGAGATAAAAAAAACAAAAGAGGAAAATTAGCCAAATGCGTATATCACGCCGTAACACGATCTTGCGAAGAAAAACGCGCATACAATACATTTAACGCTTTATAGTGAGAGCGGAGCTGCAAATTGAGATAAGCCCCGAGAGAGAATGAGAAAGAGAGACTGAGCAAGAGATAGAGGAGGTTTGAAGTCAACAGGGAATACAACGCGCTTGGGTATTAGAGTGTATTGTCACCCACATATAGCAGTGGATGCCTCATATATAGAGAGAAAGAGGATTTACAAAGAGCCCCCGCGCGCGCGCGCCTCCCTCAAATTGCAGCTTAAGCAATGGCTTTGATTTCCATATTCTCTCGCACTACATAGACCACCTACGTATGCGGATTCGAGAACGAGTGCGTGTAACTATATCGTGTCTGTGCGAATTGAGCTCCGATTAATCTACCAGAGGCTGTATCACAAGGTTAAGGAGGAAACGATGAGCTACGACAATATACGCGTTTACGCATCTATACGTGCAGCTGCTCGTTCTTTTTCTTTTTTTTTTCGACTATCGACTCGGGCTCGACCCCGGGTAATTTATACAGGTATTTTCAGGATTACGCTGGTTATATAGCGGGGGGTAGTTTGTGAAAAGCTCATGGCGTATCGAGGGAGCTCTCGCCATCGGAGTAATAGCTTGTCGGTGTATACAGGAAGGGCCAAGAGAGCAAAATTGAAAATGTTAAGGATTAAGCTCTCGAGTGGCCGGTCTATTAGGAAAATTATCATTAAAATGTAAAACACTCGAGTGCGATATCAAATTTGAAAGGAAAAATAAACCTTTCATACGGTGGGAAGTGTATCTTCGTCAAAAAGAGTTTAAAAATTCAACGTGGACTTTATTACGGCGAGTATTGATTATTTATAAAAGCGAGGCGCGCCCGTCGAAAGGATTAAAATATTTTTTCAATATGTATATTCGGACGGGGAATATCTCCACCAGAGACTTTTGGCATATTGCTACGTATGAGTCAAAAGTACCAAAAATACACACGGGCGCAAACAAAACACAAAAAAAAATGTAGAGATGAAAAAAAATCAGTATGGCGTTGGCTTTATCGTTATTTGCGCTCTTCTATATACGGAGTTATAACGAATCGATTTACGATGCGAAGGAATCACTGCTACGCACAGACGGTGCCACGTCTCTGTCGCAAATCGTCTGTTTTGCTCCTTGTTTCGATTATATAATGCCCGATTGATTGAGATCGATCGTATACTCGTCGAATTGCCTCGCGACTTCTTTTATTGCGCCTTGCATCAGATACGCCGGTATTTCTATACATCGTATAGGTTTTTTGTCTCTATTGGATTTTTTTTTTATCATTCGAGTTCGATCATTTATAAATTAATATTTTTCTCGATTTCGATGTCCGAAAATTCTCACGCATTAATCACTACATAAAAACTGCCACGAAGGCTAAATATATCGCACAAATCCGAAATTAATAAACTGATAATTATCTCACGGGCAGCTCACGAGGCGCAATTTCCAGTCGAATATGCGCGCGTACCCACATAGAAACGAGACACACGTCTCGAATCAATGCCGCAGACGAGCAATTAAAGTTAATTCCAAAACATCCAAAACAATCGACCGCACGTGACACACGTCGTCCCTCGCTGTTATGCTCACGCACGCGCTAAACCAGGGTGTGTGTGCGCATGGCGGCGGTGGCAACATTTGGAAACGCGAATTCGCCGAACGTCGACTTGCGCAAGTTGCGAGCTCCAAAACCGAATCCGAGCACATTTGATGATATCGCGCAAGGTAAAAATGTGCTCCGCGCGCGGAGAAAAGCTCTGCTGCCGTATACATTGTGGTAACGGGTTTTCATGCTCCGCATGCAAAGTTTTCTCGTCCTCTCGGTCTCGTGACAAGCAATTAGGGACATTTGCAATTAGTGACCTACGAACTGTACACGCGTATACATATATATAGGCTTTATATGCAGCAACAGCAGCAGCAGTACTCGGTAAGCCCGGCACGTCTACGTTTAATCCCTTTAGTCTGTTCCTCTCGCTCACAGTCTACTCACTCTCGAGCTCGTTCGTCTCTAAACTGGCCGCGTGCGTGTGTCAGTCTGCATTTCAAATTGAATTAGCCGCACACGATTCGTCGGCGGCTCATCCCTGCACCGCACGCACACACTATATGTATCTCTCTCTCTCTCTCTCTCGGAAAAAAGATTGATTGTGACGTCTCGATGGTGCGAGGACTTTAATTTTCCATCGGACGATGGGCAACATTATCGCGTTGAATATGTGAGTGGGTGTGTTTGTGTGCGTCCGAGCCGTTATATATCGTACGTACGTTGTTTACAGCACATTTTCGACAGCTGCGTGCGGAGGATCATAATATCCCAGCTGTATGTATACGAGGATCCGAATGCCTGTATATCATATTCAAGAGAGCCGGGGCAACTGATTTTTGAGATCGATGTGACGTGCGCTGGATATATAATGCGATGTAAGCCCTGATGCACGTGATAGCTCGCTCCGAGAGCTTATAGCATTATTTATGCTCGCGAAACTATAATTGCGCGAGATACCGATCGCTCGATGTCATAAATATTGATTTTGCGGACCGCGATAGATTGTGCCTATATCTGGCTCGCGCCCCGGCGATGCTGCTGTTGCTGCGTGTGCACATGCCGCGTAGGCGCCTCGTGCGAGCGCACACACATGCGTGGATTATTTCGAGTTAAAAATATCGCGTTGGTAGGCGGAAGTTAATCTCGTGCGCGCGCGGGGGTGTTTGACAATAGAAATAGAGATCGTGGCGGAGTTAAATACGCGCGTCACCGTTAGCTCGCTTGCTGCGGGAATAAATGGCAACGCTCGCCAATACACGTGCGAAAAGTAGACTTTCGATCGGTCTTCGCGCGAAAAAAATTATACCCGTGGTTGATCGAGAAAATCAACGCTTATACGTCATGTATATAATTTCCTTCACCGCTAGATGGCGAGTAGCTTTATCTATAAATCTGCAAGACTACTTGTTAGATTAATAGTTTAGTCAATCGCCGAGAAGGGTAGAATGTAAGAATTTCAATAAATGATCTCTTTCGCCAATCTTACGGTGAAACACAACGAATAGATTTTATTGATAACTTAGCTTAACTTTAATTGAACAAACAATAATGTATATAATACGACATGCTCGTTACGCAGTACACTGAAAAAAATAACCAGACTGCGTCATGAAAAAGGCGTTGCTTGTCTCAGGAAATACAAAAAATCTTGAGACAGGCTAAAATGTAGCCTGACACAGTGTAAAAGTGACTGCGTATCTGTGCGACAATGAGTCGCCACTGGGTCATCAGAACTTCGTGTTCGCTCTTCGAAGTTCTCGCGTACGAATCAAACACCAAAAAAATACAAACACGCATGATGAACTCACTAATTGCTTTTCACATCTAACTCACGAGCACTGAAAAATATGAATATCAGCCACTGCAACCGATTCGCACGAGTCCAAGATCGATGTACAGGTTAACGGAAACTTTGACTGTTGACACACACACCCATATACGCATTTTTTGCTGTATGATTAGAACGCGTGAGAACTTTGGCGTGTAAACATGAAGTTACGATGGCCCATGTTGCGAGTCATTGCCGCACAGATACGCGATCACTTTTGCACTGTTTCAGGCTACATTTTACCCTGTCTCAAGATCTTTTTGTATTTCTTGAGACAAGCAAAGCTTTTTTCATGACGTAGTATGGTTATTTTTTTCAGTGTACGAGGCTGTCGCTGCCGCGACCGATCGGCAAGCAATAACGAATATACCTCGCACGAAATGTTTATATACACAAGTTTACGTGCGAAACTTTCGATGACAGTTACAATATTAAAACTAACGTCCAATTATAAAATATATCTGACATACTTTTAGGGTTAAACTCTTTGCCAATTTATCGGCAGCGGCTTTTCATTTACACGAGTTGAAACCATGCAAAAAATGAAATCATTCGATATTTTGAAAACTTTGAGAGGGTTTTCGTCGAATCGAAAAAAAATCATGGATTTTTCTAGTGCGTACCTCGCCGATTGACTGTCAAGCTCGTCGACGAGCTCGCGGCTATATACGCGACACATCAACGCACGAGAGATATTAATGCGCCTCGTCGCAATTGCGACGGCGTGTATATATATACAGACACAATCTCGTGTTACCTCACACGCACGACTCGTATCAATTATAAAGCCGATACGTATCGGGACGCGCGGCTACACGGCAATCTCAAATAAATATCATCATCGGTGCGCAGAGAGCGATAACGACTCGACGCGATCGTGACATCCTATACCGACAGTGGCGGCGGCGGCAGGGGTCCGAGCAGCGACCGAAAGCTCGATCGTCCTGCACACGCGAGCATGGGAGAGGTGTGATATTCGATGAGCCGAACTAATATATATAATAGTCTTGTATTACCGTACAGAAAGCGACGAGTGCTCTAGAGACGATATGTGCGTATAATAATGAAACGCGCATAAACTCGCTTGTTTTAGAGGGCCTACTATAACGCTCGGTCTGGCAAGTATACAGTATAGGCTGCGCGCGGCGACACGCACTCCTCTCGTCCATTTATCTATACCGAACTAATATGCTTGGCTCGCTAGCTCTTTACGGAGTCCGTGGACGAGGAAATGTCTATATTGTATCGTTCATTACGCCTCACCTGCACATGATGGAGTTGTCCGAGCTGCCTCTGATGCATCAGCATTTGTTCGGCTACCGCTGCCGACGACGACGGCATTACTGATCGATGCTGCTGTTGCTGATGATGATGATGCTGCTCATCCTCTTGCTGTTGACGTTGCTGCTGCTCCTGCTGCTGCTGATTCTGTTGCTGCTCGGGCTGCTGCTGCTGATGATCGAGATACGACTCGAGAAAGACATCGCCCCTGCAACATCGAATAACAGATACGATTTTTAGTATTTATGTTACATTGTTATGCAACGCAGAAAAATAGTACGAGTGCATCGTATACAGTTTATACGTATGAACGAGCAAGGTGTATACAATATGCACGATATAGGATAGCCGTTAAAAAGTCGCTTTGCATAATAGGCAGTTTCGATGCTGCTCGCCGAGCCATTGTACATAGTCTTCGGGGCTTTATAGCTTGTTGTTGATGCTACATAGCAGCACCGCTGCCGCCGCTATACAGAGTAGAGAGTGTTGGTGCAAAAATTAATGGCCAGACGTGTACGAGCGAGGCGCGCGCAACAACACTAACCAGCCGTCCGAGGCAAGGCAAGGCAACGCGTGAGTGCGAAAGGGCAACGGACTAAGTTTGTGGGCACTGCTTAATGGATATTGGTAATAATTGAGATGCTGCTGCTCGCTCGGCTCGGCACTCGGAGCTCGCTCCTTGTTTAAAGCTCGCGCGAGCGCGCGCGCGGGGAATGAAAAATTCATTCTCGACGCTCGGCTCGCTTATGCGGCTCTTGCGCGCGCAATGCACGAGCGAGAGAGCTTTATAGAGCAAGAGTGTATGTGTTGCGCGCGTTATGTGCTGTACGCGTCAGCCGCTGGGGAATATTTTAACGTTTCTGCGCCGACGCAAGTCCGAAGCCGCTGCAGCATCGTGTGCTTGCACGTTTATTTATATTGCTATGTTTATGCATTACAATAGTATCGTTTTATGAAGAGTAAACTCTCGCCCTCTCTACTTCTCTCACTCGCATTTGCTATAAGTGTGCATCTAAGAGGCGAAATTATTTATTAAAATTGCTTAATTGCAATTTACGATGCAGGGCGTGAGCGATGATCGCTATATGCCTCGAGATGAATAAATAAATAATAATATCTCAGGTGCGAGCGAGGAAGGATTACATTGTGTAACGAGGCTTCGGGCGATAAAAGACAAATTTACAAACCGTATAGCGAGTGAAAAACTCAAAAAAATATTTATTATATATTATAAATCAACGCCTCATTGTTTATGTTTCGTTTGTGTGCGCGTCCAGACTCGAGTATCTTCAAAGCTCAATGGCACGGAGAATGCGTGTATATAATATTATACGGTGCACCTATATACCGAGCACTCGAGCGCTCTGGCCAGTGCTCTCATCACTTCCATGCGCATTTCCGCTTATGCTCCGGCGTCCCGGTATATTAACGGCGCGGGCGCACCCAAACTCGGCTGTACGCATATATACAGTCCATTGTGTTTCGGCCTGAATTGCTTGCCGAGAGAGAGAGAGAGAGACGCAGAGGCAAAGAGAGAAAAGAGAAGCTTTTCGGACAATAAAGGTGGAATGCGGACTGCCCGAGCTCGAAAGGACGTGAGATGAGTCTGCCGCTGCTGCTGATGATGATGATGCGATGATGATGATAATGTCGTCGGACTGATGGAAAATACGAGGAATGTTACGAGAGTCTATAGGCCGGCTGCGAAGGTTCTTATCTCTTTGTTCGCGTCGAGCGGTGTACAGGTCAAATTTTGGAGGCGTAGATATAAATAAAGGGAGAGGAGAACGGGGCAGCCGTACGATGGCGTTGAGCTGATAAACTTATTATATTGAACGCAGCGTTGCATACTTCGACGCGCGTAGCTGCCAAACATTAACTAAGCGTTCGCGCGTACGTATCTCCCTCGTCAGCGAATCGGGCTCGAATCTTCATTGAAACGAGGTATTACACATAATTCTCTTTACCGAGAATTCGCCGATAAAAAGAGGCGTCGTTAGGGGCCGTCCATTAATTACGTAATGGCTTAGGGGGGAGGGGGGGGGGCTTGGATTTTATTACTGTTCATTATGTGAGGGGGGAGGGGGGGGGTCTTATAATTTTTTACGTAATTTTTTGTGCGAGCGCAGCTCAAAATAAAATTTTTGGGTCTATAAACAAATTGAAATTTCGCCTAAAAGATTCACAAACAGAGTACTCATATACCGTGAAAACGTATTATAATTTACTTTGTAGCCGATGGATGTACTACTACGCTAACCGATTTTCATGTTGTTATGGAGAGAGATCGTAAAATTTTAGATCTCACCGTACATTACATTTTTTCATAGCGCGCGTCCTATGTCAAGATGTATAACAAACTTGAACTGACACTCGATAAGTCTCCTGCCCTAATTACGACCGAGCTATACTCCCATACAGAATACGTGTATTACGACAAAGAAAAGTCGTTAGGTTAGCCGTGATACAACAGTTTGCTTACAACGCTGCCTTTGTTTTCAACCGTAAAAAATGTCTTCCCAAAGAGGTGATTTGTTTAATAGTTTATATAAAGCTCATTTGCGAGCATATCCTTTTGCTTCAAAGGAAACAAATCAAGGAAAAGCAGTGACTTTTTGGAACAGTGAAAAACAAAGCCACAAAGATGATAAAGAATTTACGACGATCATTAATGGAAAAATCGAGGCATTGAACCGGCTGACCCCTCAATCTTCAGGGAAATCTTTGCTGAATTATTTCAATAAGGTATTTATCCGCACTTTATATTTACCAACTATTTGTTTATTTAAAAAGTGAGGTTGTGTTGCTTATTTACTTTGAGAATTTTTACATGTCCGGTTAGTATTTAAAGATACAAAGATGTTTTATGTTAATACTTAGCGAAAACTCGAGAGCTTATGATTTCTAAAAAAAGTATGTAATACAAATCTCGTAAGATTGGATCTTTGATGTCTAGGTTTCGTCGAAATCGGTTGCAGCTACGTCAGATACTGCAAGTACTAGTGCTAGAACTCATGCAAACTCGGACTCGGCTTCAACATCTAAATCCTCTTTAGTAAACACGTCCACCGTAAGCGTTATAGAGAGTGAAAAACCAAATTTAAAGAGAAAAATATATTCAGCACCGTCTCAAGATGAAACAAAAAAGAAAATAGCAGCGATCGAAAGTCAGATCACATCTCTCACTATGATGAGAGATACGAATTTGGGTGGGAGTGATGTCAATGAAAAAATAAGTAAGGCCAGAATAGATTTGAAAAAAACCCAAAATGAACTAAAAATAAAACAAAAAAATGCTGAAAGCCAAAAAAAATTTCGAGAAAAACAAAAAAAAAAAGTTTCCGATATAAGTGGGTTAGAATTAAATGTCGAAAATTCGAACGTAAAAGTTGGACGGCCCAGAAAAGAAATAGAATATCCGGAATTGTTGAAAACTATATGCGATATAGCCATCGTCAACAGTGCCGCCGACGAACGCCGACAAACGGAGCAGATTAGGACCTGCAGCACTTTAGACGAATTGACAAAAAAACTACAGGAAAATGGTTTTTATCTGAGTAGAAGTGCTGTGTATTTGCGATTGATGCCCAAGCGATCAATACGCACGAGGGTATGCGTCACGTCAACCCGTACCTGTTAGACTGTGTAAGCCACAAAATGACTTACATAAAAGTCACGCAGACGGTAAATTTTGTACTGCTACAATTCGAGGAGTCGACACTCTGGCTGCCATTTTGGGCCCAAAACAAGTGGCATATCTATCGCAAGATGACAAAGCCAAAGTGAAAATAGGGATTACAGCGGCGAATAAACAGACATCAAAACTCATGCACGTTGAATATAGAGTGAAGTTGCCAGATCACGACTGGAATGTGGCAAATAAGCACTCGTTGATACCCTCTGTATATGCAGGTATAGATATAAAAGAGAACTCATGTGGCTCGGCAGAAAATGTCACTTACAGTGGTCCAACTTATATTGCTATAAGGAGTGGAAAACATTCAAGTTCCACAGCATCGACGCACTGTAATGACATAGATGAATTGTATCAGCTAGAAGGTTTTAAAAACATGCTATATTATAATGAGGAAACAAAGCCGGTTTTGATTATATCTGTCGATGGAGGTCCCGACGAAAATCCAAGGTAAATTTTATTTACACCGTGCGATATTCCTTTTAACTTACTTTTAATTTACGTTTAATTAAATAATTAATTGTATTATTTTGCAAATGATTTTCAGATACCACAAAACTATAGCCTATGCTATAAGACATTTTCAAAAGTATGCACTGGATGCACTCTTTATTATGACCAATGCCCCCGGACGCAGTGCATTTAATAGGGTGGAAAGGCGTATGGCTCCTCTAAGCAGAGCACTGAGTGGAATCATACTGCCACATAATTACCACGGCGACCATTTAAATTCTCGAAAAGAGACAGAGGACGGAGACTTGGAGAAAAAAAATTTTGCAAAGGCTGGCGAAATTCTGCAAGAAATTTGGTCAGAAATGATTATCGATAAATTTCCAGTCGTGGCCAAGTACATTAATCCAGATGAGACTATACCTTCCATTCCCAATATAGACTGGATCTGGCATAAAGAGCACGTGAGAGAATCACAATATTTTTTGCAGGTCTGATTTTATACGAACAATAACGTAAAAATCAATTTTATTGGCTTTGTTATTAATAATTTTTATTCGAAAATTTTAGATCGTGAAATGCAACAATAGAAGCTGCTGTTCAGAATTTAGAAGTGATCTAAATCTAATATTGCACGATAGATTCTTTCCTGCACCCTTATTGACTCGAAAACTTGAAAATGGACGCTTACAAATTATTGAAAATCCACTGCAAAACAACAAAGATGCATTTTTTTTGCCTTCACTGCAACGACTTTTAATCGACATTCCATTCGAACAATCTGATTTCTTCAAGCTACCGTATGATTATCATTGTCCTAGCGTCCAAGAAAGTCTTACAGACAGGGTGTGCTCATTCTGCGATGTACACTTTTCGAGCATAAAAAATCTTAAAGACCATAGGAAAGTTTTGCACCCTTCAGGACGACAGAATAAAAAGATTGCACCAGAGAAAGTTTTACAACGCCGAGATGACGAAGCTCTGTGTATCATAAAACGGCAAGACTCCTATGATGCTGAATGGTGTATGATCGAAGATATCATTAATTACTCGAGTGTTGAGGATCAACAGTCAATCACACAGACGGATTACCCGGTGATCACTTCAATAATCGAGTGGCTGAAAAGTGACTGGTCGAATGACGTATAATTTATTATACGCGTAATTTTTATATTATCTTAAGAATTTATATTTATATTATCCTAAGATATTCATAAAGATAGTATATATGCTTTTTCAAATTCTATTTTATTACATGACTAGTAATTTTAAATTTAAGAAGAAATATATTGATATGTTGATTCACAAACAATAGTTTATAAACTTTCTTGAATTTCCAAAAAAATTTTAATTTTTCGAAAAATTAAAAAAAAAATTCCTTTATTACTTCATTATTACGGTTACTCTAGGGGGGGAGGGGGGGGTCAGAAAATTATTACTGTTCATTACATAGGGGGAGGGGGGGGTCACACGGCTTGTAAAATCCCATTACGTAATTAATGGACGGCCCCTTATAAAAATATGTTCCCGGATATCGGGTTAAATTCGTGCCTGCGTGTATGTATATCGGTCCGTGCGAACAGCTACGCGCCATCATTCAACGCGGCGCGCACAGTATACACGCCGAGAGAATACGTAAACGACGTCGAATTGAATCTCTGCATACACAATAGATATATATTTAGGTCCGTTTTCCCTTATCTACGCGTCGATGGCTCGGGACCGGGGGATAGGAGAGGAGGAGGCCTCGATCGATGGCCGAGGAAACTCTCTTACGACTATTATACGAGGATATATTACAGGCGCAGCAGGTAGACTATTCGCTTGGGCTACCGCGAAAAAAGCAATGCGAGAAAGAGCGAGTTGGAGGAAAAGGAAAATATTTACTTGGTCGACCAAAGTCTCCAATGTACACGAGGTATAAATATAGCTAAATCCACCTATCCTCGCGAGTCGGTGTTAAACGGTCCATGCAAGAAATACAGACTCTGCGTGTGCGCCCGTGGCTTTTTTATACGCGAATACGTAGAGAAATAAGAGCGTGGGAGACGTATGGTGCGTTCGATACAAAGGTATCATATTTATTTAACGGTCGCAGTTGCGAGAACGCGGAAAATACAATTCGTGAATTCGCTCGAGCTTAATTTATGAAATATATTTTTTACGCAATATTTTCAGTGTTAAATGTTAAAAAAGAGGGGATGCATAAGTGAACTAAACCCGTCCTTTGACTCATACAATTATTTTACCTGTGCCACTTGCAGATTGACGGATAAATGTATTCGCCATCTATTAGCGGAAGATCAAATTAGTACATATTTGTAACGTAATTGCATAAAAAAAAAAATCGCTTAACCAACGCTTATGTTTTTTGAAACATTTTTAATCGTCATTTTTTTTAAATAAAGCCAATCTGAATGTTGAGCATTTTTATTTAGTTGAGATGGTCATTATGGTCTTAGATACGTTTACCCAATTTCTCATGCGAATGAAAATATGTTACGGATCTCTCACACGTCCTCGTTTCGAACATCATTTT
The DNA here is from genome assembly GCA_034770305.1 of Trichogramma dendrolimi. Lineage (NCBI taxonomy): Eukaryota > Metazoa > Arthropoda > Insecta > Hymenoptera > Trichogrammatidae > Trichogramma > Trichogramma dendrolimi. The sequence goes on from JAPMIB010000001.1 coordinate 7,374,488, forward strand.
TATTACTATTTATTATTTATCAATGAATACAAGATCGATTTTTGCGCTCGTAAACTCGAATATTCTATTCGTATTGAGATTTGATTCGAGACGTTCGAGAAAGTCAGCGGCTACACCTTGCTTTTAGTTTTATAGCTTTTCCAAGATTTACTTCGATTTCTTTTCTGGTCGATGCGTCTAGACTCTTCCGTGTCCAAGAACTAATCTTATCGTGTGAACATTTTGTACATAGATGTATACGTACGTACTTTTCGTGCCGAGGTCCAGTTACATTAATTGAATATTAACCGCTTATGCACTATTTTTCCATTTCACCGGCTCTCGGGTGATAATAAAACAATTGTGCGCCAAAGGGCGAAGTAACATATATCTACTCGAGTTTTAAATACAGCTAATGGCTAACTCATTAACGTTATTTCATCTTTGTTGCCGAGGCAGGGCGCAAAGTCTTCTCTCTCTCTCTCTCTCTCTCTCTCTCTCTCTCTCTCTCTCTCTCTAAACGAGCGCAATAAATATAAAGTTTATCTTTCGGCTGGCATCGCTATAGCTGTACATACATTTATATGTATATATGTACCTGTTAATTATGCACTTCCGCCACGATACAGCCGCAACTCTAGCAATATCAAATAGCAGAAACACACACTTAGACTCGCATAGTCGCGTGGTTTTGATAAAAAGAAACTGCAGCTGCAACCTACGCTTATCGTACGAGCCCAAGCTATTGCTTATACGTAGTCCTCGACGCGGCAGTTATCATAATCTCGGCTTCTATACTATATATGCTATTCCTCGGGACGCCTTCGCGCGATCTCAATTTTCATTATTTTCGATTGTAAAATGAGTATACGCGAGCGCGACTGGAAAATTGATAAGTATAAGCATATATCGTTTGTCGGGGCCATAAATAATGAATCATTTTTTCGGACTAGTTCATTTGTTATTGTTTGTTGTGACATAAAGAGGATGTAAATCGTTACTGCTTTACTCAATGCGCAGACGATTCGACGGCAGGGGTTTAATGGCAAATTACGTAGGGAGCTACGATTATTGTTGTACACTGAGGTATTGACACGTGCGCACAAAACGACGCAGCCGTTTCGATAATGTATTTAGGGAGTACCAGCTTGTTATGCGCGTAAATAGATTTCGAGAGGCAGCTCTAAACTCTAAAGCGCGTATTCCTTCAAGACCCTTCAACTCGCGATCTTCGTGATGATTATACAAAAACTGACAGAACAATCTTCCTTTCTCGCGTCGAGAGATCCACCTATATATAAATACGTCAGCGCAGACAGACACACACACATACACACAGCTATATATATTCCTCCGGGTCTATTCGACTCGAGCATCCTCTCGAAAAAGTCTCTTACTCGAACAATAACTAAAAAAAAGCATTAGCACGCGCGGGGTAGAGAAGCTCACAGTGCAGCATCCATCGCTTTTAAGCAAAAGGACCCCGAGCGTTTTTCGCGCGTTCTCATTGTACTGTACGCGCGCTTCTATCTCTTCCTCTCTCCTTCCCTCTTTCTCTCTTTCTCTCGTTCTGCTCTTCTCTCTCTCTCTTTGTCGCGCCTAACATTGCAACGTACAATGGCACGGATTGGATTTCCGGCGCACAATTACGAGGCGAGCAGCAGCAGCAGCGGCGGCGAACGAGCGATTGTGTGTTGTGTTTTGTATTTCGCGCCTTGACTCGCGGCAGTAGTTATACGATGACGAGGACGCTTTCCCGTATGTGTTCCATCATCGCTGCTGCTGCTGCTGCGTGGGCAAAGGGGCCCGTGTATTATCCCGTATTAACGCTTTTTTCACTCTTGCTTGTCTGCTCTTTTTTTCCGACGAAACGGAATAATGATGGCTTTTAGCGCGAGGTGTTAAATGAGGTGGAGCTTTCAATGTAACGCCACATACTCGGCCGATTGTTTGTTGCTGACTCGACGGCGGCGGCAACTGCGAGCTCGTGCGTCCGTTGCACATGCACACACATACAGAAACATCAGCGCGGGTGTAAACGCAGCTAAATTATTATCATCATTATCGCGAATGGGAGAAAAGTGATTCGCAGCAGGTTATAATCTGCGAATGCTGAAATGCGTATAAAAGGGGGCTATTTGCGTGTAATTTTGAATTTTGATTATACTGTTTATTATAATGTAGCGCCCGCGCGAGCGCCGAGGAATGATTGCGTTTCACGCAACAAAGGTTGCATTTGTTTGATACTTTGCCGCATGTGCGCGCTCTCTTATACGCGGTGTATACGTGCTGAAAGTCACATGCGCTTTGACTCGCATGCACACGCAGCTGCTTCAAAGCTTTTTCCAAAAGCGTAATTCGATATAGTGGAATTTCAACAAAAAAATAAAGCCGAAAGTCTCTGGGTGAATGGCATTTTTTTAATAAAAAAAAACATAAACAAACATTAGCTGCAAAAACAGAAATAAAGGACGAAAATCTCTAGATGACAAAGACGTCGAGGCTCGACAAGACAATACTGTCAATCTTGCTGATTGTGTATACTACGTCTCGCTTCATCTCTATTTCTCTCTATATAGAGCGCAGACAAAATAATTGCGTAACCCAAAGTATCTGTGTGAGTCTGCACTGTGTTTGTATACCCAGCAGCAGCGGCAGCAGTAGCAGCAACGTCATCGCGTCGAGCAGGATAGCAAAAAAAAAAGGAAAACAAAGCCATCAAAGCAACAACGTGTTTCAATATAAAGCCCGAGTGCGGAAAATCAAAGTTCATATATATACAGACACACACGCGCGTATCCGAGGCAACCCTGCAACACGTATACACACAGTAGTTGGAAGCGAGAGAGATAGAGAGATAGAGCGGGGCAGAGGCATTTCGAAAATATTTGCAACGCGCGCGCGGCAGCAGTAGTAGCAGTTGCGTTAAAGCTCGGTGCGTGCCTGGGGGCCACGGACGCCCCGCGCGCGCACTACACACCGTGTTATATACGCAGAGAAACAGGAGCGGACGCCTATAGCAGCACACCGCCTGCCTCGCTACTCGGCCTCGGCTGCGATTTGCATAAAAGCTCTCTCTGACTCTCTGCCCAACGAGCTTGAGGCATATAGGCGAGAGAGAGAGAGAATTAATTCCGAAGCCGGGCGATGTAATAAAAATAATAATTATAATATACATCGCCTTTGCCGCGCGCGATCGCTGCTCTGAGGCAAACGTATTATAACGTTATGCTGGCTCTAAAGAGAAGAAGAAGAAGAAGAAGTGCGTCGTGCGTTTTACGAGCAGCCAGTTATACACATCCTCTCAGGGCCAGATAGTGCGTAGATTATTATGCTATTTTCTCTATATATCTAAGAAGACTCCGTGCATAGATATATATACTTCTTTTTTTTCTTCAACGCGCTGAATTATGATTTTCCACTCTCCTTGCGCGTAAGCTCTTGGAAGCAGCAGCAACCTTTAAGCACGTGCTAGCTTACACGGCAGGAGGAGAAAACTTTGAGGACTCTTTCTTTATCGTGATATACATCATATATATGTACGAGGCTCACGGCGGGTGGCGCTCTCGAGCTGGCTCTGCTCTGCTCTCCGACCCAAAACTCCGCACGCAGCTTTTGCATCGAGCACACACGCCCGATCCCGTAATATAACAGCTTCGCTCTAGCTCCGAATATATAGACTAGACGCGTGTTTGTGTCTGTGCACGCGTGATATAAACGCATTTGTAATATACGGGCAAAGATGTTATATGTATATACCTACTGCGATTTTGCACGCTACCGTGGTGCGTGGAGCATTATGCTCGGAGTTATTATATTGTTGCTCGAGTCTCTACCGTAGGCCTATTGAAAAGAAGGCACCGAAAGCTCGCTCGCTCTTGCGCCAGCTCGTTACGTTTATTAAAAATTCTTCTCTCAACAGTTGCGAACGCCTCTATCTACACAGACATTTTTTCGTTAACTGTTTGGATTCAAGCATTTCAACTCGGAGAATGATTACGTACATTTTGGGGTTGAATTTTATGTTCTACGATAAGTGAATCGTAAAATTTATCGACGTATCGTAAAGAACAGCTGGAAAGTACATCAGCATGAATACATTGATCAAAAAATCTAAAATTTACTTCAGATTTAATAATATTAAATCAGACATTAGAATTACAGTAACCGATATAGACATTTTAATTGAAATTGTTCCAAATATTCACGGCAATTCAATCATAATTAATGCCAACACCCATCGCTAGATGGCGAGTACCCATAACTGTAAATCTACAAATGGCAAAGTCAAAATAATAGTATAAGTGAAAACGAGATTTTGAAACAATCAAGTGCGTTGAAATTTTTCGTCTCTTATTTAGTATTTCTCCCTTTTTTACATAAATTTTTATTGTTGTGTAGAACTTTGGTCAAAAAATAGCCATACCACATGTTCAACGGGCATAATTATCGCGACACGCGTTAGTACATTACAGATGCGCATGTGTCGCGCGATGTGAAAATTTCAATATTTACACTGTTTTGACTGCGCTAGAAAGTGGGTCTTCCGTCCAAGCCAACAGGCCAATTATTGAAACATTCAAATTTATGCAGCTGCAGAACTTGTCCGCTCGAATCAATGCATGTGCACAGTAGCAGCAGCAGTCATGAATACACGACAAGTGCTACGCCAGTATTACGGAACAATCAACAGTTTATGCCGTACACATACGTTATACGCGAATGCGAAATTCAGCATCTGCCTAATAAATTAACACCCCGGCGTGAAAATACGCTCGCCTGCGCGTTATATATCTATATATACGCACGGTCACATATAGGAGAGGTGCACGAGCGTGTGAGCCTGCGAGGGAGAAGACGCATAGAGTGCGTCTGACAGTTGACATTGCCGGCCGGGCGCCCGCGCGCGCATACGTTCATGGCCCGATAACGACGCAAGCCAACCGCATTCGGAACGACGTATAGCCATGCTGCTACGGCCTTTGGCGAGGGCTACTGTGCGGAGGTACGCGCTCGACTGTCGCGGACAGCGGCCGCTAAATTTTTTCCCTCGTATACTTTTTTTTCCGTTCTGTTATTCTCTGCGAAGGGGGAACGTATTATGGTAGCAGTAGTAGTGGTGGTAGTAGTAGTAGCAAGCGGTGCTCCTGACTTTTTGACGACAATTTTCTGGGGGATGGTCGCAAGCGCGGATATGTGTGGGTGGGCTTTCTTTGTGTCCCGCGTGCGAAAACGAATGGGGAATAGAACAGGTGGATTATGGCCCCTAGAAACAAATTGCTCGTCCTACGCCGAGAAGCATGCATAGCTGCGCGAGGGACGATAATCGCAGCTTCGAACTCGACTTTTAACGACTCTCCAAAAAAAAGAGGATTTTCCAGACTTATATTCAAAAATGATAAATCATATTTTTTTTACTTTTGAATCGTATCTTATCGCGCGGTGATCCACAGACTCGAGCACTCGATTTATATTAACACGACATGCATAAAAACTTTGTGTATCGTCGGGCTATCTTTCTCTCACTCGCCATGGATGATGTATAGGTAAGACAAGTTTCACATAAGTGAAATTTCACTCTTCTTCTCTTCTTTCTCTCTCGTCTTGTCGCGGGTATAAAAATACTCACTCGTACTCTCCAACTGTAAGAAGATATACAAGTTTTATATCAGTTTGCAGCTCATCTCTCCAGGGCTTTTTTGCATTCTATTTGAACAAGAGAGTCGAAGAAATAGAGAGGCGCAAGACTCGGAATTTTGTTCTCTCTTTGGTCCTGAAAACTTTTTTTTTTTATACTTCTTATACTTTTGCTCGCTGGGGACTAAGAAGCCTCGACTCGCAAGTTTATTTGTCTGCTTGTCCTCCTCGCTCCACCACACCACGGCACGGCGCGCACGTGTATCTCGCGAAGAAAACGATTCCTTGCGTACACATTATCAAGGATTTGTATAGGTAGAATGTTTGACTTTATTTTCCGTACTGTAGATTGGCAAATGCAGCCTAAGTGTGCGCGTGACTATATAATCATTCTCAAAATCGTCATCACGTTCGCGTCGACTCGTGCAAGCTCTGAGAGCACAAAAAATGCCTCTTATTGCGTGTATGTCAGCTGCGCATTGTACAAAGCCGCTGCAATTTAGACAAAAGCTCCGACTAGAAAAAGCTCAGCCGCTCATTAGAGTCTACCCGCTTGTAATCATCGGCGAAGAAGAGAGAGAGAGTAAAAAATTATCCTAGCTCACTCTCGTTTTCAAGTATGGTTTAATCCCTCTCTATGTCTATCGCGTATCATACGTAGCAGCATCTCCTACTACCCTTTTCTTCTGTGCAGTACCAGCAGCAGTGGCAGCAACAGCAGCAGCCGTGCACTTCCGCCGGGGCTTCCGTGCGTGTTGCCATGACGACTCTCTCGCTCTCTCTCTCTGTATACGTAGCTCTGCTCTCTCAACACGTGGCGCGTCTAGCTTTTGCCCGCTGTTTCGCGATCTATGCACGGTATATATATCGGCATTGCGTGCATTTTACGTATTAACGAGGGTCTGCTCCAACTTGTACATACGCAGACTCGTGCTAGCTACCCCAATGCCATAGTACAGAGCACACGTATAACACAGGGTATCAGTGGTAGCACATAGCAGCGGCGCAAGCACGCAGAGGTCCGGTGTCTTTGTGGTCCGAATCTCTTGAGAGGCAGGTTCCGTTTCTTCGATGCGCGGTTAACTTCGTTCAATGGAGCTTTGCCCGCGTACGCTACAGTCGTATACTTATAGCTGCTACGTGTGTGCGCGCGACTGTGTGTACATGGAGGCGTGTGTATACGTGTGTGAGCAGCACGACCGTCGCGCGCAGTCCGCCCCGAGGGGTGCGAGCTTTGATGCCAGTTTTATGATGCGTGCACTAGCAGCAGCAGCAGCATCCACCACGAAGAAGAGACTTTTACTCTGGTTTTACAATTGAATGACGCCGGGCTTTATGTATGCCTAGTTGCTCGGATTGACGATCGAGCGATCGAGTATAAACGACGAATTAATGGACTCGGCGGATTTTATTCACCGTTGAGTAGAGCAGCAGCAGCAGCAACAGCAGCAGAGCGACAGCTTTTGTGTATTTACGGCTGTGTAATGGCGCGAGCGAGGCTATATTTGTGTATAATGAATATTTCTCAACATTTTCCATCGTCGAACAGTTGAATTTCAGCCAATTATAATTCGTATATATTTTTCTATTTATTTTTTTCTGCCGTTTTTCCACTTCACTTTTCTTAGTGGATAATACCATGAAAGCAGCTCTCCGTCGTATATTATCCCCGAGCTGCCTTTTTTTCCTTCTTTTCAATCTTTTTTAGTCGCTCCTTTTTCACTTCTATAGACACTCTGGCTCTTGTACTCGCGAGCGCGCGCACCTACTGCTCGCACATACACCCAGTGTCAGCCACTCTCTCTCTCTCTCTCTCTCTCTCTCTCTCTCTCTCTCTCTCTCTCTCTCCTCTCTCTCTCTATCTCTTTCGCGAAACTCCCGGCGATTTATTTCGTCTTTCAAAGATATGGCTGCTCTCGAAAATGAGTATGTAATAATAGCTCATTGGACTATTAAACCTAAACTCACTTCTACTCGTATTTCAACTCGTGTACTCGATGGAAGTAAAGATATTTAGTCAACATACGAGCTTGACTTTGGTATAAATATCGCGCAGTAAATATAAATCACTAAAAAGCAAAATTCATTATTAAAATTGCGCTATAAACATATTATTGTAAAGTTAAGATCGATGTATCGTTTTTAAGATCTTTAATCAAGCCTATCGTAAATTGAACCGTAGTCAGAAAAACATCCTTTATACGTAACTGGCAGTACCGATAATTAATAGCACTTAATAATTCATTCAATGAAACTGTATTCAAGCATACATTCAAAAATACATTAACAGGGAATAATAACCATCATGATAAACGTGACTTTAAATTCGAACGGCTAATAATCGAATATTTGCTCCATTGAATACGCCGATTAATACTTGACGAGTTAAAGTACACATCCGTCCGTCGCTACGGATAAAATATATAATGTGAGCCTAAAATACGCGATGCTGAAAATGCACAGCTGATGTGATTAACCGAAGCGTAGATCCCATAGCTACTCGTTTTAACAAATAAAATCAAAGGAAACTCGAGAGCAAATCAAGCTTGAAAAACTCAAAATCAACTCGGCAGTCAGGAATTCGCCCCCCTCGCTGAAAAAAGACTTTTCGCTCGGTGAGCGCGCGCGCGCTCTTTACGCGAGCTCACGCGGCTAAAAAGCTCCGCAGCTATATACGCGATGGAAGACCCGCATATATATTCCAACCCCTTGGCTTACTCTCGCTCTCGACAAAAAAAAGTCACGAACAAATAATACGATGAAAGGAGGAGCACACACCAGCCTGCAGACTGGACAAGTATTCCGAATATCTTCTCTCTTCATGTTTTTTACTGTTCGTGATGTCGCACTAATGATTTTTTGTGCCGTACTCTATAAGCCGACTTCGAGAGAGAGAATTTTGATTCGGGGACGTGGGTGCCATTGCGATGTCAAAAAAAAACATTATAAGAATTATGACGAGGCTAAATATAAAAATTGGGGATGTCGTTCAGCAGACCTTTTGAAGTGAATTTTTTCCATTACTTTGGTATGTGACTGAAAAGAGTGTATCTGCTTCAAAAATTCCGAACTTCATAATAAAGCTACTTCGTGTATCATAATATTGCGACTTTTCATGACGTTTCCCTTGATATAAACTCTTCAAAGATAATCATTCACCTAGAATTTTATTAATTTATAATTAAAACTTTAGCTAACATCAAGCGAGCGTATCGAAATTCGATAACGAAAAAGCCTACATTAGGTAAAAGAAAAAAAGCTTTGACTGAGCTTGACAATTGCGCTGCAGCAGCGACACACCGTTCCGTGTGCAAGCTCGTCGATTCACAAGACAAAGTGTTTAACTTTGAACTTTCGTGCATAAAAATAGCCTTTCTCTCTCTCGTCACGTGTTACACGGTAAAGAAAGAAGTTAAAGGGATGATGTTTTTCGCTCACGTATACTTGTATCATCCTATATGCACACATAGTAGTAGCAGCAGCATCAGCAGCATAGTGTACACAGTAGCTCAGGCACTTGCGAAAGCCAGAGAGACACAGAGAGAGAGAGAGAAGTAGAGGTGGTCCCGCTCGAGGGCAGGGATTGATATCTGTGAACCGTGAAGCGTCAGCCCAGTCGTTTTACGTATTAACGAGCCCTCCGGGGTTAAATCAGCAGTAAGCAAGGGTTCATCCTCTTCTGTGCTCGATGCCGCGTAGTATTATACGTATACGCGCGCCGTATAAGCTCTCGAAGTGTGGAGCGCATGGCCCCGAGGGACGCGGGGACAGGAAAAACCGGACTCTCTCTCTCATATAGTCGTCCTGTATACTAACGCAAAAGCTGCGCACGGTGTGCTCCTTCAAAGAACTGTACCTATAAGCTTCCCTCCGTTCCTTGCAGCAGCAGCAGCAGCAGTGCAAATCAGCAATCCGACGTCACATTAGCAAAGTTACGAAGAAGTATGTATTTCATTTACGCGGATATCTGGTTAGGATTTTTTGGTCGATTTAATAATTGATAAGGAGGTCGAGTTTTGCCGCCCGCCGTACGCGTTGTCGGTTTTGTAAGGTAATACCTCGAGAATCATAGATAATGCAATTATAAGATGAACTCTAGGCCTTAATTCAAATACGAAGGGTTCGGAGCAAGAGTGAGAGAGAATGAGAGAGCGAGAGACAGAGAGATATAGAGAGATGAGCGACTAATTAAATCCGCGACTGTACTTGTTAATCTGATTTGCCGCTGGCAGGCTGGAGCGGGGGGCATCCTCTTCGCTAGAATTCTACGAAGAGATAGAGCGTGTTCGTCGTCGTCGTGCTCCTTGATCTGTGCACCAGCAGAACTCGGAGGTGTGCCATCTGGGTTTGTGACGCAACGGGCTTCAATTTTAAAGGGATCTTTCGAAGAGGACTGTAAATCTTGTTTTCCTGCGCTAGCTCTCGTTGAAAGCTCTTCGAAACGCGCTTAACATCTCTCGCTCACTCTCTCTGGCGCAAGCACTTGAGAATCAATTAGACGCCTGCTTTTTTTTCCTTCCTCGCTTTTTCGAACTCGTTATACGCATTAACGCATCATATAATTAATGATGATAACGCCATTACGTACGCTTTTTATTTTGATTCAATTCGAATCGTTACTTACGACCGATAAAATTGGTAAAGAGCTGCGAAATTTGTCGTCTCTCTCTCGTCGAGCGAAATCTCGTGTGCTGCGATACAAATATCCTGCAACACATTTGGCGCGCCAAGTAGAAGATTTGCAATCGTACAGAAAACTACTTTTTCTCCCTCTCGTTGGGTTTGCTTCTGCTATCCTCGAGCCTACAACGAGCACAACAAATCTAAGCGCGCGCGCGCTAGAGCGGATTCCACTCCTGACATTAAATTCCCGTAAAACGAGCTTTTCCTTCGTTCATCCTCGAGCGGTCTTGAAGCGCCACGGCGCACATGGCGAGGCTGAACTATATACACGCAAGTATATAGATACACATCCTCGAATCGGAGAGCGATGGCTCGATTAGAATTAGGACGTCTACCGATCGATCTTGCGCGCACCTCTGATAACTTTTATACGTGTTTTTTGTTGTATGTATACACTAGGCAATATGGCTATAGTCCAGCTTTTTATTTTCACCCGGGTACTGCCTGGATAAATTGGATACATATTCGGCTGCGAGCTCTCGGACGGCAGAGCGAGGTGAACCCGACGAGTACGCCCGTAAGTTATTAGCTTTTTTTTGCCTCGCACTTTTTTTTGCCGCGCGTCAGTTTAATATGAGCGAAGATTTTTTTTTTTGCCTGGCGCGAGGCGCGAGGACTTATACGTCTCATTATTTATAAAGCCTCGAAGAGCCCCGAGTGTTGCGAAATCGATTATATGATTCATGCTGATGGATACGCGTGGGTGACAAGTTTGTTATATTGAAATTGGATTGTATTCATCTTGATGTCAGAACTTTTCGTAAGTATTCGAGTTGAGCGTGTTTTTTTCCTCCTTCTTCTCCTTTTTTTTTTATTAATCGACTTTGCGTAGCCGATTATTCGATGTATAGTGACTGATGGAGCGTAATTTTCAAGCTTTATTCGGTTCGACGTATCTTGTTACCTTGTCCACGCGCGTGCGCACACGCATACCTTGCGCAATCATAAATTCGCGTTCGAGAGACGCTTTATAAAATGCATAAATCAACATTGTGTTTTTTTTTGTAAATATATGTTGTATATAAGAACATGACTCGTGCGTCGGGCAACATAATCTCTTGCCGCTACGATCGATTCGTCGATTATAATGTTATATACGGGCATATAAGCAAACAAGAACGTATACACACGAGCAGATAAGGATAACAATTTATTCAAAAGCTAGGCATAAATTTGTGCCTGTACAGTTACGAGCGCGCGATGGTAAGAAAATTGCCGCACGCGCTTATAGCGCATGCCTCCAGTGACTTTTAGTCTCTAATCTCGGTACTCTCGACTTCAATAACTATCATAAATCAAATGGTTTGTTTTTTTTCTACCTTCGATTTCGAGGATGATGACGAGGTACGATCGTAATTGTCGGATGCATAATAATCTTTTACTTTATAAGACGATTACGGAAAGAGTGAGTAACGATGCCGCGCTGCCGCATCTCAGCTGAAGTCAGCCGACCTCAAGAGATAATTCCCCGTGAGTTCCTTGGTTAAGAGCAACTCACTGTATAATCGGGTAATAATTAATATTAAGAAACGTCAAAACAAAGCTGTTTACTCAGCCATTGAGCGTTTGAGCTTAGGAAGAACGTATGTAGCGGATAGACGCGCCACACTAACCCACAACTCCGAGAGCAGCAGCAGCAGCATATCTTCACCTAGATATGATCCATACAGGCATGTGTATCCACATAAGCATAATGCGAAGGCAGTTGTGCGTGTCACGATGATTCATCGGGTCGAGTGCTGCAGCGGAAGAGACAATAGCTCGGAAGCAAGCTGTTACGTTTTTTCTTCTCTCTCTCTCTCGGTCTTGCTCGCTGCTCTCTATATACAGGCGCGCAAATAATTACGCGTGGGTGCACTTTCGAGCCAAGGTTAGAGAGTGATCGAGTGAGCTTAATGTGCGGGAAAAGACGAGCTCGTTTCGGAGGATCCTCGACTATCATAATGATTTCTAAACGCATCCGATTATCGAATCGTAAATCGAGCAAGCACACGAGAGACTTCGTGGTATATATGTATATGTACGAGGTGCGCTTAATTGTGCGTGTGTGTATAAGAGGCTCGAAAAGCATCCGAGAAATTTTCGTTTATCAACGAGTTGTGTGCATGCCGCGCATAGTTTCACGATTGGTTTGGTATAAGTGTCTTAACGCACGAGACGTGAATCACTTTACTTCCTATATCCACGAGGGAACTTTGTGATATTACAATAATCTGTAGTTTTAAAATAAGTCTTTGTACCTATAATACAGATTTAAAGTACTGTTTTAATTTTTGCGTCAAGTACATATACAAAATTAAATCCATCTTCAACGGCTAGATGGCGAATGCCTTTATATGGAAATCTGCAAGTAGTAAAGTCAAATCATTGTATAAGGCAATAATCATTGTATAAAGAACGGTTTTATTTCTTCGACATTAATATTATGGTATGACATTCTAAAACCAACCACTCGATTTTAGTAAATCGAATTTACGTACCAAACGCGTGCAACTCTTATTCGGGCGTGAAAAGTACAGCGATTCGCTCGATGTTGATTCCGCCAGTCTTCGTTGAGTAAACCAGTCATTTCCCTTTTTATTTCATTCCACTATCCGTTTCTACTTACGAAAATGGCATAAAAACGAGGAGCCGAGGCAACAGAAAAAACGACGACGACGATTGCTCGTGCATGCACTGTGTAAAGTAAACCTACCAGAGAGAAATTAGTTTATTTTCGAAGAGCCGCTCGCAAAGTGTACGTAAGTTTTTGCTGTGTATCTTGGCATTTAATGACTCTCGTCTTGCGCGCGCGCGCACCGACGTAAAAAAGGAGGTCGAGCTTGTGTGTGTATATAAAAACTAATTTTAGAATAAACTTCGTGTCTTTTTTTTCGACGCACTCGTGTGCTCTCGCCCGTCAGTCAATGATACGCTTTATATTGTATGACACGTCTGGATGAATTTCTGTAAAAAGCTCGATATTGCTCGCTAGCCAGCCTCTCGCCGGTTAAATAGCTCGGGGGTAATTTGCGAACCGCAGCAAAATTTCAATGGGTAAAATCCGAAGCCCCCCCCTGGAATCACTTACTCACGTGTGCGAGCGAGCGCGCGCGGCTTCTTGCTCTCTCTCTCTACCCGTAATTAGCAAGTCTCTTGAGCGGCGCAGACACACGCACATACATCGCGCACACGTATAAACTCTCTCTCTACTGCTCCGCTCCATATATTTCTCTCCCACTTAATTACCATCGGTTTTATTTGTTTTCGACAGTTTTAGTGCTTATATAGTAATGGGGGAGCAGAGCGCGCACACACATAATACTCGTTTATGTGCGAGCGAATTCCTCCGACTGGTGCTGCTGCTACTGCTACTGTGCCCGTAACAGGACTTCTAGAGCCACGAGCAATCATCTGCAAGCCTATGGTGAAAGACGGGGCCTTAATTAATTGTCCTCCTCCAGATAAATGGCTTCCAATATCCGGTTCCTCGCGCGCGCGCGCGCCAAACGTCCTTGTCGTCGTTATATCCTCACTTTCGTGTATATAGGCACCCCTTATATAGGTATAAAGGCTTATACGGTGTAGAAAGGCTGGCTTCCGGCCTAATCAGTTACACACGGAGGAGGCCTTTCACCGGGGCCAACTGCCGAGCTTCGATTTTCATATAGGCGTCGTGTCTACCCCCTTCGCTTCCTTGCGATATATAATATAATGTATACAACGCGAATATGTGTGCCTATGCCTATATACGTAGAGACACTGTCGTGCGCGTGCCACACGCTGCGTGGATGGCGCTGGAATATTTGGGGCCTGGCCTGGGCAATTTTTCACGCGTACGTGAATTATTTTTTGATCGCGCGCCAGGTTTTATGGACGTTTTGTGCAAATTCAGCCTGCAGTAGGCAGCCGCGCGTATATGAATTTTTGGTCCATCGATCCATTTATTTGATAAAGCTCGTGCTTCTTCGACATTCCGCCGCGGCCAGTGTAAATTCAACTGTCGAGATTGGCATCGAAAAAATTCCAAACGTCGAATTTGTATAATATATTTCGTTTCAATTTATCTTGGGTAATTAATGATTTTTTGTGTGTGCTGAACGTAAAGCAATCAAGTCCGAAGATCATCACGGAGAAAGTCGAATGCAAACGTATACGCAAACAAATTAAATTCTCATTTGTTGCTACAATGTGCTCATCTGAGCGTTTACATTATGTTAGGGGGTTATATAGGATTTGAAAACAAAAGGGCACTGCGTGCGGCCCGATGATCGTTACGGGCCAAACGTCGTCTTGCGCACGAAACTTTGTGACGTGCAGCAGCAGCTACACAACTACTAGCTGATAGCGGTATAAACACGGCTATTCAGATTCGTGCACACACACACGCAAGCAGTACAGAAGAGAGCAAAGCAAAGCGACATTGAGTTTCCTCGAATCTCGACGTCGTTGTCGACGTCGTCGTCGTCATTGCGATTAGTCGTCGTACAGGCTATTTTCCTCCACGACCCCTTTGTACCCTCTGTACCTCCACTGCCTCCGCCGTCGTCGTCGTTGAGTTTGAAATCCCATTTCCAATGCAACGGTAGCTGCGCGTAGCAACCCTTTCAGCCATTCCACTCGATGAAGCAGTAACACAAATTGAAATACTTCGCTCAGGCGGTACAGAGGCAGGCTATCTCCCTCTCGCGCGTGGGTACGGTCCCTCCGCCTGCGCACACGTTTAATATATACACGCTGCTGCTGCTGCTGTGTATACTATATATAGTATATACTATACGTGTGCGTAACGCCGAGCAGCTAATAAGTTCTGCGCTCGTCTGAAACGTGCTCCCAAGCTGCCCGGAGAGATTTATCATCGGTCGCTTAATCGTTCCTCGGCTACCGTCGAGTATATACGCGTATCCATACTCATATATATGAATTTCAGAGCAGCAGCAAGCTATGTATATATGGGGAGGGGGGGAGAGAGAGAGGAGAGTTCGATTTGACTTTTGGAGGATGATGTTGATTGTGTATGCATGTGCCCCCGCAGCTCGCAACACCATCGGAGGATAATATATTATATACGCAAAACGTTGCCGTTGGATCTGCTAAATCGAGCAGAACAAATGTTTATACGTGCCAAAGAGATGAAGCATCAATTTGGCCCTTCGTAGAATTTAATACGTGTATAGACAAATGCGGCCAATGTAACAACGAGCGCTGACGTTTTTTTCTGCGCCGTGCACGAACGTGATCGTATGCCGAAAAAGACTTTCCAGAGAGCGAGATTCAAAACCAGAACGTTTATTGCGCAGCTCGCGTATGCAGACCTTCGTATATGGAGGCATTTAAACTCGTATGATGCTGCTGCTGCTGCTGCTGCCACACGCATCACTCTATGCATCGCGTCGAAAAGGTTGCGAGAGCTGCGAGGATGTATCGAATCGAAGGAGAAAGCGCAGCACGAGCCGTGCGCGAGGCTAAGAGTGCATACGAGCCGGCAAAAGCTGCTACGGGCTAGATTACACAGACGAGATTATTATTGCGCCGGTGTGTTTACCTATGATAGTCATCCAATTTTCTTCTCGTGCAGGTATGCGCGAGCGCGCCAAAAGAATCTCGCTTTAATACACGTCTATAATAGCTGCCAGACTCGAAATTATAGTATGAACGAGCGCGCGGGTATATAGCCGCTCGTTGGATATCGCTTGAATTACGAATCATCGAGAAATTTTCGATCCGTCGTAATGAGGGTTTAGACTGCGCTTTCGTATACGTATATATATATATATATATATAATCGTCGCTCGATAAACGAATCCCGCGAGGGAACGTGTTTGCGCGCGCGCGAGCGAGTTGAAAATGTCTTCAGCGAATCGCATTCATATTTGCAAAGAAAGAAAGCAAGCGTGATCGTACTATTCACAAACTCAAAAATCTTTCAAGTGTCTCGGTATAAGTTACAACTAAAATGTCTGTAAACGCGATGTTCTTTTCACGAAAAATTTATATCTATGAAAGAAGGATTCCAACTCTAATCATGGTGCGCGAAGCAAGACGCCGCGTAGCGACGACAATCGGAACTAATTTAACTAAGCCCGAAATACTTGAAAGATTTTTCAACTTGTAAGTACTGTGATCGCGTACTCACAAATTACGTCATGTGCACTCGTTGAACACATTTTCAACTTGCTCGCGCAATCGCAGAGACGATATGTACGCGAATCGCGAAAATAGAACAAAGAGACGAAGTTATACCCGAAGGGAAAAAGGCGATAAATTGGTTTTCCGTAACATCGCCTAATAAGTATACCATTGAATATACATCAAGGGTCGTGCACGCGCTGGACTTGAACTTTGTTAATGGACGTCTCTCGAGATTCGTGTATATACGTACGGCGCTGGACGTCGGGCAAAAGAGAAAGAGGAATGAGAGAGAGATCTAATTTACTTTTATCTCCTATGAGTATATACGTACACAGCAAAAGCAAGCTCGCTCTCGCTCTCTCTCTCAAAAGTGAAGAGGCTGACTCTTTGCATGACACGAAAGAGGGTGGGTGTACGCCAGTAGCCGTAGCTATATAGGCGTTTGAAATCTTTGCGTGTGTATATACGTAGTCGCGAGCTTTGTGTGCCACACGCGAGGCGTTCTTTACTTGCCAAAGCGAAACCGAGACGACTTTTTACTCCTCTGTTTTTCATCTCTGTCTCTCTCATGCACTGTGCAGACGTTGGGCTTTTGTAGCGATGTATCTCAAACTACATGGCCGTTGACTTTTTGCTTTTCTCTTTTCTTTCTTTTTTTTTTTGCTGGAAAGAAAGCGATGAAAAGCGTACGGTACATAACGTATACGCGCGCGCGACACACGACAAAGTTGCAACTTTGCTGCTGCTTAGCTGCTGCAGCGCACGTGGGAGGAGGAAATTGTGCGTGCGATTTTTTCAAGCTCGTCCGCGCGCACGCAGCACATGCACACGATTTAATCCGACGAAAGGCAAATGAATGTATTATATATAAACGGCATAATTGTGCCTCGACTCGAGTTGCGAGTTGAGACTTGTTCGACAAAGAAAAAAAAAACAGTTGAACTTTCGTGACTCTGGCTCAACCTTGTATTATCGAGAGCTTCAAATTGTTTTACACGCCCTTTCGTTGGGCGACTTTGTGATCTCGATAAAATTACAAGCTGAAACAAGCCTCGTAGAGTGTGTGCGCATCTATTTCGAAACTTTAGCACCCCGAAAAGAGGTAAAGTTTTAATAAGATCAAGCACGCATAAATTCGTAACGAAAATTTCTAAAAATTGCCTTCCTCACTAAACCAGCGCGCCGCGATACAATATCACTGAATTATTCACGCACGTTTTAATGACCAAGTGCTTTCGCGCGGGCGCGTGTACCTACCTTTCACTTTTATTCGCGATTTAAACTTTATCACCTCGCGGCACCGTGTGAACTCTGCGGCAGTAGCTGTTGTGTAGTATACGCGTATCAGCAGGTAAAGCCCGTATTATAGACACGCAATAAACTAACACCGAGGCATTTAAAAGTTTTTTACACATCATATACAAGTTTAATACACGAACAAGCTCGGGCGAGAAATTTTCTTTCGCTGCATAATACGTATCGGCGTAATGATTAATAGGAATCAAAACTACGATCGCTTGGAAAATATTAGTCGTGGCGCAACGCGAAGTGCACAGGGTCCAGACTTTCTTCTTCCTCTTTGACTCGAAGAAAAAGAGGCGCAAAAACAAGAGTTTATAATTAAATGGAAAATTATACTAGAGGAGCAGAGTGTACGCGCGCGCGCAGGTAAATAATACACACAGACCACGGCGGTGGCGGCGGCGGCCAACGAGCTTTACAATTACTCAAAGCCATTACCCTCTCGCGTATACAGCGCGCGTATTATACGTTATACGAGCTCGGGTGCACTTGTGTTATTACATACCGATATGATAAATCTCGCTAATTACACGCGGCTGATCGCGCTTATTTGACTTTCTTCACACCACGGCCACTCAAATCCGGCTGCGGAGATTTGTGGCTCGAGTGCAGCGCGCATAGGCACCGAATGGGTAGAGATCGCGACGATGATTTATAACTGTACCTATTATACGACTCTCGCGCTTGTACGATATGTATATGGCGCGTACACATGCGACCGAGCAGTTCTCTTGTGCTGTGCGCGCGCGATCGCCGCTCGCAGACGCGTTTCTTTCTGTTTTTATTGCGATATAAGTGGAATGGTATATTTTCTTCCAGCGGAGCTTGAAATTGTCGAAAAATCAAAGAAAAACCACAGTCGGTCGGTCGCGCGCGCGCGTCCCTGAAAATTCAACGCAATGTAGCCGCACCGATCGCGTTTCTTCGTATACAAGTACATTGCGGGCCAAGTACAACCTCAGCCTTGAAAACGCGTCGTTTCCTGCCCGCCTCCTCCGCCTCCGTTAAATGCGTCGCATGCCTTGGCGCGCTCCATCGTGTATCGTAAATAAACGCGACTGCCACACTAGTATACAGCGGCAGTAGTAGTATCAGGAGTTCGGTACATACCCAGCCCCCTTTGAAATAAGCAGCATTATGCAGAGTTTCGGAGCGTAGCGCGAGCTTTACTCTTACACGCACCCCGTGTGCAGCTATAGCTCCTAGGCCCGGATTAATTTCTACGCACCCCCTCCGAGCTTATGCGTTCTGGTTACATAAATCACCTTGTGAGCTGCTGCTGCTGCTGCTGCACGTGTACAAGCGTACAGACTGCAGTACATACAGTGCCAAGTAATCGTCGTCGTTATCGTCGTTATATTATACAATATGAATTCAGAAGCGCTCGTATAAGAAAAAAGGCCTCAAGATCGGATCACGAAAGCTCGTCTCTGTCGTTTGTATGGGCTGATTGCTCGAGATTGACCGTAATTGATTGTGTCGCTATCGTCGTGTATATAAAACATTCACGTACGTATGATACACGCACGAGCATGGCGCGCTAAAGAAACTCGCCCGCAAAGTCTATATGCACGGAACGAGCACGAGCAAAGAGAAGCAGAAGAGAGAGGGACGATGAAGTCAACGTGAATTTTTTATCTCTGCGGCTAATTAGAGCGTACGGCTAATGATGGCTACGAGTATACTTATATATAGCAGCCAGGGCTTTTGTTGGTCACGGATGGTTTGTTAGGCCATCTCGTTGGATGAATTACAAATGATAACTCGTCGCGAGTTCTGTTCTCTGCGGCTTTTTGTCTCTTCTGCTTATATTCCTTTTTTTCGTTACCTATTTTCCTCGAGCGACGCGCCGATATATATAGCATTCATAAACGACGAGTCGGAGAGCACACGAAGTACCGAAGCAACTGTATTCGCGCGCGCGCAAAAAAGAGACGGCCTATAGAAAATCGCGAGCTATAAATCGATTATTTCATGTCCAAGACTATCGTTACATGCCGCGCGCAGCCTATACAATATTCGCGTTCTCGCTCGTTGACAATCGTACATGACAATCTCTCTGCAGGCGGGGACCGTTTATATACCGACGTTTTAGTATACGAATGCATGTGAACGGTATAATATATGTCTCATAATACGTGAATCACTTGTACGATATAGGTATGCCGAGTTCATAAATATATCGTAGCGACTGCAGTGAATTCGCGCAAAAATGAATAGACAATAACGCGCTCGTTCGTATTCGCCGCGATCTGCATTGAATCATAGTCGTGGTATACGTTTATAAATATATATAAATGTGCGATATGCGAACGATGCGTCAAGTCGTGCTTGACAGCTGAAATTTCACTTGTCTCCCATTACATAATCATAACGCTCGACACGACCCATGCACGATCGTTTTCAATGTTTATGCGATGTTAAACGCAGGAAGCGCTTTGCCAGGCTCTTTCTCTCTCTCTCTCGTTTAAGTGCATCTCTCTCTCTCTCTCTCTTACGGCACCTATTTCATTGAAAAGTCGAGCGATAATTCGCGCGCACGCACGTAATATACAGCCGCATGGATATATATATAGCCAGAATAAAAAGACGAAATTTATGTAACGCATATCGCGCGCTTTTTCATAAATACACAAGCCTGCAAATTCCCCGTCCCTCACGGCTTCATTCAGATGCTTTTCATCTTCATAATTAGCCCCAAGAGCAAGAAGCCAGTTTGTATATTATATACTTGATAGACGCGGCAGACGCTCGAGTTCGTCTTGAAGGAATATAAAAAAAAAGAAGGAAGAGAAAAGAAAAGAGACAGCGTCGTCGTCGTCGTTGGCGTTGGCGGCGGCGCAGTCGGTGAAAAAAGCCAACGAGACAAGAAAATATAATGGCGCGTGAGGTAAGAAAAAATATAGACTATACATGTGCGAGAGAATGCTGCCGCGAAGCGGTGCTGTACTGTGTGTGTATGGTGAATGACGAAAACGAGACGCCTCAGCCACCCTATATATAGCACCTTTTGCTCCTCCGCGAAGTGCGCCACGCGAAATAATTCAACGTCACAGTGGTAGCAGCGCGAATGTGTACATTTTGAATAGCTTCTCTCTCACACTCTCGCCAACTGGTGGAGGTACAAGAAAATCGCTCAGATATCACGCGTGCAGTAGCAGCAGCAGCAGCAGCAGCAGTGTTACGGCAAAATAATGCCTCGCCCTCGCGCTCGCGCGTGTGTGTCTTTGTAGATGTACTACGCGTAGACTGCGCGCACGCGAGTTGAATCCGTAAAGTTCGCTGAAGAGAGAGAGGATAAATTCTGCATTTTGAAAAAGAGATGCACGCGCGACTTTGATCAGTGCACGGACGAGAGAAGATTGTTTCAGTGTCACGTGTACGAGTGAGTCGCGCTGATATCTTAATATTCCATAAATTGCTACTTGAAACTTATATAAATGATTGAAATGCAACTTCTGACGGATTCACCATCTGAATTACAACATCTTTTAATTGTTACAACAATTTAGAATTTAATGTAAGGACGAATTCGTAAAAATAAAGAGTACAATTTGTATTTACTTCGTCGAATAATCCACTACTTTTTTGGGTCCAAATCATCACAAGGTATTCTTTCAGAAATTATATTTGCACTCTTCTTCCTGATTTTTGATTTGTAACAAAAACCAGGAAAGAGACAATAATAAAAAAATGGAAGCCAGTTTGACTTACGCTCGTGCACAGCAGTAATTAGTATCGATAAAATAATCTGAGGTCGTGGCTCTTGACACTTACCTAAAACACATTTGAAAAAAAAACATAATTAGAAATCATGAATAAAATTTATATATTTTTAAACTCATTTTAAATGATCTGAAAATAATAACATAATTATTTGATAAAAATTTCGATCGAGTTTCAAACACTCTAAATACTATGATACCATTTTGAGGCTCTGCCGCTAGATGGTGAGTATGTATGTATCTGTCAATCTGCAAGTGGCAAAGTATAAATAATTGTATAAGTCAAAGCGCGAATTTAGTCTGTTTGGGCCTTGCAGCATCTGTTGATGAATCATTGTTTAAAGTTCAAGAAACTTTTTTTTAACATTTCTACAAGGAGGCAAAAACTTGGATTATTTTCTTTTTTTTTTAATGCAGATAAGTACACACACTCGCACTGCAGATAATTTAAATATAAGAACTCGATAAATTCAAGTTACGGAAGTTATATTACTTTTGCGAGCGACGAGGAGTGAGCGCGTAACCCACGACTCTTGACGTTTTCTTATATATGTATGAATTTCAAGAGGAACTATTAATACTCGATTAATGGAATTCAGACGCCATACATGCCAACAGCAGCAGCAGCATCGGCAGTCACTGCGAAGTTTGACTATTGCATTACCCCCCAGTTCTTGTCTGAAAGTCGCAACACGATGCCTCGGATGCATGCGATCCTACACACAACGCGTATAGCTTCGTATGCTGAAACTTCTCAACTTCGTGCGCATGTACGTATGCGCCTCGATACGATACAGTACACGAAGTTGAGAAGCTTTTGCGTGACGCGAAGCACATCTAGCGCAATACTTTATATGCCATTATCACGCACATACGTGTAAATTGACGTCGATCGCGCGGCTCTTTTTACCGACCGTATTCGGATGTTTTTTCGTTAAAAATTAATAAATTGAACCATTATTCAAAGGCTCGAAGTATTGTAATAAAGTGGACTGAATGTATACCGCTACATTATCAAAATGACTTTTTTACGCATCGATTCATAAACTTCGCCCATAGTAATAATAATGATAATATCGCCAGCGTTATAGCATAAGCGTAAAAAGCGTCGCTATGGCTTTTTCTGCCTCTTTAAATCTCGAAAGAATAAACGATCCAGTAGTGGTAGTAGTACTTCGTGGAAAATGAATCGTGCACTCGAGACCGCGTTGCTCTTCTCTCTCTTTTTTTTTTTTTGCTTCTTCTCTCGCGCGCTCACTTCTTCTGCTTCTTCTTCATGCACCATTTGCGAGCACTTACCAATATTTACTGATTATTGCGCTAGATTCCGCTTATAAGAGAGCAGCAGCAGATGTTTTCTGTGCATTTTCATCGCATTCCACGGCGTCGCGATCGGGCGCGCGAACCAAGGAATTGTTTAAAAAGTTTTTTCTCGCGCGCATTATTTATTCTCCTGTTGCGTGTCTCGCTCTCTCCCTTGAGTAGGGCACGCGGAATAGTATGGGATAGGCCTCGGCGCATGAATTATTAAAGTTTTTATTTTCACGGATGTCAAGCAAATTTTCGCCCGACGATCGCACTCGCAGAAATATGTATATAGCACGCACAGAGTACATGTATACAAATGTATTGCGCATTATATACACACACACGAGCACGCAGTGGCATAGAAAATCAAGCTCGGAGAAGGTATATGTATATGTGTAACGCATAAGATACGGCATAAGAAAAAGCAAAGGACAGCGAGCAAAATGTAAAAAAGACTAAGCCCGATGCTACGTATGAATATAAATGTTAGAGCTATGCTAGAGAGAATAAAATGAGAGCAAAACGGGAAGAAAAGAAGGAAAAGGTCTCTACGTCGTCGTCGTCGTCGCCGCCACAGCTTGCGTGCGGAATTCGTATACGGAATAATTTCTGCTCGTTTTTTTTTTCTTAACAGGCATGTATAGGCGTACACATGTACATAACTACGTTACACGCGCACACACAGGCGGTATATTACCGTTGTGGGTGACTTTTGACTGTGTAGCATACATGCGCGTAGCTTATCCGGTTTCTTTTCTGCGCTCAGCCGTACATAGGTTTCTCTCTCTCTCTCTCTCTCTCTTTCTCTCTCCCAGTCCTGCGTGCTCGACAAGGTGTTGTATTTGTATTTCGTACGTGGCTATAAGGTTACTTTCTCTTGGCAGGAGCAGCGGCAGCAGCAGCAGAGACGATACTATTTTATATTATACTTGACGCAGTGCAAGTCTCTCTTTCTCTCTCTCTCTCTCTCTCACTGTTGCACTCTCTGCTCGAGCTTCACGGTCTGTTTCCGTTTGCTTTGCGCTGATGCAAAAAGGTGCAGCTGCGGCGATGTACTCGGCTATTTGACTTTCGAAGATGCGATGCGAAGAAATAAATATATTGCCAATCTATATACTTTCGAGGCAGGTTCCTTTTTCTTTTCTACTTATGTAGGTGTGCGTCCATAATACGAAGAATGTGATATAATTTACATGCGCTTAGCGGCGAGGTATGCCGGCTATGTGTTACACTCGCACAGACGCACTCGTATCATTCGTTATATACACATGCTACGGCAAAAAAAATGTATAAGAAAAAGGTGTCGGAATATACATGCGGCGCGTACACATGATACATGCGCTATATAACTGTAAGCTAATGTCACTTTTTTTTATCGTCATGCTCGTATGGCCCGCTACAATCGCTCGTAACGCTTCTTTTTTCCCAAGTATAACACGAGAGCGAGGAATTAAGCGTTAAAAGTGGAATTCTCTTTTTTGTAAATCGGGCTTTGTCTTAAATAACGAGTTACGATTATTGCGTGGCTGCTAACGTCTTCACTTTCTTTTAATTAAGTCTCGAGAAAATTGTTAGACTCGCAGTGTCAGCTTGAGTTTTCGCACATATTTTTAATTCTAGCTCGTAGACGACGGTATATCGGAAGCAGCAGACACTGGAAGCTCAGCCGCACAATCATGGCGGCCAATCTACTTTGGTCCTATTTTCTTCAACATCTTTTCATTATCGACGTCTGCGGGATAATACGTATATATATTCCCCAAGAGTCGCCGAGGAGTTTCATCCTCCTCCTCCACCTTCTCCTCTGTCTCCGCCGTGTCGTCTTGTTTCTTCGAAGAGAAGCCGAAAGAAAAAAAATTGCGAGAAGAAAATAAGTAGAAACGATTTTAGGTCCGGCAAAAAAAGGGCTAGACGTCACATAAGGTGTTTTCGTGTCCCACACCTTGGCTGCTCTGGTCCTTTGTTTTTAACCACTATATTGTCAGCCGCATGCAGCAGGCTACATTGTGTATACTTTCATTTCTTCCTTTATTTGGTTTTTTGTTTTTCTCATTTTTTTTTGTTCGTCTTGCATGTATATAGAGCTCGTTTCGTCTCGTTTCGATGGCTGTCCGGGGACCTTTCGCCGAAGCTTGTTGCCGCAGCTTTTTATATGATGAGGCTGTTTGTGGTGCGGTAGCCCGAATTCTCTTCCTCTCTCTCTCTAGCTCGCTTCGGTCTCGTCTGTGCATCGGCGACAAACTCGGGCTAGATTTTA
Source organism: Trichogramma dendrolimi (assembly GCA_034770305.1). Taxonomy (NCBI): domain Eukaryota; kingdom Metazoa; phylum Arthropoda; class Insecta; order Hymenoptera; family Trichogrammatidae; genus Trichogramma; species Trichogramma dendrolimi. The sequence goes on from JAPMIB010000001.1 coordinate 7,399,490, forward strand.
CTTTTGCAAACAATATCGCGTTATTTGCGGCGTCGGGAATTTCGATACTCTATGGCAATGAAAGCCACGCGTGACTTTTTTTCGGCCTTTGTACAGCCAACTATGTTTATTATTTTACTATCTTTTCATAAAAGAGTCAACTTTTTTTATTAATGAGAATTACTCGTTTAGTCGTAAAAACTGTAACATCTAATCTGTGAAGCGTATAAAGTAGAGCTTATGAAACGAAGCTTACGAAACTTTTTCATTTTTAGAATTTTGTGAAATGATTAGCGTCAAGGACACTTGGTACAAAGATTGACACTGCCACGAGAAAAGAATAGCGCAAATCTCAAATTCGTTTCGACATTGAGTTTTATGCAGAGAAACGTATATCTTACGCGACAAGAATACACGGAAAGTTTTGCTTCTCGCTTTCTCTTCTCTCTCTCTCTCTCTCTTTACTCTCTTCTCCCGACGTCGTCGTAGCAGCCGCGCGTGTGCGACTTGAGTCACGAAATTCACCTATATGAATTTTCCATTATGTTTTCCAGCTTCATCTCGTCTTTCATTGGGATATCAGTATGGCGCGCGCTCCCGAGCAAAAGAAAAACTCGAGGAAGCGGTAAAAGCCGCGATGGCAGTGCGGCACAGCCACTCGCCATGTAGGAGCTGGGTGGAGTACTACTATATCGCTGAGTGGCAAAAATCAATTTTCCGATGCACTCCAGCCGGGCTGTTAAAAAAGCTGCGTCGAGCGCGAAAAAACGGGATTGACGTATAACTTTCAGCGTTCTTGCGCTGCATGAATAGACAGAGAGACGAGAGCCGTCGAAGACTCATCCGCAGTTAAATTATTTCAAAAGTCAGTAACCTCGGCCGTGTGTGCCGTATACATGCACGTATTATACGCGACTGCCACCTCAATTTGGCGTGAGGAAGTACTCTTTTTCTCTTTCCACCTCGTACATATACAAGACCAAAGTTTTTCTCTCGCTCTTTTCTTTTTAGATACGCGAGTCGGGCTCTTGATATGTGTATACTTATATATAAACACTCTCATACTTTTTCTTACGAAAAACTTTGTGGTACATAGTAATCGGATTTCATAAGGCAAGTGAAAGAGAGAGAGAGAGAGAGAACAGCAGCAAAGTTGCTACAGTTGTTATAAGAATGGTCTTACTGCATCGAAAATGTTGACTTTTATGAGAAAGTTTTCCTCTTGATTGTTTAGAATCGCTAAGAATTTAAAGATCCTCGTCTCGAATACGACTTTAAGCAGGTTCGACTATACAAATTTGCACATTTTTATGGAAACTCTCGTAATAATGTAAGTTCGTCGTTTACGAATGATTGCCAGAAAAAAGTTTCAATGATTGACGTAGTAAAGCTTTTATAGTTACTTTATCCTGCCTCTCGACGATATTTTTCATCAAGTATTTCTCCGAGAAATTTCGGACCTTTCCTCTCGTCACATAACTCACGGAGTTTAAGGTATATAGTACTTTCATCGAATCAAAGTATGTGTACTGCACACACCTACGCGAATAAAATACAAGCCCCGAAAGCGAAAGAATCGAAGGGCAATGTCTCTCCTTCTTCTCTTTGGTAAAAGCATTGGCGTAAAATAAGGCTCTGCGCGTATAGCCGAAAAGTACAGCGTCGGGGAGGCACTATGTAGTACTAGTAGCAATGATGGGGTCAGAGACGACAGATTTCTCTCTTCTTTTTCTTGTCTTCGTCGATAGGGGAGTGAGAGAGGGAGGAAGGCAGCGAGGGAAAGAGAGGCAACGCGATTTTCACACGAGGATTTATCGTTTTTTTATAGAATAGCTTGCTCTCGCACAAGAAAATCCGGGAGCTCCATGTCCATGGATACATAGAGTATATCGGGCAATAATTCACTGCATCATTATCAATATTAAACATTTTTCTGCCCTTCTCCCTCCCTCTCGGCTCGGGCGCTCTTTATATTTAATTAAAAAGTTACCATCAAATAAAGATCAATATACAAGCTCGTTTATATATACCATATAATAATCCCGAGCCAGGAGCTTGCGGGGAGTCGCCGGGGTATTTAAAAGAAATAAACGCTCATAAATTCGAATTGCCGATAATTCGAGCCTGAGCCTGGGATAGACGACGGCGATGTCGAAGCCAGAACTGGAGTTTATATATAAGCGAGCAGTATTACAGCGTCAACCGCCTCGAACCATATCATTACTCTCATTTGCATCGGCATTATATGAAGCGATCGTCCCCGTTCAGCAGCAGCAGCAGCCGCCACGGGCGGGGCGCATATAATCCAGCGCTCTAATAATAACGCAATAAACGGCAGCGGATAATTGCATCAAGCTCTCCTATAATGTATATAGCGATCCTCTCTGTGTTTCTCTCACTCGATTCGGCCTAGCAAGTTCGCAATTCCGACTCATGGCTTATACGTATAGTGCACGTATAATATATATATAGCCGGTATACAGATATTCTCCGACGGCATTGATTTCAGAAACATCCCTTGAGCTTTGGTGCTATATAGCAGCAGCAGTCGCTCAGAGAGAAAGTGAGTGCGGAGGGAAGAACAGTGAGCGAGGCACAAGTCTCTGCATTTTATTTCCGCCGATTTCCGCCCTTATCCTCCTCGAACTTCCAGACAGTAGTGCGTGTAGCGGCAGAAACAGCAGCAGCAGCCACAGAGAGTATATCCTAGAGATGGATCGCCCCAGGAAATATTCGATGGATACCGTCTCGTGGCTTTGCATAATTTCCACGCCATATATGTGTGTGTTTCTCTCTTTCTCTCTCTCTCTCTCTCTCTTTGCTCTTTTTCTCTGACTACTTCTCGCCGAGCGCATTTATATATTTGCAAGTGAGAACGAGGCGCACAGAGAGAGCTCACCAACGCGCTCGGCTATAACGTCTGATGGATATGTGCACATGCGGGTGTGTGAGCTGGCACGGCGCGCACAGGGTAGGTCCTCTATATCATATAAACAGAGTGGAAAAAATGTTATATCGCGGCCTTACACGTGGAATTGAATAAATCTTCCTCTTATTTTTTTTTCCTTCTTTGGTGTGGCGCATCCGACGAACTAAATGTACATCGGATTACATCGCGCCCATTGATTCATTTTACAAGCTTACTCGCGCCACGGGAGTGTGCGCCGCGAAAAGAGAGGGACCAAGTCCTTAAACGAGGTGAAAATGAAATTCATGTTTAGAAAAGCATGTAAGATCCAATTAGTGCCAACTGTGCTACCTTGTTGCGTATGCACACGCGCGGCTTAGACTAATCTGTAATGAAATTACTTGGCGAAAAATTTGATGAAAAACTTGGGCATTCTACTTTTTTTACGAATAGAAAATTGAATTATCGACACACTGTTAGAAATTTCGGGAGAAAATATTAATATGTATTATTTAAGTCGTGTTTTTTATACAATTTTTTTACTTTGACACTTGCAGATTTACAGTTCAAGGTACTTGCCGCATCTAGCGGTTAAAGCTGGTTTCAATTATGATTAAATTTCATAAAATTTCCGTACGATTTACGCAAAAATTAAAACAATATTAAAACATTAATTTTTCTATTGAAAAACTTTAAGCATAAAATATCGTTTACTTTAATTTTAAGGTTGTGTTTTACATTAAATCTGCAATAAAATTGAGATTTTTTCCATCGCTGTACGTAAAAACTAATAATTAATGATTTAAGTAAACTTTACATCAAGTCCCAATACTATTCTGAATAATTCTTTTTTAAGGAAGCTTTCAATTGTGGCGAATGTTTCTGTGTTAAAGTATCAAGTCAACTTTTCATTTATTTAAAGCAACGCAGCCTACATAAACGCACGAATATAAGCCGCATATATTTAAACTAAAGTAACAAACTCAATTTCTTTCATAATGAATTAGTCGTACTTGAATATTCATTCTCATCAAAAGTTAAATGTGAGCGACTCTAGTGCAGAGCGAGAGTGAGAGAGAGGGATTCTAATATCTCACTCTATCCTGGTATTTTGGAATCTCAGATTTACCAAGTAATTTACCATCCCTTTTTCGGGGTGGTCTGTTGCATCGAGCTACAAAAGCCAAGAGAGAAGAGCGCCGAGGCAAGTTTGGCATCGGAAACTCGACTACACACACCGGCTTGCACGCGCCAGCTTTATTAATGTATACGAGTAGACGAAAAGCAGCGGCGCACGTATACAGCCCAGCCAGATGAGTCTCGGCTGCTATGGAGCTGTGTGTACAGACACATGCATAAGAGTCGAATTTCGCTCCATAGCGTCCGACGAAAAAGCTAACGAACTGCGCGAAGCTGCGAAAAAGCTCTCAGCTGCTCTCGCATGTCGCAAATGCACACACATACACACGTGCATGGACGAGCAGCGCAACAAAAGCCGAGTGATTATTAATGTCAAGCTCAATTTGCATCGACGCGTATACTATTAGGCCTCTTGCGGACTCTCGTGTGGCTCTCTCCTTGCGCCATTATCGCGAAAGGGATCCTCGTCGTCGTCGTCTCACGTTTGACATGCTCCCTGAGACTTTTTAGGGATGACAGGACGGTAACGACTACGACGACGATGATGCGGTAAGGGGGTATGAATTTCATGTATGGATTATAAGCGGAAACACGCCCGAAACGGGGGGATATACAAGTGTGTAAAGTTTGCTTAACGGTGGGGGAGTGAGGACAAATAATGCGACTGAATGACTCACGAATGAATGTGTGCTCGTCTGCCATGCGGTTGAGATTTCACTGGATGATTATCGAATGTATACATCGAATACAAGAGGGGAATACAGATGTACACACATAAAGAGAACGTGAAAGAAGAAGCTTCTCTCTGCGCGTTTTGTATAAATTTCGGCCTGTATACATAATATACTACAATTTTTCCAGGACGTTGTAATAACATCGAGTTATTTAGAATTTGGAAATCCAGGGGCTGGGTTTGGCTGTTCGGGCGCCGATGAGGGGCGCTAAGTATTTTTAATGGGAACGAATCGAAGTTTACGCAGCTTTGCACAAAAACTATACACATCTTCGATATCTTATCGATTCGATTCCTGGTATATGTGTTGCTCTCTTGCAATTGGCAAGTCAGGAAGTTCTTCTTTTTATTATATATCAAGCCGTTGTGGAAAAATTTTCTTTCGAACTCGCAATATCCACCTGTAAATTTAATATTTTAGAGAAGCCGCTGTATATAGGTATGAGAATCTATCGATTTATTCTTTTTCTTTGAACTCTACTTCTCTACGACTCGAGGCGAGAGCCGAGAAAGTTTAATCGACGAAGCTAGAATCGATATCCTTATCTTCGTTTCACTCTAGTGGTGAGGGAAACATTTAAAAGTTCACCGAGAAATCGTTTAAAAGACTGCGCAAAATCGCTAATCTGACTTTTTTTCCTTCTCCTTTTGCGGGCACCGACTGCAGCCGCCGCACACTTATACATCGGCCGTAATTTTCTAGTGATGCAGGTGTTTATTTTCGCGCGCCCACAGTAATATGTGCGCTCTTTTATTACCTCGGAATGAAAAAAAAGATGGAAAAAGAAAAAATTGCACTTTTAGTGTCGTTGAGTCTGCTGCGGCAACGTGCAGAGAGCGAGAGAATAATGAGAAAAAAAATGACGAATTGTACGCGTTTCCGCTCGAGGTTTTTTTACGACGTGTTGACAGGACGAGTATGGATCTGCTTTATGTTTCCGAGTGAAAATGAACATTTTTAAAGCCAAATAATTGATTTTCCATTGGCCGATATTTTCGTATAGCTTTCGTATATGGTTTATTATGTAGCGGTACAATGAGGTAGAAAATTTCATTTAATAATGAACCACCATAGAAAAAAGTGTAAAAGATTCTCTACCTTCAATAAGTCTACCCTCGAAAGATTCAATAAAAAAATGTAAAGCACTACTTGACAGTGTAATGCCTTTTAGAGCCCCTTTCTGAGCGTCTGACTCGGATTCAATTATATCAAGTGTATTTTGGGTTCAATATAACAAAGTATAAATATTCAGTCAAGCCAATATCCATATTTTCACCAGCCCTTTTATATATATCCATCCACAGGTTTGCGAAATTAAAAAAGCGCGGCGGCACCCACAAGCGACAAGATACCGCATTATATATACACTCACACGTACATATATATAACATCAAAGAGCTCCGTGACATTTTTCCATTCCTTTCTTGTGAACATCAGCATTCAAATTCGCGCGCACACGGCGGCGGTGGTCGTGGTGGCAACAACCCTTGCGCAAAAAAATTATTCACACTCTCGTACACTCACCCACCCACCCATGCACATTTATACTTCTGAAGTATGGAGAAAAAAAAGCAGAGCAAAGCACATCGCGCTGATGTCGCATTCGAGTGTAAATATTCAAAGTACACGTCTGTATCGTGCGTGTATAATGAAAAAAAAGAGAAATAAGCAGAAAAAGCTCCACTGGGCTGTGTGTATACCTGTATATGTGTGGATAATACGAGGAGCGAGAGCTTGAGGGTAGGAATCTAATATAAAGCGGTAATCGCGGCGCGCGCGCGAGAGAGGCATTGCCGACGACTTCCATGCGCAGGGTATTCCATTCGGATTGTATGAAAAGATTGGGATGCGGATCGCGTGAGCGATTCCTCTTCAAGCGTCTTAGATTGTTCGGATTTCTAGATCCAAGCTCGATATACACGTATATGTGTGTGTAAGCAAGAGGCATGCATAAATAGGGAAATAGGTTGCATCCCGTTGATTAAAAAAAGAACGTTTATGACCATGGTAAAAGAGCTCAACATTTTTTGGTTAGTTTGAAAAAATAAACAAAGAAAGAATTAGATTGGTTTGTTAAAATGCTAAATCGAGTTTTGACTTGTACAATTATTTTTGCTTTAACACTTGCAGAATTTACATAAAACGGTATCCGCCATCTAGCGTTGGAGGCTTAAAGCGGTATTGTCGAATTTTTTCGAAACAATCAAATTGTCTATTTCAGGTAATTGAAAATGCGCCTTATGTTTGCAATAATAATTATAAAAGGAAAACAAGCCAATTATTAATAAGCTCATCTAAGACATTTTAAATGATCATTTTTTTGTCAATAGTCCATTAATAATGTTGAGCATTTCTACCAAGGAGGAAACATTGGAGAATCGTCGAACAATTAATCGATTGAAAATAGGGCAAGACATTTCCGAGGCTTAAACTCGTTTGCGTTCGAAAATGCGCAGCGCAACACTGACAGATCAGGCACGCACAAACAAGCTGGTCGAGTATGTATAAGCGCACCTCTAAAAATATATACGCGAGACGATCCATTCGCTTCCCCAAAACAGCTGATCACCCGTCTCACTACTGGCTAGTATCAATTTAGGAAAGATCAAAGGAACAGGTAGTCTTTTCAAGAGGTCAGCTCGAAATTCAAAGTAGTCCAATGTTGTGTCGTTGAAAAATTCATCTTATCAGTTTATAAATTAAGAGCAAGCTCTCACTACGAGTGCTTCATTTTCTCAAGTAAGCATATTAATTTTAATGTACTTTGACGATAACCAAGGTGAAATGTGAAATAAGAGAGTGATCGAGAGTTTTCTAAAGAGGGTAAAAGATAAGAAGGTTACACATTGTTTCGTACGCTGTCGATGAGCTAGCACAAGAAATTTGTAATGAATAGCATGATTGAACATAATTAAAGACGTGGTGAAAATTGAGAATGCCTAATCATGTTGTAATTAAATTGAAATAATTCATTTAACAGTTGTATACATTCGTAAATGGATGATTTTGTCGTCTGTGGGAACGAACAAAAGACTGTTCGGGACAGTTCAATACGAGCGGGCAAACTGCGAGATAAAAACTTTCGAAAATTGACTCTTTTCTTTACATTCTTTCGAAAAGATAAAGTCTAAAAAAAGAATATTGGTATCGATTATATTCACTGTTTTAAAAGAACAATTTGAATATTTATCCAAAGTCTGAGCTGCAAATACTTAGAGCTCACACCAGCTAATTTTATGAAGTATTTTAGAGACGTGTTTTTCTATAATTAAGTAGAGGCGCCAGTTATTTTAACATGAACTTGAAATTGGTTTTCAAGTTTATTCTAATTTTCGATAATAAGACACGCTGATTATCTTTCTTCAAGTAACCGCTCAATTGTACAGATTTTATGAGTGTTTTACTTATTGAGAAGTTTTTGACCCTCAGAAATTCAAAGAGAAATTAAACGTGGAGCTTAAATGCATTTCCTCTGCTACCCGAAAAAAAGAAAATTGACAATCTTTATTATTATTATAATATGGTATTTGTCAATTTTGTCATGAATAATAATAAAAATCAGTAAAAAAAATAAAAAAAAATAATAATTTAGAACATTAAGAATATGTTGACAAAAAGAGTAATCACACTAAACTTGGTAGAATGGCTCAAAGTTAATAATGGTTATTTAAATTATTTCAAAATACATTGCTATCAATTAGCTTATTTTTTATCATATGAAATGACCCGAAATTTCAATTTAATTGTTCTAAAAATTTTAAACCTGTTTTCAAGGCTTTATGAACAATAATATTACTTGAAGCCTCTACCACTAGATGGCGAATACCTTAATCTGTAAATCTGCAAGTAGTAAAGTAAAAATAATTATATAAGTCAAAGCAGGGTTTTATTATCCACTTATATAACTTTTTGCGAGTGTCATTTTTGCGAAATCATATGAAGAACAGTGTCATCATAATTATTGAACTGATTTTTCACACTAGCAAGTTTACAGGATCCATCATGAAGCACTCAAAAATCGATTATAACTTCATTTTAGATACGACAGCAGTAAATATTTATCAACTACACAGTGTTTTAGATTTTATTTCTCGAGCTGTCAACGAAGAATCGAACGGGCGTCAGTGGATAGATAAGGATGGCGTCGAAAAGTTATGAAACCTGACACATAACGAATCACCTAGCTAGGAATCAAGCGACTCACCAAAGTGTACAACTAGATTGCTTGTCACAAAGTATACAAATGCTCCGTCAAAGTCAGGGGAGAATATATGTAAAAATTGTCCAAATATAATAGAGGCGGGTAATAATATCGCGCCGGGAGTAGCAGATACGGCAAACTTCAATATTAGCCTGCAATGTATATGCGCAAAACTGTACTTGTCGGTTTTATTGCGTCAACAGTTTTTGCTCGTCAAGAGCAGTTATGGAAAATGAAAAAATAAAGCGAGAAATGTTATTGCACAATTTCACTTCAGCGCAGACTTCAGAGCAGTCGTCTTTCATTGCATCTAGTAAAAGCTGCGCTGTTATTTCCTTTTTACTAAATCAACAATATACTTTTGAGATGTATTTCAACAAATGGTTTTGCACGTGATACAAGATTTTACAAGAAATATCTCTAATTGCCAGGAAGATGTTTGTGCGCGCCTGCGCGACAGTTTAGGGAATACGCAGAGCAACTTATTACTACATCGTCGAAAGCCCTAGTCGCTGCTAATACATCCATGCACGCGCGCGCGGCGGGCTCGAGCTGAAAGTAAAAAATTCAAGAGTAAAAACGCGACAGAGGAGGAGGGGTTATATTTTCTTCGATGCGTGCAGCGGCGGCGTACGCCCGAGCTTTCGCACCGAATTTCATCCTCATTCCGTGCTTCATTCGCTAAGAGGCTTATATATTATTATAGCATAGGCACTAAGCGGCTTTGACGTCGCTGCATTGAAAAGAATGTATAAACGTCGAAGTGGCTTCTCTTTTTCACCATCGCCTTCTATCGCGCTTGGAAATGTCACTTTTGACGGCGCTTTTACATCGGCGAAGATACGACGTCGAGAAGCGCGTGAATTATCTCGAAAGGCTTGATTATAATTGATGCGGACTAGTATAGTGCGTTTACTTTAATGTAACAACAAGCGATTCTCAACTCATCTACAGAGGAAAAATCGAATTTTTCAGCCGATTGACGAACCGTAAATTCTGCGCTAATTTCACGATCGATCAATGTCGCGCGTTGCCGCCTCGTTTTAGATTGTTTAACCTCCGATGAACTCGTTGGCTGCTTATTATTTTACCGCACACAATCGGAAGTGCAGCGAACTCGAATCATTCCCGCTTCCAGAGGCAATAAACATTCGCTCATCTCGCTCGTGTGTTGCTTAAAAGCCAAATATTTGCAGAAAAGATAATTTTTTGGATTAGGTCATCGAATTTATCTGAGACAGATTTAACTTCGCAAATAACACGAGTCGATGAATCATACAACTTTTTCTTCCTCCGAACCCGGCCATTTAATTCGTCCGATTACATTATCACTCTCACCAGCACGAGTGTATCGTACTTATATACAGAGCCAAGGCGCCGAGTGCGCGCGATACGAAGCGCAAAAAGCAGCTCATCTCGAAATATCCTGTTGCCGGAAATTACACGCGCACGTGAGCGCATTTCTCGCGCGCGCCTTATCACTGCAATGTATGCACTAAAGTTACAGATTTTTATCGAAAAACTCGACTCTGCGCGCGAGCTCGCGGCAGGAAGTATAGCCCGTGCAGTACGTATTTACCAACTGCGTTATACGCTCTATGCATTATTCAGGGGGTTTTTTGTCAGCTTGATTTTCAACTTGTTCGCGATCCCGAGCCGAGAATATGATTCTATTACTCGCGGGTTTTGGAATTAGGAACTTTGCTTCGGAGATTCCCCGATGACGAAGAAAATTCGTACGCTCGATGAAACAAAACAAGAGCAGAAAAAAGGCAATAATCGTTTGGAATATTCAGCGCTGAAAGTGCCTATATGAAACATGCTCGTGTATGACATATTTATATAGAAAAGTACAATAGAGAAATCCATATAATCTCTTGTAAGCAAGTATAGCATATATAGATAATCTCGAAAAGAAAAGAAAAAAAAGAAAGAGAGAAAGAAAAGACTCGTATCGTTTGCGCATTGACCAGCACAGCTCGAGAACAGTGCTCCTGCTGGTGCTGTACCGAGCTCTCGAGAGATGAGCCAGAGATTTTATCGAGATCCAAACTTGGTCTCTTGGCCCCGCGATGTCGACGTGCTATAAAAGTCATGAATAATTTATAAAAGAGACGAAACAGCTCATATATGATGACGACGAAAGGTATCTGTACTGCACACAAGTTCGTAGTTGCCCGTTGTTGTTGTTGTTGTTGTGTAAGAGAAAGAGAGAGAAAGAATTTTTGTCGAGGACTAAAACTGTGTGCTTGTCTTGTCCAAGTCGACGGAACAAAACCGTCAGCTGGACGTTGAACCATCGTTTCCATATACGATATACATGCACGACTGTTTACAGTTTTATATCGATTAGTATCTTTGATGTCACGGTTCGACGTCGTATAATATTGGTTATATTGTAATTTTACGTCCGAGTTCGCGGAAACGTTGAGCAAACCGTGGCGCCTTGTATTTTCTACATTTTTTATAGTATAATTTACGACTGATAATCGAGCTCAATCCTCAATTTTGTACAAGGATTGAATTCACAAGAAAGTGTGAAATTGGATTTAATTAGTAGGCTCGAAATGAATGGCTATTATTATTAGCATAATTGCGCGTTGAAATTCATACAAATTGCTTGTTTATTCAAATACCTCTATAACTGCGTGTTGAATTAGAAATTTTAATGGTCAATAGAACAAATAGGCGCATCTCCTTAATTACCTAGTTAATTTGCACGATATTTCACCTCCGCATACGTACCATTCATAGAAACCATGAAAACAACACAATTAAAATGTTCCCAATGAATAATCGTTTCGCTATATTTTTCGGAAAAAAAGTAGCTCGAAAAATTCATTCGTCATCATCATAACTCGAAAAACGAGAACTCGACGCCCGGCAGCACAGTTCGCCATCGTGAAAAATGCAGTTTCCTCGGAGAATTTAATAACTTTCCCTTAAGGAAATCAGAGTGAGAGATCGTAGCCGGCGCCGAGGATCATTCATATAAATGTATACGTACAGCATTCCAAAAGAGCGGAAGCACGCGCGGCTCGATCTGTATAGTATAAGAGCTCGTATTTCCCAAGTCATATTAGCCCTTAATTGGCGGCTGCAGGTTACGCGCGCCCGTTTATGTGTACGTTGTATACGCGGTGAGCTCGTTCGACGGGATTGTTTGGCGTTATCTCTCGCTTCGAGCTTGCGTGTATATACCGTATAGTTGAGAGAAACGCCTGCGTGTGCGACATTAGGAAAAACAAACAGGAAAAGTGATTGATTTCGGAGTTGCGTAAGTCGCGGAGTTGCGGTATTATTTCACTCGACAGCTATCGAATAAATCATCGAGCAAAGATAAAGTTAAGAAAAAGTTAAAGTGCATTGATAACTCACCTTCTTTGGCCGATTTCCGCATAACGTCCTCTGGCGGCTCGCAAGCCGGCTTGGCTAGCTTCGCTATTGCCATTTGGACTGGTGTACAGCGTTAATATTTCGCTGTTAAGGTTGCTGATGATCGGCGGTAGCATAATATCTCTCTCTTTCTCTCTCTCTCTCTTCAATATTCGTCGTCGCTCCTTTTGGCTGCAACAGCACTCAGCGGCGCGCAGAAACTCGAGACTCCAGACTCATTTTCTCGCTCTCCTTCTCCCTTCCTCTGTACGTTGGAACAGCAGTAGTAGCAGCAGCAGCAGCAGCAGACGCACAGAAGCAAAGAATCCATTAGAGATTGCCGCGAGCAAGTACAACGACGACTATATACGACAAGTGGAATGTGCTGCTGTGTGCCGTGTATCTGCACGTATATATATATATATATATATATATTCTGCACCGCACGCGCAAAAGTCGTATTATATACGATGGCGAGAGATTTTCTTTTTCAAGCTAAATGATGAATTCTTTGAGACTCGAGAGATAGATCAGTGCAAAGTCGGCTCGTCGGGGAAAGAAGGAGTTTTATATATCCGCTGCTCTTTTTCATTGGACGCGCACGAGAGCTACTCTCCGCGCGTCTGTGCGGATGATGATGATGATGAATGCCAAGGTTGGCCGAGGGATATATACATATATCGAACGTTTTTTTGCGCAGCGCAGGAAAGGCAGAAAAACACACGACGCGCACCTCGAGGAAAGCGCGCAGGAATTTTCATAAATAATTACTCGAATCTCGCGTGGAGAAACTTATAACTGCCCGAGAGACAGGATATTTAGATTTTATTGTAATGGCTTCGGAAGGACGCGCGACGCGCTCAGCCAAGCGAGACGAATATACATGGACGTGAACGTCGAGACGACGAAATTTGCAAGTAACGATCGGTGCAGTCGCGCTCCGCTGCTATGGATTACTCCAAAGTGGTTTTACCAGAATAGGCTTATAGTTTGCTTTTTTTCTTTAATATTCAAAACTCAATATTGTCGTGCTTTCAGGCGTTTAGCCTAGATATCCACGGTTTAATATAAAACAATGAAAAAAATTTTACTTGCAAAAATTGCGTACAATTGCGAGGTTCACATTTGCATGAAAATATAAACTGGCACACGGCGCGTGCTATTCACCATAGAACGATCAACCGCAATTTATATAACTAAAACGAAATATCAATTTTTCTCGGATTTCTTCAAAGAATTCATCATCGCACAGCGCACAACATGTTTATTCAACTAAAGCTTCCCCAATGCTAATTTCAAATCAAATGAGACGAACAAAAAAATATATATATAAATATAATAATAAGTCTGTATTCCGCTTACTTCCGTTATCTTCTGGCGCTTCTGCTTTTGTCGTCGTCGTCGTCCTCTCTGATCCTCTTGTCGTCAGTCGGGCTGAATCTGCAACACAAAGAAGGTCGTCGAATGAGAATCGAGCAACTCGGCATTTTTCGTTTTTATTAAACGAGCTATCTCTCGCTCGGCTCTTTGCGGGTCTCGCACGCGCGCGCACCGAGTGCGACGTTATATTTCCTTTGACACGAGAACAGGATAAATCGTATACAGTGCACTAGAGCCGATAAACGATGATGAAACGCTGTACAGGCAGCAGCGCGAGAGGAAAAAAAAGACGAACAGCAGATTGTATCGCGTTTGGTCTGAATAGGATTCTTTATGTAAGCTTTAATCATTTTATACTTGGGATTGCCAACTGTACATGATGGATCTTAGTTGACCCTCGACTCACGCTCTTTTACACACTCTTTTCTACAAGTTATGAAAAATCACATCTCGCTTCGCGCGCGAGATTCTTTCAATGCCACCCGTGTCGTGTACTGCGCGATGAACGCGAAGACCTAAGGAGCGAAACAATGCTTCACACTTTGCGTAAGAATTATAAAGTCATTAGCGCGGATTAGCATTGTTCCAATATTTGGCTATGCGATTACGCTTCGGAAAATAATGAATACGAAATTGAGCTTCTGTAATTGGCGTGATGAAATCTTACGAGCAGAGTAGTAGCCACCACCCGGAGCAGAATGAAACACAGAGGCAGTATATAAGCCTCGAAATAGGGAGGAACAAAGCATTTTCCCATAAAATCAAATACACCCCGAATGAATGATCTTTTATTCCGCTCGACTTAACCGCATAATCTTGCTACAATCTAATTTTTGCTATAAATATCTATACGAGGAACGAGCAGCAAATCCGACTCGACTACACTATAACGCTCCAAACGATTTTTCCCGCCTCGTTTTCTCAATTTTCACTTTCTGTTCGCGCGCAGAAAAGTAGGTAGACTAATCCAAGGTCGCCACGGCCTTTACTCTTCGTTAATTAGCCTACAGTCGGCTCTCCGAACGCGCAGTACTACCTTATTATGTATTATTATATACTTTTTCTCGTTACTCGATTGTCGTTTCTCGCTGCGCGCATCGGACGTGCATGCGCAGCATTCGCAAAAACGCGGCTTCGTGGAATATTTTCACCTCGCCGGTAGGTAATATATCCAGAGACAATTAAGCGTTTTTTTTGCGTGTCGCAAATTTGAACGGCCATCGTGGCCGTTAATGCAACATAACGATGACGATCGAAAAAAAAGCTCCATTCATAGATACGGAGAAATTTCTGCGCGTACACGTATGGCGCATGTATTTATAGTTATTAATAGAAAGAACGCGATGAGTGTGGGTGTGTGCATGCACAAAATCGTTAAATAGCTATCTGTCGGGAGCGAAAAGGGGGACTGGGTCAACGCTCGCGGGAGGCACACTTCGAAATGTGCTTATACATGTGAGATATATTTTATTTTCATTTGGAAATTATTGCTGTTACGCTCCGCTGAAATTCAGCAAAATCCGAGCCGTCGTTTAGCGCCCGCGCGTTTATTTACGCAAATGGAAAACAGCTGATTTTCTTCATAAATTTCCGTCAATCGTCGCCTAAATGCGGAACAAAAATAAAAGATGTATCGCTAGAAAATCTGGAACTAATCAAATGTAGTTTTAAAAGAGTGAGACGGCCAAGTCTCGAGCATCGATTCTTTTGTTTTCTTCGTCATTAAAACGTATAGACAAAAATATACTCGCGTTTTCTTCTCTATCGGAGATCGTTGTCGAAGCGCCTTTATTTTAAAAATAAAACAACAAATAAGTTTAGTCTGGCGAGTTTTCGTGGTATTTTTGTCGTGTTCATTAAAACTGACGTTCATTAAGACAACTATATAACAGCCGCTTGTACATACACACACGCGCGACCACATCGGCGAGTATAAACACACGCCCACACAACGAGTACACACTTTGGACAAAATATAATGTAAGCCGTCCTACGGGACTGGGGATGCAAATTCGCGCGTAGGAATTGTTTCATTCTTCATTCATTTGACTTTGTAAGGTCATTAATCGTTTCGCGATTCTTCATTTAACGGACGACGTCATCCTAATTCAGCGCGAGAGTGTCCCTCTACTCTCTTTCTCTGTGCCTCGAATTGCGCGCATTTCAAAAACTCTTTCTCGCAAGCCGGGCATACATTTGCATTTCAAAGCTGCCTCTCTTAAAAAGCATTTGACCTGCGAAATAATTCTATTAAATTTGCATCTTTTTAAAAGTCGTACCTAAGGATTTGGCACTCGCAAAATATATAGGGGAAGTTAAGGGGGCACAATGAAAAGTCATACTTAAAACTTCAATGGCTTTCCATAAAAGACAGATTAGTTTTCTTTTCCTACAGCTTGCAGATTTTGATGAAAAAAATTAATGACAACCATTGTAGACAGCTTATTTATAAACAAATTTTACATGCTTGTTAAACAAGATTGATTTACAATAGTTCAAAAAATGACAGTACGTAAATCAACACATTAAAACAAAAGTTCCGGCTTAACAAAAAATGTTCACTCCATCTTATACGATTAAAATATATGGTTTTACCAAAAATAGACCAAAAAGTGTTAATACATCGTGCCAAAATGAAACTTTATCGCGTATAAATTTTAAACGGCGGCTCTCGTGACACGCACGTACCGCGCTCGTACCATAACAACGAAGCTCAAATGAAGCTAGACGAACATTTCAGGTGGATCAACCAGGCGGTTGTAAAGCTGATTCCCCAGGTGATTTCTCAGTCTTTCTACTCTTGCTCTCCGAGGCAGTTTCTCGCGTATACACACACAAACACATTCGTTGGCTCCTATACGACTCCGGTATATACATATGCATAGGTATAGAGGCGAGCGGCCGTGGAGCGACGAGCGAATTAGCGCGTGTCGAGCCGAGTAGAGTGGTCTCTATATATACGAGAGCTTATTGCGCCGCGCCGAACGTAAAGCATCTGCGTAAAGGCGAGCTCGTGTTGTGTTGCTGCCGCTGCTCTTGCTACTTGATGCGGTTTTCGGCAAAACGACCGCGAATTAATGACCGCCGTGGAAATGTATGCCGAAGCTAGCGAGGAAGAGCAGCACCAGCAGCAGTAGTAGTAGATAGATAGTAGTGGTGTCGTCGGACTCGTCGAGCTGCGCGACTGCGGTATATAGATAGAGCGAGCCAGGATCAAGGCTAACCGTATAGAAGAGAGCATCGCCGCGCGCGCACTCGAGCGTATTACACACTGCAGCAGCGTAGTGTATCAGAGCACGGACCGTAAATCAATTAAGCGAGAAGCTAATGTTATATGTATGATGCGCTGTGTGTACACAGCCGAGCAGCGCGAGTCTATAATACGTATCGCGAGTTGATGAAAATTGCTTATGACGGACGCGCTCCGCGCGTGCAGCGTTTTTTTCATTTCTATATGTAATATCATGCCTCTGCTGTGGCCGTTGATGAAGCGAGGGGAAAACTATTCAATTCTGCGGCGAGGATTTTTTTTTGTGCGGTACCTCTTTCGCTTCCTCGCGCGTGGATTAGCAATTTTACGTCTCGATTTCGTGATAAACTTTTACGTTGAAAATTAGCAGTCGAGCGGTCGAGCGTTGAGGCGCGGGGGGTTGGATTGATTGAAGCAGTGCGTGATTAGTTTTTATTGTCTCACTCGTATCCGCGATTCTTTTCCGTTAATCAAAGTACTTCAAGGGTTGAATTTTAAATTTTTCTTAATTTCGCTCGCCCACTCTTTTGAGCGCGTTGATGAGACGATTGGCCCCTAACCCGCGCCGCGAGAAGGGGGAAAAGTTGAAAAAAGCTCGTGGCTGTAAAATTTATTTCTTCCCGCATGAATTAATTCCCATTTTTGTCCAAAGAAAACTCCTTCGTTGCAGGTATGATTTCTTTTATCCTCGAGACTGGTCTACTGCGTGCGCGCGCGCTCTCGGCTCCATGTTTTCTTCGGCTTTATCCGTTAATTGAGAGTGGAAGAAATTAGGGAAAGAAGTTCGTTGCGTCTTTTTACACAGAACGAAACACAGAAGACCTTGGCTGTGGGCTGTTTCGCCGATACAAACGCGCAAAAAGAACCTGCGCAGCGCGACGACGAAATAAAAGAAAGTGTAGGAAAGTTTTCCCGACAAGTACTTTGAATCAATATATGTATGCCGCGTCTGCTGCTCCGCGCGAGCAATCCAACCATTCCATCGGCACAGAAAAAAAAGCCTCCGAGAAGACGACACACGCGCGCGCGCGCGCTGGTGGCTTAAAGCTCACCGGCATCTCTCAACTTTCTTGTGCGCGCTTTGCTCAAAGTCGACTCGGAAGTTTCGCAATTCACATCCAATATCGCGCGCGCCGGCGACAATGTATAACAAGAGCGACGAGCTTCTGATCAATTCATTGGCAATCTTGGTATAGCAGCGCCCCTATCGTAAAGGTATAAAACGTATATAGATATATAAAATAATGCGCGTTCGGCTTGCGAGGGCTGCCGTTGCTACTTGTTCTTGCTACTTTATTCGGTCATTGAATCGATGAGGAATCGAAGCGAGCTCCGCACCGAGTTCTTCCTTTTATAAGGTATAACTTATATATTTCATTCGCATAGTGCGCCTAAGGTATAACGACGACTGAGATCGAGGGTGTACGCGCGCTGCAGCCCCGTTGCCGACGAAATTAATTCGTTTGGAATATTTTCTCATTCAAATCAGGATTAACGAAGCGCTGCTCCTTTGCGCGCGCGCGCGCGAATATTTCTTTATTAACACCAGGGTGATTTTTGTATATTCCAAAAGAGGGAGAGTCTTTGCGTTTGATTTAATATTTATTCGGTTAAGTAGTTGTTTGATTGAATGAGATTGGACTCGCTGCGCTGTATTGGTACAGAAGCTCGGTCCTCCTCCCGCGCACATCCCGTTCGGATTATTATTACGGGCGCGCGCTCGGAGGCTTATATATTTTCGCTCGAATCGATTTTAATGAAAGCGATGTGGTCCGCTCCTTTTGTTTATGAAGCATAGCCCATGAATACACAGTTTTGGGTGGATTTAATAAGTATACAGCCGCGCGCTTGATTGCATTGATTATGAGCAACGGGCAAACTGCTGCTCAAAACAAATAAATCCCTCTTTATATAAGTATACAAGCGCATAATTATAATCGTGTATCGGGCTTAAAGTATATTTTGGAAGCCGCGCGTTGCGTCGTTTATTTAGCGGGCATAGAAATATTTCGAAATTCCACGACCGTATGTACACTTTCATTCGAAGCCCCGCATTATATGCGCGCGACACAGACAATCGAGCGGAAAACGAACGAGTAAGCGCAATCTCGAGGAGTGCTTTGTGCGAGTTTCTTTTTTTTCTCTACCAAGTACGATATGAATACGTTAGAATTTCGAGCGTTGCATCAACCGAAGCACGAGCTTTCACGATCATCATAAACCATCATTTCATCGGCGAGTGTTTTTGCCCATTCATATTTATTACTTTGCAAATTTAACTTTGACGTATCTGCAATATTTAGGGAGGAAAATTCATAATTCAGAATAATTTATATGATTTTCCCACTTCATTTTTTCACATCGCTATTAAATTTTACCAATTTCAGATTTACAATATTCGAAGGTTAATTTAAATGTCATTCAAAACCTTAAGCAGTAAATTTCTTCATTTAAAAAGAAACGAGCTTGCTCTGCTCTACGTTGTTATGTTACAACAACATTTGGTATCTTTGCCAGATTTTTTTTAGTCGAGTAAATTTGTCTCACTTTCCTAGCTCTCGGCATGCGTACAGAGCTGGAAAATGAGAAAAACGTGAATCACCATGAGTACGTACGCACACTCGTATCGTAAACAATTCTAACCCTTTTCTCACTCTACCTTAAAGCTTAACGACGAATATTAAAACGAATAGCGCCATCAGCCCACCACCGCGCGCCAAAGTAAAGCCTGGCCACAACAAGCCCCCGAACGGCTCCAAAATGAAAAAAGGAGAATAAAAAAAGAAATAGACAGAGCATGGTATAGGCCACAGGAGTGCGAGAAAAAAACTGTAATCTCCCAAGAGAGTGAGAGAGAGAGAGAAAGACGAAATGAGAGAGAGAGAGAGTCGCTCGCATGCATGCTTTTGGCCGCGCATATAACCCACACCGTTTTCCTCGGAATAATTTATGCATGAAAAGGTCGCCAGCTGAAGAATAAAAAAAAAAGAAGAAGAAGAAGAGGCGCGCCTAGGAAGGACAAAGAGCTACGAGCACATCGGAGAATGTAGGTGTATATATTGTAGCTGTACATAAGTATAAGGGAGCGCACGAGCAGCTACAAGGACTATTACAAATGTGTGTATGTGCGCGCGATGCGAAATTAGATTTCTCAAATTCCCGTGTCTGTGTTGTACAGGGTTTCCTCTCTCGCGATCGCTTAGAGACTTTTTTCTCCCTCGCTCTTTCTCGCTTCTTTCCTTCGCAGTCCTTTTTCGTGCAACGCCTAAGTGCGCGTGCGGTCTGTTATCTGCGTATAATACAAGCCATCTATATATTTACGCTTTGTTTCGCGTGATGCGCACCGATCAGACGAAGCAGAAAATATACTGTTAAATGCGAGACGAGAAATGTAGCCAAGCATCCTTTAAACTAAGGATATTGAATGATTTTCTGCGCAAGAGCACATTCCGCCGTGAAATTGATGGATATCGATGTAAAATATTTATTAAATTACTTGTAATATCTGTCGCGGGCCAAAATTTATCGAGGTTGAGTGAGCTTTCAAATTACTATTTAAATAGTGATCAAATACAAAAAACATTATAGTAAAGGGCCAACAAACTCGTACTTTGTACAGTTTTATTGCCAAGCGGAGAGAAATATATTGTCCACATTATTGCACTTGACGACGTGGAGGACGACAATCAGGTAAGCAATGAAAGCGTGACAGTATGTTGTACGGTTATGGGCGTGCACGCGTCCATTCGATCGTCGCAATTTCACGCATATACATAGGTGATAATTTTCCGTTTCGTGTACTTTTCCCCGCGTGCGCGCGCGCAGACGACTCGTTATCTAAACGTGAAAAAATTTTCTCATTGAAATTGTTCAACTACGCCGGCTGCTTCAATGCACGATCGCAATACGGCGCCGTCGATAAATGTTGTACGCAAGCACCGATATGATGAACGTCAAGTTTTTGATATTTTATTCACTTGGATTAGAACTTTTTAACGCACTGTGCACACACAAACTATACCTGCAGAATGTAAAAACTCAACTACCATAATTATTTTACAGTCGCGTGCAGCTACAATGACTAATTACTTAATTTCCAATATCACACGTGTTAAGTCATTATGCATTTTATTGGCGTGGGTTCAGAAATATAATTTTATTTTGTGTGAATGTTACCCCACCCATATCGCACAAGATGTATAAATCAATTATTTGCATGGATGAGTGAAATTTTATTTGTAAAATCAATGTGGTTTCAACAACATGTGAGTACTTAATATATGAGCAAATCCAGAATTTTTCTTCCATTTCACGGGCTCAAATCGACACCAAAAATTTTTTCGTGGTACGCGAGTAAGGGTCATGGGAAAACGTTCTTTGAGGACCTAGAAACATAAAAAAATGCGTGAACACGAAAAATTTTCATAGTGAATTTTTCTATATGCACTTTTGTGCACCGCATATGAAAAATCACGATTTAGCATGGTGAGAGTATAGAAACACTTGTGAGTATCGCAAAATAAGCGTAAAAAAAATTTCAAAAACCCCTTACCCAATGTATTTTTCGACGAGGAATCCAACGGTGACCTTAAATTTGACCTTGAACGTAACCTTGAAGCTCCAGCGATCCAAAAATCGGTTTTTCTAAGGAGAACCCCCATTTTTATGACAGATTTTAAAAGAGTGAAAAGTTTTACATTAAAATTAACTGTTTGTATTTTTATCCAAAATATTTTTATTGATCCACCAATTGCGAAACTGCGAAAAAATAAGGGTAAGGGAGGTCCAAATGAAAAATTTAATACAATCACACTCGGCAACAAAATTATCGCAACCAAAAATTTCATCGAAATTTTGTCGATTTTCAAATGCTTCAATCTTGGGCTATATTAAACGTATCGACACGAATTTTTTTTTGATTTCTTGGAAATGTTCTCCTCTTTAAATCCATATATACTATGATTAGATTCGAGTCAATATCGAGTTACCAGTAGTATTTGAGCGCAACACTAAAAAGTACTGAAATAAATTGATTGTTTGAACGTGTACCAGTACCACAGTAATTTTTTTATCGAAATCTAACATACACCATCGCAAAGTACTCTTTTCAACAAGTATTTTTAAAAAAAATAGAGCTTTCTACGATTTTTTTAACGCCCTGTAGGTCGTTTTGAAGGTACCATTTGAAGTACGTAAAATCCGTCGTTTAGCTGAAATCAACACGATTTTCTAGGCATTTTGCGTACACAAATCGTACCTTCAAATCGACCTACAGGGCGTTAAAAAAATCGTAGAAAGCTCTATTTTTTTTAAAAATACTTGTTGAAAAGAGTACTTTGCGATGGTGTATGTTAGATTTCGATAAAAAAATTACTGTGGTACTGGTACACGTTCAAACAATCAATTTATTTCAGTACTTTTTAGTGTTGCGCTCAAATACTACTGGTAACTCGATATTGACTCGAATCTAATCATAGTATATATGGATTTAAAGAGGAGAACATTTCCAAGAAATCAAAAAAAAATTCGTGTCGATACGTTTAATATAGCCCAAGATTGAAGCATTTGAAAATCGACAAAATTTCGATGAAATTTTTGGTTGCGATAATTTTGTTGCCGAGTGTGATTGTATTAAATTTTTCATTTGGACCTCCCTTACCCTTATTTTTTCGCAGTTTCGCAATTGGTGGATCAATAAAATATTTTGGATAAAAATACAAACAGTTAATTTTAATGTAAAACTTTTCACTCTTTTAAAATCTGTCATTAAAAATGGGGGTTCTCCTTAGAAAAACCGATTTTTGGATCGCTGGAGCTTCAAGGTTACGTTCAAGGTCAAATTTAAGGTCACCGTTGGATTCCTCGTCGAAAAATACATTGGGTAAGGGGTTTTTGAAATTTTTTTTACGCTTATTTTGCGATACTCACAAGTGTTTCTATACTCTCACCATGCTAAATCGTGATTTTTCATATGCGGTGCACAAAAGTGCATATAGAAAAATTCACTATGAAAATTTTTCGTGTTCACGCATTTTTTTATGTTTCTAGGTCCTCAAAGAACGTTTTCCCATGACCCTTACTCGCGTACCACGAAAAAATTTTTGGTGTCGATTTGAGCCCGTGAAATGGAAGAAAAATTCTGGATTTGCTCATATACATCGCAGCATATAATTGCTCATAGACAGATGACGGTGGAAAGGGAAAATATCTCGAAGGAGCTCGCGGCTTATCCTCGCTAATACACGAGTAGTGTGCGTGAGAAATTCCTGCAGTAAGCAAGTGTTTACAAATTAGTGAATTCGAGGTACAGTGTTGGCTACTCGTGGCATATAACCTTAAATGTTTTCTTAGTGCATATCGTAAAATTTTACAGCGAAAATACATATAATCAAACAAGTATGGAAAGCAAAGAGGACACTGTTAGGTATAACATTTTAATTGCATGCCATTATTTATTTAAACTTGATCGTTATCAAACTTAACTATTCTTTAGGGTAAAACAAGAGCCGTTTGATACTTGCACAGAAGCTGATGATTGTAATTATAATTTGGTGGACACTTGCAAAATCAAAAACTTTGACACATTCTCGTTTCATGAATCATTAGTAAGTTCAATATTTTGAATTATATTTCGTTTGTAGACAATTGAAACTATTACACAATTTTAATTTTAGACAAATAACACGAATGAGGTTATGGCATGGCGTCAGGAAAAGTTAGATGAAAAAATATTCATTGATTTAGAGTGCGAAGATGTTAAGGTAGAATTGAATTCTTTGTCTGCAAAAATTTGCAAGACTGAGTATCAAAATTATCCATCTATTGTGAAAATTGAAAAGCAATTCCAAATTGATAGCATTAATGATAAGTATCTGATAATTTTGATAAAAAAAGATTTTGATTATCATAATCATTGTCAATTTCAAATAAATCCCCGATTGAAAATGGATGAACGTAAAAAGGCTAATGTATTTAGAAAAAATACTCAAACAAAATTGTCATACGAGTGCAAAATGTGTCAAAAAACTTACAAAGGAAAAGCTAGTTTAAATTCACATATCAATACGACACATAAGGACATTAGATTATACGAATGTGATGTGATTCACAAATCATTTGGATGCAAGAATAATCTCAATAAACACATAAATTCTGTTCATGATTTTGAATATGACATTTGTAAAAAGTTATACAGCAAAGCTCATATAGATGCAGTACAAAATCTTATGAAACCATTTGTATGTGATATTTGCAACAAATCATTTGGGCAAAATTGTACCCTCAAAAGGCACATAAATGCAGTACACAGTCTGAGTAAACCCTTCGAATGTGAGATATGTCACAAATCATTTGGCCAAAAATGTACCCTCAAACGTCACGTTAATACATTACACGATCTTAGTAAACTCTTCGAATGTGAAATCTGTCACAAATCATTTGGTCAAAAATGCAACCTAAAATCTCACATCAATACTGTACATAATCGGAGCAAACCTTTTGAATGTGACATTTGTCAAAAATCATTTGGACAAAATATTACCCTCAAGAATCATATTGATGCAGTACATAATCGAAGAAAACCCTATCAATGTGATATTTGTCAAAAATCATTTGGTCGCAAGGCGTACCTAAAATCTCACATCAATACTGTACACAATCGCAGCAAACCTTTCGAGTGTGAGATTTGTCAAAAATCATTTTCCCGCAAAAGTGAACTCAAATGTCACATAAATACAGTACATAATCGCAGCAAATCTTTCTATTGTAAAATTTGCCATAAATCATTTGGACAAAGATCTCACGTAAAAACTCACAAAATGACAGTACACGAACGAAAAAAACTCTTTGAATGTGAAATTTGCCACAAATCATTTGGACAAAAAAGTAACCTCAAACGACACATCAATTCAGTACACAATCGAAGAAAACTCTATAGGGTTATCCTATAGGGATCTTATAGGGTTCTTATAGGAGCGTACGATTTGAATGCAAACATTTGGACGCAATGAAAACTTCAAGTGACATTTTAGAAAATCTGAAAGTTATATATTCTTTAGTTTTGTGAAAAACAATAATAAATTCCACATTTTTATTTTTCTCATAAATGTTAAAAAAATCTTTGATTTTCCTTCCATAACTTAACTAAAATATGGACAATGTTTCGTCCTCAATTCGATATAAAATATTGATGTCGAACTGATCTTTTAACATTACTATCATCAGTAAAATCTTATCCGAGTACTACCTATTAACATTTGAATAGAAAACCATTGTCCGATTCCAATCGACAACATACTGTAAGTGCACCTCCGCGACGCAAAATATATAAATTTGTATGTTGTAATGTCACGAATATGATTTCGCCCTTTCGCCGTATATGTATGAGTTGCATAGAGATCTCCTATATAAGCAAGAATTCTAAGAACTAATCATAACACGTTTGTTACAATGACACGATCAGGCTACCTTTTTTTTAATAGAGGAGCCAGGAGGATCTACGTAATGGAGCACAGGTAATATCTCACAATTGAGGGGGTTACTCCGAAAAGTTCACGACGCGATGACTTATTGAAGTCATATGTGTATAGGCATTTTCATAGATACGAGGAGCGTGAGAAGTGCAACGCGATTTATAAGCACATTATCGATGCGGTGTATAATGTTTCCTTTCCTCTTCCGCGCTCGTGTGCGTATGCACGCGTGCAGCGCCCGTATACAGTCATCCTTGTCTTTTTTTTTTTGCTTTTTTATTCGTGTGCAGCTCGCTAGGAGCATTATAACTTTCTTTCATCGCAAAAGTTTCTTTCGCTATCTTTCGACGCGGGTCGCTATTTGCATGATGTAGTAGTTCACGCGGCTATAGGTGTGATATAATCACATTGCGAGTAAAGAAAAAAAGACAGATGTCTCATTCATTGAACTTTTCTCCTGCTTTCTTTATCGAGATTTGATTTACGACTTTACCGCGAAGTAGTTGTCGCTGATCGCCTCGACAATTTCAACGAGCAGTTCTTAGAAATCGAATAGTTCTTACTGATAAACTTTTACTGTGGGCTTTGACCGATCATTTTTTTCCCCCTATCTCACGATTTCGTCCACGGTTTGAAGTTTATCGCATTCATTAGATACGAAAATCTGACCTCGTCACGTTTAGAGCTATAAATTTTAATAAGAGGTAATCGCTTCATACGCGTATACTAGGCTACCGCAGTATACGCATTACAAAGTACACATTATACATCACATTCGCAATGATTTAGGATAGCTTTCATATAATAATATAAAGTAACTAGGGGCAGCATTCATAAAGTCGAACGAAAAGCGCTTCCTCGTCATGTTTAAAGTCAATTTTCCCATCTGGCGTACTGCAGAGTAGAGGAGCCTCGACGTGCAGTAGTCTAATGCTCGTGCTGTGTATGGAAACAAGTACGGCGTCGTATATAAGCTTGCACGGGCAGAATTGCTACCGTTTATACATGTATATATAGGCCCGTGTACCTTATATACATATACGTAACACGTCGCGGCAGTTATTTGCACATGTTCGCTACTCTCCTTCTCGTTCTCTCGTCTCTTCTCTACATCTCCTCTGTCTCTGGCACGTGTATAGTCTGCAGTTAACGTCGCCAGTCGTATCGTTCGATTTCTTTTCCACACCTTATGCGTGCGCGATTTCTCAAAACGTGCACACACACACACACATAAGCAAAATCTGCGAGCGATGCTGGGCGCGCAAGCACGACATTTCACGCCTCGGCATTATAACAGTACTCGTCGTCGTCGAGCGACACTTGTATTCGCGTCAGCAGCTGATAAACCTCGCGCGCGCGCGAACGTCGAGTCGCGTCGCTATATCAACGCGACAGATAAATTTGGAGAAAGACTATATAATGCGCCTACGAGGCGCATGTACCATTCGTGGAATTTCGTTTCGCGAATTTGGCACTTCGGCCCCGTATACGCATTACACACGCATAGGTGCGTGCGTGCGTACGCGACTTCGAGCTCAAACTGCACTGCGATATAATGCGTATGCCATATAATAATAATAGAAAAAGAGATAAGCGCCGCTCTTCCGCATGGTAAAGATTCTTGAAAGCAGCTCTCGCTGTAATAATATAATGTGGCCGCGGTGTAACGATCTCTGCTCTCGGTGGAGCTGCTATACACGGCCGGGGAGTACGCGAAAACCATATATACGTTGGAATTTTCTTTGTTGGGCCTCTATTGGAAATTTATTATATTCGAGAGCGAGCGGGATGAGCGGGCACATTTTTACTGTGGTGGCCTTTTAAAAAAAACTCATATACTCATTCCCCGCGTATCACCTGTGCGTGTGCGAGTGTTTGAATTCAGCGGCGGCCTTACAATGTGGTTGTATACTACCTACGCATTGGGCGATCGGCTACGGCGGTGGTTGTGTATAGAAAAAGCCGTGATTGAAACATTTCTGGCATTCGCGCGAGTTATAATATAATGCGAATTATCGAGCGCGCGCCATCTCCCGTTTTCTCTTTCCATCTCTCTCGCTCGCTCGCGCGCGAAATAATACCACGCAGCGCGCACAAAAGCTGCGAAAGCTATATCTCGTTCTCTCTCGTGGCGAGGCACGAATAAATTATATCGCCAATAAGGTGCAACCGATTTTATCGCCGGAATAGCGCATATAAGCCGCGCGGATTTATCGCGAGTCTGTCGTTTGTGTGTGCGATAAAAGAGAGATAGCGTCTCGGAAAAAGCGTGCCGTTCGTTCGTGTGTGTGCTACAAAAGCGGCGGCGGTGGCGGCACGCTGACGGTGCAGCTGTACTTGCATCTTTATCTGTTTGCATCTGAAAAATTGTAACATTTATGTACGGCTCGCTTTTGAGACAGTTGATGCTCGGATCCGCGCGCAAAACAGTCGCTCGACGATTCTCTGCAAGCTTTGCGGTGTGGCCAACGTATGCCAGTACTCTGACACAATAATAATAACGATGATAGTAACAAACGCTGGCTCAGCATCCGTTGACGATTCGCTCCTCGTATTGCGTTTAACGCGCGCACGCATCAATTTAGCCCTCGGCGATAGTGGAGATAGCGCACGGAGTTAGGTGCGCTGCGCGCTGACCGGAAGTCAGCATATATTTATGCCTATGATATTTATTACTACCGAGCTTTGCTGCTGCTGCTATTGCTGCTGCTCGTGTCTGGCGCGGGCGAGAGTCTCGACGCGGAGTGACTT
The DNA here is from genome assembly GCA_034770305.1 of Trichogramma dendrolimi. Taxonomy (NCBI): domain Eukaryota; kingdom Metazoa; phylum Arthropoda; class Insecta; order Hymenoptera; family Trichogrammatidae; genus Trichogramma; species Trichogramma dendrolimi. Next base: position 7,427,679 of record JAPMIB010000001.1, read on the forward strand.
CCGTACCAGCTGCTGCTGCTCCTGCTGCCTGTGCTATGCGCTCTTTTGCGGCTTTGCTAATTTTTCAGGGTCGCTCCGTCCGCAAGACGAGAAAGAAAGAGAGAGAGGGAGAGATGATTTACGCGAGAGAAAACCTCTTCTGCGATATGCACGCGCTCGCGATGCTGTTGGTTTGTCTAGGCTACGTATGGATATACGCCGCGATAATCGTACCGTGTAATCATGATCTCGAGGAAAAACGATTTCCTATACACGCGCGTGCGCTGTATACGACCGCGGAGAGCTCGATGGGAGAGGCGATTTTTATCTAAGAAACGAGTTATTTGACAAGTTGATGCGCGAGTAATAGGAGAGATCAGACATAATTTGAATGAAAAAAGAAATGAATGAATAACAGATTATAAATAATTGATAATATTGCGTCTAGTCGGTATTGTGTTTGTATTATGCTCGATTTCTCGAGAATTATTTACGGTGAATCAATTCTCCAATATAGGAGTTTCCGTTTGTTGGTTGCGGGGTTTAGCGTCCGCGACCATGGGTTTTTTTTATATCTAATATTATACATTCAACCGCGAAAACAGCTCATTACAGATAATCGTAACCCACAGATGAACAACTAATTGGTTTTTTTAACATGTGGTAAACGAATGTTTTCGTACTCATTCCTTGAATCCGTTTATGCATCATAGGCGTGCGTATGCCTGGCTGGTTAGTTCTAATTATGCGACAAAAAATTATGCGCACACCCAATGTGCCTACAAGCGAGAGAGGCTTTGCAGCATACATTTTTAATTAATTTATGAAAAATGATGTAATTCATTATGCATTCAGTTTCATCTTGCAAATTGTCGCATATACTTTATTATATATACTCTGCGTTGATAAGAGCTTGTGCGCACTCGCACCTGAGCATTTAATATAAAAATAGGTTACATTTTTCAAGCTCAGGCAGTAAAACATACCGTAACCATTAAAATTTCAAGATGTAAAGTTTTCGATTGCGAAAGCGCGAGGATAAAGAACTCACATAAATTAAAAGACACACAAACACATAATAATAGTAATATACTTATGAAGAAGTTGCACTCGTATATATACATCGAGTTGCACACGTACATAGTACGTACGCGCGCGCGCGCACGAGAAACTCACCCGAGAGGCTCCAAGATTTTTACGAGCGGGAATGTTTTTCCTTTCGGCTCTCGAGCGAGAACTAAAACTTAAGAATCGTTAAACTTCGTTGTTTCCTTTCTCGGGTCGAATGAGAAACTTTGTGCACTGTCAGAAACTGTAAATAGGAAGATGCGCTTCGCGTCTTTGATCGTGACTCTGTGTACACCACTGCTACGTTGGATTTCGTATATATATATATATATATATAACTTTACCGGCGCGAGCGCTAACTAATTGCTTTTCAGCAAATTTTATTGGCAAAATAGGTGCTGCTCACGGGGGTGAGAATATTTTCATTGATTCTTAACACTTCGACTGAACGAGTCGAGCTCGAGAGCCTTTTTCTTCCTAAGACATTATTACCGAACGATTTGATTTTCGAATAAGGAAGCAATAATAAATCGCGCAGTAACTGAACTTCAAACGCAATTGAGTTTTTATTATTTTCCTGTCGGCGAAAAGAGAGGAGCACACACAGACATCTTTGCAACAATACTTCAACCTGCGCAACGATATCGGCTCGAATTGCGCTGAAATAAAATCAGACCACAAACGAATAGATTCGAGAAAAAATAAAATAAAATAAAATAAAATAGAAAATAAAATCTCGAGCCGAGCTCGACGACAAGACAGTCGTCGGCGCGCACTCGTATGGCTTTAAATCGAAATGCCGGCGTGCAGTTAATTAAATCGGATTACCGTACACATTTCGATGGCTTTTTCTATATACGTAATAAACTTATCGATATGTGTGGAGAGAGAGAGGCTACATTGAATTTTTTCTCTCTCTTTTCCTCTTTTCAACCCTCGAACAACAGCCTCAACTGCAAGCAACGTTTGCAACAATCGCAGAAACTGATAGAGGAATACGCGTCTATATATGCCAATTTTTCTTTCGTTTCTGTTTTTTTTTATCTATTGTCTATTGTTCGGAGCAAGGCAGGCGTGCCTTGTGCGCGACTGTGTAAATAAACTGTGATACTCGCCCTGGAAAGAGGAGCAACAGCAGTGCGTCGAATATGTATCGTACACACACATTTGTAACCGCGTCGACGACGAGTTGGAATGGATTTGTTTGAGTTTGAAAGTGCGCGTGTATTATGGCTTGAACGTGTTTACGTATACCTGAGCTCGTATTATTATACCACACAAAAGTTGGCCGTGGAGATAGATTTGTTTAGGCTGCTGCCTGTGACGGCGTGCGGTGGCGTCTATAAACTATCAATCTTATTAGCTGTATAGACGTGGGAAGGAATAAAACCGACTCACTGGGTCGAACGGCTGATGACGACGCAGTTTTTATGATCCACAAAACGAAAGATTTTCACTATTAAAATGCGGTCAACACTGTAATACACTGTGTATACGTGAGGATGATGACTTTTGTTTTCGTAGAAGTTGCTGCGTTTTCAAAAGGTTATCATTTTTATTGGGCAAAATTATTTTATACTTTATTTTTATTTTTCCCTTTTCCGATGAGAGTCTGACGTCTCCAATTATCCATATGATTTGCGGTTGAGAACGAGTTGAACGAGATAAAAAGAAAAAATTAAAGAACCGCAATCTGGCAAAGGAATTATATCAGAGTATGATTAGATAAGGGGTAATCGACCTGCTTCGTATTTATGCGTGTTTATTATGTTATAAATACTTAACCCGCAAAAAGAAATTATTTGTAATAATCTGTAAATATCACAATAATTTTCTACGTTCAACTGGACATTAACGAACTTGTTCGATTCAATACAATCACGCACTTGACGGTAAATAACGTACATAAATTCTCTATATAATTTCATTCAAAACGACGCAAAAAGATGAGCACGCGCTCGAGCATTGCATCATCTTAATTAACGAAATGATATGTTTATATTTCATGTCTCAGCTTTTTTTTACATAACGCGAGGATATTCACTCGTACGAGCAGACTTCCGTTCTCAGCTTTCGTTGTTTTTTTCATTCTGTGCATTTTTCGATACGTATACATATAGGCTCTCATAAAAAAAACATGAAGAGAGAACGGGATTTGCCGTTCGCGTGTATATTATGCCTCGCGCGAGTGCGAACTCGTCGAAGACGATTTTTTTCTTTTTGCTTTTGCTTTTCGTATGCGAACGTCGTTGCCTGCGCGAACTCGCTTTCTCGTCGCCGGCGTCGTCGTCGTCGTAGTCGTGTTCTCTCTCTCTCTCTCTCTCTCTCTCTCTCTCTTGCCTTTTAATCCCTTTTTTTGTGCACATCGCACCCGAGAGAGCACATCTGGATTCGAGGGTGACAAATGTAAGCTATAGAAATGGAAAAGAGTAAGACGATGGAGTTTTTATTTCTTTATTTTTCATAAATATTATTTCAATATGTAAAGTAAGTACTTTCGAGCTTTGTAGACTAAAAAGTAAACCGTTGAATTGCTTGTCAGTACAACACTTAAGATTTCAAATACTTCTTGTATTATTTTTTCGTCTCCAAAATTACGAAATTAACGAATGCTAAACAGGTGAAAAAAAATTAGAAAATTTTTTTCAATTAAGGCGTCGAGACTCGAAAGCCCGACATAAGGTAAGTAATACTGTTAGGCCATAATTCATACAGTCATTTTTTTAGCTAAAATTTTCAACGCCAGCGTGAAGTAGCCGAAATTATTCCGAGTCACGTATAATCTCGTGCAAGCTCGAAGTAATACGTCGCCATTACACATACGCCGTGCTCGCTGTGCAGTCCGTATAACATGTATGTACTTACGAGCACCCTCTAGTCACAAATTAATTTTTTTGCCGAGCTCGCACCACCACGCGAAACACGAAAAATTAATCAGTACAATCAACCGTTTCAGCAATTAATTAAATATATGACGTCGTGGCGTACAGGAGCTCCTGGTCAAAAAGCCGTGTGACACAAAGCGCAACTATACAATACAAGAGTGAGTTGAGGCAAAAAAAAAACAAATTAATGAACTCGAATGGTTAAATCGATGAGATGTGTATGTAAGCAAGCATTCCGAGTATTATTGTGTATACACGCAGTTCGTCGAGGAACAAACGAAAATACATCTCCGAAAAGGCGAGTGAGGCCTCGTGAGAGGCCAACTTTTACGATCCGGTCATGTGTGCGTGCGTGATCTCCTCTACGTAACGTGCATCGCTGCTTCTGCTGTAACGTCTCATCAAAATAATCGCTCCTAACAACCTACACACTATACGAATAAAGCATCTATCGTCCATCTAACAAACTGCCCGCATAAGTCAAACGTCCGAGTCTGCAGACGAGCGAAATCAAGAGAGCGAGAGAACAAGAAGAAAATAGTGCGAGAGAGAGAGAGAGAGAGAGGGATAGAGAGAGATAAAGACGGAGCAAAGTAGACTTGCAGGCTATCTTTGATGGAATTAAGTGAAAACACCAATTTCTCTTCTTATCTACCTTTTTTTTCTCTTCGATCCAAATCAAACAATCGTAAGCATAAAATCATTCAAGTTGGACGGAACGATTCTTTTTTTTATTTCATTTCCTATGGGAGCACGAAAAAGTGCATAATTTTCAGTCAACTATATGCAGCTACGGCAGCAGCACATAAATATGTGCATTTGAAATGCGAGGCAAATTGGTTTTTTGTCGTTGGTTGGTTGAGCTGCTGCTGCCGTTCGAGAAAGTGATTGGCGCGAATACATTTTTAACAGCCCGAGTCTTTGGAATTCGTCGTTTTTGTAACACTCTTTCGAATTCGCTCCTCGACGACCGTGCCCAAATATACAACACAGTGCGTGCTGTAGATGCGAGTATTTACTGCTGCTGCTGCTGCGTCGAATTTACTGCGGGGGAACACGACCGACCTGTTTGAACTGGCATCCCACGCCATGATTTCGTCTTCGCTGCTTTTTTTTCTATTCCCGCACACATTTTTGCCGACTGATTTTCGATTCGTATGATTCGTCACGTCTCCGAGTTTTGCTACTGTGTGACACTTTTACCGATTTACAACAGCAACAGCAGCAGTAATAGCAGTTGGGCTTTCGGGCTATTTAATGCTCGTCGTCGGATTTCGCCAGCCTAATATAAAATCAGCGCGCCGCGAAAAAAAGGAAAAAATCCACAGGCTGTAAACATGGGAGACCCGGCAGTCAATGTATAGTTACGATGTAAAATCCAAGTTTCGCTCACCGACGTACTCTCGATTAGAACGAATACATATAACACGACCTCGAGTATAGCAATAGTACTCGCGAGCCATATACGGTTTATATTATCGATGCATTAAGATTTTTTTCGATGCGCGTATAAATGAAGCGAGCTCGAGAGCTGTGCAATATAGGCACACGAGAATCCGGTTTCAGCTGTAATCATCGCGTTCGCGAGCGCGTGCACACACGTACTGCGCTATCCGTACATAAGTTAATAGTCGGCGCAGGCGCGATACGCACATTTGTAAAAGCTCTGCGGTAAAAATGATGATTGTTATAAACCGCGTTTTCAATTTAAACGCGATCGAATCGCGCGCGCGCGCGCAACAGTATGTATACGTACTCTCGCGAGCGAGACTCGAAATCGAATAAAAGCGTCCGCGCAATCAGCGCGCAAATATATATGTGTGTATGCGTGGTTAACTCTTTTTTTCTTTATCCCGCTGCGCAGAGCCTTTATCGCGTTACGGACGAATTTCAATTTCTAACGAATGAAAAGAGTTAATTTTGCTGCAACAGCTGCTGCTGCTGCTGCTGCTGCTTTTACACACAGGACAGGATTTCATGCGCCAAACGTGCTGCAGTGCGTAGAGTACAATATGTATGTACGTACGTAACTACTGGCGTTGTGTTTGCGCTCGGAGCCGCGTTACATATCATGGTATATCATTTTCTCTCTCTCACGCTATATATACTATACATGACGATAGCCTCGCTTCATAGACGACGACGACAACGACAATGCACACACATACATACTCGAGCGTCACGAGGTTCTCTCTTTCCAGCTCTCTTCATGCGAGACACTTGCAGTGTGTGTGTGTGTGTGTGTGTGTGTTACGTAAGACTGAAAAACGAGGAATATCACGAACTGCAACTACAGCAGGCAGCAGCATCAGCTAGCACTGCAGTCAAAGCAAAGCAATACACATACAAATGCGAAAAATTTGTATAAGTGGAAAATTTGTGGCAGTTAGAGAAGAGGCTCGTTAAATTCTCGCGAAGAGAGACAGATAGAGAGAAAGAAGGAAAATGCACATTCCTAAGTGGCGCACGACTTGCTTGGCACCTGCTGCTGATGCGCTGTTGCATATATGCGCGTCTTTCAGATATCTCCTCTCGCACGGATGATTCTGTATATAATGCAGCCAGTCAACTCTGGTCTCTGCTGCTAGGTATGTAAATGAATTATTTACTCGCAAAAACGAGGATACATATACTCTACTCGCTTTAGCTCGTGTGCTAAGCCGACATTTCTATTCTCTTTTTTGCTCGGCTTGCGCGCGATGATTATGAAAAATACAACGAAAATACATTCAAAAGCGCACAAAGTTTTTGTCGACGTTGCAACAGGCAGCAGCAGAAATAACAGCCATGATTTGCCGCTATTGTCCATTGCTCGTCCTCGTATTATTATATACATAGGAGGCGACTCGCGTTATCGCGTTATTTATTATACGTATATGTATTTTTCAACGATAAGGCGCGACGTCGCGCTTCTCGGGCACGAGGTCGTTTACGAAAAGAAGAAGGAAAAAACTAGCTCCTTATTCCACTGCAACTGAGCATGTATTTTTTTTTCTCTTTCTCTACTTAACGGGCTCGCGAAATTCCAGACATTTCGAAACTGCTGCGCGACGTTGAGAGAGAAAAAAAAAAGGAGTTCGCGCGCCAAAGTGTATATAATGCCTAAATAGGTTGTAGCGTTTCGCGACACTCGTGACGGCCGAGGCACACTGCGCGTGGACATCGTCTGGGCGCAGACACGTAGTACTTCAACGCATTATATCTGTGGTGGAAAGGGAGAACCGACCAACTCCATTTTTCGTGTTTTTCGAGAAAAACGCGTTTAAAGTTGCATATGAGCGCGTAGCTAGCCGCGGATGACCAGAGCTCTGGACCCGTGATATTTTAACCTACTATGTGGTATCTTTTGACCGGTGTATCTATCAAATTGATAGCGTAGGTGCGGAGCCAGATTAGGTGTACTTGGTCGGTTTGGCCGGGAACGGTTTGCGACTATAAGTCCACTTTCGCGGCACTTCTGCTTTTTAAAATGAATTTTTCTTGTGGGCTTTGTAGCAATTGCGTGATATTATGTTTCTAGCTTGAAAAAATAGCTCATAAAATGTATCAAAATGCCAGGATTGTCAAATAAAAAGATGATTGACGTTTAGCTACCTGAATAAATGTTTTCATTTTTTTGAGCCTTATTTTATTCTGGCAGCTTCCAATGAGGTGAGAGTTGATATACACAGCGTTCGAACATCATATTTTATCATTTTGAAACCAAACTAGACTCGATATCGCGTTTTAGGGCTCGCACAGGTGGACTTGGTCGGTTTGGCCGGTCACCGTTTGTCACGAAATGGACTTGGTCGGTTTGGCATTGTGTTGTACCAAGCGATAGACCCAATTTTCGAACTTTCTGGCATTCGCACATCAAAGTTTACACTAAACATAGATGTTTTACGTCATAAACTCGATTTCGAAAAAAATGGAGTTGGTCGGTTCTCCCTTTCCACCACAGATATACAGTCGCGCGCATAATATTTATTCATCGTCGTATGGTGTACGGAGAGAAGCTCGACAGCGACAAGAGATAATGTGTCGAGTGCGCTATGTGCATTATATACACACAACGAGATCGTCGTGACTGCACAGCCGAGCGTCGCTCATAATGTATACTCAGTCGCACATATTTTATGTATATAAGGTACCAGCAGCGTCGATTTCGAAAACTCGTTTGCGAGCCTTTATACGGAGGCGTATATACAGCAATTAACGGATACGTCGAGTGGGTCTATGTTTATATTTTTCAACTCGCTCGACCGGCGATGAAGACAACGACAACGAGTGTGCCGTCCTCATTTGAATATTCCGAAATTCTGCTCTCTCTCTCTCTCTCTCTCTCACTCTTTCTTTTATTTAACGCGCTGCGATGCTCGTGGCTCGGCAAAAGCTGCTGCTGTCAGTCAATACATACGTACGCACCGAAATGTATATAAGTTGCGAAATTCAACTCGACTCTCGAGTTTTGACATATGCACTTGGGGTTTAAATGGCCGCGTGCATACATCCTATAGAATGAATATCATAATAATACACGGACTAATTCGATAAACGCATAATAAAACATAACAACAATTGAGCGTGGTATATCAATTATTGACATGCATCGGACACATTAATCACTCGCGCGCGCGCGTGAGGCATTTCTCCGGTTCGAGCTCGCTTATTACAAAATGTGTCTATATTTTATCGAAGCAAAGGGTGATATATTGCGTCAACTTGGCGCTGATGAATGTCTGTATTTATGTACTCACACACACACACAACACACACACACATACACGTCTCGAAACATTTATATGTATAATAATACGAGATACACAAATATAGTTAGAGAATTCGAAATGTTTGACAGATATATAAACGCAGGGTAAGGAAAAAACCCACACGTCTCAGTCGCGCGTGTGTGTATAGAAGCGAACGCGTGAATTAAAATCGCGCGACTCCGAACGAAGAAAATGTAATCGAAATTCAGCGGAGGTTCTCTCCGTTTGCATATAAAACGCAGCAGACACGCTGCGAATATACGACAGTAACCGAGCTCGCAGCACAACGCACAGCTTACATATCTGTACGTTATAGTGGTATATAGGCATATCTTTATACCACATTGTAGTTATAAGGCAGAGCGAAGAACGTGAGTCACTCGCGATAATAACAATAGGGGATGCACGAGCGCGCGCCATGTAGTATATATGGCAGTTCCTCCGATCGAAACGCAAAGCGCGCGAGGAAAAATGCGTGTATACATTCGTTCGTGGAAAAGGCCACGGAGAAAGAAGTATTTGCTTTTTTTTTTGTGTGCAACCATACCGTTGATGAGTGGCGTTTGTTTTATATAGTTTATGCTCGATCGGCCGTGATGTCGACGAACTGGACGTTGCCTCGTGTTGCCATGGAAGCCGAGAGTTCCTCGGGTTATATATCACCACTGCAATATGTATGCCGCCGCTACTGCTTTTCCGATGTTTAATTCAAAAAAACAGAGGAAGAAAAGAACAAAACAAATAACGCGCGCACTAAACACTTTGGAATCCCGTATACAGAGACGAGGATCAACGTATTCGTTAGCGATTCACTTGTTACGATATGAACGGGGGGGTTAGTCGCGTTAACCATGTACAGAACACTTTTCGAATTGCCGGAACTGCAACGGATCACACTCGCACTTTATCCACGAGAGCGAAAACAAAAAAGCAAATACGTATCGAACGGTCAAGGCGCAACGCGAGTTTCGAAAATGTATTCACGCTGATAAATGTGTCATGCATGTACGAGTCATCATATAGTACGAGGGTTCGAAAAAAAGGAGCTAAGAGCGCAGCTGACGCAAACGCATTGCTGGGCGTTTGCGCGGATACTGACTCCGGTTTGTCGAAAGTTCAATCGACGACGCAACGTTATACGTGCTGCTGCTCCGCGTGTGTATATATATGTCTGTCAGTCTGTCTGTGTGCGTCTGTGTATACATATATATATAGAAAGCGCGCGGCGGACGCGTGCGGCAGTGTCTGCGCGCACCGTACGGACTGCCTCCGCAAACGTGTGTGTGTGTATGTGTGCGAGCGAGAGGAGTGCAGAGCAGCAGACCTGCGAGAGAGCCGCCGCAAGTTGCGCGCGCAGCTTCTCTCTTTCTCGCGCACACCACAGCAGCCGTAGCGTAGCACCGACAGCAGCAGCTCGCATGTGCGGCGTTTTTTTTCCTCGCTCGTGCACAGCTCTCGCCCACGCGATCTCTTCCACGCCGAGTGCAAAAGGCAAAAGTGCCGGCCGGTTGCTACACGATACACGCACGATCATACTTGTATGTGGGTACCGCACTTGCATATATACGTATGAAACGTTCAATGGCTGTTGAAAAACTTTGCAGTACTATTGGTAATGCGTTTCTCGAGTCGAGTTGCTGCCGCCGCCGCTGCCGTATGGCTTTCACTTCGTCACTTGGTATCATATAGGTGCATGTAGCTTTGACGATCGATCGATCGGTTTATCGATTGCGGCTCTTTTCGAAGTTTCCTTTTCGAATGATACGATTCGAATTGACCTATTTTTTCGTGCAATTATGCAGCAACGATTCGAGCAAATTTATATATTACTTTGAGATTGATTGCGATTGATTTGAAAATTTTAATTAATTATTTATTTTCCCTGGTAGGAATGTTTAACGTTGACTATGGCCTAATGGAAAAAACGACAATTTAAAATGTTTTAAACAACCATACCATTAATTTACTTCTTTTTGGCATTTTTTAGATATACTCATGTTTCAAACATTAGGTTTATTTTAAATGACCCAAAAATAAAAAATTATAAGTACTGCTATCAGAAGATAAGTAGTATTTTAAGCCTCTGCCACTAGATGGCGAGTATCTTTATCTAAAAACTTACAAGTGGCAAAGAAAAAGTAATTGTATATAGCAAAGAAACGTTCCATAAAAATTTATTGGAATATGAGCGATCATTCTGATTTAATTCACAAGTTTCTAAGCAAATTTAACGTGGGCGTCATCAAATTCAATTAAATAAGTTCGAATTGATCGATTTATTTCGAATTTCAGAATTTAGAAAATTTCAGAATTTCGACATTTCGAAATTTAGAAAATTAAAAATAACTATTGAAATTATGTTTAGACAGTGGTCGATAAGAAAAAGAACTGCCCCAACGCAAAATTTAATTTAATTCTCGTGCAATTCAAAGAGCATTGGATTGATAAAAATACTAAGAAAAGGAAAAAACAATTATGAGAGCTTTTACTAAATTTGAAGAAATCTAGAAAGCATTTTTTGGGTTTGAATAAAATAATTAAATGGTTTCCAAGTCGGTGTTTTTCAACTTGAACGAATAGTTATTGCTGATCAGAATTTCTTTGGGGAAATAATCAGTCTGTCACTAAGTTCATCAAAATCTTTCACTAGCGCAAGTTCAATTCAGGGTCACTTATCATTACATGAGGTTTATCAAAAATCTAGTGAATAACTAAAAACTCGCTCCACTCACAGCTCCAAAAAAAACGTGAAAAAAACTTTCGGCTGATCGTTGCATCAAGAACTGCAAGTAGCCAAAAATAAAACACCACCATGAAGGTGAACGAAGGTATTAATGATAGTTGATAGCACGCGAGGTTCAAATACAACATTATCGTTTCGGCAGAATTTTTTAATACATCTGTATAAGTTATCGATATATAATATATTTACAATTATAAATCATCAGAGTTATAACAAGATATATTGAAATTTTATAATGCATATTTATAAGCTATCTATACAAATATTTACAAAAATAAATCATTTACTCGTCAGTTGTGAAATGCGAAACCTCTACGACCGTCATGTATTGTCTTTTGGTGTACGAGCAAAGTTGATTTTTCTCCAAATTTCTTCTCGCACTTGTCGCATTCGTAATCTTTGCGACCTTCGTGAACCATTTTTCGGTGTTTAGTCAGATGATTGCTTTGAATTCCGAATTTCTTATTGCATTTGTCACATGCATAATCTTCTAGTGTTCGAGCAAATGTGCTTTTTGTCCATATTTTTTCTCGCATTGGTCACATGCATGATTTTTACTACATTTGTGGACTATCCTTTGGTGAACAAGCAGATTCGATTTGCTTTCAAATTTCTGATCGCATTTGTCGCATGTGTAATCTTTGCGACCTTCATGGATTGTCCTTTGGCGCTAATTGAGCAGATTGCTATGAACGCCAAATATCTTATCGCAATCGTTACATATGTAATCTTTGCAACCTACATGGATTGCCTCTTGATGCCTGAACAAATTTTCTTTTTGTCCAAGTACCACTTCGCAATTGTTACACGCATAATCTCTACGATCTTTGTGTGCTGTTTTTTGATGCCTCAACAAATTTCCTTTTTGTCCAAATTTCTTTTCGCATTTGTCTTCTGGTGCAAAAGCAAACTCGATTTTCGTGAAAATTTCGTATCGCAGTTATTACATCCGTAATCTCTGTGACCTTCGTGGACTGTTTTCTGGTGTTCGAGCAAATGTGCTTTATATCCATATTTTTTCTCGAATTGGTGACATTAAATTTTGTAAATTAAATTTTGCGTTGGGGCAGTTCTTTTTCTTATCGACCACTGTTTATACATTATTCTTATAACTCTTGAAACATTTTAAAATTCTAACTTGGTGACGACTTCTTTTGAGAACATTTTGGCCTTTTAAAACTAACAAAAGTACTTTTAAAAAACTCCCTGCAACATTGAGTAATTTTTTTCTGATAGGGATATCGAATAATATTATACAAAATTTTAATATTCATTCCAAAATTCGCCACCCTCACGCTATGGCGTGATTGGCGTGCTCCATAACTTGCCACTGTATTTAAATGATAATTTGATTAAATTTTATGTAATCAAAAAATATCAATCAGTAAAATACTCTATGATCATAAAAGATTTAAAAAAAAACGTTACAATGTGTCAAATGTCCCTTTTGTGTCAATGAAACTTAATCGTTTGCCAAAAGCTAGCTGTAAAAATGTTGAGCATTTTTACCAGAGTTTTATCAAGATATAAAAATTTCCTTACTAATTTTATTTACCAGTATATCATCGCGAATCGTTGATTTTTTTTTTATAAATCACTCGGTCTCTCGTTTCCCTCTGCAAAATGAAAAATGATCGGTATACGGGTGCGAAAATGACGCCGTCGACAAATTCGTATAATAGCAGATATCCCACAGCATATATATAAACTCGCCAAGTGCCAAGTAAGTACATATGCTCCAATAATGTGGGACCGGTGTACTGTGCAGCCGCCGCAGGAGCTACTGCGCGCACCGGAGGGATTTGATCGTGCTTCCGCGCCTTAAATGACCGACGGGTGTAATGATCTGAAGCCTATATGTAGCTCGACTCCGTCCCATGTATTCTGCTATAACGCGTTATCTCCCTATATAAGATGGCTCGAGAGTAATGCGTCAGTTTAGCCGCGCGCAGTTTCGTATATATGTATAGTCGACGAATATGTGAGATATTGGCCACATCACGCACCGACGACCGCAATGTCTCGATGTTACGACTGCTCTCGTCAATCATATACATTGCTTACGTTCAGACGATCGTGGTGCGGCTCATTCGAAAGACACTGACAATTGAAAATTCAACCGATCTTATACCCAAATTTTTGAATCGAGTACTTCGATGCACGAGTTTGATTTAAATATTGGCAATGGCTCAATAAACACGAAACGACGATTAAAATTCATTTTAAATACGATAATACTGCTTTAAGCCTCTACCACTAGATGGCAAGTGATCTTATGTATAAATCTGCAAGTGGCAAAGTAATAATAATTGTATAAGTCAAAGTCAGTTTTTAAAGAAATGTTAACATGATTCTTGGTATATTTGAACTTAGAAAGTACTGCTATAGACCTCGAGTCGAAACGGGTTTTTGAAAATCAATGCCGTAAAAATTAGCTATCAAATAATGAGTATTTCTATCAGGGAGCTCAACGGTTAATTTATAACAAAGATCAATTATATTGCAAAATTATCACAAGCGACAAGCCACTTTATAATGTCGCGTTAATTATCAAATTAACACGACTACTTATCGAGTGCGTGGAGTAGTACCCAAATGCCTAACGAAGAGCTGCGACATCACAAAGTTGTATACATACAATTTTGCACAATAACGTGCAGCGCACAGCACTACGGAGTACATGTAATTGCATCGGAGTCTCTTGCAAGCGTCGCTGTGTGTGAGTGCGCGACGGGAGTTTGCGTAAATTACGGAGAAGAGACGGTACAGTTGGCGCACGTGCGTAACACGTTTTGCCTATTCCGGATAATGCTAATCAGCGCCGTACTTTGATCAAGTTCCCGATTAGATAGCTTTGTGCGTGCACCTACGTACGTATATATATATGTGCAACGCATTAGTCCCAGCGCGCCTCATAAGCTATATCGCAGGCCTCCCCCGCAGCATCCGTGTGTGAAGCATACATACCACACTTATAATATGTACGTACACGTATACACGCACCCATACACGTTTGCCAATGTTATTTGTATATCTATGCACGCGGCGCGACAATGCAAGGGATACAAATCTGCGATATTTACGAATTTCAGAGATTTACATTATAACGCGCGGCCAGAATCGAGCGCAACTTGCGTGCATGCCTGCCACCGCTTGCCTCCTGCTCGTGTGTGTGTGTGTATTTTTGGATGTTTAATGAAAGTGCATTCCCGTATATTATGCCGTACACGCCGCCACCTCCTGTTTACCGAGAGTCAAAGTGATCGCTATTTTTGGCATGACATTTTAATTAAAGCTTATGATTGCAATTATACAGAAGACAGACTCGCGAGCTGTGTGTGCAGCGAACGAGCGCGAACCCCCGATGCACCGCCGCACGGTTAATTTGAGTTTTCCGAGGCTCTAGTTTATTAAAATCCCTTCGTGGATAATGCCGATGATTTTAATAATTAATCGCGTGATGTATCGTGTAATATTCAATGTGAATTTACTCTGAATACTAAGAAAAATCCATAAGTACAAATCGTTGCGGTAAGCAATTTTTAATACCGAGATCACTTATCGGATAGTTCGCTCGATTCTCGATTTTAATAATATTTAAATGTATATGAATCTTGAATCAATTGTTCCAAATACATTCTATCGTTACTTCCAAAATTATGAAATTGTAATTAATGTATTTAAGTAAATATTTAAGTGCTGCTATAGCCACATTGCTGCTTGAGGCTTGTCATTTCCATCTTCATCGAACCGAACGCGCAGTTGTAGCATTAATTTGCATCAGAGCTGCAATTATCTCTTAGATAAGCGCGACAAATTTTAACACCTGCTGTGCTTTACGTCCGGGCGAATTTATCTGTTCCCTTAATGTATATGATACGATAGAATGAATATATGAAAATATGATCGAGAATGAGGGTTATAATACTTGATGATATGGTATCTGAGTTTATATAATTTTTATATTTATTTGATTCTCTAGATTTTCAAAAGGAAAACTTGAAAGTGATTTAATTAAGACGGAGCAATTTCTTTTTAATTATAAATGTTTATCGAGTACTTTTTAATTAACAGTGAATACTTTTTTTTAATTCATGTTTTCAGCGCACATTACAAACTGTGCGGTGTGGAAACTCGATTGCATTATTATGCGATTGTTTTGTAAACAGAATAGTGGGATCTATGTGATCAACAACTACTTTGTTGATAAAATCCAAAAAAGATGAAACTCTGGTAAATCTGGCAACCGTTCCACAACGATCGTAAACTTTGTGACTAGTAATACCAATCAGTGTGTTGGTGGCCTCGTCGTAAAGAGGACCCCCACTGTCCCCCTGAAATGAGAATTACGAGAAACATCGAGAAACTAAAATTAATTAAATTTAACTTACGGGGCATACTCCTTCCAAACGGCCTATATATGCATTGAACGATTTGACACAAATTTGTGAATCGAGACATCCTTTAGGTTCAGGAACATTGATAATACCGTAAGCGTATCGTAAATATCTGCTCTTATAGCTTAATCTCCATGTGCCATTTTTCAGAAACTCTTTGAAAACTCCAAATCCAGACATGACAGCATATTGATGATCGGGTGGCAGGTATTGATCGGAAGCTGGTAATTTTACAGCCCCCAAGTATGGATGAGAATCGAGTGACAATGGGTCTCTCAACTATACTTGGAATCCATTTAATAAGCATAACTTTTTCGTGAATATAGTCTTATTATTAACTAATTTACCTTCAATATGGCTATATCATCTTTAAATTCTTCGTTACCATTGAGTGTATACGAATGTGGCATAAAAATAAACTCGACATCATGATATACTGCTGATGTTCGATTTAGTAAATCTATAGTTCCAGCAACTATGGTAATCGGTATATTATCAAATTGGCGAAACACGTGTCTAGTAACACAATGGGCTGCCGTTAAAATGTGCCATTCGTCAATGATACTACCACCACAAAAATGTCTCGTGCAATTATCACCAGATAAATCTTGTATCGAGACTTGATGAGGGAATTGTCCGGGAAGTGCAAATTCTCCTTCAATTATTCTCAATTTTTCTAATATTTACCACAAAAAAAATGTAAAACTCAGATCCTTTGATAGAGGTATGCGAAGAAATTCAAATGCATAAGACTAAAAGGGACGTTACACGTCCACTTTGAAAAAAAAATTGTCAGAGGATCATTTTTAATAAAATTAAAAGATATATCTTAATGAAACTTTTTACATATATTTAATTGGCCTTATACTAATAACGATTTTTTATTTTCAAAATTTTTAAGACCCAGGGTCGACTGCTAAAAATGACTCATATAACGTAGTGTCTATATAGGGGAAAAACGAAATCCTAGTGGTTTTTGAGTTTCGCGAAAAGCATTCTTTCTAGGGTTGTTTGGAGGTTCGTATACGAAAATGAAATGTTTTTATACGAATTTTCCTCTGAATAGCCAGGCCTCTATAATAAACACAAAAAACACATTGGTAACGGTAAAAAAAAGATTGATATAATGGTTTTGAAATTTTTCAACGATAATTTTCTTTAATTTTTCGTTTTTTTTTCTTAAAATTTTGAAAGAAAAAAGACATTTTTTGTTGTTTCAATTAAGTAATTTTTAAATGTTCACTATAGTCATCATGAAAGCAGAACGGTTAAGCTTTAATTGAAGACCAAAAACGTAGGGATACGTTAAATATTAAGAAAGTTAGGGACTAGATATGAAACTTTTTTTTTTAGTTTGGACGTGTAAAGTGCCCTATATACACTTACTGCTATTAATCACTGATATTAGATACAATCCAAAAAGGAAAATTAAAATCAATCTATGCAACATTTTTAGTAAACTGGTTCAGATATAATATTATTTTACGTACGTTCAACGTATACACCAAGAACGTTAATTTCAATATTAACATTTTTTTTACCTTCGCAAATTTTTCTAGCGACTTATTGATTGTCAATCATGATTTTACACAGTATTTAAAAGTTTTATGACTCTTTCGTGAACGGTCTCGATCGTTAAATTAGTTTAAATGTTTAAGTTGAATTTAGATCAGTAATTAGTATACGTTATGAGTTCTTGAATTTGACACTTTTTACTGAATAATTAAGAATATACTTGACAAGTTAATCAAAATTATCTCATCATCAGAATGGTTGTTGAGAATATTGTTATAGTCAATTACAAATTTAACAGCTTACTTTTCGATCCATTCTCTCTCTCTCTCTCTCTTTTTCCTGTCAAGCATAAAGTATTTGAATCCTGAACAGTGGCAGTTCGTTTACGTTACTTGCAGTATAATTTTTATTGGCATTTTAACTTACAACTACATTGTCAGAACACTAAGTGTAAAATTACAACAACGGGTGACATTAAATGTTGTATATTTAAGAAAATAGTACACTAAAGTGTTCTGGCAGTATAACGTATAATTCAAATGCCAATAAAAAACGTACTAAACTGAACTGAACTAAAAATAGTAAAAGATTCAAGATGAAAGAGATGCAAGATGATTCGAGATGAATAATTAATACACATACCTCTATCTACACAGTCACAACGCCTCTTCGTCAAAACATCTCTTCGTCTTTCTCTTTCTATCCAAATGTGATCAGAAATAGCTTCTGCTTGCATTTTATGATTGGAATATAAATACGTTCGCTATGGGTAATTTTATATACGTGATATTGATGGGAAATCAAAGACTGCAGCTGTAACCATCAGATAAGTTGAACCTTAAACATTTAATTTAAAGTTACACACATATTTTGCAAGAAAAATGATTCTTTATGTTTTGTTTACTATTTACAGGTTTAAGGTTAGTAGAGCGCACTTGGCATTATGCAGTTGACTGACAGATTAAGCATTAATGATAATGTCATTATTGATGTTTTCTATTTACTGGGAATTGCATACAGAAGATTTTCTTAATGATTAAGGCAGTGTAAGTGTAGTGTAGTAAGTGTGTGTTTATATGTGATCATTTATTAAAAAATTTATAGAGATATAATAGTGTTAATTGCTGTGCTTGGAGTGATTCTTGAGTATATTGATTGTTTTATTTGATTCATATAGTTAAGCACTTAAGCAATTCGTGAAAAAGTTTGTTGAGAAACACAAAGGCTATAGAAAATTTGAATTTTTGAAGTTCACCTATGCTGCGAATCCGCCAATCGAGTTTTTTTGAACATTTTTGGTTTTTTTTATTACTTCTCCATTTGAAAGTAAGGATGATACATGAACACAACCTGTGAGTTTCTACAGTATATTTTTTACCTCTGAAAATAATCCACTTTGATGTAAATGCAAACTTCAAAGTTTATTTCTCCATAGTTGAGTGTTACACATTGAAAAGGAGAAAGTAAATGTGAGAATGGGTTAAAAAATATGGTAATTAAGTGAATTCCAAACTCACATTTGAACTTTTTTTATAAATAGAACTTTTCATATGTGTAAGTGGTCACATATAGTGCCCCAAGGTAGTTAGATATAGCTACCATTATTGGGTATAAAAGCAATAAGGTCCAGAAAATGCTGCTTTTTAAAATAACTTATACTAAAATATATATTAATTCTTAAATTGAACTATAGGGCCCATTAGATTGAGCCCATTGGATCTAACATGGGCTTCATTATTATGTATCAGTATAGATCTCAAACCGATTTTCAGGGTAATTGGTGACGCATATCTCATGTGGTCTCCTAGCGAGAACATACCAATCGTAGCCAAGTAATAAGTTCTTTGATCTTTTTAATTTGTTTGTTATCGTGGCTTATATTGGATTTATTTTTATGCATGGGCAGTTTCCTTTGAACTCAAAATTATATTTGTACATACAATTAAAGAAAAATATATAAATATATTCAAAATAAAAGGTCTTTGAGAAAAAAAAAGTATAAAATGTTCTTAATTAAATTTCAAAATTTTTTATTCATTGTTAATTTATAAACGCTAAAAAATGTATTCAACATTTATAAAACTTAAATTTAAACATTAATGTAACAGTTAAAAAACAAAATAATTGCTAACTCATTTCAGCCTTAGCATTATTGTGGAATTTTGAAGATTTGCATCTTCAATAGTTTTATCTTCCTCAGAAAGTTCTTTTGCTGGAAACACTGTGTTCAAAATAAATATTTTGAGTGCATATTGAGGCTTCATATATATGATGTAGTTTCTTACATCTGCAATTGTGTGTGTCAAATTAAATTGAGCTCTCAAAATACTTCCATCAGCTAGTTTAATTTGTAATGTTGTAACTGGTAGATTTGTATCAAGATTAAGTGGAGTTTTTGCTATTGCCTCATTAGCAGCTTGATTGGCTACATCTACAGGTAATGCCATTTCAACAGTGACTGAAGATGAACTTTCAAGCATATGGTCCTTACCAGCAAATACTTTATCTTCATCTTTTTGTGGAGTGTAATCCTCAAGCCAACAATTTTTGACTTCTAAATGTAACACATTTCCAGCTACCTCAGAGCGTATTTCTTCAGGAATTACACCTCCTTTTATTGTATCGAGTAATTTTCGGTTGGCTGGATCTTCATATTGTCTGAGTTCCTTGTTATTTAAAGTAAATCCATTTTTCCAGAGCTTCAGAGATACAATATCAGAAGATGAAGCTTGATTAACAGATAATGGTGTTGCAACAACTTCTGTATCTTCGCTTGTCAAACCCAATTTATAGCCTAAACCTCTGAACTCTGTAGGCCTGGCACAGGATCGTTTTGATGTACTAGGTGCCGGTATTCCAACAACTTCTGTATCATCGCTCGTCATGCCTAATTTATAGCCTAACCCCCTAAACATTTTAGACCTGGCACTGGGTCTGCTTGACTTCCCAGGTGCTGGTGTTCCAAAAACTTCTGTATCATCGCTCGTCATGCCTAATTTATAGCCTAACCCGCTAAACATTTTAGACCTGGCACTGGGTCTGCTTGACTTCCCAGGTGCTGGTGTTCCAAAAACTTCTGTATCTTCGTTTGTCATGCCTAATTTATAGCCTAAACCCCCAAATGTTTCAGGCTTGTCACTGGGTTTGTTTAATTCCGCAGAGTTACAACATGGGCACATGTGTTTCATTTTATCTGGTCCCAAAATTTGCTGACCACTCGAGACAGAACGACCAGCATAAAATGCTTGTCCTTCTTCATCCGAACTTCCATCAGTATCTTGAAAATCTCTTATTGTGGCAAAATTTGCCTTTTTCTTTGGCTTAGACTTGGATTTTTTTACCTGATTATTTTGTTCTTCCATATCAAAATCCGAATTGCTGTCCTCTTCAAAAAAACTCGCAAGAGCACTATCAATTGACCAGGCAAAAGATTCGAGGCCAAGTTCGGCTTCTTGTTTATCAACTCCCGTGGCTTCCATGAATCTTGCAATCATATTTTCACGATTTTGATCCATCTTTATGTGAAAATAATAAGGCACTTGTGGAAAGTTGAAAATTGTTGGTCAAGTGGTAAAGTCGCGTAAACACAATCACTAAAAATTGAAGATATTTTTTTCACAAAAAAACTACTTGCTGTGTTGTGGAGGCGATATCCTTCTAATGTTCAAGCTGTGGGGTCGTAACGTGTACTGTACAACCTCGTGGGCGACGATCTGTGAAGAGAGCGAGCACGTGGTGGACCGTGGAAGCATTGGTTGGGAGAAAGCATAAACTGAAAAGAGTAGGGGCCTCCTGCGCGTATGACGTGCGCAGCAACAATAACAATAGTACCCGGCTAAGCATAGCCGCCGCCTTACTACACTCGACTTCAACTTTGAGATTGTTAAGTGTACGTGACTTCGCTGACTGTATGTATCATATATAGCAGAAGACTGTGACTGTCAATTTCAAACTTGGTTGTATGTACCTTTTTACATAATAACTCTGGTCATCGCACTTGTCGTTCGAAATTGACTTTGAATCTCAAATCTGAAAAGCGCCGTGTAGTGGTTTTGATTCCAAGTTCAGAATCGGCCATGTGAATTGTGAACGCTATCTACTACCACGTGCTCAGAGCCCATAATCTGTCTGTATTTTGATGCACTGAAACGATTTTTCGAGGTTAATTTACTCAAAAATTGTTCGCTCATAAAATTATACGTAATTACTGTGAACAAAAGCGTACATTGAAAATTAAAAAATTAGCTAATTAAAAGATAAAAAATTATATTGTACCTTTTAAAGATAATAATCTCCTTCATAACTATATCTAAAAGTATACAATTCATATCTTGTACAGCCAGAAGATATTTTAGTTACTAATTTTTTTAGGGATGGTCAGTTGATGTCACTAAATAAATTTCAAACGCCTTGCAAATTCTAGGTATCTAAATAATAAAATAAAAAATATTTTATTTTGGTGATTTGGCATAATTTAAAATAATATAAATCAAACATTTACATTTTATGTTAACTGTTGCAAAAATGTAGATTATTAACAATCAATTTTTTAAGCTTATTCAGAAATTGCATTTGATCGTTTTGCTCTTATTGTACTCTCAAACTTAAAATTTAGTTCATTTATATTCGTCTTCTTAGTATCAAATTTAAATAAGAAACGCCAAACGTCATAACAATCTATATCATAATTCTCTTTAGCAGCAATCATTGTACTGCATAGTTCATAAATTTTCATTTATTTTAAATGAAAGAAAATGTTGTTAATCTATTTTCATCATCCATGCTAAAAATATTAAAATAAGTTGACTTTTATTATATAAAATTATGGTGAAATTTATTTTAAGTTACTGTCAGACTGTGTCAATTTAATAATTAGTTCAGTAAAATATGTCAATGGATGCGTCAAAATGAACTTTTTCCTCCTCAAAATGAATTGACAATTGGCTTCAGTTGATTATTCAATGAAGCTCTATTTATTTAATTAAAACATTTAAGATGCATCCACAACTACAATGTTTCTTTCAACTAATGGCTATGAAGATGATTTGGACATAGATGAATTATTTACATGCTGTACGTATTAGATCTATTTGAATCTTGCAAGTTTTGTTTACCTTATATATAATTTTCTTTGTCGATGATAGATAGCAGTGTTCATTACACCTTTTTAAATTCTCATGTTGCTAATACTTTTGAAATTTTGATTTGCATAATACTCATATTATTTATTTAGTAATGCCTTTATATGATAAATAATGAAATTGGAGATGCCTCCATATCTATAAACATTCTCCTGGCTACTGGCTATTCCAACGTTTGCAACATAAAAGAATTATTGTGTAAAACTATTGAAATTAGTGAGTAATTTTAAAACAAATCATTTAAAAATTGTTGAATCTTTTTTTATAAAATTGTTCACAGTATTTCCAGATGGATCAATTGCTCTGCCAAGAAATGAAGTAGAAAGCCAGTTTGCTTTGTCGTACAGTTCCCCACACTATCACAGAATACAATAATTTTTTTTATCTTTAAATATTCTAAATATTTATAAACAATTATTCTAAATTCTACTTTCCTCAGTAGAAACAAGTATTGCCTAAGAACCATCTGCATTTTATTTTTAAGAAAAAATTGCATAAATTCTTTCAGTTAGAGTACCATAAAAGAAGTTACCAATTGCATTACTACATAAATTTATCAAAATATTTGTCATGGATTATTCTTAAAATTCGAGCTTTAAAAGCACGAGGGCGATGAGTGGACTCATCAGTTTAGCTCACAGTATATATATGTATCTACATGATATACGCCTTTGCTCATAAAGCCTTTCATGCGCTCAAACGTGCCGTGTGGTTCAGCGCAAGGCGCCGGCTGCGCCTGAGTCGAGCCTCTTACTTACAGCAGTGCGTCTGGTCGTCGACTCGACGCCATTCATACTGTATCGTTCAATATGTAACACGTATGTTCAAGAGGGACTGGGATATCGGTGCATTGTGTCGAGGCACGCACGTGGCTCGCGTGCTTAGATGCACATTTTACAGCCCTTCTGTATCCGAGGCTTGTTTGGCGTCATCTCAGAAACAACTGACGAATTAAAAAAGCTTTGGGCAACTCGCATTGGTCAATACGATCGTGACGGTTACGTTGCCGATGTTAATACTCGTACGATATATAGCTGCGTACACCTGGACAGTTAAATAATAATTTAGGGAGCATTTAGAGAGGGGCACTCGGTGTTTAGAAAATTTATCATTTTCACGAGGCGCAATATAGAGCGTTGATTCATTGATTCTAATCCGACAAATAGTTAGTGCCGAGCGCAAAAAACGTCATTGTCGAAGCTCACTCGGGGGCATAAAAGCGACCGCAACCCTTTATGGCCCGCGCATTATATACAATTATTCGGCGAGTCCGCATCGAAGTTGAGCTAGGCCGGTGTAGCTGCGCTGCGGCTGCTGTATAGCGGGCCGTATAAAGTGCCCATGCATATATAGGCGAGAGGGGTACAATTCGTAAAGCGAGCGAGCAAGAGAGAGAGAGAGAGAGTCACAAATTTATGGCTGACTGCGTAAACTTGGTCTCTTTGCGCGCGCGCGCGCCAAGCATTGCTCGCTGAGCTTTCGTATTATATACGTATACACGCTCTCTCGGCGAGGCAACAAAGCTCGCTTTCGCAGCTAATGCGACGTCGCACGGCTCCCTCTCTGCACCTCCCCCCGTATGTATATAGCCAACGAGAGGGATGGGTCCGCCGCCGCCACGTGGGATGAGCAATTTATGCGTTTAATATCGGGCGTGACGCGAGAGAGCGCGAGGCGATCCGTGGGCACCTTGGCTATTTATGCTTGAATACTTTGTCAAGCCGAATTGCTCGAATTTTTGGCAAATGGCAAAGCTGCAAGCACTCGCTCTCTCTCTCTATTTATCGTCGATCGAGCGCGTGTGGTTTGCGCTGTCGATATGCAGCGAGACGCGCGTGTGTGTGTGCGCGCTTGCGAAAACGTCAGTCTGAAACGAGTGTTTGAAGAAAAGATCGTCGCGATCACCGCTCGATTCGATATTTATTTCCTATTTACGTTTATACCTGGGATATCTTGGTTTTGCGGGCATTTAACGACGCGACGATTTATTACGGCGATATTAATGTATTTGATTTACCGACGCGTTATTATTAGTCCAGCTGAACAGGGGGCTTCAAACGCTCCATTATTATTCTATGTGCTATCCGTTTGCCGCTGTACAATTAAATTACATTGCTCGAGCTACCCGTACTTAATGTGCGTTGCGCTTAAGACAAAACACGTGGCCCTAATAAAATCTTGTTTAAAACAAATGCATACATTCAGAGAAATAATCAGCAGACTTAGTCTCGGCCAGCTACAAGCAAAGCGATCCCTTCAAACGCTTAGAAGCAACGATGATGTAACTGCTGATGGGAGGAAAATCCAGTTGCCTCGTGTGGACTCGCATAATAGCGCAATCTCGCACGCGAGCCTAAGAAAACATCTATCCCTTATACTGGTCATTGACATCGGCATCGGACCAATTATACCGTTCACACACATACACGCACACACACGGCACGTACATGTACAACTTGTGCAATTTCCCTGATCGTCGTCGTCGGCGGCCTCCTGTCGCCTTTGCTGCCGATATATGTATTTGTCGAAGCCAGACGCCTCCTCTTGTATGATGCTCGTGCATCGCAAGCGTTTGAGAAACGAATCTGCGGTTTTCATAGAGTCTGCGTGGAGCGTGCGGTTTCGCTCGCGCGCTTATACATATAGTGGCAGTGAAAGGGCCCTCGACACCGGCAGCTTAATGGACCGACAAGACGGCTGATAGTGTGCTTCGTTGTTAACGGCGACGACGACGATGACAAGAGAAAGAGAGTGAGATACTGAGAGAGAGAGAGAGAGAGAGAGAGAGAGAGAGAGAGAGAAGCACGCATGGCCAGGATAAGCAAGCAGAGATGAGATTCGCCTTTGATTGCAGATTTTGATTAGAATTTTCGTCGTCGTCGTAGTTGACTTCTTCTTATACGTACACCAATATAGATATATAGACATATATTAAAGCTGAATACGCCAACACAATGAAGCTAACTTTTTCTTTCTTATCAGGACTTCTTCCAGTTGATGATTTTTTCTAACCCTTGGCTGCGAGTTAAATCCTCTCCCCGGCCTGCCACCAAAGACCGAGAATTATGTATTATCTCTTCTATTCAAAAAGCCATATATAATGCTCGTAATAGAACGGCTTTGAGAAATGGTTTTTATGA
Organism: Trichogramma dendrolimi; assembly: GCA_034770305.1. NCBI lineage: Eukaryota > Metazoa > Arthropoda > Insecta > Hymenoptera > Trichogrammatidae > Trichogramma > Trichogramma dendrolimi. The sequence continues at coordinate 7,453,298 of JAPMIB010000001.1, forward strand.
TAATGGAAGATGAAATGTTTTCGAGATAGAGATTATCGGTTGAAGATCCATTATCGGTCAAGATTATTTTTTTCAAATAGCTGTAGAGATCAATTTTATTTTCTGTGGATCCTAAAAGAGAAGAAAGAAACAAAAATTTTTAGCAACTCTATGGTCGAATCTATATTTCAAATGATTGGTGAGCTAAGTATTATATTATCTTACATGTACTTTGGAGCATTTAAGACTAAGGTATTTTTTTCAATTAATTCCAGTAGTCAAAACAATATTATTTGTTTAATAATAATATCAAATAACATCAGATCTATCAGATGATGGCTCGAATGTGGTACATTTACAGTGAAGATATTCAAAATATCATTTTATTGGTTGCCTCGAGGGGATACTACATTGCGAATATTCAAGCAAGTTAGTTATGGACTAGCTCCAGTCGCTATACCTTTTTTTTCGATTTTAATAAGTTCAGCCCATCAAACTTTTGAAAAAACTTTACCTATGCACGCAACGTTTGATCGATCCTTCGTCGAGCTTCAACAATTTTTCCGAGCGCGCCAACTTACGTAATATTCTGTAAATGTGACACTTTTTTCCGTCTCTTCAGGTCGTAGCTGAATCAGATCGTAGAGCACAGTTCCCGACGTATCTTCGTTTCTTTCGCTGTTTTGGTAAAAACAGAAACGTCGTAGAACAAATACTGTGTAGGACTCGCTGACATGTTGAATAATCCGTAGTTATTAAGCAAGTTCACGATCGTCAAGGCGTCGCTACGGTCCAATACGTATCCTTCATCCTCAAGACATTCGATCGCCCCCATCACGCCAGATACTAGTCGAAACTGAAAATTATAATATCTTTCATGTTACAATACTTCGGGCGAATGAATTTCTTTAGGAAAAACGAAGATAGACTCGACGGATCGGCACCACGATCCAATAGTACATTGGACGCTGGCTACGGCCTTGCTGACACTATATGTATACCGCGATCAATATAATATATATTATAGCGAATGAAAAAACACATGGTCCAAGATATAAGAGATTATTTTCTTCCTTCAACTGCTCACACTCTGGTGTCCCAACTTGCACTAGGAGTGAATAGTGATAGTGAATTCAAAAAGTTCATTGAACATGTTTACTCTCTGCTCTATAATGAGACTTTTGAGAAAGTATCAGGTACAATTTATCTATAAACTAAAGTATCAAGAATTTAACCCCTACACTTTCCTCGAGATACTTACACATTTGTGTCAATCAGGCATGTGAGTAGCAATTAGCATTCAAATGCTATCAAAAAGTAACAAATTAATATAAAATTTTATCATATCAATGTTAAATGTTAAAAGTATCTAACTAGACAAAATAGTTTCAAATGTGGTATGAAAAATTAGAAACAATTGCTCCCCCGCCCCCCCCCTTTCAGCCCTTAATTTTATGCACTTGCTAGTTTTGAGCCCTTTTATCACGATCAATGAATACTAGATCACTAAAAGGCTTAATGGAATTGAAAAAAAGTAGATGGCATCGTGGCTGCTCTAGATATTTGCGGCAATTGCGTTGCAGAGCTGAGTCACTCGTACGATGACGTCACACCATGTTGGTGTTCCTGATTCGTTTGCATTACTTTTTCAAAATTTTCGGTCTATCGACTATGAGCGTGGAAAAATTGAGCAAGTTCAATCGTTATCGCTTCAAGACCTCGAGAAAAGACTTCGCCTACAATGCCACGCTGATTTTGGGCTTCTTGCTATTTGGCTCGTACTATACTAGAGTCATTTGGCTGCACGATTACGAGGGTAGATCGATGTTCGAGAAAATCTGCGAGGTCTTCTACATGGTTTTCGCCTTCTCCTTGTGCATCTCTCTGTACGTTCTCTACTGTACCAGGCAGAGAAAAATCGTTCGCTTGGCCGACAGGCTCTACGCCTTGGGTCAGTCTTTGGCGGGAAATTCAGATGAACTTTTGAGGACGATCGTGAAGCGAATGAGAGCGACATTTGGGACATATCTGGTACTGTATGCCATTTTCATGATCTCTGTGCAACCTATGATCGACGCCAATGGTCGCCTCGATCACACAGTTGCGGTTTGTTTGACCCTGAATTTCATATTGCTGACCGTAATTCTGCAATACTGCCTCGTGCTGATGTGTCTCATCGAGATGTTTACGACGATCAATCGCCACTTGGAAGGTATATCGAGGAAATTTTCGCACAAGAGTATCGACATGAGGTTCAAATCGTCGAGTAACTTCTTCACCTTCGAATTGTACAAAAGCCAAGACTCTCCATTTTTCTACCATCGTTCTCAGTATTATTCTCTTTGTGATCTGTCGCAGGATATTTCGGATTTTTTCAGCCTGCCCATGTTGATGGTCGTGTCGTTCACATTTTTTATGATCATCTTTTCTATATATTATCCAGCCAGGAAAGTGATAAATCAAGTGGAAATTAATGGCTACACATCGCTGTTTTCCTACTTCAGGACGTGGTTCTGGTTTTTCGTTACTGGATACTTGCTCGTAGTTTTAACGAATTCGACGGCTAGAATCGGAAAGCAGGTTACAGTTCTAGTACTTAAGAAACACATTTTTTTCCTTACATCAGAAAATATTTAACTAATTATGTATTTGCAGATAGAACGAACAGCAGAAATCATCATCAAGTGGTCAGCCATTGTCGATAACACGGCCATGGAGAAACAGGTTTGAATTGCTCGAGACAAGTCAGTCGTACTGCATCGTATCTATTAAAGTTTTCACTTACAGCTCGATCAGTTCTACAAGTACTTGCAAAGCAAAAACATTCAGTTCAGCGTTTTCGGACTGTTTAAGCTCGACCAGTCTTTCTTGCTCTCGGTACGTATACTATATACGTAAATAATCATCGTGTAAAACCAAACATAAATGAATCGGACGTCGAATTACTATGAATGAAAATTGTTGTGTATGTGCGCAGATCGTAAGTTCGACAACCACCTATTTGGCAATTATACTGCAGTTCCGAGAAACGAAATAAAAAGTTTCATCGTCATGAAGGGTATAATGGAAGTAATTCAAGCTCTCGCAATCAAGCTCGACCACTGCATCGAATTTTCAACACCCTATATGGAGGCGAAATTTCTCAAAACTCTTAGTGCCTCACGAAACAGCGAACAGCGTTTTTGAGCAATGTTGCTCAATTTCTAACTCGCTGTAATTGTAAAAGTACCTGAATGATCATGGAAAAAATAACCTACTCGAGGTTTCAATCGGTAATTTGCTCAGCCTTCTAATGGTGAGGTTCAATTTTCCGAAATTACCCATTTTCATTTTATTGTTTCTATTGGTGACTAATGTAAACTTATGGTGGGGGAAAAACATGGCCGCTGTACCCGAGAATCCAAAGCTTTTAGTATAGGAGTTCCTCTGTTACGACGGGCATGTTTGGCTATTACGGTACTTTTTTTCTTTCTGAAAAATCATCTGAAACCCGAGCGAGTGTAAGCAAGCAACATAAAGCACTAGTAGAATATTACATGTTCATAAAATAAAACTTGAATTTTAATAAAGCACACTTTATTTCGATAATATTCGATTTTGTTTATTCGTCTGTCATTTAACTGAAACCCTCGCGTCAACTCGAACGACAACTCGACACGAGACAATTCGCCCGCGGACAACTCGAATACGCGACATCTCGACATCCAAAAAAAACAAAAATTAAGATGTAAAAAATGTTTTATTAATAATAGAATATGTAAAAAAGGGTAGCAACAAAGTAATGTTACTTAAAACATGACATATTATATAATTGTTATCAGTACAATGGTAATTGAAATACGACATAAATATAATACAATCATTTTAAGCTCAGTAGTGGTACTCAAAACACGACATATAATATAATTGTCATAAATACAATGTTAAATGAAACGCGACATAAATGTAATATAACACAATCATTTTATGCCCAGTAGTGGTACTCAAAATACTACATATAATATAATTGTCATAAGTACAATATTAAATACCGATACACAAGTAATACTGATCGCAAACAAAAATTAAATTTTTTCAAACAAACCGCTGCCAATACATTGGCAAAAGGCTTCATCATAAAAAAAATATTTGGTGAATCTCTATGTTTTTGGTCTTAAATTAGAGCTTGACTGCTCTGCTTTCATGACGATAACAAAAAATTGTAAACATTTCTGCATTTATACGTGAAAGAAATAAAAAAAAAGTTTTTATTAAAAAAATAAAAAACAGTTTTTAAAACCATAAAAAAGGCATAATTTTTTAATTACTCGGTGAATCCTTAAATAAGTTTTTGACGCTTCTTGCGACACACAAATCCTTCAAAACAAGCCAAACATTCGTCTCGCTACGTGTCTTCGCATACTCACACACTCACTCATACAGACATTTCTTGGTAATTCAATGTAGTTTCCATATATATAAGCCAAATTTTCCTACGACGTCTGGTTCCGAATCTCATTTTCGAGCCTAACACATAACTTCCCCTCTACGAGGAATCAAAATAATAGTAATAAGCTGTTTGTTATTTATCCACATAAAACTTATTCACTATTTATTCATGCAACTAGCCCAAAAAATGATGACTTCGAAATAAGAATAAATATGTTTATTACATCTTTCGATAGCTTTACAAAGTAACTGAAGTAAAGTAAGTCTTTGTAATTACAAAGAAAATAAAAAAAACCATACACAAGAGATGTGAATTTTGTAAAGGATGTATCAATAGGAGTGATAATGAATGAATAATGGAGAACTAGCTACGAGCGGAGCTACTCGCAGTTCGTCTCGCTGCTTTTCAGGAGAACAACAAGTCGTTATCAGTGTTAACTGTATACCGGTTTCCAATGTCGTTAAAAAAGCATATGATGATAGACAATTTACTCGTGGCACGCGTAAGTCACCGGACGCATGCGCATACAGACATTAAAATGCAAATAATTTGTGAATTCACATCGTGAAATCTTTCTCCTACACATATACATCGATTGTATTTTAATTCTGCTCCAATAAGAAAATTTAAAAATAGCGTACAATAAGGGGTGTACAAGATACACGGCAATCATAATAATGGTAAACAAAGTAGCATAGACAGAGCCCCTCCTATAATTAAGAGGGAGCTCTTTACCAATAAATTTGCAGCGATTTCTATTAAGAAAATAAAGGAAAAAACAGAATCAATGACACGAAAAATATCTCTACTTCAAAAAACAATATATTTGAGTAATCAAGCTCAAAACTCGGTAAAATAATTAATAAATCCACATAAAAAAGGAACGTGTCTGATCTAGAGACGGATGTTGATGAAAAATATTTAACAAAATCTACTCACGTAGGGAGTAATTGTGCATCCCCGTGTCCTTCTTCACCCTTTCTTTTGCCTCGTATAATCAAGTACTTTTTTCTACCCTTCGTCTAGCCTGTACACTGCAGCCGTGTACACTTCCATTTTAAATCTTTGATCATTCTTAAAGTCACTTTCAGCCGGATTTAACAATAATTTCTCATCCTCTTTTCTCTTGTCCTAGTGCTAGTATTTTATGGCAAACTTCCTAAAGCAATTTATGACCTGTACTTAGCTTATTCGTACTTATTGAAAAAAAATTAAATTATTGATAAACAAACATAATTGAATTCTTGATATTAGGATTTCAAGTTGTACAAGCTCATTTTCAAAATTGATCTTGAAATTATTTGTGTATTCATGCTTAAACCATGAATGATCATTTTCATTTTATTAATGCAAAACATCATCAATAAAAGTCTCGTGAATTCACAAATAAAAAGATACAATTTGAATGCATGAAACGACACGGTTATATATTTGCATTTTTATGATTTCGTCTTTTTTTCAGGTTCCTTTAAATTATCCGGACTCGTATTTTTTTACGACGCTCATCTTCATTTTTCTACTTTTGTTTTCGTTCTGAAATTATAGAGAAAAGAGAAAATTCATGCTTTGAGAATATTTTGCAACTCATACATTTATTAAATAACAATGATAAAGTAATCGATTGCATTTAGAAAGAATAAGTGTCGAATACTTATTACGAAATCAACGTTAGCCTTGAGTAATAAAAAACGCAAATGTATTAGTAGCTCGCAGACTTTGTATGAAATAATGAAACTGTTTATCTTTTAACAGTCAAAAATAGCTGCTAATTTTCCAGCATGTGTGCAATTAAAAAACATTAAATAATTCATATCAAAAGGAAATCTCATGAATTCGAGTGTTGAACCATTTTTTTATTCATCAAATGAAATAGGACTAGCAGATAAAATTTGATTGGCAACTGTGCGTTACTTACGGTTACGTAAAAAAATCAGATAAAACGCGTAAATTGCCGAGGCGTTACATCCTGTGGCAATTATGATGTAGTTACTGCTTCGAACAAGCCAAAGGCGGGAAAATTTTTGGCTTGATGCTTATAAATAGTAAGTACATGATTCAGAAAACAGTTCTGCACCGTACTCGTGCTTTTGTGAGCTACTGCTGTTGAATTTACCCATAAAATCTTTAAAATGAAGTGCATCTTTACTCTTGCTTGTTTACTTGTGCTTACGGTAAAAAAAAATTATTTTTACATCAATCGTGATTTTTAAAATAATCTCACAATTTTTCTAAAACAATAACTTTTTTCAAAACAATTTTTCTACAAAACTTTAAACAGAGCATTATACGCTTTTGGAAAAATTATTCATACTATCACTTTTTGAGAGACAATCGAAAATTAAACATTACAAAGTTCACATTTTTTGTTCCAATTTGTTACTAAAATAGTTATTACTTGATTCTATGCGCTTGAAGAAAAAAGTGCATGAATTTTACGTCAATTTTTTACTTTTCTAACTTTTATCAGCACACCATTCATTGTGAATATGAAGATACAATGTTCATGGACGAAATGATCAAGTGTGCAAAAGAAATGGGAATTTCTGCAGGTAACAATAATGTTTATTGGTATATGAACAACATAATAACTGAAAATTTTTACATAGATCAATTGAAGGAAGCTTTAGAAAATAAGAATGATGAAAAATTAAGCTGTGTTAATGCTTGTGCCATGAAACACTTGGGAACAGTAAGTTTTCATATTTTTCTATTTCACAACAAATTTCCATTGATTTATTGATAAATAATAAAATGATGCACGTTAAATCATTTAAAAAAACTTATGTTTATTATCATAAAAATTTACAAACAGACAAAAACTACTGAATCCGACCGAATCTGCAATTGATGATAATTTTACTTCAATAATGCTAATTCATAGTTCAAATAAAAAACTACATTCTATTTTTATAGTTGTCCGATGGCAAGATACAAAAGGATAAAATCTTTGAAGTAATCGACAAATATGCAGATAAAATTAAAGATGTAGATAAACTTAAAGTAGCTGTAACGTCTTGTGCCGATGAAGGTTTGAATATATTCCTATTGATAAAAAAAATATTAAATAACACACTAGGAACTAATTTTGATACGTTTGATTAATTTCAGTATCAAGCAGTGGGGACATGCCAGAATGTCAACTAGCAAGAAAATTCACTACTTGCATTGAACACCATTTGAAAGAATAATCATTCCTGTCTGATAGAACATTTTTACCAATCATGTGTACTTGAGCTTTATGCATACCATGTCTGTTCAAAAGAAAATAATAAAGCTGAATGATATAGTTTTAAACAAAATGAGGGATCACTCTTTTGCCTGCATACTAATTTCAACGCATAAATGTATTCATAATTTAATGATCATATTGTTTACAATTAAGTTACTAATTTATTTGTTTATTCATTGTCTTTATAATAGTTGGCCTAGTTTAAAATTCTTAATAAGTTGGCGACGATTTCTGCAAGAAATTTTATGGCTCTGCGTAACTGAGTACCCCAAAAAATAAGTCCTTGTACAATATATTATATACTATGAAAAAATTGTTGTCTGACACCGTCTAATCGAGGATCATTCTCTCGCAATAACTGTGAATTACCTTTTCAGATGCGCCGGTCAATTGACTATTCAAAATAAACTATCCGCTTATTACAATATTAATTCGGTTTGGCCATGTACCCATGAACAGTACTAACGAGAATTCATTGCTCTCTCTCTATCTCTCCTCGCTCTCAACACATGACAGTCCAATTTCGGCTTGCCACGATGTTAATAATAATGTATAAGCCCCTCTAGCGCAATATAATTGAGGAGATGATCAACCGAGTGCTCTTAAATAATGCGACAGTCGGTCATCGTTATATTGGCGGACATTTAATTCTGGCGCATTCGTTGATGCCGTTCATATATGCAGCTAATTGCGCATGACACGCGAAGAAAAATAATGCTTGCAAGTCCAGCGTCAACGAGCTTTTTCGTTCGACGTGTTCGCTCGTACACGCAGTGGCACATATATACATGCGTATGAGCGAGCTGTAAGCTAACCATGCGAGTCAAAGCACGTTCGGCAAATATTTGCATCTTTTTGATTTTGCCTACATCGTCGTCGTCGTCGCGCCGCTCGTTTCCAACTGCGAGTCTTCGAAATTTGTCCTTTCCTCCCCTCCCGAGCGGTCGGGTATCGCTCGATGTTTCGCTCGCACAAGATACCCGAGCTTTTTAACGAAACCGCGCTCGCTCATCGAATTTAATCGGGCGTCATTATTATTCTTTCGCGGTAATAGCATCGAGCTTGTAATACATTATTCTAGCTCTCTCTCTCTCTCGAGCACAATAAGCCGGCGCAAGAGAAGTTTTATATATTACTCGTATATCGTACTCGTGTACTCCGAAGAGCACAACAATCGCAATATAAGCTAACAAATTTTCCCTCTTCAAATGTTCAGCACTGCAGTAATCACCCGACATAAATCCTACGAAGAATAAAGAATTTCTCTCTCGCTCGACTGTCTCGCTTTTTCCCACCCTCCCCCGCTTGGGCCTGCCCGCGCGATAGGTCCATAATCCGTGCGTATGTACTCTTGTGTGTGTAAAAAAAAAAGAAGTTGAGAAGACGAAGAAGATAAATCAACACACGGGCCGAGAATCTAGTCGACGCGCAAAAAATAAATGAAAATCGAAGGCTTGTTATAATCCGATCGTTATTGGAATCATCAATTTGTTCAAGCAGAATACATATTTGAAGATCCGTACGCGTGGCTCGTAAGCGCGCATACCCATGTACGTCAGTATTTTAAAGAGAGCGGGTAAAAACGAGTTGGTCGAAAAGCAGCTATCTCTCTCTCTCTCTCTGTCTTTTGAGCCAACGCGCTGGATACATACGTAGAGTGCACGAGAATCTCAACAATGTTAATTTCATCCACGGTGGGATTCTCGCCGCAGTACGCGCATACCCTTTGCGAGCTGTATGCCACATTCGAGGCCGCGTGTGTGCGCCATCCATGTATATTGGCGAAAGCTCCCCGGCTTTGCTCGTGTGCGCGAAGGGTGAATATTCGAAGCTTCGTGCGCTCGCGCCTCGAGAACGGGTCGTACATATAGTCATTCGTGTACACGCTGTCAGTTGCACTTGCAAAGTCATCGCTACGAGTTATGAATCGTAAACAAAAATACTTCCCGGGATTACAACCTTCGTGCGTAATATACTGTGCGGTCGTAAGGAGCTACTTGAGATGAATAAAATTTAATTTCTATTTTCCTTAGTCAATTAGCTAGCGTAAAATAATGAACGACATAGAGTCGTAAGTGTTTATTAGTTTATTTGCTAAAATTATCTATTTTTTTTTCTGAAGAATCAATATAACACGATCGGAAAAAAATAAGTATTACATCTAATAACTTTTCAAGTTCTCTAGATTCACTTTCACAAATAATTCGAGTATCCAATGCCACCCATGTACTGTAATATTCCCCTAAAAAAAAGAATATTATCTTTTTCTTCAAATTTTTTCTCCTCTCCGTCTTATTTGCCTTTTTATTATCTTAGTATAAGTGAGAATAAGAAAGAAAGAGAGTGAGAGAGAGAGATAGGAAAGAGAAGAAAAGGCACGAGCCTGGCCGTTCCCCGATGAAAATTTAATAAATCCATAGCGCGCAGGCTTAAGCTGTATACCAAAATCTTATAAAGAAGCAGAAGTAGCATCAATTTATGGATTTGAATATGCGCGGACGAAGCGCGAATACGAAATTCTTCTTTGCGCCGCACTCGACGTACATCGAAACGACTGCTTATATACCTGCGTCTTTTGAACCCCTTGTGTAAAATGCTCCAAGCCGCGAATGAAAAGACTCATCCATCGTTGGACTTTTTTCTGCGAATATAAACGCGCGATGTTTTAAATAAAATATAGCGAGAGTTTTCTTAGCTCGAAAGTGACGAGTGTCATTGAAAAATGACGGAATTTTCTTAAAATATGTCTTGCCACTGAGCGGCTTACAAGCAACGCGTACACGCAGACTGTTTATTTCGACGCTGTGAATTTTACGAATCTTATTTCAACGAAACGGAATTCGAAGCCATATAAAATCTTATTTTTATAAACAAATTTTAAGCAATGTTACTATTATAAATTAATTAAATATCGTCTGTTCTCTGTAAAACTTGGTCGGAAATTAGCCGACTGTAATTGAGTAATTTTCTAATTAACAAAACAACAATCGATTGAGCGATCCGTCAGAGCTCAAATTCCACTCGACAGGCCTTAATCGCCTCGGCCGCGTGTGCTCTGGTCAGCTTTTTTTTCTACTGCCCGGCGCGCCGCACGTTACCGAAACTTTAATTTCTCTTGATTGCTCCTCTCGGGTTGCAATGCTGGATAAATCTCAAGAAAATACGTACAGCGTCTCTCACGCCAGGTTCACATGCGCTTTGGCAATCGATACGTCTCGTGCTGTAAATCTCTCTTCTCTCTCTTTCTCTTTCTCCTTGATTCCTCGTTGCTGCGCGTGTACGCGCGTCGGCGAGCTTTATCTCGAACAAGGGCCGCTTTTTCCACTTCGTTGGAGGCGAAAAAAGCCTGCTAATGAAAAACTGAATAAAATTTATTGTTTCTATGAATTATCTTCTATCAATATGGCGTTATGTTCCTCTGGTGTTTTAGATGAAACTTATGAGATAGTTCGATTACACAGATGACATTTTGCGTTCAAGAAAATGAGTACATGTATAACAAATGACCTTTAAAATATTTTAATACATATTATTCTTAAATGGCGGATTTTTGGAAATTTTTCCAGATGCCAATATTACAAATCCAATCTTATGAATAGGAAGCACACTTTAAATGACCTATAATAACAGTTTAGCTATTTCCAAAAATGCAGTCTAATTTTCTACCACTTACACAACAATACCAACTTAAGCTTTCGCCACTAGATGGCGAGTACCTTTATCTCTAAATCTGCAAGTTTCAAAGTAAAAAAATAATCATATAAATCAAGCTTTATAGTAAAAACTTTATAGTCGTTGTTGAATGCAGACAATGCAGTATTTAAATACCACTATCTTGCGATATAACCGAGAGAGCCTACAGCAAAGTCTTGCGAGACATGGCCGACAGCATTACAGAATTTTGGTGATCCGCACGCACTGCTAGTAATAACAGTCCCCAGAACTGATTGTGCTAGTAATAGTTACTAGAGCGCTATAGTACAAGAGGTTCTAGTAAGCATCACTATTACCGTACTAGTAAAGTTTACATGTTTGTATTCTAGTAAGCAGTACTATTTTATTATTATATAGTATAACTATTGACTGACTGTATACCTTAATTGGTAAGGAGTAGCTGAATCATGAAGCAGGGGAGGGGGTCGGAATCAGAACAGCCGTACGAGTCGGTACTTATTTACAGTTAGCCCGCTCTGAAACGCCGATGTTTGTAGCGCCAAAAAACACCCTCGAATATGATGAATCATTTATGATATTAGTATGATCTTGAAGATCAAGTTTTTAACTTAAAAATTCCGTGTCTAAAATCTATCGAACTTTGTCATTGTAAAAGTTTCGAGTGTTTGAAAATTGTAAAAATGTGCATTTTTTACTTTTTGAATCTCCATGTATCGGTAAATGATTATTTTACGAAAATTTTACAAGAAATTTGTTTTGCTTAAAATTACCCAAATAACACAAATATGTGTTATTAACTTATGTATCTACGAAAGAATTAGTTAAAGTTTCTAGTCCAAGTTACTAGAACGTATCTGTTATGTAAATACTAGAGTATGTAGTGCAATATACCCAATTACCGCTACTATTGCCATCAGTCAATTTTTTTTTACTATGGCGCTCTAGTAACCAATACTATTTAAAATTTTCAGTGCAGCATGTTCGCCTGTGTCGCTGGTGATCCAACGAGCAGATGCTAGTTTTTGCAAAAAAAAATCACACGATCGCGAAAAAACACAAATAATATCTCGTTACACAAGAGTTTCCGGGAAAAGCAATAAAAATTCGCAATGTCCGCGGCTCCTTAAAAGCGAGTGACCTGAGGTCGACAGGCTCAGCACGTGCACAATAAAAAATTTTAACCTTCGCACAACGCTCTCAGAGGTATTGCGTATATAATGAGAGTCAAGGGGTATAGAACCTCTTTCAAAATAGAAGAAAATCCTCCACGATCTTCCTAATCCTTACAAATGCAAGTAGTTACTAATTATACTCGTACTTTTGCGAATCATATAGCTAGTCTTTTAGCGATATTCTTGAGATGATACTTTTATATCTTGTGTCGATACTGTTATTTTAATCTTGAATTGAAGTAGCTATATCGAACTTATGACAATATTAATTACCGTCCAGCTGCATAGCAGAGTGAGCTGTTTTATTGAACCTTCGTTCAATACCTCTCACTCTCGATTAGGCGGATGCATCACTGAAACCAAGGTTACCATTTCGTATGGTTTTATTGTTCATAGATAGTGAAATATTTGTCCACGATTTATCATTTTTGCGAACATCATACTTGTAATGTCCGTTAAATGTAGCAGTGAAATCAGTCATTGAATATATTTTTTTATAGCACGTTTCAATATATTCATTTATAATAATTTTCAAGTCGGAGGAAATAAAAATACATCTCCCAATATTTTTTTTAGATTTTTTCACAGCAAGTTCGTTGGCAAGGGTGAGGCTGATTCGATAACGTTTAAAATCAAATGTACACCCGTAAGCTAATGAAAGTAAGCGCCTATTCAGAGTTTGAATGGCTGATACGAAAAAACAGTCGAATCGTTGAAAATGTTATCTGTAGGCTCTTTATCTATCTCTCTTGTGTTACCGAATTCGTGCGACTTTCTCCGTACAATGACGCGTCGGTTCAAATCGTTCAAATCGATGATGGTGACTAATTTTATCTCTTTTGAACTCTTTTGAAACACCTCTCGTAGCTTTGCGTACGTGCTCTTCTATCCTCATTGTAAAGATTGTAGTATAGGTGTGACAGGTAGTACACGTTATGACGCCACAGCGAGAGGTATCGATCGCGTCGAATTTCCGAAAGTGTTCTTCGTGTAAAAAAAAAATATTTTAAATAATAAGTGATTGCAGTCTACGACAGCAGGTGCATGTGTGTTGTGTGTGAGTTCGCAAAACAATGTCCGCGACCAACGACCGCTCCGGTGAAAGTTTACTCGGCGAAGATGGAGTCGACGCGTACGAAAAACAGTTACATAGTTTGAAGAGTTTGCTTAAAAAGATCAATTGGTTCAATTGGATGAAAAAAGAGCGATATGATCTTGATCAACTCTATTCCTTGATCAGCAATTGGCAGGGCGAACTTCCGAATCTCCGGGACATTTTTTGTAAGGAAGAAATCGAGTGTCTTCTCTGTGAGTCGATAGATTACATGCGCGAAGGTCAAGAGGACGAAGGAAAATCAATCATTACGTTCGTGGCTCTTACCGGCTACAAAGACGAGCCCGAAGTCGATAGAGACGGCAAACCGCTGTTGCATCGCACCACGGCAGTGCTTCATTTGATTAGGAACGGTTATCCTAAAAGTTGGGACGTCGTGGTCAAGGAGCTTTTTAAAATATATAACAGGTTCGACGCGAATTACACCGACAAACGGGGCTGGACGCACTTTCACGTGGCCTGCATATCGGGAGTTTACGAAGTTGTGGAGCAATTTCTCGAGCTCGGTCAGGATCCCCAGTGCCCCACATCCGTGCAATATATTTGTCCGCCGATTCATTACGCACTGTACAACCAGCACGCGGAGGTATACAATTTGTTGCTGAGACACGGCGCCGATCCGGCTTTGGTCCACGATTGGGTGTGCACTCCTCTGCACATAATTAGCCAGGACTCCCTCTTCAATTACGAAATGACGGAACGATTCTTCGAGACCACGGATGACACGCAGCTCGCGTCAATGATAAATGCCCAGAATAAGATGGGCGACACGCCACTGTTCTATGCTCTGTTCAATCGTAACAAGCCATTCATCGAATTACTGCTGAGAAGAGGCGCCGATCCCAATTTGGCTAATTTCAACGAAGAGACACCTCTGCACTATTGCATTCTAACGGTAGGAGATGACGACGTGGTGAAAACGCTCTTCGAGATCAGCGACGAAGTGCATCGGCCGGTGCAGGTCAACGCGAAAACCAAAGAGGGCAGGACACCGCTGCTATTCGCCGTGGCGTGTCTCCAGGTGCACGTAGTCGAGATGCTGTTGGCTCGTGACGCTGATCTGTCCAGCTTTGTTTTTCCCTCCGAGCTTGTCTTCGTTAGGGAAATGAAACGGCAGCATCGACGTGACAAACATTTCAAATTAAAACTAGCGTCCGGTGCTCTGGCCATCGTCGATAGTCTGGAGAGAAGAGGATACAAACTGCCCCGAAGCGACGCAATGACGATCATGAAATCGTTCGCTGAGTGCGGATTATTCGACGAGTCGGCGGATCTCGAAAAATCTTGGAACGACGACGAGGTGTTGGTGAGAACAGCGAAAAAAATAATGATGATGCCGGAACAATCTTGCCACGATGACAACAATGGTAATGATACCGATAATAAAGAGGTGGAGTTATCGCAACGTCCGAATCTGTCGCTCTACGATTTGATTCAGTTACGACCCGAAGAGGCAGCAAAACTTCTCACGTATACGG
Source organism: Trichogramma dendrolimi (assembly GCA_034770305.1). NCBI lineage: Eukaryota > Metazoa > Arthropoda > Insecta > Hymenoptera > Trichogrammatidae > Trichogramma > Trichogramma dendrolimi. The sequence continues at coordinate 7,468,374 of JAPMIB010000001.1, forward strand.
ATTACTACGACTTTGCGCGCTCGGAAAAATTTTCGAAGCTTCCCGAAAATTATCAAAATGCTTGTGCTCTGCATCTGTGTGAAAAAGTATCGAAAATATTTTTCCGGCGCTGGGCACTGGATCCTTTCGTGGAATTGACGCACCATCGGCTACCGATTTCATGCTGTGAAAAGATCATCGAGAATTTGACCAATGAAGCTTTACTGAATATTTGCTTGGCGGTCGGAGGCCAAAACTCTTGGTGGCGATGTATATTTAATTTTACAAATTTTCCATTTCAATTCAAATAAATACATTTTGAAAAATGAGTTTCGATTTTTTTATCGATAAGCACACGATCAAAAAAGCTTTTCAGTCGTTCGCTCGCTAAGCACGTAATAAACTATTGCTAGTCAATATGTCACGAACCATAACTATTCATATCAAATTTTATTTTATTTTTACATCATAGTTGCTTTTCCATTGCTGTATCTGTTACGTGACCCAGAATTTTATCTTGAGTAAAGGCCGAACATAAAACGCAACACTTTCCAGAAACCTTTTAAAATTTCACTTCGGCTAAGGGGTGTATAAGTTACCGAACAGGGCTCGTATCTTTCAACTGCTTGAAAAATTCAGCACTTAATATCGCTGCATTACATGCACGATGCTTATGTGCGGCAAGTGTACAACAACTCGAGAGCAAAGTCTTACATCCTGGCGTTATATACACCGGGCGTATACGCGCCACACGCGAATCGCTTATAAAATGGAAAATAAAAAAATGAAAAAAACGGCCCGCAGTATCAAAGTATTAACGTCTTGGAATCGCACAATAAAATAGCGCGAGCCGCACATATAGCAATTCACGAGATAGAGAGAGCATATATATATATATAATACACTCGCGCGTGTGTGCAGCGCGTCGGGCCATCAATCGCGCGAGTGGCGCGCACTTTTTTGCCGCAGAGCTAGCTCACTCCGAGGCTCTGAAAATTTAATCGCCCTCCCTCGTGTACACGGCGGCGCTCGAGTTCGAAGCCGAAGTAGCGCGCGAGGCGCTCGCTTAGCTCCTTCGCCGCGCGAGGGTGATAAATAAAAGAAGAAGAATCGCCTCTCGGGTTACCCGTGCGCGCGACAATGCAGCGGCACGCATACCTCATGCGCGTACTGTGCGATATATGTAACAACGTTGGACTGGGTTGCAGGTGTGTAACGCACGCGGGATTTTCAGGACTTCATAAAGGACATAAATTTTCCGGATTACCTGCGCCAAAAACAAGGAGCAGCAGTGGCGGTGCGGTGGGTATGATGGTGGTGCTGCTGTTGGGGCAGAAGTCGAGAAGGTAGAAGAAAGCGTTGGCTCTTAAATAAATACCTCGGCCTGGGGTAGTGAGGGCATTTTTGTCTCTCGCGTGACTTCCTCGGCTCCGTGTTTCTCGGAGGAAAACAATTTCATTTCCTACCTGCTGGGGGTAAAACAAAGAATACGAGTCGAGAGAAAATGATAAAAACACTTTTTCTGCCGTCGTGGAATCATTGCTACACTGATAGTATGTTTTTTATAGAGTCTTGATTATAGAATTGTAACAACACTAAAACACTTTTATAAAGTTTTTGTAAAGTATTTTCAAGCCAATACCAACTGGTAACGAATACCAACAATATTCTTAATTTACGATTTTTCACCACATTTTTTAAAATTATCTTGACATTATAAGTCAACTTTTTCAAAAAATTTAAATGTTAAATCGAAATTATTTTAGTATTCAAAAACTCAAGTACCCCGGGTAAAAATGCTTAATATTATTAAATTGTCTACTGATTAAAAAAATACCATTAAAAATCGGGATGCTTTTGGTGATTTTTTTTAATAATTGTGTGAGAAATATTGATCGCATTTTAAATGATCTGAAAATGACAATTATATTTATATTTTTTCAAAAAATTCAAAACCGTTTTCAACCACTTTAAATATTATAATACCATTTTGAAGGCTCTACCACTTGATGGCGACTACCTTGAACTGCAAATCTGCAAATGCCAAAGTAAGAATAGTTGTATAAGTCAAAGCAAGGTTTTGAACAAAAACTGAAGTAATGTAATCAATTTTTCCACCAGGGTATTCCACATAAACTACTAAAAATTATCCTTTTCTCAACTATCCTTGCACATACTATTTATTACTGCCGTAAGATTTCGTAATAATTCTGAAAGCACCATAATTTTCAGAAATTTTCAATATGATTCCGTGAAGCCTCGCTTTTACTCTCTCTCTCGCAAGTTGCGTACACGAAGGGGGAGGATATAAGGTTTTAAGCGAAACATCTATAAATATATACGCATATAGATTCTCAATAGCTCGCTGCGCGTTTCATCGGAAAGCCTCCGAGTCTATATACAGGGTTTGAAATTTACAAGTCAAGCGTTGCTGAGCCGCCGCGGCGACGAGGACCCTCTTATATAATGTTTCTCACCTTCTCTCTCTCTCTCGCTCTTTGGGCGCGTGTGCAAGATGGTCGCCGTGTAGTCGTAGTCAGCGGTGGCAAGGAACTTTCCGACTTGATAACTTAGAGTGTATATGGCGCGCGAGCGGCACAAGGAAGGAGTCTTCCTTACGTTGCTCAACTTCGGCAAAGTCTAAAGAGGCCGAACGCAACTCGTGTACACTTTGTTTGAGAGCTGTTAGCACCGTGTATAAGGAAGAAGAGAGAGAGTGAGTGAGAGAGAATGAGAGAGAGCTCGGATCAAGGGGTCGAAGTAAACGACTTTTTGCCAAGTGGTACATCCCGGCATATTTTTGTCATCATCACTTTGCGCCTTGCCGATGCTTCCTTCGCTCTAAATAATCTTCATTACTTTGTCGTTTTGTCATTTCAAAATAATCAGCAGGTACACATCATTCATATTTCAACGGATTGTCATAAAAAAAAAGTCGGAGAGCTCTGAAACGCATCGTGGTTCGGAATTTTAAAGCGTATACCTGCTGGTCACGTCGATTTGAAATTCATATCACGTAGCCTCGGCGTACCAATATCTACCTACGAGAAAATAAGTGAATAAATGCGGCAGGCAATCTCGAGCTGAAAAAATCCCGCGGTGATTGAGTCGTTGCATAAAAAAAAAAAAAGAATATCATCGAACAAACATTTTTCATTACTTTACAGAATTATGTAAAAAAGCTGAAGCAGGTATGACTGCGTGTCCAGATAACGCGATTTTCAAATCGTTGAATATTTAAAGTCCGTGAAACGATTGAAACTGCGCGCGGATGAGGAGCGCGGACAAAAGGAAACGATTTTAATGAATGGCTCTTGCACATTTGGACTCCGAATGGACTGCCGCCGACCGGGCAGATCAAAGGAGAGAGCGCAGGGGTAGAAAATTGCATTTGTTCATGCGATTATTATATGGAAAAGCCCATCGGACTAAGTGGAAAGCTATATAACACGTCGTGGGCATGAAATTCCATCGTCGGAGGGCTTTCTTTTTCATCGTCATTGTCATCTTCATTCATGAAATTGCATAAAATGGATTTTATATACGTGGGTCGCGCGCGTCTGTGCGCGAGGGTGCGGCGAGAGCAGCACTTGCGCTACAAGCGCCTATCTATTTGGATGCGTAATGCTTCAAGAGACTCTCCCTGAGCGTAACATCATTACCGATAATTCAATCTACTTGTCCGCTTCTATACGCGTGTGAGTCTGACGGCAGCTTCGGCTGTATCTGCTTCTGCCAAGACCGCGTGTCACAGGCCAGGTGCGCGCTTCGAGTTATTTTGAAAACGTAACTCAAATTTTACACGATAAAGACAAAAAATACACTTTCCTCATAGATTTCAAATCTCGTATGCTTATCGAGCACATAATTATTATCTCCAAATCAAATGGCGTAACTTATGGCGTTAGGGTATATGCTACATGCTTACATTCTACACTTTTTATACTAACGTACACTATAAAGTTTGAATCGATAATTTAGTAGGTCTTTAGAAACGATTGAAGAACGTGTATTCCTTACTTACCGAACTTGTTAGTGATAGGTATTGGATACGTGAATTCTATTGGAGCAATTTTCATAGTCATTGCCATCGCGGCTAACGCGGTTAACTGAACTCAGTGATTAAAATAATTATTACATTAACATTATCACTTTACTTATAACGTGCGATGGACTATTGAATTATTACTATTCTTAAAAATCAAAATTTTTTAAATAGTTTATTGTAAAGTAGTTTGGCTTTTTAGATAAATAAATAAATGAACGTCTTCGTACTCTGTAATCAAGCATTAAGAATGCAAAAGACCTTCCATGTGCTAGAGAAAAATTGGATGAAAAGACACGAGGCCGTGTACACGATTTAACCGAGCGCGAGATAAAAAAGTTCCGAAATAAAAAAGCGTCGCCTAATGCGTCCCAATTAGCACGAGCCGGGTCTTCTCAACTGCGAGCATAATTCGAGTGCAAGTTAGTGACGTTTCTTTTAAAATATAAACTCATCCCCCGCGACTTCCTCGCGCTTACCGGGGTCGGATTCGCAGGCAAGCTCTGCCTGAGTACGTCGCCGTAACGATGGCTAATAAAGCCGAACTGCCATAAAGTCCCGGCCTGAGATAATTTTGCAAACTCCTACTGCACGGATGGCAGTATAACCCAAGCGTAGACACCCTATACATATAAAGTGTGTACGCCAACAGCGCCGGATAATTCGCACTCGCTTTGAACGATTATATAACTGACCGTAAAATTATGATCTTGCCAAACGTTTAGCGAGGGGCAAGCATTTTGTGAGATAACTCGTTAAATCGATATGATTTCAATTTTAATAAGTACTGCGAGTGTGTGAAATAAATATTCGTTGCTTCGATCACAAATTTATTTTACATGCAATTTTCGTCTTCTTTTTTCTTTATTTGGAAGAATACTTAATTATATTTGTATGTACTTTATTAATAATTTATTCAAATGAACAGTACATTTCCATATTTTTTAAAACACTTGACAATTATTTTTGGAATTGCAACTTCAATTTTCTTTGACATCAGAATGTTTTCTTATAAATATTACACGATATTTATTCTTCGATGTGCCGAATGACTGTGCATTTTTATATATAACTAAATAAATGCAGTAAGTTTATGTACTGAATCAATATGGATTTTACGAAAATTTTTTTGTTAAAATTTCTTTCCGCAAGTGTGACATGGGTATTTGATACGATTATGCACCGAATCGATATTGATTTTTACAGATACTTTCAATACAAATGTCTTTCCGCACATATCACAGTTGTAACGTTTCCAATTATTATGCGCTGAATCAATATGAACATTAAGATAACCCTTTTGTGAAAATGTTTTTCCACAAATGCCACACGGATAAGCAATACTATTATGAACCCAATCAACATGGATATTAAGATGACCCTTTTGTGAAAATAACTTTCCACATACATCGCAATTGTAAGGTTTTTGACCACTATGCACTGAATCAATATGCAATTTAAGATAATGTTATCGTGAAAACATTTTTCCACACGTTTGACATGGGTGTTTGATAGAATCATGCACCGAATCAATATGTTTTTTCAGACCAGACTTGTGTGAAAATGTCTTTTCGCATGTGTGGCATGGGTACCTCATACCATTATGCACCGAATTAAGGTGGCTTTTCACATCATGTCTATATGCAAATAACTTCCCCCAAATGTCACACGGGTAAGAAATACCACTATGCACCGAATCATTATGCAATTTGAGATAACCTTTATTTTTGAATGTCTTTCCACAAGTGGTACATGGGTGTTTGATACAATCATGCACCGAATGAATATGGCTTTTCAGACTACTCTTTTGCGTAAATGTCTTTTCACATACATCGCAATTGTAAGGTTTTCGACCACTATGCACTGAATCAATATGCAATTTGAGATATCTTTTGCTTTTGAATTCCTTTTCACAATTGTGACACGGGTATTTGATACGATTATGCTCCGAACCAATGTGAGCTTTCAGATTTATTTTGGTAAGAAATTTTTTCAAATATCTCTCACATTCAATCGATTTTTTATTACCTTTACTCACTAGAGTATCAATTTTTGAATTTTGTCCATTGAGTTTGCAGTCAGTATGTGTATCATTAATTAGTATAGTTTGACCAAGAAACTCATCCTTCACTATAGTGTCATTTTTTATTTTAATCAAGGAATGTTGTAATAAATTAACATTGGGCTTTACATCTTTATCATACAATTTTATCAATTATTTTAATCAACTTACGGTACTCTCTTGCAGACATCTGAGGTATTGCAAATGTTTTGTTTCGAATGTTTGGTCTTTTAATGCACTATATTTTTTTTTTCATCGTAGCACATGTCATTAGCCCCTTGTTTTACACTGAAAATATTGGAAAAATTAAATAAAAATATACTTAGTTCATTTTTTTTTAATTTGTAAAGTGAAAATTACATGACAGCATAGTTGATTGCGTAACTAGACGTCATTTTGTTAAACAAATATTCTGAAAATTAGTTTAACAGTATTTACATATTATGAAATCGAAATGTGGACTAGTTAACATGAGTAGAAGAAATGAGTGAGGATTTCGAGCGCTCGAGGTGTTTACAAATATTGAATAGAAATAGTACTAGCAGATAAAGGCAAGATGGTAGAAATTTTACTAGCTAATGAAGGTTTGAGTGCAATAGCTAAGAGATATTAAAAAATATGCGTTCACAAGCTAAAAAGATAGCTTAATTAGAGCCAACTGGAGAAAAAAGTGTCAGCGATATAGGGTGTTACGAATTGTACTCAAAATACAATTATCATCAGTAAAAAAACAAAATTTTTTCAATTTCGAGAATATGTTTAGATTCGCGAGTATCACCGCAATGGAGCGAGTTTTAGGCAATTGCTCTCCATACCCTTTCCCGATTGCTAATAGCGTCACAGCTTCAGCCGAAACAAAAAGATTCGTAAAGGACGTGGAAGAGGTGATGTAGTGCGTTTTCGTACATGACATTCGCCGTAACCGCGTATACACATAAGCACAAAAGATATACACATCCATCCGCACGCCGGAGGTTCGTACGTATACTCGAAAATCGCAGGCGTCATTGTGGTACAACGCCCCGCGCTGTATACGTGTGAATTATTCCTCGCAGACGAGTATAGCTCGAGCGCAAGGGAGCGCACACAAAATTATTCATAACAACGCGTGCATGTATTTTACGTTATACATGTAGGATACGTATAAAATGTAAGGTGCAAGGAAGGCGTCTGCGAACTGCTCGAGTCGCGGGGAGCCTGTCGGGATATGTCAGCGGCACCGCACGCGACATGATCTTTCTTTTAATTAATCAAGCCGACACTTGGAAAAGAGACTAAAGGAGGGAAAGAGGGTGTTGTACAAGAGAAAGAGAAAGAGAGAGAGATTGAGTGAGTGAGAGTGGTGACAATCGTCGCGCTGAATTTTAGAATCAAAAGGAAATGGAATCCGAGTTTCGATTCATCCGAGAGATTTTTCGTTATGTGATTTATAATATACGAATGAGGGTCTAATCCCACGACTATTGTGGAATATATTCTTGTACTTGACAGAACTCATTTCCCGATTGCGGAGCGAGCCTCGGCTTAAAACTTACTTCGGAATAATTTATGAATGGGCATTATGCGGATTTCGTATGGGCTTAGAATTTTAAATCTGTTTCAATGAATTTATTTACTTATCAATGTACGTTAATTTTTCAAGTGTATCATTTTTGTTCAAAATTCAGCGGATGATACTTTCGAAAAACTTGGACAACTGACTTCAAAATTGAAACGCTCCCTTCGGTACGATCAAACTGTCGACGGCGGCCCACGCGAGGGTACTGGGCTGTCTCGCTCGCTTTGGTTATTTTTAATTAAAACTTCAAACCTCTTTCTCTTTGCGATGGTGAGCCTCCTCGTACAAAGTCACGGATAATGTAACGAAAAAACTTCGGAAATGTGTCCTTTGCAAGAATGCGTCATGTACAAGAGCTCAAAAAATTAAATTTTTACTAGAATGCTTTTATCGTTCGTGACAAGAGTTCACGGCCTTTTTTATTGAAATTGAAAATTCTTGGCTAAATTTTAATATTATTGGTTAGATTTTGTATTTTTTTTTTTTTTAATGATGCAACACATTGACAGATGTACAATCAAAATTGATAAATTCACAAAAATTCAGCCTTGATGATTTACTAAATCATCCATTGTTTTGACATTTCCTGGTTTATGTAACTCACTGTTTCACAGAAAATTTATTCAATGGTTAACAGATTTTGGCTTTTTTATATTATGTGACTTCATACTTTTTTTATATTATGAAATTAAATCAAACCATTTTTTCTCGAATTCCACTATCGATAATACGGAAAAAAAAGTTATCATCAAACTTAATAATTAATGAATTTTATTAATATTTTGTTATGAAACGATTCGTTCGAGTACTTGTCCATACTTGTTATAATATTTCTCGAGGCAAGAACTTTTTGTAAAATCATTTAGTTTATCGATGTAATCTGCAACGGTGGGTTGCGTCTTCATTCGTCAAACCCTCGAGACGTTTGAGCTATATTGTACGCACTACTGGAGTTTTCGCTAATTGAATTATTTCGGAAACACGATGGGTACCTAGACTGTAGGTGCTTTCAAGATCCCTCAGCGGACCGTACGTTAATGATTCTAATGTTTTAGTGCCTCTCCGTAGACGAGTGAAATTGTTCATTTACACAACTAGTTTACATAAACTGGTCATAAAAATGATCGCATGAAATGACGTGCATATATAATGCATAGCTTTGAAAATAAGTAGAAACGATTTCCGAAATTTATCATTTTTTTATTTTACAAAGAATTCATAATCTATTAATCAATTGATGCTCAATGAATAACGATTACTATTTACCTGAATTGCTAAATAACGTTCTCGTATAACTTCTAGAAAACAGTCATTAGCTTTAAATTATTACTTTGTAAGCGAATTTAACTAATATTACAATTTAACAATGTACATTACATTAATGTATTCAATGTTGGTGTTTTTAAACTTCCAGTGGAAGAAAATTTAATTGAATTTTTTTAAATATCATTCATATAAGTGATTCCTTACGAGTCAACTGAAATCCAATGAAGAAATAACAAGGTAATGGTAATTTTATAAATCCATTGTTAACAGGTACTCAGTGCGAGTTATTTTAAACTTCATCTTGTATACTAGTTAAATTTCTAAAAATTTAACATTTTTTGCCAACTAAAGTCAAGAAAAAAAAATTAAAATTATTCCTTTTGTAAATAATCTTTTAATAATTTATCCATAAATCACTCACTTGATTTATTATTCCATCAGCTTCATCTTTTCCCCAAAATTGATCTTCTGGGTAATCATTCTCAATAACTTTGTTATTGCTATGAGATTGATGAGTAGTACCATTTTCGCAAATATTTTTCTTTTTTTCCTGATGGATAGATAAGACTAACTTCTGCAAAACTTCATTTTCTTTCTTCAAATCTGTCACCTTAAAATAAATTTTTCTCAGTAATTGTAAAAAAAGTCATTCTGTTAATACTTGACAATACTCACGGTCTGTTGCAGGGTTTTCGATTTCATTGAATAATGATAAAGTTTCATCTTTAGTTGGCTATTTTTATAATACATATCTTGAAGTTTAGATTTAAGTGCATCCATGCCATTTTGAATGTGTTTGATATACTTCAAGATCGATTTCATGAAACTTGTTTCGAGCCTGGCTATAGAAATCTTTTCGAGGCATGAAAATACACTCTCCGATGCAACTTCCGTGGAGCTGGCTTTTTCATAATCTTTCAAGAGATCTTCCAGATTTTTGTCCAGACGATCGACTCTAATTTCAATTACGCGATCAACGATTTCTGGTCTAATTGCCATTATTACTGTGAAAAATGTAACGTGTTAAATTCCTGGTATCTACAAACATTTAACGAGCATACTTACTGCAATAAATTTTTTATTAGCAAGACGCCAATTATTTTGATGATAAATTTTTTCGAAATTACTTTTCGATCAAATTTTAACAATTAAAACATTTAGTAATGAAGTTGATAAATATATTAATTGACTCATTCCAAGTATGTGTTGATCACGACGACGATATACATACTCGATGTTTCACTCTTGCTTGTAACACAATGAGCTCACAGAGTGTTGAACACATCAAACAAAGTAACTGCGAATAAATACAGCGAATTGATTTATTCCATATTATCGAATATAATAGTTTTTGCACAATTTCGTAAATCTATTATTAAATTCTGAGTGTATATCGATTGATGCATTTTTTAATTATTTGCGATTTTCTAAAATACGTAATTCATTCAATTTTAATAAATATATTTAAAATAAAATAATCGGGTTGCTATGTTTCAGGAGGAATTCGTGTGCCGGCATCTGTCTGATTGACTGCGGATAATAAGTCGATAAATCAAATTACCACAAATTTGTTTTATCGACGGTAGGCTACTTACCTGAAGTTTCGTATCATTGCGGACAGGTAACATCCCACATGTTTTTATGACTTGAAAATTGTATTTATTAATACATTGTTCATCGTGGCGCGTTTTTTTTTAATGATCATCTCGTGAGTGTCTTCCGGCGTATACGCCTAATGCCTGTGTATATTCTAACGCATCATACTTATTCGCTTTTCTGTATGCGTGTTTATTATAATGTAATAATTTGCGCTGTACTGCGGTTCTCGCAACGAGGAAGCGAGAGAAAAATACAAAAAGGTGGGGGCCTTCGAACACATACTGTATATATACATTTACAACCTATGTATAAACACGTTCGATTCTCCAAAGTGACTGTGCGCGCTTTTCTCTTTATCTTCGCATCAGGTGTAGGCGCGCGAGCGAGCGAGCGAGCGAGGCGTGCTCGAGAATCGAACTCAACGTTATAGTTTAGTTGGTGTGTGTATACACACTCGCGAAAATCGCGCGACCGACAGTGCAGCTCCTCGCCGTGATCGTGTGCACAAGCAGAGAACCTTTTTTTGTTGCTCTCGTCTGTATATGTACAAAACAACACTGGGCCTCGGCTCTCTCTCTCTCTCTCTCTCTCTCGGTCTCTCTCTCGCGGGTCTTTCGGAGCTGAGTGACCGCAGTGACAATCCGTGAGTGTATTTTGTTTGTGTGCAGCTGTGCCCACTCGATATACACCTATAATCAGCCGCAAAACTAGTGATCAATTAACAAAGATCGTCTCGACGTCTATTGTATATGTTTGGTCATCTTAACGAAGTGCACCAAGCACGAGACCGTGTCTCCGTACCCAACGCCCATCCAACCGTCTCGTCGTGAAGGTAAGACAGACAGGGAATTACAATAAGATAGATTTGCTATCGGTTCGCGGCGCATTATTATACATCATGTGTTTCGCACGACATAATGACGAGTGCCAGGGTATACGAGCGCCCACCATCTTACTCGGCTGGCCCCTTGCGTATTGTGTATATGACGAGCCAGTGACTGGGTCGAGTGCAGAAATTGATTAACCTGGCTTGCTCCTTTTTCTTTTCTTTTTTTTCTTTCTTTCCATTACGTGTCAGAGGTTCTTTTACGCTCTCGCACCTGCCTGCTGCTGCTGCTGCCTGCCAACGGTCTGTGTACGATGTAACATAGCTAATATACCGTTCTATGTTGAGGTTATGTTGCTCCTTTTTTTGCTGCTACACGACTCCTTTTGCATAATTGAGGAAAAATGTAATTATTATCCGAGCACCCGATCGAGGCAGCGATCTTTTAACTCGAACTTTTTTTGACATTTTATTTTAGAGAGACGGTAAAATGTTATAAATCACAAGTCAATAACTTAATATACAATAGAAAAAAAAGGAGTCTAGGTGATGAGTCATTGACTTTAGTGCAGGAGCCTCTGAAGATTTAATCCTTACTTTGCATGGACAAATCCTCGTAGTAAGTTTCATTGACTACTTTCCTTTCCTTTCGCTTGAAAGTAATTATTGCATCTACGACGGCAAAGTTGACAGCTGCCGTCGTACACAAATTCTCTCGCGTTCGTAGATTCGGAACAAGACAAGTAATATTTTACTTACCCACGCCGTAAAAATCATCGAGCATGACCGCTGGAATATCTACATTGTGTGCAGTGAATGATAAATAAAAATGTCTAGTTGGTGTGTAAGAGGTTAAGACTGTAATTAAAAAAGTACTAGTTTTCTTTGACATCTTCTTTGACTTATAAACTAGTGACACTTGAATTAAAGTTATTGTTTTTATATAAAAATAATATGGTAATTTGAAGTTTATTTTTTCAATGTGTAAGCTTAATCATTTACTATTAGACTACCTAAATCATACAAATTTTGCTTTATTATCTAAAACTGTCACTTAAAATAATTAAAAATTTGAAATACACCATGCAATTAAAATTTTATACACTATTATTTTTTATTCTGATATAATCCAGACAGTTTTAATTGAATGTTTTGAGAATGTAGACCATAACATTAAGTGCTTTCACATATTTTTTGACATTTACTTATATTTTCTTTGACATTCATAACATTAAATTTCTAAAATATTCAGTTAAATGCTGATTGCATAGAATAATTAAATGTTTATCATTCAAAATGACATTTGAATAAAGACTTGTAATACATGCTTAACATTTTGTTGCGCTATTTAATTCTATTTCAATATGTAGCGCTAATTAATATTCATATTTATTTATTACTTTTTAAATTAAGTAATGTTAATTATTATCTTAATTTTTTGTAAATATCATTGGATGCTTGGGATTTTCTTAAATGGTTTGCTATTTCAAATCAAATTCCTTTATATATTTGGAATTGGTGCTAGAATCATTCCTGATATATGTGTATTTTATGGCATACACATATTGTACAAACAACATTCCAATTTTCTGTTAATTTCCACTCTGTACTCCATCTGCCTTTTCTCTTTCCCTTGCAATGCTAATAAAAATACCATTGACCTTATGCCTGCACATTGTCTCTTGCATTTGTAATTTAATATCACCTGTCAATTCAGATCTTACTTTTGCAGGTGTTGTAAAGGGTTCGAAAATGTTTTAAAAAAAAATTTGGCTCTCATTTTGAGACACTTTTTTTAACTTATTTATATGATAAAAAAGTAAAATTTGAATCATTCAAAGACTAGATTATTCATCGAGAATAAATTTTTTTGCAATCGACCCGTTTTTCAGTAACTGTTTTAAAAGTTTAGGATGAACGTAATGTAACTTGTGCATATCATCTTGATATTTCTTCAGGACGCATCGAGGTCGCACGTATCATAAATATGCCTCGATCAAAATGACACGATGCACGCGACACCCGGTGGCGCATATAATACATGCAAATCAGGAGTGTCGACTATAAACTCGGTGAATGCAATACATTCCGTAAAGTACAGATGGACACGGCGTGTACGATAAACGAAGTGACACATTTGTATATCGAAGCTAATCTACTGCGAAAGATTTATGAGTGAACTCTGATGCTCCGTTGACACGATCAAGACTCAATCTTATTGTACGAATTCGATATTGAGTTATTGGCCTAATACTCTTTCGTTCTTCGAACGTAAAAATAACACTTGGCGGGGACAATCATATGTGTTTATGCTACCGGAAACAAGTGTTCCGGAAAAATAAACGTGCAAACGTTTACACTCTAGCAGAGATTCGAAGCAATTAAATAAACGTTTTGCAAAGCTAGGCCGATCCCAAACCAGACACACGCTTCTGTTCAACGAGTCGTGCTCGGCACATTTACTTCAAGTCGTATAATATCGTGCTAATTGTGCGTGTATACCCTCACGAGGAGTGATTCATAGAAGACTGAACTTGTTGTCATTGCCTGGTATAGACGGCTTCGATATATTTATTGATATGTACGAACTATTTGCCGAGCGCAACTTTCTTTTATTACGGTATGCACTTTTACGTATGCGATCGCGCATCGGGGCGTCAAGTCAATTACCGAGGAAGAGAAGTAAAAAAAAATTAGAAATTACCCGCGACCCAGAGTTTACGATCGTCTGCGCGTTGAGCCTCGATCGACAGGTTGGTTGTCAAAGCCTCGCAGTGTGCGTCCGTTGCGACAATTAGAGAGATTTACAAGGCTCATTTGAGCGTTGTTTATACGTACGTGTTATGTACACTGAAAAAAAGTTTCGACCTAATGTCGAAGAAGTATTTTCTAATGAATGAAATAATTGTTCGGTACATTTTCTTTTTGCAAAAAACAAGCAAAAGAGAGAAAGATCAATCAGCGACTTTCTTGCAGAAAAATGTACAGAAGCTTCATCTGGAGAGCAATACTCGGAGCAATCTTGCGCACAAAAATGCAGTCGAAAAGCACTGCGCAAGACTCGCGATTTCCATCTCTCGAGTCCGATCTTAAAATAACGCATGTAAGTATCGCTCCTTACGAAGAGAGGGTTGCGAATGTATTTAGAGATTGAGTCTCAAGTTCTCAAGATCGCGAGTACTACTTCCCCGTTTACTCTCGTTAATTGGCTCGTCATTTTACTACCGTGTTCGTAGGTAGGTGTTGCAATTTGTGTAATGAGCGTACGAGCTTACGGCGATATTTATCTTCCTATCGAGCCTCGTCGCTTGAAATTATATTGACGTCGATAGATTCGTGGTACACGCTTGCATCGTTTACCATTAGATTCGTGGGAAGTGATAATGGAGGCATCATAAATTTCGATCGAATCGATCTTCCTTTTCATTATAAGCTGACTGAAAGTTAAATTTACAAAAGTAACAAGTTTTGTCTACTATTTAATCACAAAAATTGGAAGTTCTACGATCATCATAAATGCTTCCGAAAGTATAGGGCATTGACCTCGGGCAAAACTTTGAATATTAACGCCCTCGCGAGATTATGATAAATGGCCTTCCAGCTGAAAAATAACACGTCGTTCATCGCTTGTTTAACACGTGAGATTTGTTTATTCTAGAAGCTCGTACACGGTGAAGCATCGCAAGCAACGTTTCAAACTTGCACGAAGCTTCAGCTTTGAAAATTCAAATATCCCATCGCAGACAGTGAGCACACAGATAACATATAGTTCTACACGCTATACCGATGTATATATATACCTGCGATTCAACTTCCAACTCGCGACAAGTGCAAAGTATACTGCTTTGCCTTGTGTACGCGTATGTGTTTGTGGCGTTAAGGGCGCATGCGCTCGTGGGGTCGACGTCGTCGTCATCGTCGTCAGTTCGCCCCCCTTTTTCAACAAACAGCCGGAGCAATACGCTCGTGTATATCTGTGTGTACGTATACGGCGCTACTAGGGGTTGCCCTGCTGCTGCTACTGCCAATGCTACTGCTGCTGCTGGCTTTCCTTTTCTCTCGATGCTCGTTTGCCAACACTATATCGGCGAGAGTCAGTGTACGAAGTATAAAACGCGCGCGACGTACGCGCGCTACACGCACTCGCTTCCATCCATCCATAATATACAATATTTAACATAAACAAAAAATAGCGTATCATACGCACGTGTATGATACAAGTTATTTTCTCGCATCGAGATAAAACATAATACAATATTTTCGTGCGTAACTTTATCCTCATCTCACAGTACAAAATTTTTCGCCCTAAATAAGCGAAAAATAATACAACAAAAAAAAAGAATAAGATATACTTACACTTGTACAAAAACGTAAGAAGACTGCCTGGAGCGTGACACGAGTGCATAAATAACCAAGTAAATAGATACGTTATACAGTGAGAGAAGTTCTGCGTATATGTGCGTGCAAGGTATACCGTTGTAATATAGCATACATACACGCGTCGTCGTCGTCCGTCCGTCCGTACGCAACGTCAAGAGATAATTTTTCGGAGGGGGTGCACACAGTGGTAGTGCACGCACACGCTACAGAAGTGAGAAAGAGAGACGCTCTCTCATGTACGGCAATATATACGCATAAGAGTAGCGCGCGTAGGTTCAGTGCTCTTGGAGAGACCCTGGTGATCGATATAAGATTCTCGACTTCCTAGTCTGACATCTTGAGAGCGAGGAAAAGCTCCCCGAGCTCCGTGAGCGAGAAAGATACAGAGAAGAAAATCGTCGTTTTTACGAGACATATATTTTTTATACGTCATACGCAAAATTCCACAAGGCCACGAGTTCGTGTTTATACAACACGCAGTAACATTTAGAGAGATATAGAGAGATACAGTGAGATAGAGCGCAAAAAGTAAAAGGGAGCCAGCGGGCAGACTCGATCAAAACGACTGTATATACACGCGCGTAGGGTGAGCGCATAAAATCGACTTTACCAATGGGGAGGACGGATATGTCAAAAACGCTCAATGCTTACAGGATGTGAGTATATATATATAATCAAACGCCGCAGTGTGTGTGTCGTCTCTTTTCAGCTGCTTATATACACTTTGCACCACCAACGCTTCTTTTCGAAACTTTCAACTCGTTCCTGGGCCGCGCTCGTGGCAATTATTGTTTTCCCTAGCGAGTCATGATCTTATGTCTCACTGGAGATTAATACGTCTTTCTTTTTTCCCTTCTTTTTAAACTTTTATCGCCTCGCTTCGAATGAAAAAAAAAAGAACTTTCCTTTTTCATTCGCGTTTCTCGTAAACATAGTTTCGTTGTGATCAGGTTTGTAAGTAGATTGAAATATTTTTGTAACAGTTTGCGCTGTAATCCAACGTTGAGAGATGAAAAAAATGCATTTAATAATATAAGAGGATAATATTTGTCAAATGTCGATGAGCTTTAGCACTGAGCGAACTTCATAATAATAAACTTTCATTTAATCAAGCGTTGGAAACTTGATTTCCGCCCAACAACTAATTGCAGCATATGGAAACTTTTAGTACTGCGATTACAATTAAAATATTAAAATATCCGTTATCCGTTAAGATTGAAAAAGAAGATTATAATTTCAAAGTATCTACAATAAATTCTCAAAGTTTTCCCGTTCTGCGTGAACAGTGTACTTTAATTCTTATTAAATTATTATGCTCGAAATTAAAACGTTGGCTGTGTCAATCATAAAAATTAATATGAAAATTTCTCATAAGTTAAAACCCTAGAAAAGTAGTTTAACCGCATTTCAAGCGTATCTCATCTTGCAACCACAATTTCCGGAGCGGAGACGGAGCATATAGTTGATAATTTCCATCAGTTATCTTTTCAACTCAAACCTTGAATAAAAATATCGAATCCTCGTTATACATTCAATAAAAACTTTACCAATTGCTGTTATATATTTCTCACGTTACACTACTATAAACACTTTGTATATTAAAAAATAAACCAATTTTTGTCCTTTACGGACACACTGCAACGCGACGTAATTTAAAGCGGCTTCTATACAAATTATGCAATGGCTTTTCGTAACCGAGACACTTGTAGTTTTGCTCTTATGTAAGCAGATATTTACGTCGACGATTTTCATTGCTTCGAATATTGCTCGTCCTAATACATATTACCTGCATGACAGTTGCCTTATAGGCGAGCGCACCATCGTTTGTTATCTCATTTCATTAACACGACATTTTTTCATCTTCACGAACCATTGACTTATACCGCCTGTCTCACACGTATGGCTTCACTCGCACGTCGCGTGGTGTAACAAAATATGCACGAAAAAAACTCATATTTTTTATCTGCTGCGATCGATCGATATTTAAAATAATTTTTACTCTGACTCAACAAATGGGTGCGAGCCGCACCTTTTATTCGATTCCAAATAATAGCAAAGAAAAATAATTAGAGCAATAATGCTTTCGATGTAAGCAATATTTATAAAGCGACTCGAATGTCCTTCTGAATCATATAACATCCATCTTGGCAGAAAAATACAAAATCTCGCTGCCGCTCGAGGTCAAAGCATGTCTGGGAAAAGATCGGCTTTACTTCTCGTGCATGCATACAACATGTGCACTCGTCAGCATGTCGGCAGGATTTGCTTGCGTGAACGCTGCGCTTGTGCATGTGCATGAAACACACGTATGCACATAACGTGAGAATTGCTGCTCCTCTCGTACTTATCTGCATCGAACGAAGAGATCGAATACCGACGTTGATTCCTTCGTTGTTATTTTTTAGCTCCTCGAGAGTAATATTAAATGAAGCATATTATATTTTTCGATTGATGCTTCTAGATAATATTAAATAATGATTCCATTCATATAATTTTTTTCAAAATTGGTACATCGCTTACATTATATTTCTTTTAATTGTCATTTGTATTACGCATAGAAATTCTTATCTTCACTTTGGACGAATCGACCTCTGGCCAAAAATTGTTGTTCAAATTTCACGTGTGCCTCGCATACATACTTCCGTTTTTATCACGTCCCATATGATATCTCGCTATAGACTCAAAAATGGTCTAGCGCATGCGTGGTTTTATTGATAAGCCGGGCATAGGAAAAGCCGCTCTTGCTTGCCACATACTCATACCGAGTAGATATGGATATAAAGTAGCCCTAACATGGGGTAAGTTCGCATTTTCCTCGCTTTTGCTTCTGCTTTAATTCCATCACTCTGATTTCGCATTCCTCTCTTTACTTCCTTTCAAAAAACGAACGAAAGACGAAACTCTCAAGCCGATTCATCTTTTATTTTTGTCGAGAGTTACGAAGGGATTTGCGAGGTACTGCAAGTCAAACGCATTGCAACTAACACAACGACGGCTCTCGAGACACCGCAGTGATTTCCTTCTTTGTTTTATTTTTTTTTTTCGTCGAATAATCCCGCGAGTGCGAATGGCTTAAGTCTGATAAATAAGAGGCAAAAAGTTGACAAAAATAAGTACCTTGACGGGCTTCTGTAACGCGAGGGTGTGTACGATATACGTTACTTGTGCAGGCAGCAATAATAAACGTGACGCATCGGCGATCGATAAATTGCGCTTTAATTTACGGGCTGTGCCTGCTCACATGGAGTTTGCCTGTTATTATCGAAAAGTGATCGAATTTTGGCTTGAACTTGGATTACTGCCCGTTTAATCATTTCGTACGTCATCATTATTTCCCTGTGTCGATCTTTTTTTTTTCTCATATCAGACTTTTTAGATAGCAATCCAAGGTGTACTTTACGCCCTTTTCCACTTAAAATCTCATCCATTGATATTTCATAATCAGCTTTTATTTTTGATTTTAAAGCATAAAAGACATCAAGTAAACACTGCTATAGAAACTACAACTATTTGTTTCCGAGGCGTTACTTTGAAACAAGTTCACATTCAAGCTCGTACAAGTGATAAATTTTACGACATTGACCTACATGCGTTTGTCGAGAGTAAAGGGTGCGAAGGCAGTATGTTGTATACAATTTGATGATACAATATGAAACTCGTGCTTTGGCAAATGTCATGTTTTTTTTTGTTCTAATATTTTAATTTACATGTTGTAAACATTCTGACAACTAGAAACATGTTATTTCGAAGTGATACTTATGTAATTTTTTTTTCAGCAAAAAGATCGAAAACATCGGGAGAATGACGGCCATGACTCAAGAAGAAATTGTGGCCGGTGCCCGCACGGTCGCCCAGGGCCTCGAGGCTCTCAGAGTCGAACACTCGGGCCTGTTGAACGGCCTACAATCTCAGGAAGCACCAGCCGCACGCGACAAAGCTGGCCTCATTTCGAAGAATATCGAGATGATCGAGCTGGGTCTGGGCGAGGCGCAGGTGATGCTCGCCCTGGCGAGTCACTTACAAATGGTCGAAGCCGAGAAGCAAAAGCTCAGGACGCAGGTTCGAAGGCTGTGTTCGGAAAATTCCTGGCTGAGAGACGAATTGGCTGGCACGCAACAAAAACTCCAAGCCAGCGAACAAATGGTACGTTGATTACACGACGTTGACAGACATTTTAATTGCAAAGAAGAAATACATTTTGACGATTCTTTGTTTACTGCTATGCGTCATTGAATGTGCAGGAGATACTTTCTCTACATTATTTTGCAATGCAACTGTCATTTGTTCAGTGTAATACAACTATAATTTCATGTTCACTCATCATTCATAGTCGTGAGAATCCTCGAGAGAAAGTACCTCATTCATAATTAATAAAAGATTCTTGTTGCACGTTATAATTCGCAATAACTAGTTGTACGATGCAGGAATTCATTAGCAAAACTAGCGAATCTTTCATTATACAACGATGTATTAACGAAGATTATTATCATTAAATGATGACTTACAACTGTATGAATTTCGAGCTTCATAATTTTGTCATATTATTAAAATTAACAGGTGGCACAGCTCGAGGAAGAAAAGAAGCATTTAGACTTTATGGCCAGTATGAGACAGTACGATCCAGAACCCACGGCAGATGACGAAAACGCAAAAGACAGACCGAAAGATGATCCAGTCGTTGACCTGTTTCCAGATGATGAGGCTGAGGAGCGAAACAGTAAGTGTATGTAGTCGGACAAAACTTCTCTTTTATCTATCAAGCACCCTTGGTGAATGTTATTTTTCGGGAATAAACTTTCTTTGGCTCCTTGTTCTTATTGTAAACATTTTGCAAATACACACTTTTTTCATTATATAAAGGCACTGTATATTAGAAGTAGAGAAATTAACTAACAATTTTTAGCGTACTTATGAATAAGTACGAATTTGATTTTTGGTTCATAGTATCGAAGTAATGGATATAATTAAAATTAATCACTTTATAAACATAATTATAAGTTTTAAAATTCTATTAGCTGTTAAAATTCACTTTTACAATAAGAATAGAAATAGAAGAATCACTGTATAAATAAATATGTGGTTTTTTTTTACAAAAAAAAGTTTACTCAAAATGTACATTTGCCCAAGGTGACACTGTTACTTGGTTGATAGTATTGAGTGACAAAATCCTTTTCTTTTTCAGCTATGTCTCCGACTCCTCCGTCCCAATTTGCCCAACAGGTCACTGCTGGATACGAAATACCGGCCCGTCTGCGAACACTACACAATCTCGTGATTCAATACGCCAGTCAGGGTCGTTACGAGGTCGCCGTGCCACTTTGCAAGCAGGCACTCGAAGATCTCGAAAAGACCTCGGGCCACGATCATCCAGACGTGGCGACTATGCTCAACATACTCGCGCTCGTTTACAGAGACCAGAACAAGTACAAAGAAGCTGCGAATTTGTTAAATGATGCACTGGCTATAAGGGAAAAGACTCTGGGTGAAAATCATCCCGCTGTCGCTGCAACACTCAACAATCTTGCTGTCCTCTATGGGAAACGAGGTAAAACAAATTTTTAATACGCTTCGTCTTTGCTTCGTCGCACAGATCTTCATACATTATTTATATGCAGGCAAGTACAAGGAGGCAGAACCTTTGTGCAAGCGAGCTCTGGAAATTCGTGAAAAAGTCCTGGGACGCGACCACCCCGACGTGGCCAAACAGCTTAACAATTTGGCTTTGCTTTGTCAGAACCAAGGAAAGTACGAAGAAGTCGAACGTTATTATCAACGAGCTTTGGAAATTTATGAGGCGAAATTGGGCCCTGACGATCCCAATGTGGCCAAAACGAAAAACAATCTCGCATCTTGCTATCTGAAACAAGGCAAATACAAGGATGCAGAGGTTCTGTACAAACAAGTGCTGACAAGAGCTCACGAACGAGAATTCGGAGCTATCGACGGAGATAACAAACCTATTTGGCAGGTTGGTTGTTCTGCTTGATTTTGCAATTTCTGAATCTCACTTTAAATATAGAATTTATCTCACTTTGAATTTTAAAATATACCAAACTCGATTCACGTTTGTAATTAATAAAATTTAAAAAATATTTCAGGTTGCCGAAGAACGAGAAGAAAACAAACATAAAAATAAGGAAAATGCTCCATATGGAGAATATGGAGGCTGGCATAAAGCTGCAAAAGTTGATTCACCTACATTTAATACTACTCTGAAAAATCTTGGTGCACTTTACCGACGACAGGGTAAATACGAGGCTGCTGAAACGTTGGAGGATTGTGCAATTAGGTCTCGAAGAGAGGTAGATTCTTTTATATAATCTATTTCTAGATTTAATTAACTTTTAATAAATCGACACGGTTAATAATTAAAATAATAATCACCATGAAAACGTTATAATCCTTTTTTCGAGAGCATTATGACAAATCATTTTTAACTCATTGAATGAATGACTGCTAACAAAAAATGCATCAATTTTTGTTGTTACAAGCAGCTTGTCCAGCAGGTGAGTGACAAGCCGAATGTGAAAGTGCAGAATGTATGCTCCATGTAATATGATCTATAAATCCATCTCACTTTTAATCTATTCGGACATGAAAAGTGCTTTTTACAATAGAATGATATTCTAAAATTACTCAAATCTTAGTCCGAAAAGATTTCTCATTATTTTAGATTGCTTCGAACTCTTATTTTTTCAATGTTACAAATTCGAGATCTCTCGATTTTTTGTATATTTTGTAATTTCATATCGACACTAACTGCAAAAATTTATATGTAGCGATAAGGCCTGCGTACCTACTAATTATAATTAACTTAGTATAAGAGGGTTTGCTCTAACACTTGAAGCGTGTGTCAATAAGAAAAAATTATAACATATTTGTTACAACGAAATTATACGAAAACATTAAAATAAATCGATTTTCAATAAATACAAAGATATACCAGACTTAATTCTTAACACAGCCATGTAAATTTTTTAGTTTCGTTCTGTGCTCACTTTTTAATATTTGTTTTCGTTCTACTGCGTTTCATATGGGTTTATACAAATTTTATAAGTTTCGTTTCATTCCTTTTTTGTACATTTTTATATTTTGTCAATGTTTTCGTTTATTCAGGTGTAAATCGTTGTAATTATTTTATTTTGGCACTGATAATTTTCTATTATTTTTAAAAAAATTAATTTTAAAATTTATAATTTTAGATAAGGTAATAAACATTAACCATGAAAACAATACAGTAAATTTAATTAGGAATACAGACTCTTGAAATTTTCTGAATTCAATAAATGTACAGCTCTAATGATAACCAAATATTTTAGATCTAACGCTTTCTAATTGTTTCTACAAATTTTTCTTGATCAGTAGTTTTTAATATTTTTCATTTGTTATATGTGTTTCCTGTTAACAATATTAATTCTTTGGATCTCAATTAATTTATATGCGTATGGATATTTGAAAATGTATTCGTAATTCAAACATTTTTTTAAAAAAGATGATTAAAGTCAGCATAAAAATAAAACTTTCAATTCCATTTTCTGAAACTTGTACTGAATATTTTCATAAAAAATTTCATGGTGGTTTTCATTTCGATATTTCTTGTAACACCATAGAAACTTTCAAAACAAATATTCAATTGACGTTTCACGAAACGGGATAGAAAATTAAATTTTTGCGCTTTCTTAATAACTTGCTTTGCATTCGCCTAAGCTAATTAGCTTGATTTTCATATGATTTTAATGAAAAAACTGATCTTGATTTAAAAAAAAGTCCTGTACCAACATGTATCACTTGAGCATGTTTTTTATGTAATGTCAAGCATGGTTTTAAATTATTTCATTCGTCTGTACACCTACTATTTCTGAATTTAGACATAAACGTTATTATTAATTAAATACGTTTTTTAAATAGGCATTGGACTTGGTAAAGCAACCAAAAATGGCGCAAATTTTGAGTGACGAGAAAGGATCAAATCGACGCAGTTCGAGGACGAGTTTGACAAATAGTGAGCACGAACACGATGAGGTAAGTTGATACGCTTCGTCATTCGGTAACTCGCTATGAATGTTCATTTTCACTTTCAGTCGTGTACAAACTATTTCCACAATCTCATCCTATGTTATTGTTATTTTCATAAAAATTTTTATTATGTCAATGTTCGCATTAAATATTAGTAATAGCTTAGTTGTTTTAGAATCAATAGACACTCATAGGTATAGTGATACTCATATTAGCACTGCATGTCTGTTAGAATGAGTTTAACACATACATACGCAAAACGATACCTTACATACATTTTTAATTTATTACCACAACAAATTTTTTAATGAACAACATGTAAAAACCAATCGATGTTCCAAAAAAGGGCTCCATGCCAATGGTACAAAGGTCACTGATGAATGATGGACAGACTGGACACCAAGATAGCCCTAACAAACCTGGTTTTAAAAACAAGATATTTCACGTTTTTGGCATTCACCCCTCTACGTAGGACATAATATTATCGATTTGTTTAATTTTGTATATCACGTATTTTTTCTTTCCATTTGTATTTTTTTCAGTTTATCGGGTTTCAATATGTCAAATAACTGTACCAATTTAAATGTATGTTTTTTGACGGAAGTGAAAAAAAAAATGATTTTTTCATTCTAGCCGAATCGATCTATTTGTATGTTGAAAAAATATAGAGCTATATTTATTAATATAAGAACAGGACCTTAGTGTCCATAACATGTTCTCGAAAAGTAAATATAAATAATGGAAAAAAATTGTAGTTATTAGGTGAAGTAAAAAGAAATTAAAAATATTTTTACATTAATGAGAATTCATTCTTAATTATATGTAATTTTTATTTTTATTTTACGAAAAAATTACGCGAATAGTAAATAAAGCTCTGCATTTTTAAGAATTTTTCAAGTATACAAATGGTGTATTGTTATTTGATAAAAAATTGTTAAAAAGCCTTTTTGCTTTTTTCTTGTTGTTTTAATACTCTATACTTGCTTTTATTAAAGATTAGGTTAAAAACAGAGAGAAGTCTTCCGTACAGACCTTTCCTTGCCAGGAAAAAATGTGATGATAGTTTGGCTTTTAAATATTGTATAAAGTATTTCAAATTTTGGTTCTTATACTTTAAGTATACGTTTAAACAATATTTTTTGCTGACTACAGTTTATTTAATAGTACAATTTTTAATGTCATTCTGTTATAATGAATAAGTTTTTATCAATAAGTTTGTCGGAGATCAATTTAATACCCCCTGCATAATAATTATTTCAAATTAGGTGATTGAAGTTAAATAAAACGCATTAATGTTTGTGTAGTAACGTACTGTATGCAAAGTAGTGATTTAATGTTTTGATTTTTTAACCAGTGAAGCAATGTAAATTTTTGATACATTTTTTGTAACTATTGTATAGTAGAAAAATAATTGTATGCATTAATTTCATTGATTGAATTTCACCTTCTACCAACTTAATGATGTTTTGCCTGGTCCATACCACTTGAGTTGTAGATGAAATGAAATAGTGCTTTGTTTATACAGTTGATTATTATTTTACCATGAAGTAGTTTTTTGTGCATGAAAAGGCATTTGAAATACTTATCTTAAAGATCATAGCAAAATAATTGTAAATATAAGCGTGATACCGAGCTTGCTCTATATGATTTATACCAGATAAATTTCATATTTGAAAAATGACTATTATAAAATTTGTAAAAAATGTATTTGTTAATAAAAATTAAGAACACAATATTCAAAGTGTCCTTGTTGTTTACACTAATCAGGGTGAACTACACTGAGATCCTATTTTACATGGCTAGGTTACACACAAAATTGTAGCATTATGGTTGTGGTTAATTAAATTATTTACTGTCTGGTAGGTATTATAGATTCTAATATTTAAAATTGTTATATTTTAAGAAATTCATGTCAAATACTAACTCTGTTAATCAAATTCTTCAATTTTCACATTCAAATATGTTTTAATTATAAAAAATGACTAAACTTCTACTATTTCAGTACGTGTATTTAAATATATAATTTTTAGTTATTATTCGTTTATTATTCGTAAAAAATAAAGTTATGCTGTAAGAATCATATTCATATTGTTTACTATTGGGTCAATACTCGATCAAAATATGATAGTATAACATAAAATGAGAGCATATACTTCAGTGTAGTTTTTCCCTGGAATTTTTCGCGTGTTTATTAATTCATGACAGATGATTGATAAAATAGGTTGTTAAAGTATATTTTCACCTTATCGTGTTTATAACATGAATATTTAAAAAATCATTAGAAGATACATGTGTTTGATATCTCAAGAAATAGAATTGTAGATGTCCCTAAGTGTTTGTTATTATTTTGAATATTTTGAGCTTTGTAAAATTTGAGCATCAGTATGCGTAGGCACGTGAAACAAAAAAAGATAAAAGAAAGCTTTTTGGATCAATTGGTGCAACAGAAGACCAAAGCTGTGAGTCTGGGCTGATTTAAAGGTGCGTAAATGTAGACTGCATACTTTTTTGTTTTATTTTTTTTTCTCATTGAGGCTTGATTGAAGTAAACTTTCATATTATAGGAACCATTATTGACAATGCATCAACTACACTGAAATATTCTCTCAATTTAAGAAAATCATATTTTGCGATACATAATAATAACTAAATGTATGTTTGTAATAAAAAACTAAGATGCTAAGGTTTAACTATCAATAATAAACAGGATGAAGGAATAGATTCATGGTCAATAATTTCACTTAGAGTTTAAAATATATAACATATATTTAATCATCACTGTGTCGTGTTTTGTGTTCTAGTTATTCAGTATTAGATTGAATGTTAAATAGTTATCAATGTTTGCTCAAAGTATTTGAATATTCAAATTTTTTTGGAATTTTTTTAACGATATTGTATCATTTTGATTTTTACATCTAAAACAATAATATTAATTTTTACACTTACATTTTAAGCACACATATAATTGCATACATCATAAATATTTTTTTTCAACCCCGAGAATTACAAAATCCAAGTTTTACAGAATTTTCATTTTTCCGTTTATTAAAACTATTTTTTAAAGTTTTGCTTTATCAATAAACCCAAAAAATTAAACTATTTCTACGTTCAAAGTAATTAGTTAAGTTTCTTTTTTGTTGCAGGATCGAAAACACATGGTGCGAGCTCAGTAATAATCAGTTTTACAGAACTTCACATCAAGTTTCTAGGCTCTGATGTATCATTATGACGTCCTACCTCGATTCACAAAAAATTGCAAATTATTAATGGCACATTCCAACTGCTTTTGAAAATGAAAAAACTATGTAGTATCATTGAGTGACAACCACTAATCTTTTTCGTTGGTAAAGTTTGGCAATCGACTTTCCGAATGAATTAGACTGCAAGTGATCAACTTTTTGAGCTAAACCATTTTTCTACAACGCACTGTTTATTCGATGTTGCCCATAAATATAATATGGTTCTTAAAAAAAGAAAGCGCCTTTCAAAAATATTGCTATTAAAAAATGTGAAGCTTGCAATTATAATATTTTTAAATTTATACAAAAATTCAAAGATTTATCAGTATTTGGTTTTAAAATTCGTTCTTTTCTATAATTTTTGTAACAGATAGTTTATTATCAATCAGTATATACAGATTTATTGAGATCTTATTAGAAAATAGATAATATATATTTTAGATTTATTATATGTTGATATCAACATATTTTGCGATAATTTAATAATTTGATGCATAATGAAAAATTATGCAACCAAGCCTAGTTTGGCTATTTATTATAGATTGTATTTCATTTTGATAGATCAGTTAATTTTCATACTATTTTCTATTGCTAGCTACTTGAGGGTAAAGGTTTAAAAATGGATTAATTACTAACAACTCAAAAAAATTGTTTAAATTTTAAGAGATGAAAATACTAAGAAAAAACATAAAGTAATTTACTGCCTTTTTACAAAGTTAGAATTTATTTTTATGAATACCAAAATTTATAAAAAGATATTGCTAAAAAAGTAAGCTTAATTTTTGACGAAAAATATTGATTGCCAAGTTGGTAACATCAAAAGACATGTGTAGCTCATACCATGCAAAATTAATGTTAATTTAACATCAAATAAAAAATTTAATTATCGATCATAAATTCGAGCTATAGTCGTTTGAGAATGAAATTTATATTCAATTGAGAACATGCATTCGGTAATGTTCAAGAGCACATTTACAAAATGATTAAGTTTCATGAAGTATTTTTAAAAACTTTATCCAATTGTTCTAATCACATATTTACGAAAAAAATTTAGTACGTAGCTCAAATAAATAATGCTTGAGACCATTAAAAGTTTGAGCTAAAATGAAATAATTTTAAGAAATAAAACTGTATCATTGTGATAAAACGGGGTTAATACTAACGTATAAATCGCGATTGCGAGCCAATTCGTTTACTTCAGAAAGAAATAATTAGTAAAAATAAATTATTTATGAATGAATGCAGATGTTGCCGTGTAATTTTGACACAGGTTACACAAATCAACTGTGTTTTTACACTGAGGTGCAATTGTTATTCAGTTAAATAGCATGTAAGCTTTTATTTACAATAAAAATTTTATCTCGAACTTACTATTTTCTAAATTTTTTTAATTCCACCCTGCTTTTATCTTACATAATGAACGACTTAATTATTATTTGATTCAAACTTTTGAATGAGCAACGATAACTAGGCACCATGCAAAGATATATAGAAGAAACTATTGAGCCAATAGTTCTAGCTTCAATAAAAATATATCGGCATGAAATATAAATTTATCTTGACTACGATGGGTGGTAATTTTTTCAAATAATTTTATTACACGTATTTATTTGATAAGATTATTCAATTTATTTTATCATGTACTACAGTGCCAATTTAGACATTTTATTGAGCTTCGCCTTAGAACACTCGGTGTAATGAGTATCCAAAAAATAAAGCATTTCAACGATGAATTGCCAGAATGAATGATCTAAGTTGATTTTAAAATTTTAGCGAATAGCTCTTGGTTTTTGCCAATACATTCGAGAAAAGCAGTAGCTACTTCACATTCGCCTGTTTCTTTATTAGCTGCATGGAACAAAGTTTTTTTTCTTTAATTTCCGTTATTTTCAAATAGTTTTAAGGTGTTTATCAAAGTTTACCTGTATCGACACATTCTATATATTTATCTTTCACTTCTTGTTGTGCAGAGGTTAAATTTTTCTTTTCAAACTCTTCAATAATGAACTTACCATCTACTATCTATAACCATAAATAACTGTATTAATTATTTTAAATCTTAAAATTATTGATTTTACTTACTACTTTTTGTTTCCTTAACAAGCAACCAGCGTAGCAACCTATTTGGTCCTCATGTTTTTCAATCATTTCAGGAAGTGTCAAATCTGTGTAAACGTATAAATTGGATCAAAAAGCCGCTCGAGAAAAAATCTGCTTCATACCTTTTGGTAATTTTAATTCATCTTTGCATTCGTCAATAGCTTTCCGCAACTGAGAATTATCCTTTGCCACTGCTGTGCCGTACATACATATCTTATTAAAATAATAATAAATATTTAAACATAAGTCTGTAACGTTACTTGCGAGAAGAAAAAAAATTACAATTGAACATACCACGAGAAAACAAACACTTAGAACACTTAGTAGGCACTTCATTGTTGCAGTTGTAGTTTGTCACTTTGTTTTTGAACACGTCAGTTTCTAAACTGAAATTAAAATTCAGATTTGCAGAGCTTTTATACGGTGAGTATGACGTAGTATACAGGAAATATCACAAGAATAATGGTGATCATTATTTGGTAACAAAATATAAAAAAACTGCATATTC
The DNA here is from genome assembly GCA_034770305.1 of Trichogramma dendrolimi. NCBI lineage: Eukaryota > Metazoa > Arthropoda > Insecta > Hymenoptera > Trichogrammatidae > Trichogramma > Trichogramma dendrolimi. The sequence goes on from JAPMIB010000001.1 coordinate 7,497,952, forward strand.
CGATTTTGCATTGTTTTTAGTAATATTATTATCATTGCTAGGATAATTATTGATGCAATAAAAGTTCGTTTTTTAACGATGAGAAATTACTTCAAGCGTCTAACGTTTTTTTTTGTTGTGAAAAACGTCAAAAAATGATTCTATTCAATTATTGTAATACTCAAGATAATATTTGAACGAACGGAATTTTCCAAAACCATTAAAAACAGCTAGGATAGTTTTCGAACCAAAGCCAAGGTTAAAATGAAAAATTTCTAGTTACTTCTGGTATTTCTATTGAATATTTTTATTTTACGATTATCTAATCGTTTTCACAGACTTTCAAAAAAAAAATTAGTGAAATTCTAATCTATGTTTGAATTTTTCATTTTAAACCTGGCTTTAGTATCTCCTTAAATCAGTCATCTATAAGCTCATGTTTTATATGATATCCGCAGTTCTTACGATTTTCCAAGTTTTTATTTCAATTAGGTACAATTAAAAGTTAACGAAGAGTAATTGGTCATTTGTTTTACACGAGACTTCACTTTAGAGAGAAAAATTTTACGTCTGCGAAAAAACAAAAATTTTATTCTTAGATCTTGACCGGTACAAAATGATAATTTTGACATTAATAATGGATCGTGATCTTTCATATAAATGAGAAATTACTTTGTAAAATTAATGAGTGCAAATTTTGTCCAATTCGCTGAAACGCATACACAGTTATACATCAGTGGCATTTAAAGATAAATATTTCCGAATTCCGACGATAAATTGAATCAACATTCAATGGTTTTTTTTATTTAAAAAAATATATTTATTTCAATTTGTTGTGTACACATGCTCAATTTGCAGTTGTTGTATTTCCTGTGATAAGCGCCTGTATGTATTTACCTCGCCGTCTTTGTAGTCTTTTGTTTTGGCGCGTCCAAATCGGATGAAACGAACGCGCGACTTTTTTTCCAAAGCTTTTTACATTTTCTCGACGTAAGTTAACTGTACATATGAATGCGTGCTTCGATTGATTCACGCGAGTGCAACAAGATCGCTAAAACTGACGATTGTAATCAATCTTCGTATCAGGTTTGTACCCCCAACCGTAGTTAAACAACGCATCGGTGTATCTATTTTTTTTTTTTTCTGAAAATAGCCTTGATTTTACAAAAATCGACGTTTGTATATATACATCAAATAATTGCCTATCACCGAGCCCATCGGAGCAATGAACATTATTATCTCGCCGAGTAATTTTTCCCCTCGACGATCATGCCAATTAAATGAAGAAACGAGAATGAAGTTGTTTTTTTCTACCTTGAATACGATCGATTCGACTCTTATAGACGTTGATGTCAACATTAGTGCACGTATTGCACTTTTATACGGATTGTTTGAGTAAACTAGCCAATCCGACTATTTTTCAAAGGCAGGTGGTATCTTCGACTCTGGTTTGTCTTATTGCGAAAATTAATATTCATATTTTTTATGTGAGTTTCGATGCGTATCGATTTACTCCATTTCATCTTTCCATATAGCAATCATCCGTGCGATATCGGATGCGCGAAAACGACCGCAAAATTCCATTCGCACCGGTGGGTAAAAAAAAAAAATTTAGATATCTCTCGCGAAGATTCATCGACCTCAAGCACGCATATCGTCGAAGAGTTGAACAAAAATCGACGATTACGAATTTCAAATCGCTCTCGTACACGCAGAAACACGACTCGACGATACCCTCTGGAAGTTTCAATTACACGTATATTTTTTTGTTATTGTTGCTCGAGGCTGTAAACACAAAAAAGTAGGCGATCGAGTATCGACCTACAGGTTTGCATCGAAGAAAATATTAAAAACACTCGAGAAACATCAAAGCGTTGGAACAAGCTCGCTTTCTTTTCGGTATAGCGCGAGTTTAATCGGCCATATAAGTGTTCGAAAAGCTCGTGCTTCCACTGATTAAAATCATCAATTAAGAAATCTCCGCGCGCCACGACTCGAACAGAGCATGACTATTTATTTTGATTTTGAGTCTTTTTGTCACCAAAAATCACCAATCATGCTTTTTCGAAACCTGTAAACAACAACGAGTTGTTACAAGCACTTAGACGATAGCGGGCAAACGGTCGTATATGTATATGGACGCGTTATCGTGCACTCGAGAAAATTATCGCGATAAACGACGTGTGCGAAGGCACGGTTGAACAAGGTGGATTTTCAGTTATTACAGGAATAGCGTAATAATAAAATCGATAAGTGCCGCTCGGCTTTTGCAATATGCGCGCGGATCATCGCGATTTGTATCGAGTAATTAATAATCCCGTGTGTGTCTCTTGAAGCTAAATTTTGGAGTAACTTTTCACGATCGCAATTTATATACTCGCTCGCGTGCATTTTATAATATCTATCGAGCCTACGATGCAAGCCGTTTGGCGCACACTTGGCTTCTTTAACTCTTTATATTAGATCTTGAATACTTGCAGCGAGCGTCATCGCGCGCACATGCGAGCCTGGCGCACGTAATCCGCGTTTTTACGTCAGTGGCCGGTCTTACACATTTGTCACCCTTTATTGATTCCGACAATTACAAGTTTGCGAAGGAGAAAAGCCATTTCCCCGAGAAATGTGTAAGTACACGATGATTCAGCTGGCGGCCCTGAGCACGAGCTTCGATCGATTTAATGAGTAGCGCGATGATAATTGATAATCTCTCGAGTGGCTCCCGCGCACGCACGACCATAAGATCGGTCAATTAATTATACACATGATTAAGCATATTATTACTGCGTTTTGATAATTCGTATATGGATAAATGACATTTAATTACGATGTCCGGGGGTAAAATCGACGATGACGATCGCCGTAATTATTTATTTTTCGGGGTTTATCCAAACACGGCTAATTGTAAAAAAAAAGGCTCGAACAAACGTAAATGGCGATCGCTTGGCAAAATCGAACGACCAGTGCACACGTATGTATATAATTGTCGAGGAGACTCGATCAAGCTCAATTTGCCGGACGAACACGGAAAATTATTGTATAGTTTTTGCGCAGAGTCATGCGCGCCGTCGTTAGAATATACCACGACGTTACAATGCAAAGGTGCTCGCGTGCAGCTGGCACACGTATACTATAATGTATGTGCGCGAGAGGCCATAATGTGTGGCGATCGCAAAAACGACCTCTGCACCGCTGCTCGTGCACAGCTGCTGCTACAACAACGACTACTGCTACTGCTGCTGCTATTGCGGGGGGTAATAAGCGCGCCATCGGTCGTATAGCAAAAAGCTTTCAGCCCTTGTAGAGCCATCGTATCGTATACCTTAAACATGTGCTTCGCGTTGCACACGTATCGCACTCGCCCCCGTTGAGGAGAGTGACGTAGGTCGCCGCGACTCGCATACGTTACGCGCGGGCGACACCTTGACCTTGTTTAGAAGAGAGTGCACCTCGATTGCGGAGCACGATCGCGCGGCTCGCCGCGCGATCCGATCGATACCGGCGAAAAAAATCGAGATCGTTACTGCACTGCACGGGTCGCATGTGCGCCTATAGCTGTAGGGTGTCGATTTTTGTCCGTATAGTAATCGTGCGTCCGACCCAGAGGGGCATATATTTTATCGTATGTACGCGAATGTACAATATGAAAGAGATCGGTGGCTGCTGTACGGTTCTTAATTCGTCGGCTTTTAACTGGCCTCGACGTTGGAAGCGATAAACGCAAAGAGAATCGAGATATCATCGACGTTGCCATATAGTACTACCTTATATCGCATATTCGGAGCGCAAACCACGGTAAATCGTCGTCGGGTGTCGGGCTGCAGTACGGTAGTGGCGAACGAGCAACAGTAGCCAAGCCACACGTACACACACACACACACACACACACAAGCATAAGACATATCGGCGCAGTGCCACTGCTTCCCCGCTATTGTATCGCACAACTCGGCATATATATATACACGGCACCGACTCGTGCTCGCGTATATAGAGTCGTCGACAGTCTGTCAGCGGAGTAGCGCACGCCGCCGCCGCCACCGAAAGTTCGTCAGTCGCGTCGCGAACTCGTCACGGCCAACACACATATCGCATCTTCGCTGCTGATCGCGGCACGGATACACACATACACACACACTGTATATATATTTAGAAGATCGGACACAGCCGTGTGTGCCATTTCGCCCACTGACATATACCGCGACACAGACCTATATAATAGGCGTGATTATCGCGAAGAAATATTTTTGTACTCTTGTCATTCTCTTTTTTCTCAATAATCGGTAACGGATCATCCAAATCGATTCGCGCGACGCGCGTGTGTGCGAGAGTGTGTCGGTCGCGACGACTCTCGAGTGCTCGCGCCCGAGCCGTAAAAACAGTGTCACACGCAGCAGCGATACATTTGCCCAATATTTGGCATTGTATACAGCATCGCTATCTTCTATCTACTGCTACTGCCCGACGCTTTTAAATCGCGCAAAATCGAGTGCGTCTGCTCGGCCGCGCGCAGACAGAAACGAAAGAGAAAGAGAGAGAGAACGGCGCAGAGCTTCTGTAGAGCAGCAACAGCAGCATACAGTGATACATAAACGTGCGAGTGTGCTCAGTGCTGTGCGAGCTACAACTACTGTTTGGCCGCTCACATACAGATATATTTCGCGCGTTCAAAGCGCCGTTGCAGAATACATATATATATTTACGGAGCAAGAGAGAGAGAGACGAGTGTTGCAGACGAAGCGACGAGGACTGCCGCTGCTAGTTTTGCAAAGCTCGCGGTGTGCCTTTCGTTATAGTTTTTTTTACGGCCTCGACGGAGCATCGTGGCATGGGACAGCACGAGCCCGCCTAGCTGTTATCAACGAAACCGGTAAGTCAGTGCGTCGAACCTACCCGATCCGTCCGCGTCTCGTTAATTCAAACAAAAATCTCGCGTCGATATTCGCCCGACGAGCCTCGACGGTTTGAGGTTAATTTTCGTTATATTACGTTCCGACCCCTATAGCGGTAGAGCCATTTATTCCCTGCAGACACACATGTAGTGGTCGTATAGCTTTACGCACACACACACACTCGCGTGCCTTGTGTCTTTCTCCCTCGCCTCGCGCGCGAGCTCACTCGTTATACTCTCTCGGCCAGCTCCATATAATAGACACGGGCCTCTTTCTTTGCGTCTCTCTCCCGGAGTACGAGCACAAGCATATATTTTTTGCACGCGGATTTTTGGACTATTGCCAGTCATTATGTAAAGGCCGACGCGCATACACACACGCGCGCACGGTCGAGCCTCTTCTCGATTTTCGAGCAATCTCTCTCTGTTGCGGTGGATAGATTCTCTGTAATACACGAGATCGAATTCGGTACGCGCGTCTCTGTCTCTCGTCTCTCTATCTTATACACGATTCGATTGTATATAGCATCGTCGTCGTTACGGCTGTCTTGCGTTATTTGTTGATTTACCTTCGTGTCCCATATTTGTATACCACACATGACGGGGGGGCTAGGAGGAAAACAAAGAGATGCAAATCACGTAGGCCGATAATTGAAGCCTTCACGTACGATACATGCACTTATATACAGTCACTTTCTTTTTTCGCCTACTTGCCGGGGCTGATTCATGTTATCGTGTGTAACGTGCATTTCCGTATAATAACGGCACACGCCACTTTGTGCATAATGGGCTCTTTTGTGTCTCTTTTTATTGTTAACGAAACGAGGCAAAAAATCGCCAGAGAGAATGAGAAGCTGAAATTTTTTTTACTTTAAAAAATGGAAGGCTGAGAGCTTTTTTTTAGGGACTCGTGTAAAAGTCGAGAATCGCGGGAAAATTGTCTCGGGGAAATGACGCCAATCGCGTCGTTCTACGGTAATTCCATATAAGATCGCACACAAAAACGATCTCGCATCGTGACCAAAGAGGTTTTTCCCTTCGAGAGATCGGCAAATAAAACAATTGATTTCAAGCAGGCGCGAGAGATTTCTCGATCGTCGATCGCCATTAATATCGCCCGACGATATAACGATCTCGCGTCTCATTGATATATACCGTAGCGATCGTAAACACAGCAAGTACTACGTGCCCTGCTTATCGTCGTTTTGAGTATATAATTTATGTCAACAGTGCGTGGACCTCTTGAAATTACGTTTACGTACCGTATTATATGTAGTAAAATCCGCGAGTAAACACGAGAGAGCTCCGGAACAAGTGCATACGTGTGTAAACTTTGGAAGCTGCGCCGCGCATGAATGAAAACCGGTACAAGTCTGCTACAATGTAACGTTATAAAAGCGCATTACCGCTCGTGCGTGTCGTGTCTTTTTCACGGGTGCACCTGCACGTGCCGATGATGATGTACATAATTTGACATCGCTTGTCAAGAGCTCCTTATAGCCTGCGGCATTGGACCGTAATTAAGTACATATTAAATTAGATGAAAATCTCGTCAAAGACGCTTGAGAAGATTATATGCAAAAAAGCTCGCGATGGCACTTTCATCATCGCGTGAATTTACACTTGCCACCTCATAATACCAAGCTTCTTCGTTTTTTACCTCTAATCGTCTCTCGATCGGTCGATTAAACTTGACTCTAATAATCTCTGCGGTACGTTTGGTGACGCCGCAGCTCACGAGGAAATATTATATAGCCATGTCGCGCGCTCCAATGTTTACCTAATTTGCATAATGTAATCTCTGCGGCCGGTGTACACACACGCAGAGGTAATAAGCTTGTCACAAGCTTCGAGCACTCGCAATTACGTTTCTTTTTTTCCTCTATGGAGAGTATCGTCTCGAGACCGCGTGTGGTTTTGCGCCGAAAATTTTTGTCCGGCACAGCACAGATTTTGTGCAAACGATTTTTTCATTTTAACAATGAATCGCGGACACGTACGATTGTGTGTGTATATCCTGATCTCGAGTGCATGAGAGTTGTCGTATACTTGCCAAACGAGGCACGACGCGCGTTCTTCGATTGTCAAGCTCTTCAGAATATTCTTCGAACTCGATTAATGATTTTGATCTGTACATGGTGGAAGAAATTTATTCGAAAACTTTTTTTATTATATTAAACTCATTGAAGATTACATTGAAGTGCCGATATAGACACTTTACAACTTGATGAGACAGTTAAAATTTTAGGAAATCGTAACTTGCTCAAATATTGCAACGTAATTATTGTTAGTTCGAGACACAATATAATAAATAATTCGCTAGGCTTCTGAAAGCGTGCTATGCACGTGTTTCGTTATAATCGTTTCTCTAATCTATGTCTTATTTAATTCGATAAGATAATTAAAAGTCATTAAGTAAGAGCCTTCTCGCTATATAGTTATTTATCTCGAATTAATTGTATAATGTTTTGTGTTGGACATTTTTTCTGGCTCCCAGAAGCTTTCAAAAAGTGTCAGAGTCGAGTTTACAATTCTCAGCATAACACGCCCAAATAAAACAAGAATATCCAATTCGTACCGATAAGACTCGTTAACGTTTATTCTTCTTCGATGTTTCTTGCAGACCAGCAGTAGCCGTGGACAAAGATGGATGGAAAGGAGCATACGAAGAAGCCGAAGAACCCCAGAGAAGGAGCTAACCCGCTGAGTGCACTGACATTCGGGTGAGTACGCAACGCCTTGATACGTCCAATTATTTGCTTTAATCTTTGAGCGACGAAAAACACGGACTTGTCAGTTTGCTCAACGCAATAATAAAGCAAATTTTAATTGCGATAATACAGCTTCCTACCGTTGATAAGGCGTCGTGCGGACTTTTGAATTCTGCTCCGCCGCAATATCATGCGTCATATAGTACGCGTAGTGTATTTATTGCATCGTATTGTTTTACCATGTCTGATGTTACGCGCAGTCGAGCAACGACGCACAGATATACGATTTTTTCACTAGATTTTCGATTGTAATTAGTTCGATTAATTAAATTTACGATATATCTTACGAAAGCTTATAACAAAGCTACGAGTTTTTGCGCTAGCTTCGTGATGTACGCGTCAACGTACAGCGGAGGAAATTATTTTGCCCCAATGACGAGGCTCTTCTGGGATCGCGAGTTGTCGCTTTAATAGCCGTGCGACAATATACGTCTATAATATAATATAATATAATATACGCGGATACGTACGGCCATTCTATATAGGAATTCCTCTTGAGAGTCGAGCGATCGTAAAGTCGCGCGGACGTCGAAACGCTATTCGTCACCATCGGAAAACTATTAATTTGCATGAAATTACGTTTATCGATTGATTTATCGATACTCCAGTTTTATTATCATTATTCCGATTGGCGTTAGCACGTGGAGCAGTGCATCCAGCGTATAATATAGCTGAGATATCTCGAAACGAGGTGTGTTACCAGTTGCTTCACGCCCGAATATTCCATCTTATAAACAACGCAAAAACCACGAGGATGTGTGTCTATTTTCAATTCAATTCGAAATATCTATAATGCAGTACATTTCGCAGTATATGTGTTCACACATTCATCGCATTTATGCATACGTGTAACTCGCACACGCAGCTGAATATTATCTGGCTAAACTTAACGACGCGTTCACTTAATTCAATCTCGTTTAATTATTAATATTTACGTTCTGTCTCTTTCTTACGCGCGTACGATGTATGCATTACATATTTGAGAGCCGAATTAATCGCGAGACGCGAAAAATGTTTCGTCTGCCGGCATGATTTGAAACGATTCGGCGTGACATAACGCGCACAAGTGCACACGCGCGTTCGTTTATACAGAATGAGAGGCAGAACGTACAGACCAACTGCCACACATGCGGCGAAGCTAAGAAAGATAATAAAAGAGAGATAAAGAGGCTGGACAAAGTTGCATGATGTTAGATTCACTTCAATTGAATCATATTAACTCATATGTACAAATGGATATGTATGAAAAAAGCTCAACGCGGAATGCCGTTATTTATTGTATTAATAATCGTAATCTTGACACACTTCTCTATTACTATTTGTCAACAATCTCCTTTTTTCTATGTCTGTTCTATTTGATATTTTAATATACCCCGCGTAATTTTTCCATTTATAATTATTAATTCGCAACATTGCCGTTATCTTACAGCTACATACTCCGACTGTTCTGGGTGGGCTTTCGTCGAGACCTCGACATAGCGGATCTGTACGAGCCGCTGAAGGAACACAAAAGTGGCCTACTAGGTGAAAAGATAGCGCGATTATGGGAGGAGGAAGTTCAACGTGTGGAAAAGAAGAAGCTAATGTCGAAGCGCGTCAACGATGAGGAGCGCGACGACAATGCCAACGAGGGACCACAGCCGAGCCTGCTCAGGGTGCTGCTGCGCTGCTTCGGACCCAAGCTCGCCCTCTACGGCGTCGCCCTGGCCATCATGGAGATAGCGCTCAGGTAAAGAAGTTCTCGTCGTTCGTAGCCGCGATGATTACGAAATAACATTTGAATAATTCTTATCGACCTAAGAGAGAGAGAGAGAGAGAGAGAAAAAAGTGTTAACAATACGTCGTCCGCGTATCGAAATATATCTCGCGCGATCCCCCGTGTAGGTTCGGTAAAAAAATTGATATCGCGCAGTGCGCGCGACAATTAATTATTATATCGTCGCGCTTGAATAAAAAAAACTCACGCGGCTGTATGCCCGAGCAATCGTTACATAAATAACGATCATCGACGTCGACGCAGCAGCGCGACGCGCACTCGTATACACGCGGCGACGCTCAATTTAACACTATATAAAAATATACAGTACATGTAAAACATTAAGCAGCGATGCGCGAGAGTGGGTCAACATACACGTGTGTGTCAAATGTAAATTGAAACGCACGCAGATTGAACCAGCCGATATTTTTGTCGCTGCTCATCGGTTACTTTCGACCGATGAGCCACAACAACGCCAGCCTGGCCGGCAACATTAGCAGAGCATCGCCGACGTCGTCGATGCCGTCTGCTGCTCCTGCCTGGAGAGGATATTTCAATGGCACGATCGGCGACGAGTCGCACGTCGTCGTCTCCAGTGACGAAGACGAGGCAGCCAAAGAGTCCGTATTATACGTAATGATCGAGAGAAATGCCAGCACGTATTCTCGCTGTGTGTCCCCCCTTCCCCCAGTTTGCGATCCTCATTATTATTAAATGTATCTACAGCACGCAATTGTAGGCTTGATTGATTGAAAAAAGATGTTGTACTAACATAGAGCGTATGTAGAAAACCCAAGCACTACCATTGTAAAATAATATGCCACTGGTATAGTCTTATTCTAGTTTGAGCGTGACAAAAAAAATTTTTTTTTTTTTGACATTCAATCGCTAGAAATAGTCGCTAACCATTAACAATTTTCCACGACGATTACAGCGCAATTTCGATTATCCAATCATGAAAATTCATTCGAAAATGATGTAACAATAATTAGTGATTGTTTCACCGTCGACTCGACAATGGTATATACGCGCGCTATCAATTTCGAAATGAATATAATATAATATAAATCACTGTTTTATGCTTGCGAACTTTACTCTCAGTCCAAAACCTGCTGGCTCTTTATTTTATTTTTATATTATATATGAATATAATATGAATCGTGCGATAAGACCTATCCGCTGTAGACGTATAACGCAGCATGCAAAGTAGTATTGTCGCGAGCCGCGCACACAACTATACAAACTGCTCTCTGGCATTGTGTGACAGTTTTTTTTTTTTTTTCGTATCAACTATTGTATTATGCAAAGTTAAAACGCGGGTAATGAATGCGGTACGACGATATCGCGCTCGATGTCTCGTTGCGGGCTGCTCGTTATAATGAATCGGATTTCAAGAAACGATTATTAGCTCCGCTGCCTCGCGAGCATTGTCAGCTGTGCCTCCGCGCCGTGTTGTATATATGGAGGATCTCGCGCAAATTTTCTGTCGTTTTTTTTTCCGTCGCTTATCGATCAAACAGCATTACTCGTCGAGGGTGTGTTGTGTCGCTGCGGCCCGCGTGCGCGCTCTCGAGTCACGGAAGACTTTCGTTATTTACTTTTTTTAAAACGTCGCGCGGCTCTTTAATGCGAACGCGAATTAGCGGAAATTTTAAAGTCCACACGAGATTCCTGAACCGCTGTCTTCCGTGAATTAGCTCGGACTCCCTTAGCGATCGTATAAATAACGCTGAAGAAGCAAATATTTATCGACCGCACATAAACGCGCGGAGATCGTCTCAATATTGAGAATCTTTATCGGTCCTTGCATTGCCGTACGTTTACGAAGCATATTTTTGAGGGGGCCGATCTTCGCCGTAAGCGCAACAATATTTGGTTTGACGCTCGAAGCCATCGATTAGAATCATAAATATTAAAGATCTCAAGCTCGATCGTTACATATTGCACGCGCGCTCATCCGCAGTCTGCGCAGCGGAAAAGAATGTCCCCACGACGATCGCGCTCGAAACATTTTCCTAGCAATGAAAATTGTCTAAATAAGTGTAGCGAAGAAAAAAAAAGGATATAATAAAATGTTATTGTCACGAGCGTCACCTCGGCATTGAAAAACACAACAACACATACACATGCTCGGTACACGCATCACGTGCCCGTATTGCAGCAGCAGCTCGAACCGCTATGTAGAAAGCCCGGCTGGCTCTCTCAATGCTCAATTTCAATCGTCACGATGTCGACGTAACCCGCAATTGTTCAAATGTATACCTGAGTATAGTAGTGGTCGTAGTAAGTGCACAAAATGACGAATAAACATCGTCGTCAGGGTCATGTACACGTACTCGCATGTATTATACACAAGTCCATCGATTCCAAGTTACGAGAGTCGATCGTTTTTTTTTTAACGTAGAAAACATTTTTGCCAGGATTTTTTAGTGTGTAATCAATTGACAGCCAAAAAATAAAATAATCACGAATTACGAATGAATTCTAACGATGTCTTCCTGCACCCCCCCGACAGACTCGCCCAGCCGATATTCCTGGCGAATCTGCTGCAGTACTTCAAGGTGAAGACGACGACGACCCTGAACGAGGCCTACCTCTACGCTTCGCTCGTCATTCTCTGCTCGGTGCTCAACGTCCTCGTCATCCATCCCTACATGATGGCCATTCTGCATCTGGGCATGAAGATGCGCGTCGCCTGCTGCTCGCTCATCTATCGCAAGTCGCTGAAGCTGTCGCGCACCGCCCTGGGCGAGACGACGATCGGCCAGGCCGTGAATCTGCTCTCGAACGACGTCAATCGCTTCGACGTCGCCACGATATTCATGCACTACCTGTGGATCGGGCCGCTCGAGACGATCATCGTCATGTACGTGATGTACCAGCGCGTCCAGGAGTCGGCCATCATCGGCGTGGCCGTGCTCATGATGTTCATACCGATCCAGGGCTTCCTCGGCAAAAGGTCCTCGTCGCTGAGGCTCAAGACCGCCATCCGCACCGACGAGAGAGTCCGGCTGACCAACGAGATCATCTCCGGCATCCAAGCCATCAAGATGTACACGTGGGAGAAGCCGTTCAGCGCCCTCATCAATCTGGCCCGCTTCAACGAGATCAAGTTCATCAGGGGCATGTCGTACATTCGCGGCGCCATCATGTCCTTCATCATCTTCTCCACGAGGCTGGCCCTCTTCGTGACCATCGTCTGTTACGTTTACAAGAGCCCCATCGACGCCGAGACCGTCTTCATGATGACGGCCTACTTCAACATTTTGCGAGTCAACATGACTGTCTTTTTCCCTCAAGGTGAGCACTAACCAGTAGTTGTAATAGTAATAGTAGTAGTGGTGGTCGCACACGAGGTGTATAAATAATATGTATTTTCCAAGCACGCGCATTCTTACACGGACGAGCTTATCTGACATTTTTTTTCTTTTTTATTAATTTTTATTGCCTTCCTTATCGGTCACAAGATGTTAGGACTACCACATACGGTGGCTGTCCGATACACGAGCAAAACAGCCTAGGATCGTCTTGTTTGTCGGATAAACTTTCATTTTTTGCATGTAGAACATTTTCGTACATTGTCCTCGACGTCACCGATAACCCTGTTTTATAATTCTAAAAATTGACAATCAACTTTTCATGCGTTTCGTAAGTGATTACGATAAAGTTGTAAAAAAAAATGCTGGTACTCGTTCTCGTGTGAACGCATTTTGTGCTTTCGAACGATGTTATACAGGTTACATCATTGAGACGAGAAAAAAAAATTATTTAACGGCTTATACAGACGCATGATTTACGATGACACCTGAAAAATTGGCCTCGGTAGAAAACCACTATAAAAATCGTTTTAACGATTTTCTTTTGTTAAAGTTACTTCATCGTTGATAATCGGTAAGAGTATTATCTCAAAGATAATCTATGTGAATATAAATAGCCACAAGGAAAGAACGGGAATAGTTAACATTCTAGAAAAATAGATTCATTATTGTATAATTTTATAACATTTCATTTTTACCTTTATTGTCCAAATCTCTGTTATTTACCGAAATTAAGTTGCGTGATTATATTTCATTTTTTGCTTGAAATTCAAAGATCAAAGCTAATATTTAATAATTAAAAAGTGTTATACAGCGTATAACTTTTGATTAAGCACACATTACTTTGAATTTGTGGAATTTCGTGACCCAAATTCGATAACTGAAAATACTTTTCAATCAAAAATCTGTCACGATAATTTCATGTGCATTGTCCAGATCATGTTTTCTGAAAAAAAATGCCTAAATTGTATGATTCGATTTTGTTTTGTATTTTGGACAATCCCGATGTGAACGGAACAAATCAAAGCACATCTACGAACTTTCTGATTACATACCGATTTTAATCTATCTCGAGTTTGAACTAGCTTTGCGTATTTGTTCGACAATCTCCAGGCTGACGTTTATCTTTATTATCAGACGAATAATTTTTGTAAGGCTTTAATGGCGCCTGCGTAGATCAAATCTTTCTACGCGGACGCGAGCGAAAATAAACACGCATTATTTAGGTATTTCACTTACTAATGCGATGGAAAAAAATTCGACTTAAAATTTTCCATTATTTACAGGTATAACTCAAGTGGCCGAGGTGTTGGTGTCCATCAGGCGTCTGCAAAAATTCATGTGCTACGAGGAGGTGTCGACTCGCGCCGATCGTAGCATGGTATATAAACAGCCGAAACTCGAAAACGACAAGAAGAAGAAGAAGCCGAAGAAGAGCAAGAAGTCGACGGAAAATGGAAAATCCGTCGAGATGGAGAACGGAAAAGCCGACAAGTTCCAGGAGGATGCCAACCTAAACAACGGCGAGATCAAGCTCGAGCACGCCTCGGCCAAGTGGCTAGGCTACGAGAGAGATGACACGTTGCACGACATCAATTTGCGCATCAAGCCCGGCGAGCTGATCGCGATAGTCGGTCACGTCGGCTCCGGAAAGTCCAGCTTGCTAAATGTCATAATCAAAGAACTGCCACTCACGGCTGGTTCGATTCAGGTGCGTTGAATACAATCTCCCACGCAGTATACATATAGCCTCGCATCAGCGATGTGACACACTGTCATTGTTTTTTTTTTTTTCAACAAGTATCGCTCATCGGTAATTAATTTGGGTTATCTCAACTGAACTGATATGTATCGACGAGTTTCGAGATTTATGTAATTCAAAGTTCAATAATCCGTGAAAGAAAGATAAATACGGCGGCGTATTATACACTGTTTGTCGATAGAGATTTTGGCGCGCGAGTTTTGTAAGCCGCGTTACTCAAAATATTGCGTACCCGCACGCGCTTTGCAATAATAAATATTTATCATATGCAGCTGTTCGTACGAGTGCGCACACGGCATACTTTTTGCGTCACGATGTTCGTTATAATTTACGGGACGTTATTTGTGAAATTATCGTCTCATTGTGCTAAAGATTTAAAGCACGAATTATACAGAACAGACACCCCATAGCTCATTGAAAAATGTGATTGTAAAAAGCCAATGTTACAATAATTGTTTGTTGGTCGCAGGTCAACGGTCAGATCGCCTATGCGTCCCAAGAGCCATGGCTGTTCGCCGGCTCGGTCAGGCAAAACATTCTCTTCGGCCGCGATATGGACCAGGACAGATACGATCAGGTGATCAAGGTGTGCCAGCTCAAGCGCGACCTGCGGCTGCTGCCTTACGGCGATAAAACGATTGTCGGCGAGCGAGGCATCAGTCTCTCGGGAGGACAACGTGCCAGGTAAGAATTATACACCATTGCAACGAGATTACACACAATGGCCCATGTGAAAGTGCACGCGGATGCGTTTCGGGTTTTCGTTCGTTTTTCGACAGATCGCGGACATTTTTTGCTCTGCAAAATCATCGACGTACTTTCGAAAATTCAATTTCTCCGTAGCAGCAACAGTTATTGCGGTTGCAGCACTTTCACCCTAGAGCCATCCTCGAAATACAGTCCCGAAGAATGAGATTTAACAATTATTTTCAGAATTAATTTGGCGAGAGCTGTGTACTCGGACTCGCCGATTTATGTGTTCGACGATCCCCTCAGTGCCGTTGACGCCCACGTCGGTAAACACATGTTCGACGAGTGCATATCCAGGTACTTGAGGCGCAAGACTCGAGTCTTGGTTACCCATCAGATACAGTATCTTAATACCGTAGACAGAATCATCGTGCTCAAGGATAATCACATCCATGCCGAAGGGTAAACATCTCGATTATTATGAAATTTAAAAAATTCAAGACAAAAATGAAATAATTAAATATGAATTTCAGAACATTCTCGGAATTGGTGGCCAAAGGTGTCGACTTTGGTCGGCTACTCGAAGAGCAGAACAAGGAAGACGACGCCAACTCGGTGAACACCAGCCGTGGACCGTCGCGCCAAGGCAGCATCACGTCCCTGTCGTCGTTCCTGACCGACAACAACATGTCGATCGATGATCCGAATGAGGAGGCCGAGCAGAGAGGCTCGGGCACCGTCGGCGGATGGGTCTACAAGGGCTACTTCCGCGCCGGTGGCAACTGGTGCGCCATCATCACCGTATTCCTGCTCTGCGTCCTCGCTCAATTCTTCGCCAGTTGCGGCGACTTCTTCATCGCCGAATGGGTCAAATGGGAAGAAAAATCATACGTAAGTTTATATTCTTTCGTTAAATTATGTAGTTTTAAAAGTAGGCCAATACTAGATCGTTCGCTTACGATGGTTCAACGTTATTGCAAAAGAGCAGCGAGCGTAGTTTACTGGCGAAAGATAGACGCGAATCATGACCTAGACCGATTTCTGCATTTTTACGCAGAAGCCGTCGATCAGTAATTTTTATTTCCCTACACATAACAAATCGCTACATGATTTTTCTTTTAAAATAGAAATTAATTCTAAAATGCCTCGATACATATTCAACGTAATAAGTCGAAGCGCAAAAAATCATCACTGCTGCATACTCTTTTGTCGTCTTCCGCTTTGAGATTATGAAATAATGATTTCCTTTAACATGTCCACACGAGGAAGCGTCGCTACAGACGATGCATTTTTTGAAAAAAGATCAAATTAAAGTTAATATTTTCAAAATTGTTCTGACAACATGCATCGCATGATAAAAATGAGTTTTTAAGACAATTATTGTATCGTGTATGACGGTCTTGTTCATCGCTTTATTTTTTCAACGATTATGTACTAGAGCCGCAGAGCTCTGATAATAAAATTCTAATATTATTCGTTCGAGCGCATATAGCGGTTTAAGTCTGACCTAGTTTTGTATTTACATACATTATCGTCCGTCGTAATGGTATGAATTATTTGACATTTTGCATTCATGAAAATTTTTCTCACTCAATTATCGCATAAAGTTTCTTCGATCGCAGTCACACACACGCACCGCATTCAAAAAAATTTTTTCGTCATCGTTGTATTAATTTCGTCTTATTTCTCTCACACTCGCAGATCAATGCAACGCCGGGAATGCCCGTAAACGAAGCCGACTGGAAGGGTCTGATCAGCCGCGAGACCTGCATCTACATCTACACGGCGATAACCGTGCTGACGATCGTCGTGACCCTGGTGCGCTCCGCGGCCTTCTTCAACATGTGCATGCGCGCCTCGCGCAATCTCCACGACGGCATGTTCATGTCCATCAGTCGGGCCACTATGCGCTTCTTCAACAACAACACGTCCGGCCGCATCCTCAATCGCTTCTCCAAGGACATGGGCGCCGTCGACGAGCTGCTGCCCATCGCGCTCATCGACTGTCTGCAGATCGGCCTCACCCTCCTGGGTATCATCGTCGTGGTGGGCATCTCCAATTATTACCTGCTCATACCGACCGTCATCATTAGCGTCGTGTTCTATTACCTCCGTGTGTTCTACATCGCGACCGGCAGAAGCGTCAAGCGTTTGGAGGGCACCAGTGAGTATATGTTTCTATACACACCGCTTATCGTTTAGATACACAATGAGAATTTCTTTTTCGATAAAATATTTGCGTCGCGTCGATCGTTGCGTAACGCGCCAAGATCGTGAATATTATTTAATAGTTATTTGGGTATCTGGAGGCATTGAAAGCACAAATTACGCTAAGCAAAGATCGGAGGGGTAATCAATCACGTTAATTGACTGATGTTAAAGCTTATTCTCAACTCAATAATCGATGACCTTTGAATTATGCGTAGCAAATACAAATCGCAGCTCGTTAATTATTATTTCTATCCCACACACGTAATATTGCACTCAATTTCATAATGCTCGCCAGAATTATTAATAAAATTTCTCTGAATTTCAGCCCGATCGCCGGTATTCGCCCACTTGAACGCCAGTATGCAAGGACTCGCCACGATACGCTCTTTCGACGCCGACGAGACTCTCATCAAGGAATTCGATCATCATCAGGATCTGCACTCGTCGGCCTGGTTCATCTTCATCGCCACCTCGCGCGCCTTCGGTTTCTATCTCGATGTCTTTTGCATCATCTACATCATTTTCGTGGTGATGAGTTTCTTCGTCATGGGCCCGGATAACAAGCCCGACGGTGGCTCCGTCGGCTTGGCCATTACACAAAGTATCGGTCTGACCGGTATGTTCCAGTGGGGCATGAGACAGAGCGCCGAGCTGGAGAATCAAATGACCTCGGTTGAACGTATATTGGAATACAGGTACCGTGTTTGAGCGACTTGCATTTATTTTCTCGTACGAAAAAAGAGAGAGAAAAGATTTTTAACTGTACCAATTTTTTTACAGTAAATTGCCGAGTGAACCTGCACTGGAGAGCCAACCAGATAAGAAGCCCGCAGAGGATTGGCCTAGAGAGGGTAGAATTGAATTCAAAAACGTCTTCTTGCGTTACTCGCCGCTGGACCCGCCGGTTTTGAAAAATCTTAACTTTACCATTCAGCCAAGAGAAAAAATTGGTATTGTCGGACGCACTGGCGCTGGAAAATCGTCCCTCATTCAATCGCTATTTAGGTAAACTTTTTTTGTCAATGTCCATCGTAATTTGCGATTTTTTTGTCGTCAAAACGACAAAACGTTTTGTTTCTCGTCAAAATTCATCAAAATTTGAATTCATTTACAGATTAGCCGAAGTACAAGGTAACATCGAGATCGATGGTGTCGAGACCGGTGAAATCGGTCTGCACGATCTTCGCGGTATAGTCTCGATCATCCCGCAAGAGCCTTTCCTCTTCTCCGGTACATTGCGCAAAAATCTCGATCCGTTCGACTCTTACGAGGATGCCGTTTTATGGCAAGCCCTCGAGGAGGTCGAGCTCAAAGAAATGGGCTTGAACGCTCACATAAACGAGGGTGGCAGCAACCTCAGCGTCGGCCAGAGGCAACTGGTCTGTCTCGCTCGGGCAATTGTCAAGAACAATCCGATCCTCGTACTCGACGAAGCTACCGCTAATGTGGATCCCAGAACCGATGAACTCATTCAGAAGACAATTAGAACCAAGTTCGAGATGTGCACGGTGCTTACGATAGCTCACAGACTGAATACCGTCATGGACAGCGACAGAATACTCGTTATGGATGCTGGAACTCCTGTGGTAAGCAGTCGATCAATATTGATCAATCATTCGATGAATTCTAGTAATGAATTATTAATTTATTTCTCATCAATTTCTTCACGCAGGAATTTGACCATCCATACATATTGCTTCAAAAAGAAAATGGTCATCTGAAGAACATGGTCAAGGAGACTGGTCCAGCGATGGCCGAAGCATTACACACCGTGGCTGAGAGAGCCTACAATGGTTCAAACACAGACGACAATACAAATCTCTGAAGTGTGAAATTGTACGCACGCGTGCATATTTTACGTGGATCATTTATTTAATCATCGTCCATGATTTTCACAATTTTCGTGCGCCTCCAGTATTCACCATACCAGTACTCGATTGAGCTTCAATACTCGGCGCGCAGAGTCCAGTATGTAAGCGAATAATCGCGGACGAATTTTTTTTCTTAACAATCGCAGAGCCTTGAAATTCGAAAGACGGGCACAGTATTAATTTGTGGAATAGATTTTTTTACGTCTTGTATGCCGTGATACGTAGTGTCGTATTCGTTTCACTATTCGTTGTTTGTTTTTCAACACATAGATTTCTTTTGCTAATTAATAAAAGTTTAACTATCCATTTTCATATACGTTTGTGTGCGTTGTTGACGTCGAAGATACTTAATTGTGGCTCAAGTGACTTTTTGTATGTCTTCGATTCAACCAATGATCAAATTGAGAAAGAGAGAGAGTTAAAAATGGTTTGTTTAGTGATGGACGTATGTATGTGTCTATGCAACTATTTTTGTAAAATTTAGGAATATACTTAATTGAATTGTAACACAAAGACCACTTACATCAATAATGTTCGGTGCTTTTTTGATGGTGCGTACATTTCATCATTAATCATATATAAGAAAATAAGCAGGAGCTTGTGTTTACATATTTTTAGAATGAATTTTTTAGAGCTCGCTCCCATACAGTAAATAAAATACAAAAAAATTGACAATGAGCTGCCCCTGACTAGATTTAACGTGCTTATATGTGTTTGATACTTAAGATTTACAATGTACCATAATTGTGATTCAAGCCAATAAAATGTATAATATGTATGTGAAGGTGCTCAGTTTTGAGTAAATGAAGACGTTCCTAAGTACATTTTAAATTAACAAAAACATATTGAGGCAATCAACTCAGCTATAATTTCTTAAAAATCTTTGTTTTTTAGGATAAAATATCAAATATATGTGCGAAATTATGTACTGTATAGTTTTTAATGTTATGTGTTATTGCCATTATTATTGTAATTATATTTATTGTTATTAGATAATTGTATATACACTTACCGTGATAGTCTATGTGTATGGGAGTGAGTGTCTTAAGTACAAGTGCCTATATACATGAACATAATTAAATGGAAAAAATACTATTTCTACAATGTTTGATAATACTATATTTAATTACAACCACGCATAAAAAAACAGCAAATGAAATTACGGTTCCATAACAAATTTTTTATACTGTACTATAGAAATAATATTTAAAGCCAAATAAAATTCAAATAAAACAAAATTGATAATAGAAATTAAATTATTTACTTCACACATTTTTTATTCTTGATAGAAACAGCTTCGCGATGAGCTCAAAAATCGATCGAGCGAAATTTATAAATGCAGCGCGTCACTTCAGCAAATGAACTAATAATTCAGGATATAATAATTGAGATTTAGATATTTCAATTAATTGAAGTTTAATTGATTCATTTAGAATGTTTTTCAACATACAGAGAAATTGTGCATTAAAATGTAAATTATAAATAGTAAGTATTATTTTTATTATAAAAACAGTGAAGATTAAAAAATTCAAGTTAACAAAGTATCACTTGATTACACCAATAAAATTAAGAATTTAAAGGGTTCTGGACGTTAAAAAAAATTAAAATGTTTTCTATTCAAGCTTACAAATTAAACTTAAATTTACATAAATTAGGTTTAAGTATTATTCCAACATATTGGCTTTTTTAAAGCTAACCAGCAATATATGATAAAATTATTTTAAATTTATAAGACCACGGTTCTATGAAAAATGATTTTTTGATGAACACACGTTTTCAAAAGGCGGAATAAAACCATAAAACTTATCAAAAATCTTAATAAGCATTTGGAATAACATAGATCTAGCTATACTAGGTTGTGGTAGTACATCAACTATTTTATTCATCATGCCAGTAACAGTTTGTATTAATTTTTTATCAATTGAATATATGTCATGAAAAATTTTTTCTTTCAATGGAGTAATTTCCATTATAGAAAACAATTCTTTGGCATACTTTTTTGGCTTAGATTTCATTAGATTATCCAAAAATACTTCATTTAATTCTGGTAAGATAAAGAGAGGCCAATCTTTCTTACAAGCAATGCAATGACACACAAAATTTGAATTTTTTTTTCTTCTATGGATCAATGGAGACTCAAAAAAGTACTTATTGTATGAATCTAAAAGCTATATAACAATTTAATAATATGATATGTAGCAAATTTTAAAAGTAATAATAACCATGAATATCAATGGGTACCTGAGTTCCACTAGCAATTGGTTCCATGGCATAAAAGACATAATTCATTTCATCTGTAAAACATCTTCGAATATTTGGTGTACAACTATGATTGGTCATACTACTGATAAGTCCCATGCAAATTCCTCTGAATTTTTCATCTGAGGGATCATGATGTTTAAAACTATTTTCTTCAAATGTATCTGATATCTAATGAATAGAGAAATAAAAAGCAATTCAAATTAGATCAAATTATGAAATAGATTAAATTGAATGTAAAAACATATTTTCCTTACAGTATGATAATTAACAGAACCTATTTTTACCAATCTCAAGAGCAAAGATCCAATGAAAAGAAAATCTTCATTTTTTATAAAATCATTGTATTGCATATCTTTTTCAGAGAAAAAAGATGTATACTTCGCCATACAAATCAATGCTTTAACTGTAAACACGATTGAAAGTAAATTTCGATGCACAGGTTCGTTATAACACAAACCCATCAGTTTATTGAATAAGTCAATTCTTGGTTTAGATCTGTCATTAACTATTTCTACTGCAAAAGATTCAATGAAAACCAAATAAATTTAATTACTTCAGAAAATTGGAATACTTTTAATAGTCATATTTACCTTGATCATTTTTAGAAATTTTCAGTTTAGATCTAAGCTCATCGATCGTTTCATAATCTTTCTTCAATGATATTATAAATTTAAGATTTGTGTGAATCAATACAGGAATAATTGGGTCACATAGAATAAGATAAGGTGTTATTGAGCAATCAATGTGATGATATTCTTCCCAGGCCTTATTTTTACATTTTAAAGAACAAAATATATAATCATGACATGTTTCGCATGGAATTCCAGTCCATGCAACTGCTAAACAATAGGAGCAGAATATAAATTGATTGGAAAAGTGTGGCCCGATCAAAGAAGGTTTTTCTACTAGCACTATATCGCCTGCTTTAAAATTAGTTTTGGCAAATAGACCTCTGCCCATACTTTCAGTTTGTTTTATTTCAACAAAATCAAATGGATCAACTTTTTCTCTGTCAACTATAATTTTACTGTAATATTCTTTTTCTTGTAAGAATTTTTGATTATTAGGTTTGAATTGCTTTATTGACGCTACAGCAGATTTTGCTTTCCTAATAATATTTGATATTTGGTTTGTATCTTCTATAGATAACTTTGAATTCTTAAAAATTTGATCAATATCTTTTAATACATCATTTTTCATTGAAGAACCAAGAGCAGCAAGACATTTGGCTTTTTGGCAATATAGTTTCAATTTCATCTTGGTTGAATCTGTCAATTGTAAAGCTTTATCTAAACTATCTATAGCCTCATTATATTTATTGACATGCATCAATAAATATGCTCTATTACTGTAAGCAAACATCAATTCTTCAGATTCACTAGGAGCATAAGTTATGCTTTTGTTATAAAAATACAGAATCAATCTATGGTCTTCCTTTGTATGTTTTTTCTTGATATATATATCATTGCCTGCCTTTCGAGCTTTGACAGATTCTTCTGCACTTTTTATTTGATACTTTATGTCTAAGCCAAGCGCAAAATTTTTCATTGTAGGTTCAGACAAAGCGTCAATTATGGCTGTACGTTCGGCGTCCATAATACTAAGTTAATTTAAATTTATAAACCATACATGAGACTAATTTGAAACTTAAGGATTATTAAACATTAATTGTACCTTGTTGAAGACGATAGTCAGCGGCCTATAATTGTATTTGTGGAGGATGAATTGATCAATTGCTACTATTTCGTGTCTGACTCTCACTACGGCCAATCGAACAATGATCATTATTGGGAATGCCGCATTAAAAAAATTGCAATGAGAACGCGCGCTGGGATCTCAAACACGCAGGTTTTCCCAGACTCTTTTGTTTGTTTGCGAATTCACGACCCGCTACTGCCAACAGCCAGCGTCACCGGCTTGGTGGCCGTGTGCGGAATGCGGATGCACTTTTGGGATGCTTCCGTTGGCAATGCTGTCGAATAAATATCGGTTAACTGAGTACTGACAGACGACGCGTGAAACCAAGTTCTTTTAGTTTGATCTGATTCGCCGGGCTCCCTCGATCTGAATAACGAGGCCGTCATGCGCACATGTACACTAGGTGTAAAACGATTCGTTTCCCGTCAGAAAACGTGAACACACGCAGGGCCGCCTGCGTGTATAACATACGCGGCGACAATAACAATAGTACACGGGTCAGCATAGGCAGAGCCCCTCGTTCGCTGTATTTACGCTTTCTGACGGGAAAAGAATCGTTTTACACCTAGTGTACGCGGATGACAGCCAAGCCACGATATGTTTCTCCAATCTTGACAACATTACACCGCAATTTGATTGAACTCCTTTTTTAATACTTGTATGTTTCAACTAAGAGAAATCTAATATAATATCGGTTTATATAGTATTTATCAAGCATCAATGTTTTATCGATATTTTTATTTTTATGCGATTTTCGTACTAAACACGAAGATACTCAATTTTAATTTCATAAGTGCCTTCAAGATACTCAACCCCAAGACTATACATGTTTGAGTCAAAATATCCAGTGTAACATGTTTTGGGGGAAGTCCTTAACCAATGTATTTGCGGCGGCTCAAGAATAATCAGGAAAACATACACATGAAGCCATTTTTGCAAAATCTTCCCTATTAGTGACAATTAATAGATAATGAAAAAATGTATGAACAATTACATAATAATAAATTTATCTATCAGAAATTTTTTATATGTATTTATACATAACTCCGATATCTCAAATAGTTTCTTATACTTAATCATTTTAATTTTTATTAACAATCATAACATCATGTGGCAGTTTCACGCTGGTTTCAGTCGGAAAATTGTCATTATGGAAATTTTTTTTACTCATTTTCTGATACAGAGTTGTTGTACCGTTAACCATAATTTCAAACGATACAATAATAGAGTTTTGACCATTCAGCATGACAAGTGAGTGCCTAATTTGTATAATGTCATAGAATTTTCAGAAGCGATTCAGAGAATTGTTACCATCTAAATCACTAAATGCATATCTACATGGCTTCTGTTACTCAAAATAAAGATATTACTTAAAATTAGTTAATTATTTTTAAGATAGAAACATATATCAAGTCTCTAAATTCAACTTACCATTTCAGCAAATAAACATAATTTAAAATAAAACTAAAACCAATTAAATATAAAATCCCAGTTTACACAAAGAAATTTTGCACAAAAAATTTAACTTATTAATACTAAGTATGATTTTCATTAAAAAATCATTGAAGATTGAAATGTTTAAGTTAACAAAATATGATCTGATTACACCAATAAAATTAAGAATTTAAAGGTTTCTAGATATTACAAAAAAATCAGAATGTTTTCTTTTTAAACTTATAAATTAAACTTAAGTTTATATAAACTAGATTAAGTAATACTCTATTGTATTGGTTTTTTTAAAGCTAACCAGCAACAGGTGATAAATATTTCTTAAAATTAATAGATCTTCTGGCCTATGAGAAATGATTTTTAAAATGAGCAAAAGTTTTCAAAGGGTACTGCAAGACCATAATACTTCTCATAAATAGCCTCAAGAGCTTGAAGTAAAATACATCTAGTTATACTAGGTTGTGGTAGTATATCAACTATTTCATCTATGTGATCGACCACAGTTTGTAATAAATTTTTATCAATTAAATATTTTTTATGAAAAATCGTATCTAATAATGGATAGATTTTCATCACAAAACTTATTTCCGTATGATATATTGATTTCATTTTTTGAGTCATGAATGCTCTATCTACCAGTGGTGGTACTAAAACAGGAGGCCAATCTTCCTCACAAGCAATGCATTGACACACAAAATTTAGTTGGTTTTTTCTTCTATGCATCAATGGAGATGTATAAAAGTAGTCTTTGTATGCATCTAAAAGCTATAAAAAATTTAATAATATATGTAGCAAATTTAAAAAAAAATTTTCATAAAAATGAATATCAATGAGTACCTGAGTTCCACTAGCAATTGGTTCCAAGGCATAAAAAATATACTTCATATCTTCTGAAAAACATCTTCTAATATTTGGTACACAACTGTGATTGGTCATACTACTGATAAGTCCCACACAAGATCCTCTACTTCTATTGATTCTTCCAACTTTGATATCAAGACATTGAGAAGTAGTTACTTCAGCTATATCTGATATCTGATGATTAGAAAAATGAAAAAAAATAAAGATCTGGATTGAATCATCAAGTAGATTGAGAAAAATGAAACTTGAAAAATGGTTTTCCTTACATCATGACTATTGACACAATTTATTTTTACCAATCTTAAAAGCAAAGATCCAATAAACATAAAATCTTCATTTGTTGAAAAATCTTCGTATTGCATATCTTTTAATTTGTCAGAAAAAAAAGTTGAATACTTCACCATAAAAATCAATATTTTAACAGTATGTATGGTTACCCGAGTACTATAATCCAATGCTAAGTTATGAGATAAACTCATCAGTTTATTAAATAAATCAATTTTTTGTTCAGGTTTGTCATTAACTATTTTAACTATTAAAGATTCAATAAAAACCAGGTAAATTGAATTATTTAAGGAAATTTAAATAATTTTAAAAGTATATTTTATTTTTACCTTGATTGTTTTTAGAAAATATCAGTTTGGATTTAAGCTCATCAATTGCTTTGTTATCTTTTATTAATGATATTATAAATTTGAGACTCATGAAAATATAATCTGGAATTTCTGAGTCACACAGCAGAAGATGTGGTGTTAATGAGCATTCCATGTGATGATACTCTTTCCATGCCTTGTTTTTACATTTTAAAGAACAAAATATATAATCATGACATGTTTCGCATGGAATTCCGGTCCATGCAACTGCTAAACACTGAGAGCAGAATACAAATTGATTGGAAAAGTTTGGCCCAATTAAACAAGGTTTTTCTACTAATACTAAATCACCCGTTTTAAAATCTGTTTTAGCATATAGACCTCTGCCCATATTTTCAGTTTGTTTTATTTCAACAAAATCAAATGGATCAACTTTTTCT
Organism: Trichogramma dendrolimi; assembly: GCA_034770305.1. Taxonomy (NCBI): domain Eukaryota; kingdom Metazoa; phylum Arthropoda; class Insecta; order Hymenoptera; family Trichogrammatidae; genus Trichogramma; species Trichogramma dendrolimi. Next base: position 7,524,497 of record JAPMIB010000001.1, read on the forward strand.
CTATCAATAATGATTTTATCACACTCTTTTTTTTCCTGCAAGAACTTTTGATTAGGTTTGAACTGCTTCATTGATGCTACAGAAGATTTTGCTTTCCCAATAATATTTGATATTTGGTTTGTATCTTCTATAGATAACTTTGAATTCTTAAAAATTTGATCAATATCTTTTAATACATCATCTTTCATTGAAGAACCAAGAGCAGCAAGACATTTGGCTTTTTGGCAATATAGTTTCAATTTCATCTTGGTTGAATCTGTCAATTGTAAAGCTTTATCTAAACTATCTATAGCCTCATTATATTTATTGACATGCATCAATAAATATGCTCTATTACTGTAAGCAAACATCAATTCTTCAGATTCACTGGGAGCATAAGCTATGCTTTTGTTATAAAAATACAGAATCATTTTATGATCTTCGTCTGTGTGCTCTTTCTTGATAAATATATCATTGCCTGCCTTTCGAGCTTTGACAGATTCTTCTGCACTTTTTATTTGATACTTTATGTCTAAGCCAAGCGCAAAATTTTTCATTGTAGGTTCAGACAAAGCGTCAATTATGGCTGTACGTTCGGCGTCCATAATACTAACTAAATAAATTATCGATGAAATTCACAAACAAAGATTAGTTAATATCTATCATTTTTACCTTGTATAGAACGAAGAAAAGAAACCTAGTGTAGGAGGAGAAGATGAATTAAAATAATTTCTAAGTGCAGCAATAGTGTCCAACACCTACTACGATTTACTGTAGAGTTAATTCATTAATCTTAACTTCGCAGGTTTTCCCAGACGAGATTCTTTTGTTTGTTCGCGAATTCGCGACCCGCAACTGCAAACAGCTGGTGCCACCGGCTTGGTATGCGGCTTATCGATGCACTTTTGGGATGCTTCCGTTGGCAATGCTGTCGAATAAATATCGGTTAACTGACGGGCGAAGTGCAAAGTTCAGAGTTTTAAACTTCAGTTTGATATCTGAATAACGAGCCGTCAGGCGCACATTAACAAGCATCAATGTTTTTACCGATATTTAATGAACACGAAAATACTCAATTTTAATTTCATAAGCACCTTCAAGGCACCCTGCCGCAAGACTATACATATTTGAGTCAAAATATCCAGTGTACCATTTTTTGGAGGAAGTCTTTTACTAATGTATTGGCAGTTGTTTTTTCAATAAAAAATACACAAGTTTTTGTTTTGCGATTAATTATTTTTATTTAATATTTTACTGAATTGATACACAAATGATATCAAAAATAATATAAAAGATAGAAAATTAATATACATTTTAGCTTCTTAAGTGGTAATACACTATAAAGACGTAAGTATTCAGATGAATTACTTGATGAAATTTTCAAGTAAAAAAAGTAATTAGATTATAATTTAACATAAGTATTTACAATTAAAAATAAGACATTGGTTTTACATCGGAGAACTTAAAAGATCGATACACAATTTAAAATAATTAAACTGAACAGAGAAAATAACTCAAATTATAATGTGATGAATTATGATTTTATTATACTATGCCTTCTATACTATTCGACTCGCAGTAATGCACAAAGCATAGTTCATACGATATTCCCTCCATTAAATTGTATTCGATTGGATTATTTGAAAAATTACAAAGTCTAGTCAGAGTGAAATTTTTATAGAATGAATCTCTTTCATTCAAGTCGAGTATTAATATAACCACGAGTCAAACACACACTAGTCATTGTAATACTGAGAGTAAAGAAATTATTCTGTGTATGCATCGTAATCAAAAAATGAAGCTTAGTGCAACTTAAGATGCAAATCTCGCACTTTGCGACTAAGTGATACCACCACGAGATTCGAAGTGAGAAGAAGCTTAGCTCTTTAATGACACGTTTTCATAATAGTTTAATTTAAAGATAATTATTATTATCTTTAAAACTTAAAAAAACTTAATAATAGTAAAAAAACACCCATCTCAGAAATAATCAAAAACACATACACATGAAGACATTCTTGCAAACTCTTCCCCGTTGGTGAAAATTAATAGATAATGAAAAAGTACATGAGCAATTACACAATAAGACAATTATGTATCAGACATTTTCTATATGTATTTACACTACTCCGGTATCTCGAATAGTTCCTTATTCTTAAACATTCTAATTTTATCAACAACCAATAACATTATGTGGCAGCTTTACGCTGGTTTCAGACGGAAAATTTTACTCAATTTCTGGTAAAGAATTGTACATTTTCCATTAAACATCATTTAAAATGAAACAACAATAGTATAATAGAGTTTTGACAATTCAACATGACAAGTGAGTACCTAATTTTAATAATATAGAACTTTGAGACAAGATTCAGAGAATAGTTTTCATCTAAATCACTAAATGCATATCTACAACGCTTCGATTATTTAAAATAAAGATATTATTTAAAATTAGTACATTATTTTTAGGATCAAAACATATTCGAGACTATAATTAACGTTTGTTTTATGTACAAAATAAACAAATTTTTATATTACATTCAAATGTCTTTAGGAAGACTTTTTGGCTATTTAACTTTCCGAAAACAAAGATAAGATATTGACGCAATAATTTTATTTACAAAAATTATTTTCAACATAAAAATAGTAAAGACTTTTGAGAACTCTACGATTTTTATAACGAAAATTTAACCTACTGAATAAATATCTTACTTTTTTTTAAGTTTATAATTGAAAGAATAGTGTGAAAAATGTTGCCCCGTCTCTACATTTGGTATATCTTTATGCAGACTATACACTTAAATTAAAAATTCACTAAAGCAATATTCATTCAACACTCAACTTTACGACTGATTCATATTCTATTCACTGGTTTTTAGTATAATAAATAACTTAATTTTATATTTACAACTGACTTGACTAAGCATGTAATTTTCTTTCAAAATTAAAAAAAAAACATTCTTTTTTCATTCTGAATTATATGCGAATGAATTTGAAGAAAAAATTCACGCATAGTCTTTTAATTCCTTGATTTTAATTTTAACTAATAATATCACACATTTTTATAGTGTGATACCTTGTCGTTTTAGGCCAAGTGCAGTTCGTATACAGTCTTATGATAGGTTGAAAAGTGTATAAAAAATGAAACTAAATCGTCATAGCCTGTTTGAATGTTTTTCGATCACACTGTCCCTATAGAAACTAAAAATCGACTCGCACGAACGTACACGCGAAAGGCTCTCGCTTCGAAGAAGAAGCCTGGCAGCAGCAGCAGCCTCACACCCATTCGTAGCAGCTGCTGCCGCCGCCGCTGTCGTCGGGAGGCGCGTGCTCGTTCTAGACGAGTATCTGCTGGCTCTCGCTCGACCGGCTGGTCGGCAAGTGGACGCGGGCAGGCTCGGCGTTGCACGCCTGTACGACCACGGTGGGCATGGTGTTGAGCATGGCCAGGCTCTCGTGACTAGGAACGCACATGGTCGGCATGGCCAGTCGAATTCGCGGCCAGAATTTACGCTGGTTCGACCAGGGTACGACCGTGACGTTGTCCGGCAGGGCAGTTTGCTGCTTCTCGGTGGTGATCTGGCAGCCGGTGGTGCTGTTCTTGCGCACGCTGACCAAGTTGGCCGGTGGATCTTTGCGAGCGATCACGATCGTGGGTACGGGCAGGTTGGAGAACTGTTTCAGCGCACCGCTGAAGCTCGATTCGGTCCATCCGGAGTTGATAGAATCTGGACTGACGATCAGTATGACGCGACGGACGTTCGACACGTGCGGATTGATCTCCAAGCTCCCTGCAAAAGAAACACATGAACATAAACATTAATATTACATTTTCACGTCGTTATTAACGCTCCGAGAAATCTGCCACGCGTGTACGAGTTCTCAATGCGAGCGTAAAAACACAGGCATATACATATATGTGAGTGTGCGGCCTCAAGCCGTGCATGTCAAAACGAAGAGCGGAAATATAGGCGTGCGCGCGCGAGTGCAAAACGTTTCCGCGAAACGATCGTTCATTCAATCATTGGCCTATACGCGAAGGTGTCGGGCGTTAAAAGAGAAAACATTTATTTTCTTCCATGCCCCGACGAATGACGTCGCGCCCGCGCGGAGGAGGTGCGCATACGTATACGCGCGAGTGCGCTCATTGTTGAGTAATTTTGTATTGTGTGCGCGCGGCGTCGAAATCACGAGTGTGTCGCGAGCTTGTTCGCTTTTCTCGTCCGCGTCATTTTTATTTTTCATTTTTCGTCGCGCATAGATTTTAATTTTTACGAGGCGCAATGACAACTTACAGTGCTGGGTGAGATGCGTGAGCTCCAGAGTTATGCACTTGTACTTGTACTTGAATTCGAGAGTGGGTATTATGTTGTTGGTGGCTAAATCCGAGTCTTTTTCATGGAAGCAAACTATAGCGTCGAAGTCCTTTCCATCTGCGAAATTGAAAACAAATTTGTTAATACTACACGTAAAAAATTGCATCAGTGGAATCGATCGAATTTTTTCTTACCATTTTCGCAGCGTCGCCTGACAAAGTCCCGGCAAAAAAGAGCCATCGACATCCAGCAGCGCACGTAGAGAGCGATCAGAGAGAACAGAATGAAGACCACGAGGATCGTGAAGAGCAAAGGCTTGCGCCATAAGAGTTCCGGTGTGTTGACTCCAAAAACGACTGGTCCTGTAACGATAACGGAGAAATGCGTTAGATAAATTTTTCCTCTTAATCGCAAGATGGAATCATGTTGAAAAACGATGGAATTTCAAGAAAATTGAAACTTACTCGAACGATAGATGTTAGCAACGAGCAGAACCTCTTCATCGATGCCGTTGCTGATTTCGCATACGTATTCGCCGTAATCCATGGCCGATACGCTCTCGATCACCAGGTAGGAGCCTACCACTTGCTTGTCATCTCTGAAACAGCGAAAAGAACGAATGAATGAGATTTTGAATCTTCAATCGAGTCTCGATTTAAAATTACACGAACGCTCGGCATCGCGTATGCCGCCGCGCGGGCCTCATATCAATCGATGCTTCAGCGAATTTCTATAATTGAAAGCACATTATATATAGTACGAGTTGGAGTGGTGGTGCACACATTGAAAAGTCAAAGGGTCAAGCCTCGCTTTATCGAGAGCACTTGGGCGCGCTCGCACACAGGCTAGAGTTTCAAGTTCTCTGAGCTGCACTTGGCGAGTTTAATAATAGAGCATCCAGTCCCGAGAACGTGGCGGTACTCGATTTCGACGAACTTGGTCGCGCGACACTGCGCCGCGGCACGGCACACGATGCGGCTACAGAGAGAAAGAGAGAGAGAGAGAAGTGCAGTAGTACTAGCATAGCGATTCGCGCGCAACAGCGGCCGCCGTTCATCAAGAGAACCATATTAACGGATGGAAAAAAGGAGGAAGCAGAATGTTTCGTCCGATAACGGAACGAGAAGAAGAAGAAGGAGCCTCTTCTAGTGGCCCGCAGCAGGGCTGGGGCTCGATTGCACTTCTAATGCATAATATTTTGTTCTCAAGGAACGTGATTCAATGCTTGACTTGTTACTTAGGAGCATGTATAGAGCTGCGGCAGTTTATATAATGTGACAAAGAAGTTCCTGAAACGCTGTATATATAAAATATAATAGTGCAACAAAGTAGTCGAGAAAAATAACGTATGATTTGACCTTGTCGCGTTGCTACTCCGTTGTGCTCGCCCATAAATGAATGCGACAGCGACAGCAGCAGCAGAAGTAGTAACAGTAGGAAAAAAAGTAAAAGTGTTGTCGCTCATATTTTTTCCATATAACGGCGAGAGGATCGATCTCTTTATCAACGCGCTACGAGGCAGTTTTATGCGCGCGCTTATCTTCGCATAGATCGACAAAGAGTTTGGAAATATTTCGCGGTTCAAAAAACTATACGCCAGCTTTAAAGGAATGCATAATTAATAACGATCGCTGATGAGCCGGGCACGACGCGCAATATGTAGATCGGATTACAGCGCGAAGAAAAAAGTGTGAATCAGTTGTGAGTAGGCGCAACTGGCTGAATAACGACCTAGCGAATTCGTAATTAATCCATTCCCACGAACGTTCATTTCTTCTTTATTTTATTTTTTTTTCATCTTGCGGCTACGTCTTCCTTTTTCTGCGCGTTTTGCTCATCAGAGCGTGTATGAACAATTTTCATTGCAAAAAGATTCAACTTTAATGCGAAGTATTAAGCGGATCGCCTCTGCTTTGGCTTTAAAATTATTCACTTTTAATGATATTTACAAGGAAAATATGAAGGTGATTCGCCGAACGCGAATCGGATACGTACGACAGCTCGTACGCTCTATATATATCTATAGCTTCTCCCAAAGACGAATGAATATTGCAATTGCCGCGGCGAAGGCGAGAATCTTGCCTCATTAAAAGCCCTATAACATTTTTTCGACGCTTTCTCACGCGAATCGCGTCTATTCTGTAAAATCAAGGCGAAAGCTCGGCTATTCTTCGGCTATTAGCTATATATTTTTTTTCAATGACTCGCTCCGATTGTTTTTTGGCGTGAGAGACTGCGACGACGGCCACAACGTCGAAGGCGGCTTCGCTCTGACAAGTGCACACGTGCTCTTATATACTAATAGTGGTTGTGCGCAATATCGTTACCGAGAAAAGTCACTATTACACGCATTGGAGACCAGATAAATTTTCGCTTTGTTCGCCACAGCTCGATACAACAATTTCAATGGCGTTGATTCACTTTACTATTTTGTAAGATTTCGGAATCAAGTTTACCCACGTCGAGTGCGTACGCGAATTACCCCCGCTGATTGGCAAATCAAGTATATATGGTGTTGTACGAAGTTGTATGAATGAAGTTTCGGTGAAAAGCCCCAACAATGTGAGCTTTTCCAATTTTCGAGCTGTTTGTTCGTTATACACACACACACATACGAAAGTAAATAGCGAGGCTAATGAGAAGAGTTTTTTTTCTATTAAACATCGTGGAATAGAAGCGGTACACCGTGCATACATATACGCGAACTCTCCGTCGCATATACACACAGAGATATGGTGCATAAGAGGAGTAGAGAAAATTAATTCCGAGAACACGAGCCGCGAGTGTTTCACCGGGTCGAGTATAATAAATGAAATTATAGTGACGGGCGCATAACGCGCCGTGGTAATAGAATGTTTGGGTCGACGTTTTTTTTCTTTTCAAATTTCAAAACACGGTTACCTAAGCGTCGCGCATTGTCTTGGGGCAGCGAAATTTCAAACGCAACTGGCAGCGATAAAAAATAAAAAGTAAAAAAATTAAAAAAATCTGTTGTAAGTTTGAGTCGTGCAGACAGACAGATGAAGATCGAAATCGCACGCACGTATACGCATACAAGCGTGGCACGTACGCGTCGTATACTAAATAGCATGATTGCAGATACATATACGCGATATATACCTCTCTCTCCGCGTTTATGTGAAACTTTTCTCCGCGGCTAGCTCGCTAGCTCGCTCGCGCGCGGCAGAAGGCAAAAAGTAAAATGAAATAAAAAAAAAAAACGGGGGGAAGGAGTTTCTCGCTATGATAGTAACATTTGGTGCGTGCGTATTATATTATATGCTCGCGCGAAGCTTCTAAGAAAGCATAACGCGCAATCATTAACATCGCGATGTACGTGTGCGCGTTAAGTGTTTTATATTATGCGCGCGCGCGAGGTATTGCATTTTCGCGAAAGAGAGTGAGAGAAAAAAGGAAAGGAGCTCGAGAGAATTTTTTGAACCTTCAAATGTACGAACATCTAGGTGTGTTCTCCCACTTATAGTTAGCTATTGTAAAAAAATTTGTTTTGACTAGACGATTCAAATTTGTTTCATCGAGAATCAAATGCATTATACTCATTGGAAAGGGTTGCAGCAGCACGATGAGACGCAACAATAACTCGGAGAATTCTCAGAAATGATTCTCGAGTAAGGAAAAAGAAATAAAAACGTGTCATTATAATATCATCTATGCAGGCGCAATGATACGCGCACGAAACGTGATGCCATATTAGCTTGTGTGGGAGTAGAGACCCATTCATGTGCTTGTATTATATAATGGCTATAACTAAAAGTAAGTACAAAAGGAAATTGCAATGCGACGACTTTGTGTGTGTGTACCAAAGTGTTGCAATAAATATGATAAGCTGCTCTACTCTACTGTTATTGTTGTTGCATCGGCGACGACTACGCGGCCCGAGGAAAATCCAAGAAAGTGATATGATTATGGTCTTGACGCAGGGTTGAAAAAAGAATTCTGAAAAACTCCAATGCGTTTCTTTTTCCCCGACGTAATTATTACTTTGTGCCAATGCAACACAGAGGAAGTACAAAGTAAAACATTTGCTCGTGCGTCGAAAGTGCTTCTTTATATACAGATACGAATTCAATAAAAATGCACTTTTATTCGCGGAGGAAACTTTTCAAGACTGATGGATTATTTCTCAAACTCGCAAATACTATATCCTTTGTTGTGTGTGCTGTTAAAAAATTCACGTCAAAAATTGTACGGTCAAAACTATCTGTGGTAATACAAACATGTAAGTCTTTCAAATTACATGCATGATGGAACACGAGTAAAAGTCACTCGCCAACGGATGCAATATTCTCAAAGCCTGCCGAGAAATGGACCACCCAATTATCGTGAAGATATCATTTTATTCTTCACGTATACAATTCCTGTCATAAAAATTATCAAGAGAGCCAAGCAAAGACGGAAGTCGCATTCGACAGATAATTAAAAAAAAAAATCAACGCCGAACTTCAACATACGACAACGTATAAAATGTCGTAAACAGATCGATCGCAAAGGTATTAGGAAGTACGTAAAACATTGGTGTTACATAAAGGGCGACACAAAGTCGCATAAGTTATGCAGCTCAGGCACACTCGCTCGCGCCGCAGAGAACCTTAACTTTTGCCTTTGTTACCCTCCACTTCCGTCTTTCCTTGGCTCTCTCTCTCTCTGTCTCTCTCTCTCTCCTTGCCCGTGTTATATGGATCCTCTACCGCGTGCATACATATTTTTAAACCCTCTTCTCTGCGGACTGGACTCGAGAGAGCCCTGGCAATTCGAGAATCGGAGCCTCGAATGCAGCCGAGGCTCGCGCGCGCGCGTGCTGGGCCGCACGATAAAAAGAGCAAAACAAGTAAGATGAGACTCGTGCTGCAGTGGAGAACAGCAGAGAGAGAGAGAGAGAGAAGAGCTGACCTTATCGCAGTTTCTACCTTTTCCTTGCATATACACACGGCCCTTTGCTTTTATTTTTCATGTTCTATTATGTGCACTCGTCACTTTCTCATGCACCTCGGCGCACTGCCCTTTGTCTTTTTTATTTATGCTCTTTCGTTTGTACAGCGTTTTATTTTCCAACGAAACGTATCAGGAAAAAAAGGCAGGATAAATATCTATACCCTGCCCTGCGCGCGGAGTAAATATTTGCTCTCGCGAAAAAGCCATAATGCAGCGTACCGGCTTTATGTAAATGCAGAAAGTCTTCATTTTTTTTTTAACCGAGCTAGTGTCCACGATTCGTATGGTTCAGTTCGCATCGAGGTACGTGATTTGACGCGTCTTTGCAGCTCTTCGCGCTTTACCTATATACTATGCTTGTCGTCGGCTGCGTCGAGGATTCAAAGTCTTGGTTCGCGATTACACGTCAATGGCACCTTGCGCCTCGTGCCTCTCTGCAGTTCGCAATTGGCCGCGCGCGCGCGATGCTATTTGAACGAATGAACTGCACATTACGTTATAGCTTTTCAGCTCGTCTCGACGACGACGACGACGGTAGTCAGCAGCAGCAGCGGCTCTCTCTCTTGACGTTCTCGGAATACTGCGGCGAGACTGGATGACAATTATTGTGTTATGCCCTTTTTTCGCGATGCGCAGCTACATATAGTGGAACTGCACTGCAGTCGCGGTGCAAACCGGAATTATACGCATTATGCTCTTCTTCTCGTTCGTTTTTTACAATTGCTTCTTTTTTTTTTTTGTTTTTCACTCATCGCTCTTGTTCGCACTGAGCCGTTTCTGCTGCTGCTGCTGTTGCTGTTGCTCCCGGTGATTAATGCCATTCTACGTCTAAATTTTTCCACGATTCAAGTTTGTATTCTTTTAACTGAATTGATATCCAAGGGTAATGTTAAATGTAGGATAAGGCACGACACGATGGAATAATAATAATATCACACTGCGAGAAATCGCAGCAAAAGGTAAACAGGCCGAGGCTGCTCCTACTGCAGCTGCCTGAGAATTCTGACAACGTACATTTTCGAAGTATCATGTTCAGGGAACTTTCAGCGTTGAAATCTCTATACTTTCACGATCGTATAATAATGTAACACAATAATACGGCATCATATAATATATACACACGGCTGAGTGCAAGGCAAAACTATGAGTCACTTTGGCTGCAGAATAACTCGTCTCTCTCTCTCTCTCTCTCTCTCTCTCTCTCTCAAGAGAGACAGAGAAAAGAGAGAGCTGCATAAAATTGCGCAACTTGAACATTCATCTCTCGAACGAATATCGCTCTTTGTGAACTTTGACGAATGACGAGTATTTTATTCTATTTTATCTTGTTCAACTACGCACTTTACCTCTCTTGGTCATTACAGCTCGAAAAGCGAGAGAGAGAGAGAGAGGGCAAAAAAAGATACAGACTGCGCCGGAGCGAAAGAAAAAGCGTAATAGTATTTATAACGACTCGATGATAAAAAAAAAAGGCGGTAGCTGATAATTAAACGGCTCCCTCTTGTGCGTCAAATCAACGACAAGCCAGTCAAGGATACCAGCCCATGAGTGTCGCTACATTTGAAGATATCATAAAATGAAGCCGCTATCGTTACGTTGATAAATCCCGAGTAAAAAAATAATCAAATTTTTTGTCAACATACACAGTAGCGCCAATTACATCGTGAGAGCACGATCCAAAACAAAAAGTTGTATCTTACCGTGAAACGCTGTACTGGGAGACGCGTCCGACCTCCGGCACGGTGTCGTTTTCGCCAACCTTGCGCCAGGTCACCGAGTTGTGCGCGTCGGGCACGTAAACCTGACCGAGGTAAGCCTCGCAGAAGAGTCTCGCCGTGTCGCCGAGGGCAACCAATTGCGAGGCCGGCTTGTAGGTCGGCAGTGGTCGGCCCTTGTAGCCATTGTTGGAGTCTTCACCTGTAAACACGAGTAAAATAAATCATTGATTAGTTATGTAATATCGAACGGATATATCAAGCGGATGAATGTCTCCTTGCATGAATTACGCATTTTATTTATCGCGTACAAGTGCACACGGCTGCGATTTAAAAATGCCGCCCGCGTCGCGAAGCTTCGCCTCGTTTTCGCGCGCGCACGCAGACAATGCAGTTTTGAATTCACGGCGCGTCTTGGCGCACACTATACATTATTATAGCTCGCGCAGCAACGCACACTACACGGAGCAAGCGCGGACGTTGACGTCTTTGACGTATGTCGCGCTCGTGCGGCCAGCAGGAACTCGCAGGAGGTATGAGAGAAGAGAGTGACTGCAGCGGCGGATAGATAGATATTATATATACACGTTGTTGAGCTGCCGCGGCATATATGCTATATACATGTGCGAGAGATTATATATATATATATATATACGCGGATGCACGATGATCGCGAGCACGAGTCGCGCACTTTGCGGCATAATTCAGTGCGAGCTGCTGCATGGAGTGTGTGCGATGATCGAGGAGCTGCAAACGAAGATGACTACTACTATATAGGCTGCGCGCGTGAAACGGCTACGATTACGATAGTAGCTCCGCTGCGCCCTGTCGAGCTTCGAGTTACCTCGTACTCGAATATTATGCAGCGCAAAACTTTCAATTTTTGAGGCTGTTCGCGGTGCATTTAAAATCGCAAAACTACACGTACACACGCATGCGTGTAAATACTACGTGCACGTGTTAACAACAATGGGAGAAAATTTCTTTTCTTCGACACGTACATATGAAATTGTGAAATCATGTAACATGCGCGGTGGCATGAAAAGCGCAAGAAAAGAAAAAAAAACTTGCAGCGAGTAAACAAAGTCGCATTTTTACAAGGCGAATAAGCTGCCAACTACGTCTATAGCCGAGCTCGGGAGTGAGCCGACCGCGCGCTCACGCGAACCCGAGCTCGTCGCAATCTCAAGATCATTCGCAGATATGTTATATATATGTGTGTAGCGGGGCGCGCATACCTCGATGCTGTGCCGCGAGTTTGAGAGCCCGCGAAGCGAGATAACCGCTCCTGCGCGAGCTTGTTGCCCGCCTCGGTTGTTGTACTCGTTATTGTTGTTGTTGTTGTTTGAAAAGAGACTCGCAAGTGTGCGCGAGGATAATATTATATTACACGAGAGAAAGAGAGAGTTAAAAGTGAGTGAGAGAAAGAGGAGGGAAATAGATTGCGGGGGAGTCTAGAAATAAAGTTTACAAGTATGTACGGGCACGCGAGCTAACTCGAATACTTTGTTTAATTTAGTTTTAAAATTTACTTCAGTGACTGAGTATCGAGAGAGAGAGAGAGAATGTTTTCCACCGATTTTATGCGAATTTACGATTAACTACCTTCCAATACTCATGTAATCATATCAACGTGACCCGTTAAACAAGCTTAGACATACATACACAGTTTCGTAATTCTATATTGCTCTCTCTCTCTCAGTTAATCTGGCCCTGCGTGTGTGCGCCGCTGCTGCTGTATATTGCACTTAGCCGCGCCGATGCAATTAGTCGTGTTGTGTGTGCATAAACGCGAGTGCGCACACACACGATCGTTAGTTTAACGTTACCATACACCCGTTCGATTGATCAATCGCGACGTCAATTTCATGAATCATCTAATGTATTAAAACATGTATGTGATTTGCGCTGAATTACCGGAAATTTCTCGGAACGCGGTCCAATTAATATTTTATAATGCGTCATGTACTACCAATCGGCTTTTAGTGCGATGCTCCTTTTGACGTTACATCGAAAAGAAAAAACTTGATTGAGTAGGAAATTTTTTGTTTTTTTTTATTGTGTGTACTACATTCCATCAGTTTTCATGCACCCGAAAAAGTAATAGCTTACAAATGTTATCGAAACAGTGCACTGAGATTGTTCAGTTAAAACCTCCGTTTTGGAAATAGTTTGAATTTCGCCAGAGTTGGAGCAAAAAACATCGAATATTGATAGTGCAGGTAACAACGATTCAATAAAATGTATCTGTACACTTTTTCGTTCGTCTATGCTATTAAGAGAATATTTTTTACTCGCGTTGTCACGAATCATTATCAATGAGGCCTTTTACGATAGCGAAAAAAAAAACAAAAGGTCGATCGAATGGGAGAAGCATGAAAAAGGCATGGAAGATCAAATGGAAACACCAATGATTGGTGCAAAAACGCCCAACGGCGGAAAGCAATAAAGCGCGTACCTGTAATATTATATAGATATAGGAAGAGGCAGAAAAAATGTACATAGAATTGACTCGGTATCGGATCCATCTATCCATCTCTGAGCTTGAAATTTTATATACATTTGATTGTTTTTGTAGCACATATAATAGGGTATACGACTTTTCTCGAGGGCTATGCACGAGAGGAGCAAGTGTTTTACGAGTCCAGCAACATCTCGCTGTTTATTTTGCCTTGAAAGAGATTTTTTCCCATCATTTTACGAGCCACGTAGTCGATAAAAAAATTTTCTTCGCTATTCAATTTACCATTGAGAAGGGAGAAAAATGTTCGGAAGCCTCGAGTTTCTTTGAAAAATCGAGAAAAAAAACCGCCGGTCTAAGAAGGATTCTCCTTAACTATTCTTTATCAACTCAGTGTCGGCTGCAGGATCAGGCGGAAACAAAAGCAAGGTATAAGAGAGTATCGTTTGGGTGGAATTAATTAAAGTCGCTAGTACGATTTGTTAATTAGCAGCCACACTGCTCCGGATTAAAGGGGCCAGCAGCAGCAGGCATTGTGAGCGTAGCTAGCTTTTTTTTCCACTCCCGGGGAAAAAAAAACTTTTCCTTTGAGGCTTCGTGGAAATTTCATTTGCGCAATCATACCACTGTGTGCTATATAGCACGGCGGCGTCGAAAAACTCGCAAGGATTTTCTTCATAAATTCATAATAGCTATAGAGTCTCGACTCTCTGCGAGCTCGCGGTGATGACATTATCGAGTTTTTTTGCCCGCTGTTTTCTTCTTCTCCGCGAATCGCCGCTGTAGTAGTAGTAGTAGTTCTTGTCGGCGATCGTAGAAGCCAAGACGGAAAAAAAGTATAGCAAACAAAGTGCACATTCCACTTGTGTCATTTTCCACGAGTTGCACATACACACACACAGACACAGAGTCAGGAATTACACGAAGCCAAACAAACGCATTAAAATACCAAGGTGGAGAAACAATGAAAGCTTCAGCGGTGCTGCAGCGACGACTCGCGCGATGACCAGCGTTCACGGTACAAACGTAGTATCAACCTCGGTTCCTTATCCTGCCGGCGCATCATCACGAGCATATGTGTGTATTTACGCGACGCGCTTCATACATGATGAGCATTCAAGAGAACGCGATAGGAAAGAGAGAGAGAGAGAGAAGAAAGGTATGTATGCGAAAGGTAGCTCTGATGCTTGAATACAAGAGGCGAGATTTTAAACATTTTAGTGACCCATATGACGCTGCTCTCGACTTTCGAGAATGATTAATACGTCCATGCGACACGGTAAATTTTTACGAGGAGCGATGATATTTTTATTTTGAGGTTTGTGCACGAGAGAGAGAGAGAAAAAAATGTACGTATATACGCGCGCACATCGTACAATGTAAATAGGTTGATCGTATCGAGCGTAAATACAAGCTTCGCAGCGGATATCTCACGCGCCCGGCCGGCATATAATATAATACTTATACTCACACACACGCGCGCGTCGCGTTCAGCTTCGTCGATGCGCATCGATATGAGCTTTAATGCAAAATGACGTTGAACATTTTTTTTCAGTTACTCAATCGTAACTGCAGCTATATAAGCACGCACGCGCTTAAACGCAATGCGGCGTCGTGGCGCGCGTTCCAGGTATAAAATAATAATGAAAAAGAAAAGACACTCGCTCGTCGCGATGAATAGATTTTATTGCTCAACTCTCTCGAGATATATATTATGCCACATTTAAAAAGTGCGCCTTTATGCATGGGTTAATATATAATATCAGCCTTGCCCGAGTAAACGTTCTGGCTCATTGAGCTAACGAACGCATCGCGTACACGAGAGAGCGCAGCGGCGTAAGTTGGTTTTCGAAATCGATACGATTGCCTACAGCCAGAGTTATGTTGCGTCTATATCAAGAGTAAAACCGCAACAAAACGTGGGGAAACGAGAGATGACTGCGTTTAAACGCACATCTTGGTCTAATTGTCTCGCTATGGTGTGGTTTAGTTCCAAGGTTCAACGTGCGTGATTCATTAGAAAAGAGATGCATCGAAGTATGAAACGTAACAATGGCTCGGAGCATTTTTAAAAATGACCCGACGAGTGGGTTTAGGCACCGAGAAAAGAAAAAAAAACGGGTCATTGCAATATCATCTAGGCGCAATGACACGATACGTAAGAGCTAGCGATGCCATATTAGCGTGTGTGGGAGTAAAGGCCCATTTATTATGTAATGGGTATAACTGAAAGTATCGGAACAATAGGAAATTGCAGTGCGACGACTTTGTATGCGCCGAAGTGTTGCAATAAATATGATAAGCGGTACTGCTATTATGCTGTTGCTGCATCGACGACGACGACGACGACGACGACGACGACGACATAGCTTGATGGCTTCGAGAGGGGTTGAAAAGAGAACTCATAAAAAGAATTCAATGCGTTTTTTTTCCGCACCGACGTATATAATTATTACTTTGTGTCAATGCAACACGGTGGAACTACAAAGTAAAACAATTGCTCGTACGCGTCTGAAGTGCGTCGCTTTATGCAGATACGAATTCAATAAAAATGCACTTTTATAAAGGGGGAAACTTTTCAAGACTCGTCGAATTGTGGTCGATATAAATGATTGGTGAAGTATTCAGAGGCCGCATCCTCTATGGTTTTTTTTTTAAATTGTATTCTAAATTTCTGTGTAAGGATAAAATAATTATTATAGGCGAGCTACCTGTGTTATAAAAAAATTCAAGCGATTGCGGTTCTATAAAAATACATAAGTATTTTACGGATTCGTGGGAGCTTATTATGGTATTACTTCACCCTGCAGAGAGAAAAAATTGCCTTTCTCGTAATGGGATTTTATATTTTATTTCAAATCCATATAGAATATAAATTTTTCGATGCGCCGCGCGAGAGGGAATGAAAAAAAAAAGCAATAAAGAGATCGAGATATCTAACAGTAAAAATGAAAATGAAAAATTGAGCCGTATAAGCTAGCGGATCTAAGAATAGCAGCAGCAGCATCCAAGAAACTGCAGACGTCGACGGATATGAAGCACGATTTCGAGTAACAGATGATTTTTTTCATCTCCGATGTACACTCGTATCTCGCGTCATTGCTGATGAAGCTTGACGAATTATCGCACCGCGATAAGCCAAAACTATTTTTACCAACACTGTGTCAAGTGTTTTTAACGCTCTTCGCTATGAAACGTTACACTTGCTATGAGAAGCTTGCGTAGAATTGGCGTAGAGGTAGTCTGGTTTTTTTTTTCTTAATTCGAAGAAGAGCAAAAAAAAAAGTGATTAAAAACTTACCGAGCACTTGAAGCGCGATATCTCCGTTGACGATGGTCGTGTCGTTGCTGGCTCGACACGAGTATCTTCCCGCATCGGAGGCTCTGGCCTCTTGCGTGTAAATGGTCTGATTGGCACTCTCGGGATACAGGATGAAGCTGCTCTCGCTGCCGGGCCATGGATACGGTCGGCTGTCCTTGTACCTGAAGCAAAGCAAAACGAGAAAAGTTCGTTTAGTTAAAGAAAGTTCATTTGGATGTATATACACAACAAGGCATTACACAGAAAGTTCGCTCGATCATGTAGGCGAGGATAGGTATAGCGCGATGTTTCTTTTTCTTAACGCTTCGCGAAACGATATCGGGCCGCGGCATCGAAAACTTTTACGCGCCGCTGGTACACACGCGCGGCTGTAAGTAGTTAGTATATAGGTGTGTACATCGTTGCACTCGCGCGCACAAGATTATCCAGCTCGCCTCGCGCGAGTAAGTGATTTTATTTTTTTATTGCCCTCGCTTTGTACGTTCAACTGCTTCGGCAACAGCAACAGCAACAACAACAAGTGCCTACAACAACACCGGCGCGATCGTGCTAATAACAACAAGCCCATTATCGCCTCTCTCGATCTGTGTATCTTGGGCTGTGTTTAGCCTCAAGTGCATTATATACGTACGATTCGCGTTTATATAGATGCAGACCCAAGGTACATCATACAAAACGATCGAAAGAGGAAACGATATCGCACTCGATCATACTCGATGTTTTTTTTTTTCATTCAAATTCTTTAAAACTCAAATTGGCGCGTGAGATACGAGCGAGCGAAGATAATTGATGCAAATTGAAATGACTCTTGATATAATAAAATTGACGTACGTACGTCCCAACGTATATATAATTGATTCATAGAATACATTACGAGCTTTGCGCGCGACTTTGTATTGTAGCCTACTTAACGAAAATGAGGCGACGAAAATTACGCCCCCCTCCTATCCGTGCGCACTCACGATCTTATATTCGCACGTAATATCGTCATAGCGCTTTTCGCAGAATCGCACAGTTTTATTATTATATTATGTTACATGTGTAAGTGCGTGGTTAACGACATTGCATAAGTCACGCGCAAGCACCGCCACCGCCTCCACATATCGAGGCTTGTCCCATGAACGTTTATAATATGCGATTGCACGCATACAAGTCGCCAAGGCGGCGAAGTACTCGCAAGTCAATCCGTTCGATCGAATTTTATTTTCATTTCGATCGCACTTTTAGGGTAAATTTTCAGGTACACGCGAGCTTTCATCTGTAATCGTAATGATATATCTTTAAGTAAACAATGATTGTCCGCGCGATAGCCTATTTTTACGGGTTTCCTCTCTGTGTCTACGGCCTTCGCGTTCCTGTAAGCTTGCACAGAGTATAAAATCATATACAACGTATGTATAGAAACGACGTATTTGCAGATATACAATTATAGCCGGACGTCCGTCAGACATGTGATAATACGCGGGCGACTACGCGGGCGACTGCGTCTCTCTTTACGATTTCCATGCATGCCATTCATTTATCGCACGCAAGAGGCATAATTGCGATCGATAAAGTTAAGATATAAAAGGACACGATGTACATAATAATTTACTGTGTTCCCACGAAATATTCGATACCTTTGATCTTCGATAACTCGCAGTCTATACACAAGCAGATGTGTGTGTGTGTGTCCTATGTATATAAATTCGCTCCGTATATACGTCCCGTTCAATGCTGCTATGCATGCAAGCGGGCGGTAAAGCTTGCCGCGCGGTCTTCTTTTCCCATCTCGCTCTCGTAGCATTGCTCGCCCTGGCGGTATATAGTGGTAGTCTCGCATGGGCTCGCTTCTTCACGCGCCTCGGCTTATATGTAACGCGCGCGCAGACTTCGACGAATTAATCTATGCCCGTAAAACACAATACGAGAGCTCTGAATCGAGAGCTTCTTGTCTGCCTCATTGTGCTATTACTCGGAAGCTAATTATATTGTATAAAAACTCCCGAGAGTATTTTAATTCCATTTATAAAGCGTGCCTTCTGTAATTACATTCGCGTACGTGTGTAATTGTTTCTCGACGATTGATTCAATCCGAATTTGGCGCGCGCTCGATTTAGAATGCAATTCGAAAATCTTGAATCGAAACGATGGGTTTTTCTAAGGCTGCGATTTACAAACTTGTCGCGCCCTAATGAAAAACATGTATGGCATCGATCGAGTGCATCGACGCAAGTTCAAATACACGGGAATGAATATTACATGCTAATATTATACGTCTTCGAGTTTTCCATTATTCATTCGAGTTGAAAATTGGCAAAAACATCGGGACATTTAGCAGTTAATGGGTTAAAGTAGCGTGAATAGTCGCGTACATTAATGCGACTGTCGTCGGTACATCATAATTGCTCTTCAAGCGGACTTTTAAGCAATTATTGTCATTGCGTCACTATATTAATCGGCAAAGATGTGTATTATGCAAATTGCACTTAATAATATGTCATATTAATTTTTTTCCTTTTTCGATTCTGCGTAGCCATAGTTACGGTAATTTTCCTGAAATTCATATATTATCGTAAATAAAACTCGAGCATGAATGGGCAGCAAGTTTAACGCGTTGTAACATGTACCAGTGAGCCTGCGAATGACGTAACGGCGAAACGAGTCGTGTGGCGCCTATATATATAATACGAGATGAAGACCATAGACTTTACGTAGAAAAGATAAACATATATCCATTAAACGTACGGCTCAAATTATATTTTTGGTCATTTTAATGTGCGTGCGATGTGCTGCTGGCATTGAAAAAAACCGCAGGAGCGGATCGATAAATCCATGGTTTAGAATCATCGATAAATTCGTATAGTCGCGGGTCGATAACTTCGTGTTGATGAACTTAACGAATTCGGTGATCTGCGAAAGGATCCAATTTACATGAGTACATATTGATATAGGATCGTATCAGACTCCGTTGCGTTTGGCTCGATCGAACCACGCGCGCGCTGCAGTATTTTATATTTATACGTGCCCTAAACACAATGAGTTTCGGAGAAATTCTTTATGGAGGAACGCTTTCCAGCATATGGACAGAAATATATATACCTATATATGTGTGGGTACATTCGTGTAAAGACTCACTCGGAGCGTAACACACACACACATATATTCGTGTACGTACTCGCGTGCGTACTGCGTCTAGATACTCGAGCGTGCAGCGATGGATAATTTATATTTGTTTGATCCCCTCCCTCGACACGGCTCAACTTTCTGTGTAGACTTTTTACGGTCAAATATAAGAAAAGGCAGATGTGTTTAAGCGCGCGTGCAGGAGGTAAGTACGCATACATGCGTGTACGTACATCATCGCCCATTAGAGGGGGGGAAGAATGAAAAGTAGGCGATGCAAAGATCGCGTACCAGGAAGAACACGAGTTTTTCAATTTTAAAGGTTCCGTTGGTACCACACGCGCACCAACCCCCACAATATGTGCTACCAAGCTGCTACTGCCGTGTATCCATCAACTCGAAGTTTGTTTTTCGAAATTGTGTTTGCATCGTTTATTAGCGAGCGCGCGAGATCTTCATTGTTTCGTTTCGGTTATATTTGACGTTTCGGACAGTGGGCGCGAGCCGCCCTCTTTCTGCACCTTGCTTCGCACAAATTCTGCTGCGGGTGCACGTGAGAAAACGACATGCGCCACCCGTTGAAAAAATAAATGCAAACTTTGATTGCAGCAGTAGCAGCGAAGGGCGCTTCATCTATGCAATCCATCTTGACTCACGAGTTCGACCCAGCGAAATCCAAAAAGCTTTCTAAGAAAGAGATAGAGACAGAGAGACACGGAGCGGATGCGAAGGTATATATAGCGAAAGGAAAAGGAGAGAAAGAAAGAGAGGCAAAGGACCAACTGATAGTTATAAGAATAATAGCAGGTTGAGCCCTTATACCGGAGGCCAGAAATAATGATACTCTTACTCTCTCTTTTCTCTGACTTTTTTTTCAACTCTCTCGCTTCCACCGTCTTCTTATTCTCCTTCTTCTACTTCTTGCGATCACCCGAACCCGTCTTTCTCTTTTTTCTATACACATCGATCGTTCGGTACTTAGGTGTGTGTACACCTTTTTATTGTTTTTCAAGACAAAATCCTTCTTAGCTCTCTTCTAAGCAATTTCGCAGGCTTTTTTCTTCTTTCGTTATTATGAGTATAATGGATGCCAGGGCCAAGAAGTGCACAATGTAATATCGAAATATAATGAGAATTTGAATGGCGATCCCGTCACGACGGGCCGGACAGAATTTCTCTTAATTTTTCTTCCCTCGCAAAGATCCTGAACCTGTTGTGCTTTTTCTTTGGGCGCGCTTCGAGCGGCACAAGCCCGTTGATTTTTAAGCCGTTTCCAGAATCCGAGAAAAGGTCCGAAAAGAGCAACTCTCGCGTTAATGCGCGTTCTGCTGTGCGCGAAGGTCTCTAAGAAGGAGCGACTCGTAAAGTCGAAATTGTGTACTCTCTCGCGCGAGCCTCTAGCGTTGTACAATTGTACGAGTATAATTTCAAGGTGCAAAATTTCATGGGCGTGCAACAATATGAAGTGTATTCGATCGTCGGACGAGATCGTGCAGCTTTTTTATCGGCGCAAAATCACCAGGTGCCGCGGAGAGGATTCGAGAAAACGATATTAATTTTTTCTTCAAATTCGACAAATTCACTTTAACGTTTTTCATGAACCGCGCGATCTTCATTTGGGGCGATATAAAGTAATAAAGTTCTGCGGTGTAGTCATCCCCCCCAAAATAGCATTCATTTTTTATAATGACATTCCAGCGCAATCATCTAAATCGCATCTTCTAAAAAAATACAGCCTAAGAAGAGAAATAATAAAAACAAAAGCCGGACCCCAAATGAACTCAAATGTTGGTTATGATAAATAACGAGCAGTGTGTCGTGATTCTTAGCTCCAGCTAATGATATACGTGGACAGACGGAGAAAGTGAAATCTCAGCGTGTGCACCAGCGTATATATGGAGTCGCAGGACGAAAAGATGCAAAGAGACTTTAATAAGGCCTCTCTCTCCATCTCCTCTGTGTTTCTCTCATTCGTCCTCTCCACTCGCACACACGCGAGAAACAGTATGTGTAGTACAAGCGTATATGCAGCTCTCCTCATCGGCTCTGGGTGATCATATCACGCCAGACTTACTAATTGCATCGACAAAGATGAAGAAGAAGAGAAGAAGAAAAGGAGGGAGGCAGAAGAAGAAGAAGAAGAAGAAGAAGAAGAATAGGGTGCATATAAGAATGTTGAAAAAAAATCAAGTCGCTGCGGCCAGTAGGAGTAACAGCAGAAGAACAGGATGCTCGAACGAGTGTGCTGGGTATATAAGATCGAAAGAGCAAAGAGAGAACGAGAAATCAGAGCAAAAAGTCGTGTCCGAGAGAAAGAACAATGGATATAAACATAGAGCGAGACAGAGCGAGAGGCGAGCTTTGTGAGTACGTTTGAGGCCGCGTCAGGATTCGCGTGAGGTGGATTATTCTTAATTCGTAATACACGAGAGAGATCAAAGGATTGCTCTCGCTGAGTAACGAGAAAGTCTATTTTTATTCTTTTTCTCAGCAGAGTAAAATGTCCTTAATTAATCCAACGAACGAAAGTACAATTGATACTGCGCTGCACAAACTACATATAGGACAAATGGAAAAAAACACGAAGCATTGCGTTCTTTTTTTTTCCAGCGAACCCATTCGTCGAACTTTAATACGCGGACGCGTGCAGCAGAAAAGAATGGATTCTAGCGAAAAAAGAATCGAATAATTGCGCATACGATTTCGCTCTAAAATAACGTCTCATCAAAGGTCATTACGCGCCCAAGTGTCACTGCGCGCGCGCGCGTATTAGTGCGTCTGACCCAGTATTTACTCGAAGCTCGAAGCACTCAAAATTGCATAGTAGTGCAATTTCTTATAGGCCACTATATGCGCACGATATGATACGTATGTATGTATATATAAGTGTAGCAGCAGCGGTGGGCAGTGGCATCCATCGATACATTTCCACGAAATGTAATCACCTTCGCAACCGCAATCAGAAATCGCGTAGTGTGTAGTGCAGAGCTTATAACGTGAGCGCGCGCACACACACAACGATCTCTTTCTCACTTAGTCTATCATTTCAACGAAAGCAAAACCAATCGATCGTCATGGCACGAGTGGCGGGACTGCAGCAACGATCGCAAATTTCCTGTCCTGCTGCACACATACGCAGACACACGGCATGATACATTAAGAGTTGCAGCGACCGCACACAAAGAAGGATAATCAATGGCCTCGAGCCGGCTTCTCTGCAGAGACACTATCACAAGGCGCGAGTAATGTGCGCACAGTTCTCGATCTCTCTAACATCGTATATATACGTACGGCAGTTCTCGATACATATAGCGCGAAATCGGTTATCGTCTAACTTCTCGTTTCTCGGCATCGCGCGTGTGCACACACGAGCGCACGAGAGGGCCTTGATTACGGCACGTGCGCGCGCGCCCCAGCACAAGTGAGAAAGTCTCGCTCCGATCGTCGTTGGCCGCCTGTACAGCACCGCTGCTGCTGCCGTTCTTCGAAGACGATTAGAGGCACACACTACGCCGTGGAATCGATCGACATTCGCTACGTATTTATCTTTCCTTCTTCTTCTTTTTCATTTTTTTTCCCCCGTTTCATTTTACCTCATTTCTTACGTACAGAATTCAAGTTTGCGTTAGAGCCGAACGCACCCTTTCTCGGTGCAGTGGTTTGACCGCTTCGAAAAGCTGTCACGTTTCATACACTGCACGATTTTCGTCTTGACGAGCAGTAGTTCTTTTTTACGAGCCTAGTTTTTTCTTTTCAGATCAATCGTTTTAAAGCTCAGCTTTTAAAGCTTTTACTATTTGTTCAGCGGAGCACTGTTCGCGCGGTTAAAGGTATAAATAACTAAAATTATCATCGAGTCTCAGGATGCATAATGTTCTTCTCGTGCAAATATAGATTTCAAATATTTTGACGCCATACCTAAATTTGCAATTGTCATCCGGCGCCTTCTACATACATGCGAACTCATTTGGCTTTCAGCATATTTGTATGCCGCAACGAATGCATAGCGTTCGAAGCTAACCTCAAGCGGACTTTTTTTTCATCCTCTCTATAATACGACCGCACCAGGAGCGCGCACGCGCGTCTGCAACTTTGAATGAGGACTCGGCCGCAAATTTACTAATAAGAGAAAAACATCGGCTGCGTGGAACAAATGGTTCCTCCTGCTGCCCTCGACTGCACACTGTGTGCGTAAATGCGTAAGAACTGCAGCAGCGAAATAATGACAGCTGCATAGTTGTTATTTTGTTTTGGGTAAAAATTAAAATTATCATTCTTTTGGACGCACTGGCATAGTTCCTGGAAATTTCGGCTCATAGCGGCGATGGCTACATAATTCAAAAACCATGAAATAAAAGTCACGCGAAAAAAAAGAAGAAGCGAGGGAAAGAGGAAAGAACAAAAGTGGAGACACGGGAGCTAAAAAGGAGTACGAAGTGAGAAGAGAAAGAAGACAAAAATCACCGGGAATCTTCTCTCCTTTGGATTCCTATACATACATAGTGCGTATGTATGTGTGTGACGACTGAACCAGCGGCAGCAGCAGCGGCAGCAGCAATCGGCGCCGATGCTCACGTTTCCAGGGATGAGAAACAGCGAGAAATAATCCGCATAACGAGCTTGAGAGAATACCATAGGAGGCATAAAAGGCAAGAAGAATAGAAAGAGAGGAAAGAGCTCATGCTCGAGTAAGAAAATGAGAGTAGCTCCGCGCGTAAAAGGGCAACTTCTCTCGGCGAAAAGTATATAGAGAAAAGAGAGGAGGCTACCTTCTGGCGCAGTCGAGGCAAAAGATACATAAACCTGAGGACAACGCTTAACGGGGCCTCTTCTTTTGCGTCGTAAAATCAACAAATTTCGACGTTTCCGTGTATTCTGCGAATTGATTTTAAAGAACAAATCGATAATTATAGCTTGATCTATAGGAACTTTTGAGCCGAGGGAACGTTTTAACTCAAAATTTCTTCAAAAATTGATATTAAGACTATAATGCTCGCGCATTAAGCCTTTGCGGCTGTCATTTAAAATCCTTGAAAAAAAGTCCGCGAAATCGCACAAAATTTACCACAAATTCTGCTCGCCGTTAAAAAAAATATTAATAAACTGAATGATATTTTTCGCAACACCTATATACGCGCATTTGTGGCAATTGGATTTCTAATTTGCTCAAGATGTTCACGTACTTTTACGAAGAAATTCTTCTCGTTTCCCTCGCTCGTTTTGGCGAATACGGAAAATACTAAAATTCATCCACTAAAGTATCGGGAACCGACGAGCGCCGCTAACAAAATTCTGTCCTTTCTCCCCCAAGAGAAATGACTGTGTATCCAAATTAATGCCTCGCCATTGAACTCATCTCATTCGTATGAAAAATCACTTTTAAAAGAGCTTCTGATGTGGTATGCGTCTGGCTTTGTATCTTCACAGCTGTTATAAGTCCTTTCGGAACTTTGTAAAGGCGAGGTAGAGTCGACGCGGTGGTATATATAGGAACATAATATTTCACGCATATTTTTGACGCTTCGAAGAATCAATGCACCTATGTAGGTACGTTGAAAAAGAAAATTAAGAAGAGAACGTCGCGGGCTCTTCGAAAGTAACTTTCTGTTTAGCTTTTCAAGCGGACAACAGTGATTTTTAATTTTTTTTTTGTTCTTCAATTTTAATCTCCTTTAAAAAATTCAACACGCGTCAAACGTAAATTTTCTATTCGGAGCAAGGAGATTTAATCGAGTAATTAGCGGCAATGTACACAGTCTATAAGATGTTCTACAAACGAACAATAGAAAATTCCTGCAATCATTAAAACGATACGGATTCATGTCAATAGCTTCGGCTTGTCTGTTTGATTTTTATATTGACTTCTTCAGTAGTGAAAAATATATATGAATTAAACTCTTACGCATTCGTTCTTTACACTGATATTATAGGCATATAAATGCATTATTGCAAATTCTTTTTTACACAAATCATTTTCAATGTTGGGTTTGAACATTTAAAAAATTTTTTTCTATTTGCAAAGTTTTACAGAAATGCAATAAATTTATGATAAGACTTGATATTTTTACTATTCAAGTGACCTCAGCAATAAAAAAAAGACATAGCAGCTTATGTAGTGAACGGTAAATAATAATTTTAATTGTTTATTTTATCATAAAAATGATGGGAAAATAAAAAATTTTCTGTTATTAGAAAATTACGCATGTTTGATAACATCAAACATATCCTGCATAATGGATCAGTTCAATGATAATTTTGTTTTCCGACTCTAAAGCTCTTTATTTCATATTGTTGTTTTAAGAGTTTTCGTTGATAAAATTTACCCAACTTTCCGTCGTATGATTAATGATTGAAACAAAAGAAGTAACACTGATAAGATCACTTGAACTAATACATTTTTCACATTTCTTTACGTTATTTCATCATTTATTACATTTCGATTAAATTTTGCCTTGGTATTCAAAGTACTTCGTTGCTGAACAAACAAGAGTTTGGCGAAGTAACAGCCTTATAAAAGTTTCACGCGTACCTCATTTCTTATTCGGTATCGCTCGTGAAAGAGTCAAAAAAATCAAAAAATGATTAGAGCATCTACGTTTATACTTTTAACCAGTGAGTAAATTTTCAAGGGAATATTTTTTTCTTGAACAATTTCATATTCAATTTTTTTATATTTTCTTCTTTATTTTAGTAGTGCTAGCTTGTTACATTGTATCAAGTTATGCTGTAATACAAGCACCATGCCCACCATGCACAAATACGAAAGAATATTTCCCTATTTGTGGATCTGACGGGAAAACTTACGTAAACAGGGGAGCTCTAAGATGTGAAAATAAATGTAGAAACACTAGTAAGTACATTTTTTCTAACATTACATAAAAAGTTTATCGATTTCATTTTACTCGAATCGGTCAACAATGCGAATTACATAATTCGTCGTGATTCATTATCGAATTAATCAATGAATTACTGAACTCGATTATTATTTTTGTAGACTTTCAAATTATACGCTTTGGCAAATGCTGAGTGATAAGACAATTTTAATTTCACGTAAGTTCTATTTCATAGTTAAAATTGAATAACTCTTATATTTTTCTGAGTACAATTGAAGCAATAATATTTTATAATATTTTATAGGCGTTATTTATAGAACAGTTTTTCAATAAACTTGTTCAAGAAAACCTAATGGAAAGCTCGCTTTAGAAAACAATTAATGTCCTGACAGCATCAAGGACAGCCTATAAACGATCTTACGTTTGGTGTTAATATATATTTTCATAACGCTGGAGGGATGGAGAGCAAGTTTATTTAAAGAGTCTATTTTGATTCTTATCAATTTATAAATAGTTCTCTTGAACAATGAAAGTGCATCCAAAAAATAAAAGTTTTAAAATATAACAACACTATTGTTTGAAATTCTATGACAAGCCCTATCTGATTTCAAAACTTTCATGGGACTATAAACTAACGTTAGTTTGAAGAACATAAAAAGTTTAAACATTCTTTGTCAGAATGTATTTCTTGAAAATTCAAACTATTTTTTACATAATATTGATACCGATATCGTCTACGCTATGAAATATTTGATTTTTCTCCTGAAAAAATAAAAACAAGTTCAGCATTCACGCTTTGTCGCGGGGCAACATTCCATAAAAAGTCTCGTTGCACTTTGGTGCACAAATTTCAGCTGCGCACACTTTGGTGTCCGTTGAACGCGCGAAGGATCCGTCCGTACGTGCGCGCGCTGCACGAGGAGAGAGAAAGAGAGATATGCGATGGAGGGACACACGACGGGAGGTCTGTACCGTGCAAGCGCGCGTTTCTCTTTCTCTCGTGGCTTTTGATCTCTCTCACGTTTTCACAGGAGCAAGATTGCGCGCGCGAGCAAGAGAGAGGAGAGCTTATTCTACGAAACATGTATATATGACGATTGGGATCTCCGGATGCTTGGACTATACGGACCGCACACAGTACAGCATAGGTATACACATACAGTCTCTGGTCATTTTTTTTTCTGTTGTTGTTAAAGGTACTCCGATTTTTGGAAGTAGTTTTTGGGTAATGATATCGAGAAAAATGTCTCGAATTGTATCAACAATCGCAAAGGTATTTATGCTCGTATGTGTGAGTGCTTGATAATTATAGCGCTATGGTGCACGCCAACATTATCGTGTCAGGATGCGCGTCTTTATTTTATGATCGATCGGGCTTTTTGTTCGGGATACGTTTGGATAATCGTTTAACATTTTTTCTTTTTTAATATATCTCGCGTTCAAGTTGAGTAAACATTTAGTTGTAAAAAAGTCAAGATTATTGTTTTCGTGGAAAAACTGTACGAGAAATAATAAACGATGAAGTCAATGATGAAAAAAACTCAATGCTCAATGACGCGTTGGCCCCGCAAGGACTGTGTACAGCTCAAAAATGAAGTATACAATATAAAAGAACGCGTACCGAGTATATCGAAGTGTAAAAGGATGTGTCAAAAATGTCACCTTCGAAACGTCAGCTCCGAAATGACGATCGATGTCGGCGGCGACAACGGAAGAGGACGCGAAAAAATAAAAGGTGAAACAGATCCCTACGATATAGAGCTTCAATGGGAGCAATAAAGGAAGGAAAAAAATCCAAGGCGTTTTATAAAGTTTGTTGGTGTGTGTATTATATCGTGTTTACGCAAGAAATTCCTTGTCAAATCAAGCGCGCGAGGCGCACACGCGCGCGAACGACAATGAGAATGGGATCTGGTTACGAATTTATGAGATGCAAATTCGTTTACCCATAATCTAGTCGCGACACGAATATAAAGCAACAGAAACATCGGTTTAATTTCGTGCGCGTACCTATATTATAATATATATCATCTCTCTAGGCTATATAGGTATACGGCGAGAGAGGAAGTGTTTCTCGATTATCAATTGCGCGACGCGATCGTGACAGGTGAGGTTGAGAGAAAAAAAAGCGCGAGAGAGAGACGAAATTTATACCAATGAATCACTGTAATGTTCATGTTACAATATGTACAAGATCCGACGCGTTCCAACACGCTCTTTAATTTCACGAAATAAAATAAAAGAGCTCGCCGAGACAATGGCCGGTCACAATTCGTACGAAAACCTATGAATGAACGCACGAGAGAAAATTGAATATTCAGCGGGCGGGGACCATTAAAACTTCATCGCACGAGTCTACCTGTGCAATAAAACAGCGCGACTTGGCGACATCGGGAAACGGTTTTCTCAGTTTTTTGCCAGCTTTTCGACTTATGAACCTCGCTCTGCTGGAGGATCCAATGGCCAGTGGCGTCTAGTATATGGGCGTCTTTTTTACGCTCATTGAGCATACGAAGATTACGTCATCGACCGTGGTCGCTCTCTCCTTTGAAAAAAGTCCCAAACATCTTTTAAGAGTCCATTTTTTTCGTGAGTCAATAATTCATTCTATTTTGCCTTTTTTTACTGCGATATTGATGATTTTTTTTAGAAATGATATGAATTCAATTGGTATGAATTATGTCTTTTCTTTTATGATTGGTCAAAATTGACTTTACGTATAAATTTAATTTTTTCGAAATGATGTAAACCGTACGAAGCCGCAATCGACGACAATAGTACAGTTTTTGCGAGTTTAAGAGTCATTCAACCACTTATAGCGTTTACTCATCCAAGTAAAGCTTCCAAAAGCTAGAGACTTAGCCAAGTTTTACAATCGCATAATAATCAATAAATCGTAAAGAGATTGTATGCAGAGGTTTTTTTTACCTTGGAGCAGTTAAAGTCTCTACACTAATCGCTGTAAATGTAGTAAAATTAGGTACAATTTTTTATTTTAAATTCCATAGGGATTACTGATCTTTTTTTTCTTTTTTTTTTTAAGAAAAGTTTGACGTGTAGGTTGACAGGTAGCAAGAAAAAAAAGTTCGAGGCGATCAAACACTTGATTTGAATATTTAATAATTGACGCGCGAGAAAAGTATGCGTGCGTTTATTCTATCACGTAGGCAATAATCGACAGAGATGAATGTTTGAGTTTTGTAAAGTTATCTAAAAATTTACGTGAAAGCAAAAACCGAGGCGATTAGTTAACCGATAATTGATTTAATATACTTTAAATGTACCTAAAACGTTTCGTTCTTCATCCGATATACAGTGTATAAAGAAGAAAAAGAAGAACAAGAGAAAGAAGGTAAAACATTGATCATGTTGAGAAACGCGTGTTGAGTTGCATAGATCAGGGGGACATAACAAATGTTTACCGCGGAGTGTACATCCCTCTCGTACATGAATTACTAATTACGGCGAAAGATTACATTGAGCGAAGAGAGGGAGAGTCTCTCGAGTTCTTTATATACCTAATGCGATTTACATTGTTTTCTCGCAGGCAAGTTCTATTGCATATATGCCTGAACTTTTATAGCTATCGACTCGGATTTCGCGGAATTGTCTCTTGAGCCGCAGAGAGAAAGAACGAGTATACTGG
Source organism: Trichogramma dendrolimi (assembly GCA_034770305.1). Classification (NCBI taxonomy): domain Eukaryota; kingdom Metazoa; phylum Arthropoda; class Insecta; order Hymenoptera; family Trichogrammatidae; genus Trichogramma; species Trichogramma dendrolimi. The sequence continues at coordinate 7,554,824 of JAPMIB010000001.1, forward strand.
AAAAAAATCGGAAATATACGTTGCGATTAATGTACGATGCTCGATGTACTGGCTCGATGGAATCCGGACGTACTATCACTAGTCATACACACCACAAGTTTAGTATAAGATTGTCGCAGTCTCCTACTCACGTTTGGAAATATCGAAATTTTAGTGCACGAGAAATAATCGTAACCTTGATTAACGTACACGAGAAGGCCCAAGTTCCGAATTTTTTTTCGGTGTAGAGGAAAAGAGAGAGATTCAAAGATATCACGTATAAGCTCACGTTTTGAGTTCGATGCGCGCGTGTGCTCCTTCGCAGTACATTTCACACATCAGAGGCCAAGTTACCGCGACGATGAAAGATAGCAAAAATGGTAATCGTGGGCCAAGCGGTCAGCCAATTCAGAAAGGGGGAATCCTAATTTAGGCTCTGTATACCACGGCAGAAATACCTGGGCCAACGATTATGGTAAATGAGATACGCACACGCGTTTTAGTCGAAATTTCGTCCCTCTCTCTCTTTCTTTTTCTGTTTTGCTCCGCAGCATACCGCGTGCAATAGCTAAAGAACGAGAGAGAAAAATGTGTGTATGTCGAGCAATGGTGAGTGAAAAAAGGTGAGTCAGCGGATGTTGGACTCACGAGCACGTGTTTTCGAACTTGTAGCCGAGAAAGAGAGACAGAGGATGTATGTGCCTGCGAAAGGTGTGTGCGAGGCATGCGCGGTGATGATGCATTTAGGGGATGGGCGCCACCGTTGGGTTAATACACACATCGACGGGTTTTCGTAATTTTCAAGTTCCGACTAAATAATGATGCAACGATCGCCGAGCAAAAGAGTCTGAAAGCTCGCGTACATCCTTCGACCACTGTACGACTCTTTTTTTTTCCTTTTTGAAAACAATTACGCAGGTAATGACCCAACGAATACAAAACTTTGCGCAACTTTTTCTTTTCGACAATGGAATATTACAATATTACTCAGTCTAAATATATTTCATTTGTAAGAAGAGAGAGAGAGAGAAAAAAATAACAACGACCACAAACAACACCGGAAACTTCTGTGTGCCTGCGTGCCCATTTCAATTTCAAAGTACTTTTAACGCGGTGACCGGCTACGATGGCGACGACGACGACGCAAAACCGCAGAAAAACATTGCAGCATTGTATCTATATAGACGGGGTGCTGAGAGCCCGCTGAGTGCTGCAGTCCGAGCAAGTAAGGTAGGGCATTATGTTATATACGCTGTGTATAGAGCTGTGTGCAACGGCCATTATTTTACCCATCACATCTCTTGGCTTTTTGACCAGCGAGAGCCACATTTGCACGGTCATTTCTTGCAAAGAACGAGAGAAACTACAAATGACCCGACTGCACCAGTATACGAGCATCCCCGGGCTTACACGTTGTTGTTTTTTCTCTCTCTCTCCCTCTCGCTCAATCTCAAAGCTGTTATTTTAGATAATACACGAACGCGAGCTCTACTTATACAGTTGCATGCGTTATATGTATATACGCAGGAAAAATACGGATCGTCGTCGCGACACTGCAGCAACAGCATATTTTACAAGAGACATTGTTTGTCGTCGAGTTATGTAAACCCAGACAAGGCACCACGTATAAATATAAATGTATATTTTTTTTATTCCAACGAAGCATCCTCGAGTGAGAGAGAGAAAGAGAGAGAGAGCACGAAAGGAAGGAAACGCGATCTCTCGACGCACGACTGCGAGACGTAAATAGGCGCGGAGGAAAAGGAATCGAAGGAGACTCTACAGTCGTGGTATATATCCGCAGCCAACAGAACACCTGTCGCACGCGCGTGCAAGAGTGTATATCTATACACGATGCACGCAGACCGGCGCGTTACCGATCTTCAGCGCGGCATGAGCGCAGAGAGGCGGCTCGCGTTATTCGATTGAATGAAGCTGTACGAGTGTATATTTATAAACGCCAAGAGGAGAGCGTATGTAGTACAACACAAGTACATGACTATTAAATTTTTCACCACGATTGCCGCGCGCGGGATGAAATTAAAATTAATGATCCGCGGAGGAGGTATACTACTACTACTACTACTACGGACTGCGCGCAGGTGCGAATCAACGACTATATAATATACACGCAGGTAAATGAAGACGTTTGGTATAAGCAGCTCTCTTGTGTATCGCACACTTGTAACGAGTAGCGCGTCGGACAAATGAGTCGGCGATAAGGACAGCCGCCGCCGACGACTCAGCTGCCGTTACATGCAATTCGAAATGTATTTATTTTTTTATCCTCCTTCTATTTATAGCCGTATGGAAATTGTGTTGCTCTATTCGCGGAATGCTCGAGTGGTGTACGTGTTCGCATGCGTGTAAATGACAGCGACATTCGAATATACGTATCAATGATATCATTGTCGAGCGATGCGAGAGTCGCTTTACGAGCGAACTTATTTTCATGCAGAAATGCATGAAATTCACTAAATCGCGCGCCTTGTAAATTTGTATTAATGCGCGCGTCTCGAACGAGGCAATAAAAATAGTTTTCGCGTGTAAACGCGAGCTCGTTATATCTGATTGGGTAATTCAGTAGTAAGCACGATGTATAGTACGGATCGAGCGTTTAATAGGAAATAACGCGTCGAAGGATTGTAAACATCAAACGAGTGCTTTTTTTTATGTGACACATATATTCCTACTGTATGCGCAAACACACGCGTATAAACACACAGACGCTTTCCCTAATTGAGCATCCAAGCGTATACGATACGCACGTATCTCGACGAACTTCCGTCGATGATCATCGAGATTGTTTCTTGCATTATACCGCATAACATCGGATCGGCAAAACAATGCACCTCCGCGAGCACGCGCGCTCGAGTTCGTTTCTTGCAGCTCCGGCTGCATTCGCAGAAAAATGATTGCGCCGCGCCGAGCCGTATATATTCGTATCGTCATTTATATTATAAGCGGGTGTATATAGGAATTATCGACGACTAATTAGTGCAGCGGAGCAGTGTATAATGCATACGAACGCGCGAATGCACGCAATGCCGCTGCTGCTGCTGCTGCTCTACTACGTGGGCGGCTCGAATATCTCCGGTGCTCCGTTGCGTCACCGGCGGCCCCACACACACACACTCACTCACTAACATAACAATGCACCGCCGAGCAATGATAAAAAAAACATACGATGGCATTTTTTAATGCCCTGCGAGTAAGCCGAGGATCGTTAAAACGCGGGTATTATATGCGCGCTCGTGCGAAAATCAGGAGAATAGAAAAATAATGTCTGCGCGCGCGCGAGAGAGTTCGGGCGTACGGCGGAATAAATCTTGGCTATGTGTAGCAGTAGTGCAGCGTATCGAAGCGCGCAAGCAAAAAAGTCGAGAGTTTTGAGAGAGGCGCTATCGGACAATAGCCGTGCACGCGGCAATAACTTTCTTTTACACGCTCGCCAATTCATTCTCTCATAAAATAAACATAAAGGATCGCTGTACATAAATATACAATGCAATCCTTCGAGGGTCCGTCGTCGTCTCCTCGATTGTATATTATGCGCGTGTATTCAGTTTCGTGCGCGCATCCGAATGTAATCAAAAAGTCGAGCGAGTCGCCCGAAACGAGAGAACCGATCGTGCGAAGTATAAAGTCAAGCGGAGCGTCCCGAAACGTTTAAGAGAGATCCATCCCACTTGGACGACTTCATTCACGCATGAAAAAACTATACAAGAGATCGGCAGCAGCATCAGCAGCAGCAGCGCGTCAATGCGGTGCCGGTCCACATCCAAAGAAACACGCGCTATTACATCGCTCCGGCGTGTCCGTGTGTGCGTATCACGTATACACATAGACATGTATAACAGACTCGTGTAAAAAAAGGCGACTCCCGCACGACGACGACGACGACAACAGTGGAACGAGAGAAGAAGGAGCAATGAGCAGAACACACTGACACAGGCCATGTTTCTATACATAACAAGCCCGCGAACAAATCTATGGAATCCTGTCACACGAGCTGAGCGCGTGCGCGCGAGTTGATGTTGGTCGTCGTGGCTGCTGCTCTGTGTGCCACGAGCGCCTCCGATTCTTGCGCATTATATTCTTATTCCTGGCGTGCAGCAGTGCAGGAGAGACACGATCTCGCTCGCGTGAATGTTAAAAACATGTAGGATACATGCACGCACACACACGAGGTTTTGAAGAATTGCCGTTGCTGGGTGCCGAAATTCCAACGTACACACACGGGCCCACATGGCCCACTCTCTACTCTTTCTCTCTCTCTACAACCTACATTATAATATGAGGAGGACAAAGCACGAGGTGAATGAATGAATTATCATTCACTTAACGCTTCGTGCGCTACGAATGTAGGTAAGGATCGTTGCGTGCATATTTTCATTTCATTTTGTATATTGCTGTATTATATAGTCGTGGCACATATAGTGTAGAAACAACGGCCCTCTCATACAACGAGAGGGACCCTCCGCGCGCCGAAATACAGCCAAAATCTCTCTCTCGCTCATAATACTCGGAGTATACATACAGGTAATCCGATCGGTTTTCTAAGCCGCGGCTCGCGAGACTGCAGCAGATTTTTATAAGACTTGTGCGTGCGTGTTCTTGTTTCTCGTTTCATTGAGTATAACACCGAGCCGCCGCCGCCACCCGGCACACGAGGCTCAGCTGTATATAGCCACATAGTTTTAAGGGATTGTGCATAGTGTATTCACACATCGTCTCGCACACTTTCGTTTTTTCAATAATAATAATAAGCGGAGGCAAACTAGGACCATTCGCATCGCGATGCTTCCGATACTGCCACTGAGCTTCTCGTTAATTTTTTTACTATTCGTGAATCACCGGCTGGAACGTGTGCGAACACGAATTTGCTAATAAATCAGCAGCGATCGTTGGTATTTTTGTATCGGGCTGTTGCGGCTATAACACAGGTAGGAGCAGGACAATTTTTGCAAGTTTCCGCGCGTCCACTGTGTGTACACACTACACACTGATATAAAATACAGGTGAGGTTTGCGTAACGCTCGGCTGAACGTGTGGAATAAGGAGAGATGTGTGTGTATAAGCGAGCACACGCAATAACACAAATTAGAGACGAAAATGACGTCGGAAATTGTCGAGAGAGAAAAACTCCCAAGTGCATCAAGTGCGCTATAAAACTATAATACAACGTCTTGCAACTCACAGTCATAGACTAGTTGGTTAAGGATTTTTTTTTTCTTTTCAAGTGAAACCAACCTTTGGCGCGCAGGTATATACCTACAACACACTTACACGCGTATACACTCCACACGGCTCGCAGCGGTCTTATACACCCTCGGCTCGCTCAGTTCTTTCCGTTCATCTCCTCAGCTCTCTGCGCTTGATGTGCCTACTTCTTCTGCTTCTTCTTCATCGTCGTGCTTCGTCTTCCCTGCATTCTACGGCTTTCTGTTTCCGAGAAGTATTCTTCGTTGTAGTCACCGCGCTCGTGTGTAGTCGCGTCGAGTGTGTATGGTCGGGAGTTGCCGCCACCGCACCGAGTAATTTCCTTATTTTCAGCCGATTCGCAAGGACTCATTTCGCTCATTCTCTCTCTCTCCCTTTCTCCTTATACGTCTCCACGTATTCGTGCATAGCTCTCCGTCATTAAGTATATTTCTTTGTATCTCGCATTTGAATTATGCCGTATATAAACGCGCTGAACGCACAATTTTTAATCAATCTTCATTATAACGAACAAAAAACAAATGTGTATAAATAAATCGTATACACAATCTTTCTGAAAACTTCGCAACAATGACATTGTACAATTTACTTCATTTGTTCGTTGCACGCGGCGAAAGCTTATCGTTCCGCGTGCGCAAGAATTGCGGTGGAAAATAATTTCAACGAAAACCGAGTAATGACAGTTTCACACGCTTGTTGACAAAAAAAAGGAGAAAAAAATCGAGGACAGTCGCGACGAGCACGAATACGTGTGAATCTTATTGTATCATATATATAACTCCGATGAGACAGGGTTCGATATAACAGTTTTCTTTTTCACGCCCGTGCATATATTATAATGGCAAAGCTCGCGCGTGCTTCGGCGTTGTAGCGCGCCGCCCATGATTATAATAACATATAAATACTCTATATACGGCCATCACTTTTTTTTATTCTTCCTCGAATTATTATCCATGTAATATTAAGCGATTCGTATACGAAAAATAGAGAGAGAAAAAAACGTATTTTTCGAACGAGGTAAATATAATATATAATTACGACGCGACGATAGAGTAACATTTTATAGCCGGATTAAACATTAATGTCGCGAGGCGTCGCGTCGAGTCTATATTGTTCGTAATTTGTTCCATCGTCACTGTCGCTATTCGGCGCGGTTTTTCAACACCAAGAACTTGCGCAACGGCGGACGATATGTATGTTAATTACGCTCTCGTTTCATACCATCGCATGCCGTATTACGCACTTACAATGTAAGAACAATTCATTTACGAATTACATCGTAATTTAACGGCTCAGCACTGATGATCGTATTTATTAATTGTATCGCCGAGCCACGCGAGTCTTTGCGCGAATCGCGCGGACTCTCTCTCTTTCGCGAGGTTGCCGCCGCTGCCTGTTGCATGACTCCTGTGCACGTAGATGCGTTTCTCGGAAATAACTACAAAGTATATACCTAGACAATCAAAGCGAGGACACGCCGCGAGGAGAGATGTATGTGCATTATTATGCGCACTCGGAGAGCTATAGGCAAGAAAAACTCGTCAATTAAGCGCATTATTTTTCTTGCAACGCATTCTGCAACTTCCTCGCAATTCCGATGCGAATTTTTTCTTCGTTTTTTTTTGCTTCTCTTCATTTTTTTTTCTTGCCTCACTTGCTCTATCATTGCGTAGCGGCGCGCCTTCCAAGAATAAGCCAAATGAGACATAATGAGCGCCGTAGTTCTTGAATTTCAAGTCTAATCAAGTAGCTCAATATTTTGACTTTCGATTCACTGCGACACGATATGCCTTATGTCACTATCGCAGTCCGCAAGGATCATTGAACTCATTTTTTAGAACTTTTACTGGCAATTAACGTGTTATCATCGACAAAATATACAAGGTAGATAATATTAAGTGAGGATGTAAAAATTTACTGACTAAAAGTTCTCACGCGAGACCAAGTCCTGCATCTTTTCTTTCTTACTCATTTTTTTCCTCTCCCTCTCTCTCATTGACTCGACAGAAAGACGCTCTGCACTGCTCTTAACCCATAAAAATGTTTAACTCCGTAAAAATTGACAAAGCATCCATCAATGAGCATACAGCATACAGCTCGAGTATTTTTTCAAAGGCCAAACTGAACGCTAAATATACGCGAAAAGGCAAATAATATCAAGTCGTTCGTCACACAGAGACTTCATAATAATGTATAAAGAGAGAGGGACACATATTTTCAGTCTCACGGAAGTCTATTCTCGTATATATACATAGGTATATATGTATGAAGAGGAGAGAGAGAGAGAGAGGACTTGAAAAGACGTTCTTGCTACAGTCGAGGAGCAGCTCTACTTCGCGGAAATGCCGCCGTACGTACAGCCTTACGACTTCCCTTTGTTTCCAGGCCCGATTTCACCTCTTCTTCCACATTCTCGCTCTTTTTCTGCTTCTTCTTCTTCTTCTCTTTACCTGTCCCGTGTGTCGTGCGCGCGCTTATGCGTGAAATGCTTTTTCGCCGCGAACTTTTTTTAAATATCTGTCCATGGAGACATATGCACTCTTCTCGATGCATTTGATTAATTAAATGCGTCATTTAAAATTGCTGTTAAGTTCCTATTTCAACCGAAAGATAGTAATAATAATAATAATAATTTTGTTCCAAAAATTAAAATGCAACAAGCAGATACTTCTCTTTGCACTTTTGATAAGTTACAGTGATCCAAGTTGTAATAAGATGACTTCACAAGTTATAAAAATTGTAGAATATTTTATGGTTAAATTCAAGAAGTTTAATGCAGTAAAATTTTGAATTTTTTTCCAATTTTAAAACTATATAGCTATATGGTTAGCTATAAAAAACTCTATCAAGCGTGATTTCTCTCTGTATACACGATCGAAATTTTTCTCAATGAACCGCCACCAGTGTTTGACTTGCAAAACTTTCGTGAAATTTCATCGAGCTATGGCGCTGCACGCGGGCACACGCGAGTATGCATAAAGGCAACATTATTATCTTTATTTTTCATTCAACTTCACGGGTAGTCCGCGCTCTGCTCTGCTCTCCTCTCTTTCTCTTTCTCTCTCTCACGGATGCATTGTTCTGCATAACTACGATGAATATCGCGAGTATCAAGTTGCGCCTTATGCGAGCAGCGGAATATAAGGCAACTCGATAGCTTGGAAAATTTGCTTCAAACCCTCGGCGCATTTTATATTAAATATATATGTATATATAACGTATACCGCCTGTAGCACATCTTTGCGCGTCTCAGAGAGTAAGCTTTTCGAGATACAATCTCTCTCTTGGCTCTGGCATTTCGCTATGCTGCACTTCACATTTCATATACACACAACAACATTGTACATAAGCATCCTCTCTCCGTCACGTTCCTGAATGAATATAATTTCGGGAGAAAAACGCAGCGCTGAAAGTCGTGAGTTCCGCCAAGATTTACTTTACCACCGATTCTTGACGTTTCAATTGACAAAAGTATTATTTTCAGCCGAGGCTCAACTGCGAACTGTGTTTCTCTCTTTTTTTCTCTCTTTTTCTGTCCGAAGGTAAAAGGTGGAAAGGAGAATTTAAATATTTAGCGTATAAAATAATTCCGCCTTATAATTCTAGAAATCGAGGATTCTTTGAAGCGCGTCACTCGAAAAAGGAATCCCGTAGGGTGGAAGTATGTAAATATATAGCGTATAGGGAATGCGAAATCGAGCGCGCAGCCGGCGACGATGTATATAATCTCTTTATAAGTATTACTTTACAAATATCCGAGCACAAAGTAAGTGCACTCGGATATGTATATCGTATACACATTGAGTGTAATATTCATCCGATTGTCTATTATACCGGATATCGAATAGTAAATAATGTACGGGGAATGCGTCGTGCGGCTTCCTTCCGATCAAGCTACGTTCCAGTCCCCACTCAACGCGTATTATACCTGTCCTCTTGTTTTCGTGCGACAGTATAGCTCGATTGTCAGTCTCTGCGCGCGAAATCGCGCTAATACACACGTACGAGCCCGAAAGTGCACAAGTATTTCAATACGCATTCGTAATTGATCCTGCGCCGCCTTATCGAGTTCCTTTCCCTAAGCCGTTTACTTAGCTTTTTGGAATATAGGATTTGTGCGAACTTGGCCATATTTGATTTCGTCAACGCGCGCACACATAGACACACGCGCTCTGGGCGCAGCTCCTTTTTATTTTTGCCGTAGCACGTGCGCCTTAGTTTCACGTTTCATCGATGATCCTTCCGAGTAGCGATTCTTAGTGAAAAATTAATGAAGAGCCCGGGATAATTAAAAAACATATAAAAAAGAGGAAGACTAATCGCATCGAGGATGACAGATTTTTGAGAAATTTCTGTCAGTTTTTAATACACGACGCATGCACTCACACGCATTTGTAAATACGAGCGCCATACACGTACGCAAACGACGTGCATCTCGTTTTTCTTTCGACGAACCTTGTCTGCGGGGCTACTACAAGTCCTATATTCTAATAAAAGCCAAAAATAAAAGCGAGCGCTCCCACATATTGAGGCATGTGTAAATGTAGTACGGATACTGCAGCGGCACAGATCGATTCATGCGGGTCAGTTTCGCGATATCGGCCAACCGGTATTTGATCTTTCTGTATAGGCCTACTGTATTAAGGTACAAACACACACGCACACATACGCAGACACACATTTTGCGAATTTCAATGCTTTGCACGCGAATTTGCTCTCTCTCTCTCTCTTTCGGCTTCTTTTTCTTATATTCGCCCGCAATGATTCTAAGAACGCCACTTTTGGGAGGGCTAAGCGCGTAGGTATACCATAAGGCATTTAATTTTGCAACAACTCAAGATTTAAATACAGCGAAGTAGGGGCAATACCTGTGCGTACCTGTTTACTATTGTTATTATTTTAAAACGGGACTGATCCTTACTACGCTGGATTTACGTTCTCTAGTGAATTCAATTACACTTATTCTATACCATACACTGAAAGTCGAAATAAATTGTTAAACAATTGCACAATTTCGTTACTGCGTTATCAATCTTTTTTCTATATTCATCAAACTGTAAACATTTTTTTAATTTTTTAATAAATTGGTTCACGTTATAATAATGATAATAATGATGATGAACAAAAATAATGGTGCAGTTTTCAAGGCTTCTACACCTGTTACAAACACGAGTGGTTTCTAAAGATGCTCCTGCACCAATTAGATATTGTGCGGTTATGATTATGTCAAATTAGATCAAATGGCCCCTAAAATTGGATGCATTTTGCCATTATATCCAGACGAGCGAGTCTTACTTGGAAATAAGTTTTTGAGGAGATGGCCAAAATTCAATATAATTCAAGCAAAAATACGTACGTTTATGTTTTTTTTTAGGCATTGTTGCATTTGGAGCAATCGACTCACCATAACGATGGGGAATTGAAATGCGGATGAACTTTTACTCACCTGAAAAAGAATAAAAAGATTTTCATCAGTTTCTATTGTGTACCAGGTGTTGAATATTTTAATCCTATGTTTGCGGTTACGACTCTCAATGAATTGTCAACTTGCCACCTGTGACTAATTACGAGTCTTCGATCGATTAAGATTTTAATCACTTTTCTTTGTATTAATATGTAAATCATTGAAGATTATGAAAGATATCATCGTCGTCACTAAGTCATCATTAATTCGGTTAACACCTTAAACCCGTCTATGCATGTTAATAGGATTCATCGAGTACCAAAGGATGTTAAAGGGGTTTGCTCACGATTATGCGATTATCGTATGCGCTGAACTTCGAATCCATCACTCAAAGTTTCTCATGCAGAGGCGTGATTGTGCGCGTTAAGTCAACAACTTGGGATTTAAAAGGATTTGAAAATCGTGGGTGAGCCTCGCGAGCAGCTCTCTCAGCAGCGTTGGTCGATGTACATGCCTTTTTTTTTACAAGTCCTATAATAGCTGCGCGACGTTTATTATAGTATGGAGACAGGTCACAAGAGCGCAAGCGACGACAATACATGCGAACACTTTACTCTGCGTCCGCTGTCATCTTCGTCGTAATATGTACGCGTATGTATAAGGCGTCAAAAGTCTTTCCGCGAAACGATTAAAACGGCTTCCGTTACGTGCATGTGTACACACTCACATATCCTAGGTTCATCTTATCCGTATGCGTGTGTGTGAGAACAAGCTGTATAGTATATACTGGGACTCTAGCCGCATAAGATGTATACGTATATAAGATGATAATGATGTTGCGTACATGCACATTACAAGTAAATAATATAATTTTTTCCTTCCGAGAATTATTATTGTTTTGCGCGCGTGAACTCTTTGCAAAAGTGATAATCATGTAAGTGTATTTCACTTCCACGCGGCGGTCCCGAGTAATGATACTCGGAAAATAGTTGCAACTCTTCAAGGCTTGTTTTTATTTTTCAGCGTAATAAACAAGTATATAGATATGTGCGAGTAAAGTGAAATTATACGACGCGCCGGCTCTGTCTATATGTATTATGTAGTGTAGCGGCGCAGCGAGCAACGCACCTGTCACAGCACGCACCTCGGCGCACACGCGCCAGACGCGCAGCAGTCTTAGGGTGACTAGGCAAAGAGACTCGCTTTTTCTAAATACTAGAGCATGTAATATATGTAACGTATGAATAATCATTAATCGACTCGAAAGTCAAATGCGAGAAAGCAGCGTCGGTTTACATTATTAAATAATGTTAAAGCGAGCTCCGAGCACACTCGCCCTTTGCGCGCGCATACGATACCCGCGCGCGCGCCTGTATACACAGACTCGATCATCGGAGCGTATAAGAGCGCTTTATAAGGAGCTATATAATGCGGTGTGTGTGCGTGTGCTCCGAACACGCTTATATATGTAAGTGTTTGTATGGTGTCTGTGTGTATACGATTGCAGCAGCCACGGCAGCATGCCTGTATATAATATACACCGCAGATGGGCAGCAGTCGCGGGGCATGTCTGTGTGCGCCTTCGTGGATCGACGACTTCACCTGCGGTCATTATCATATGCCGTATTATATGTTTACAACTCCACCCACCCCGTTTGCCCGAGCTATGGGGCATTGTCGTTACTTTTTTTTAAAATAACCGATGCGCTGCTGTTGCTGCGGCGGCGGCTGCTGCTTTTACTCTCTTCCACACGCAAGTTGATATACTTTAATAACTTGAGTTTGCGCCATGCTCATACGAGACGCAATTGAAGTCTGCCGTTATACATGAAACCACGTTAAAACTGTTTTTTCTCTCGTCTTTTAAAATTAATTAATTAGCTGCGAGCGCAAAGATTTCAATTTACTTTTTCATTGCTTTGGCATAATATTAACATGAAACTGATTCAAACGGTCGCTCGTGTTCTAGTAAAGCGATAGGTTTGTAAAGCAGAAAAAAATACAAATATATTAATGAGACGGCGCAGACGTTTTTTCAAATCTTTTTTCCGGTAAAAGAGAGTTGGCAAGCAGCGAAGCGCGTCTGACTTTAAAAGGAGATAGATACTTAATCATTATTATGCGCCACTATCGGCGCGTTAAAACGTGTCCAGAAGAGAGGCTAGAAAGTTAGGTGTGAAGAACAATACTCGGGGACATTAATTAAAATTCGTCACATATCATGAAGTCGCGCACGGCGTCTGTAAGAGACGCGACGATCGTGTACCGCAATAATAAATGTGCTATGATTAAAAATCACGAGGCTGTGTCTAGGCATTGAAGCTTCGGTACTGGCTCATTGGAAATTGATTACTTTTTTTATTCTCGAAATTTATTACGTCAATATTTAAACTGGATGTACCGATGCCATGGTAACGTTCGGACTTCGTGACGATTTTGCCTCGTAAATGTAGCCATATTTTTAGTCCGAAATTTCATTGATGAACGACCGAGGCTATAAGTTGACACGCGTTTACATGACTCTAGTTTTATCGATGTATACATCTGTTTTTTCATCCTGCTGTTTTGTGAATATCATAGAAATTAGTTTAAATGTGCTCCCAGGCAGCAAAAGTCAAGTGAAATTGATTCGGAAAACTAAAGCATCTCGAAGTCATACCAATCGTCATTAATAATATCGTTACATACGGAACCGGAACTAAACTACTATCCAGGAAATGTTCAATAATATATCAAGACGTTCGCATTAATATGAGTTTTTCTATTATAAATTAAAAGTAGGTCGATTAGCAATTGAAACAAATATTAATCATGATTTTTTAAATTTCACTCATCACCTTTAATTATGAAAAAACAATCGCTCTAATTATGGCTTTCACATCGTTAATGACTGCATTTAAAACTAAATCTCCGCGAAATCGAGAGTTAATCGTTGGCGTCTACCTAGAAACACCGGAACAGCCAAAGTGATCGTAAAAATGGAGTTTTACATATTCCCAACATCTTAAATGTGTATCACGCTCTAGCGCGCGCGTGCCTACAAGTCTACAAAGGACCAATATTCAAATCTGTCACTTGGAAAGTTGTCGCACGTCTCGTGCAGCTGCGCGCTAGGCCAGTTTATTTTTCGCACTCTAATATCGATTTCCCCAAAGTCATCTCGCCGGTGGCGTCGGTCAATACGCCGGGGAGCGATCGCCTCTATATGAATATACCGACACACACCGGCCAGGGTCCTTATACCGCAATGCAAGGCCTGGACCAGCCTCACGCTGATTCTTACGAAAGAGAATATTTCTCTCGTCCTCGCATATAATATATAACAAAATATATGTTATGCGCAGCAGCAGCACCACCACCACCACCACTACCACCATCATTTCCATCGACTTAACTCTCGTGTATTTATTCGTTGGTCTCTTTGAGGTTTTCCACGAAATTAACGTGTGAGCTACGCGCGCCCGCTCTAGTCCGGACTCGGTTTTTGAAGGCACGAGACTTTTACCTTTCCTCTATAACACACACACATAATATGCGCTGCTCATGCTTTTACACACATGTCCGGAGCTTGGCTGTGATTTTTCGAATCGTGCATATACCTAGTTCTATAGATCCTATTATATACAGATGCCGAGCTCATATAAACAAGTTTTTCTTTTCGTTTCGAGTACAAGCGCGCGCGAGCGAGTGAGAGACGCTCTTTTGTTGATTCAATACTTGGATTATGGGGATTATAGAGGTGCTCTACCGATGAAACTTACTCTCTTGGATGATATCATTTTTACAATTTTTAGAAGCTATAAGAATATAAGTGTATTATAATGTAGAAATGGCAGTATATATCATAGTACACTCTAACACGGTGTGAAAAGAGTCATCTATTATCATATGCAAATTTACACACTTTTCGAGTACTACGGTGGTTAAATCGAATGACAATATGAATTATGAGCACTTCCACGAAGAACATTAATAAATATTGAAATGGAAAAAAATTTTTTTTACGTACGGTCGCTCCATAGCTACCTCGATAAAAATCATTTTTTCAATTGAAAAGTATTATCGTATCTGCAATGGGCCACATTTATTTGCCAATCGATTCCCGCGAAAATTTCAACGATTACCCAGCTCAATTTCATGCTGAGTTTATAAATTAAAATCATTTCCAGCAAGTTGATCGCTATCGTGAGCTACATTTTTACTGCTACACATTTACGCAATGTGAATGATACAGAAATACGTAATGGACGTGCTGGCATCGAAGAGATCGGATCGAATTTCCTTTTTTCCAAGTTTTGCGGCATTGTCTTCGATTTCCGGAGTTGCGTGGCTTTCAGAAAAGTCCAGCGATCGAGAGGGAAGCAACTATTCGAAATTCTTGAGATATCGTAAACGGAGTGCAGATGCAGCACCGCCGGATACTTTAACGACTTATGTATTGGTTCGATGAAAAAGCGCGAGTTTTTTCGACTGAGCCTGGTTACTCACTTATTAAATATGATCGGAAGTCTTAAAAATGAAAGTGACACGAGTATAATGGATATTACGTATAACATGAGAGTATTACAGGCCACAACACAATACCATCATAAAGTAATTAAAATCTTTATATATCAAAGCAACATTACACATATAAAGAACAGCTGTGAAATACTATCGAATTAGACCAACGAGTTATCGTGAGCCTGAATTTTAGAAGACAATTTTTCTGATTTCACTCTCGCGTGTTATGACGATCTGACATCTGAAACTGCAGTGTAGAAGTATCATTTTAAAAACTTCATTTATTACGATTCTCAAGATTTCTTATAGGTCAACGTTGCGTTTGGGATAAAAAACGAGACGTACGACACGAATGCGATTTACATTACGCAGAGTACATACGTCAATGACTATTACGTTCAAAAATGTTGTTCCGAGAATTTCAAGCATTTCATCAGGAGTTATGAGAAAATCGCGGCGACGTTGCGGTTATGCAGTCGAACGCGCACGTCCACGAGAAATCATAAATTCGTATTTTGCGATGAATTTACAAAAATAAGTAAATAAATAAAAAGTCGAGTCTTGGGATACCTTAATTCAACGAATTGATTTAATAGTCGCACGTTCGTTTACTCTATACAGACCCGTACACGTCCTATTAAACATGCATTAATTTTACAGCAAAAAAAGTTGTATTATTGCACATGCGCCGCGTTGTGCCGGTGTAAGCGCTAAAAATACGCTAGTGTGAAGAAAAAAGGAGTTAGGAGAAAAAAAATGGAGAAACTCAGCGGCACGTTGTTAACCGTACTAGCTTCATTTCCGGCTTTTACATTTTTGCTATTGTACCAAATAATACAAATAACGCGAGCGCGCGCGCAGTACAATGAAACTTGAAAGCTCAGAGTTCTCCGAAAATGTGCGCCGCGCTCGCTCGTAAGTATATAGTTGACATTTGCAGTTTGATTTTAAACAGCATATGCATGTGTGTATTATTTACGGCGCGATGCCCGAACAATGATTCGACGACGCGCTGTTTTCGCGCAGTGCATATAATATAAGAGCGGCGTTTGGTGCGCGAGTTTGACAAGGCGATCGAGGTTTACGAAACAATTATCGCGTCCACACGTTGATGAGTAATTTCGACGTATAACGTCAATGAACTGAGCTGCTAAGCACATCGCTTGACACACAGCATCGCGACTTGCATTTGTCACGTTCAAGAGTGAAAGTATAGACTAATAATTCTGTGGAAGAGGAAGGAGTCAGCTGCTCGTGTCACTGCTGCGGTAACTGAAGCGGCTTCGATGTTGACTATTTTTTATTCATGTATCCGTGAGAGACGTGCGAGTTTTGATTTATATCACGTTAATTCGGCAGATACTCATAATCGGTTCATTATGAACGTGTTTGTGACACTTTTTGTTAGTAGTTAGATCGAGCTAGATAAGACACGTTACGTGTTTTAATTTGTGGAAAGAAGCTTACCGGTAAAGATAAAATTACATCTGTTATTCGGAAACACGAATTCAAATGCTACCGAAAAACTGGGGCGGGTCAAATAAGAGTTCTTAATTCAGGAAATTGAATTAATTAATTCCAGTAAGAGTTGAAAGTAGAGTTCGTACGAGGAGTAAAGAATTTTCCGACAAAACGAAAAGCCGATCGAATCTTCAATAATAAACTTTACAACAGTCCTCGGACGCGTTCAATTTTTATTTACAAAACAAAACAAACGCGCGTACAATTTTAATGTGCACCTCGGGCGCCGCTGATATTTTTCACGAAAAAGTCAATCCGTGCATCAAACGAAGTACGTCGTACGATCAATTATTCGCACTGAGCATTCAACACTAAATTCGGCATTACATTAAAGCTGACACGAGACGCGCGCGACTCATTTTCCCGGTAAGTTCATGCGATTATAGGTGCGCGTTCGAGGAAAGCTGCGAAACGTTACACTCGTCGCGCATCTCTTTCGCTTTTGCTCTCTTGCCGCACGCGCTGCATAGCGGTGCGATTCTAAATAGCGATGACAATATTTAATGAAAGTTTTGCATCGCGCGAGCTGTCGGG
Source organism: Trichogramma dendrolimi (assembly GCA_034770305.1). Classification (NCBI taxonomy): domain Eukaryota; kingdom Metazoa; phylum Arthropoda; class Insecta; order Hymenoptera; family Trichogrammatidae; genus Trichogramma; species Trichogramma dendrolimi. The sequence continues at coordinate 7,571,988 of JAPMIB010000001.1, forward strand.
ACGCTGCTTTTCTCTCTCTCTCTCTCTCTCTCTCTCTCGCTCCTTCTTGGCTTTTAATTGCTTTCATTCTGAAGCTAATTGTACCTGTTTTTGCACTGTTTATATTCAACGAATCGAGAGAAACGTTCACGACGCGTTTACGAGAGGAATTGAAATGAAGTAAAACTAGACGTCATGACAAATACAAGTGAATTCGTGAATTTCATGCGAGTTTTTGTTTTCAACTAAATTTGATAGAGTAAAACGAACACTCGGCTTACCATTCGATACTGTGATATCCTCTCAGGCAGCAGTGCAGAGCCTTGAAGGACGCAATGTTGGCGTATTCGCTCGACACCACCTCCTTGGTGAAGCCAAGACCGCTGGGCGCATTTTGGAAGCGATTGCTCGTGCAGTAATCGTCCTCGGCCCTCGCGAACGGCGCGGCCACGATCAAACACACAAGAAGCACACGAACGAACTTTAATTTCAAAGCAGCCATGATTTCTGAGCACTAGGTTACTTTTTATTTGTAATCACTAAACACTCGATGGAGGTATTTATTTATTTATAAAGATGTTGGCGAACCAATCGGTTCAATCACATTATCACAGGGGAGCACGGTATGAAAGACGCTCGGGCAAATACGAATAAATAATTCGTCACCTTTTTTTTTTACTTTCAACCAATTCTTCGATAAATTACTGAAAATTCAAAGCCGAAATGTTAGAGAGAACGAATAAACTAGCCATGTACGCGTAGTGTTATGGGCAACAGCGGCATGGACGAAGGAAACTTTGAACAGTCGCACGATGCTACTCGCACAGTTGTCAACGACACACTGACCGGAGTCGGCGTACAGAAAGGCGCTCGTGGCGGCGTGCCGCGCGTGTGTGTATAGCAGCAGACGACCCCTTCTCTCTCTTTCTCGCTCGCGCGTTCTCCCATCGCAACAGGCAGTCGATGGTGATCGTGCGGCAACATGTACAATAACACCACCATCTCTCTGTTATTCTTTGGAAAACGCGAAAAAATAACAAATTTATTGTTTAAAGTATATACGAAAAAGGCTCGCGGAATGTGATGTATTTCAGTGAAAAATAAAAATGATAAAATTTAAATTTAAAGTGCAATGGAAAAGGAGAAAAAAATTCCTTATCGAATTTTTTAAATTATGCAATAAAAACCTCCGAACACTAACAGCAATGCTTCATAAACACTAACTTTCAGTTATAAGGATCACTAAGTACTGGCAAAGTTTTTTGTAGACTATTCCAGTAGTTCAGCCTTCCGAGTTTATGGATATTAATAGTGGGGTTGTCAGACGATGTTAATGAATATTTTTTACTTCGAGGCAAGGATTTTCTACTAGCACACCGATAGGGAGTAGCTAGTTGATTAAACTGATGATTGGAATGTTGAAAAATGAATTCTAAAGCCCTATTTTGACGAACGAATTAAAGAAGAAACATGGTTTATATTTTAGTTCGTGTATTAATGGTGAATCAACAGTGTTTTTTAAGTAATGAAAAAATAAATAACAGTTTAGAATATTTTATTATTTTTCACATAACAAAAGAATGCATAATTTACAGATTTTCTAAAATGTCATGGCGTACTCATGTAATTATAAAAGTTTTCATTGCGTCCGAATGTTTCCAGAAAAATTTCACGCTTCTAGTGTTCCCTTCAATTATGTAACTTGGTTCTGTGAATTTTGAGGTATTGTTTTTGTCCAAATGATTTGTGGCAAATCTTTCACTCGTGGGGTTTGCTACGATTATGCACTGAATTTATGTGAGATTTGAGATTACCTTTTATTCCAAATGATTTTTGACAAATGTCACATTCGAAAGGTTTGTTGCGATCATGTACTGCATTCATGTGAGAATTGAGGTAATGTTTTAGTCCAAACGATTTTAGACAAATGTCACATTTGAAAGGTTTGCTCTGATTATGTACTGTATTCATGTGAGTTTTAAGGTGACTTTTTTGACCAAATGATTTGTGACAAATATCACATTTGAAAGGTTTGCTCTGATTATGTACTGTATTCATGTGAGTTTTAAGGTGACTTTTTTGACCAAATGATTTGTGACAAATATCACATTGATAGGGTTTTCTTCGATTATGTACTGCATCAATATGATTCTTGAGGGTAATATTTTGTCCAAATGATTTTTGACAAATGTCACATTCAAAAGGTTTGCTCCGATTATGTACTGTATCGATGTGCATTTTGAGAGTCGATTTTTGCCCAAATGATTTATGACATATCTTGCACTCAAAAGGTTTGCTAGGATCATGTACTGTCTTCATGTGTTTATTGAGATTACTTTTATCTCCAAATGATTTATGGCAAATGTCACATTCGAATGGTATGCTATAATCATGTACTGCATTTATGTGAGTTTTGAGATGATCTTTGCGACTATATGAATTGTGACAAATGGCACATTGGAACGGTTTGATCCGATAATGTACTGCATTTTTGTGCTTTTCCAAGCTTTGCTGGTATCCAAATGATTTGTGACAAATCTTACATTCAAAGGGTTTGATCCGGTTATGTACTGCATTTATATGAGTTTTAAGATGATAATTTCGAACAAATAATTTCTGACAAATATCACATTCGTATGATCTAATGTCCTTACGTGTCAAATTGATGTGTGTATTTAAATTCAGGCTTCCTTTATAAGTTTTTCTATGCATTTTGCACTCGTACGATAGTTTGGTTTGAGTGTTTTTTCGAAATATTTTATCATCATTATATTCGTCAATTTCACATCGAGGATTTACTTGAAATTGACAATTTTTATCGTAATCAAATTCTTTTCTTATCAAAATTACTACCTTTTTTCCATTCAAATCATTTGTTTGATTTTCGTTTTCTATTTTCAACCTCTGATGCTTAGTTTTACAGATGGTTGTCGATTGCGTTTTCAGTTCAAGTTTAACATTTTTGCACTCAAATTCTATGGATATTTTTTCATTTAACTTTTTCGATAATGCTGTAACCTCATTCATGTAATTTGCCTGAAATTAAAATTGTTCAATATTTTCGAATATTTGAAATTCAGAATATAATTATACATCATTAAACTTACTGGTGATTCATAAAATGGCAATGTTTCAAAGTTTTTTGCTTCACAAGATTTTACCGAATCTAAAATATAATCGTCGCCTGCATTTGACCAGGTAACGTTCGGCTCTTCCTTCACCCTGAAGAATAGTTAAGTTTGATATTTATCAAGTTTCAATAAATATAATGGCACATACAAAAAAAGGTCATACCTAATTGTGTCACCTCTGCTTTCCATAGCTCGCTCGAATTTATGTAATTACTATGACTTCCACAGTACACAATGAGAAAATATTCGAGGTTATATGCCTCGAATAGCGATTTAGGTAGTAAACATTTGCTTACTGTAATAATGTAGCGTATCACCAGTGGACTACTCGTATAATAGCGAGGAGACGCTGAGTTTGTGATATGCTTCTATACTTTCGCCCTTCACCGTGGACTCGTCAAGCGCAGTTATGAGGAATATCATTAATACTACACCAAATTTATGAATAGGATACCATGCATTCGGTCGCGAAATGTTCTTACTCAGTGTCAGCGATAAACGTTGAGAAACATTCACCGGAAAGAGAAATACAGATATGAACTCAAACCAATACAGTGCACAACGGTGTAGTATTACAATAGTAAAATTATTACAATAGTAAAATATGTGTTTATGGGTTATTGATATTGCACTTTGAATCATCCAATCATTTTCACTTTGCCACTTGCAGATTTACAGGAATTCGAAGCACTCGCCATCTAGTGTCAAAGATTCAAATTGGTATATCGTATTAAAACTAGTAGACCTAGTAAAGGTAGATATTAAAACTAGTTTAAATTTTTTGAAACAATAAAATGATTACTTTCAGATCATTATAATGATGATTGATATTTGTATCATAATTGTATTGCCAAAAACCAGCCAATTAATGGTAAGACATTTTAAAACATTTCAAATTGTCAGTTTTGGATTATCTGGCAATAATTAATGAAGAGTACTTCTACCATTTAGTTAGGTCCCCTGCATATGTACTTTACACGTTAGTGCTTCTGGTAATCTGCTGTTACTTCATAATTTTTATACTGCATGTGACTTTTTGGTTGTCAAATAACCACTTTCAATATCTTGAGTCATTTGCTCCGATTGCCGTTGGTCGTTTTTGATGTTATTTTTGCTCGATGGAGGGAAAGTGTACATCTCGTATACAAGCGCGGATATACATAAATTTACAATTCAGAGGAAAAGAGGCAAATATCTATGTACGATTTACCTGCCGGCAACTCGCTCGCTCATTTGGCTCGTTTGATGTCCTTTTTCCTTTGCTGCGCGGCCCGCAACGAGCGATTCCTCTTTACCGAGAAATATGCGCTTGCCGCTTTCATGAATCGCGTGCTCGATGCGCGTTTCTGTACCTCAAATATACGCGCATTCGCTCGCTCGTACAGGGTAAACGCATTAAGGTGGCTCGAGGTACTTTTCAGAAATCATGAAATTAAGAAAATCCATTCGGAGGGAGGCATTAGTCAACTTGTTTTTACTGCTGCTGCGATGCTCGCACGAAGCATTTGGACAAATAGCATTTGAGCGACCTGACGCCCGCATATATTCGATGTCAATACGCTCACCTCTCTTTATATTGTGCGAGCTATTTGATTTATTTTGATAAATACATGACGTTTCATTGTACTTGAAACGTGCTGGATGATCGGCAAACATACAAATTTTATGATTTCCCTATTTTTTTGTTATAAAAAATAAATGTATACATAGAGTATTTAGATTCATGATTTTAATTGATAGAATCGAGCCGCATTAAATCACACTGCTTTTTCTGACTATTATAAAATTATAATCAATAAAGAAAACGTTTCTATTTTTATACAGTTAATTCTGCTTCGTTTTGAATAATTTAATTATTTATCTATATTCAGAGGCTAAAGCATTAATCGAAAAAAATTGTATGTGATGACATGATTATTAATTCACAGAAAATTACTTACGAAGTAACGAAATCATGAGTAAGATTTTTTCTCGGTAATTTTATTCGTAATAAAATCTGAGGATGATTATAATGAGTAGTTTTTTTTTGTTTCTAGGTATGAGTTGTTACGCATAAATTAAAAATTAATTGTTAATAAAAAATTATTTTATTTTTATTATTTAATTTTGTCATTTTGGTTGTTATCAATCAATTCGAAATACTACATCATCCATCGATAAAATTTTATTCAGCATATTCAACCGATCGGTAATTAGGAAACTACATTATCAACCGTCATGAACAGCATTTCATGATTACCAACACTTGTTATTTTATCCAAAATTTAAGTTTGGATTTATTTTGGTATTGATAAGTGTAGATGGTTTTTTTGAATTTAAACCAATCGATAACATTTTTCTAGAAAATATATCGTTCACAATCTCATAGAAAAACTGGGGCTGTATGCTAAATTTCGTAACATTGCGGTGGCGTTCGTGAGCCGGCGGCGATCGCTGTTTTTTGTTAATTACCTTTTTGATACGCTTTGCGTATACAACCCACGACTTTGACAGGCATGCGGTGAAGATCAGTTTCACTTGTGCGTAACGGACGCCACTGTTCGTACGTTCTGCTTTTTCCTGTACGTCGGAGTCAAATATTCTTGTACAAACTCCCTCTTGTTTCAAGGTAAGTCGCCCACGATTAATATTAAAGTTCTTTAAATTTATGTAAAGCTTGATCCTACTATTAATGTTGCTTGAAACTCTTCATCGGGTTTTTCGTATAATCTTATCAATAAATAAAAAAAATTACAATTTATGTACTAGTTATTAGCGTAAATTGTTTTATCAGCTTAACTACTGCATTGTGTTTCAAGTTGAACGTTTAATAATAATGAAAAATCTACATTAAAAAATTTTAAGTTTCCAAAAATTCGTGGGGGTTTAAAGCAGCTTCTGCCGTCGTAAGAAAAACGTGTAGGTTGGGAGAGGTTTCATAAGTGTGGGATTATGAAATGAGAAAATAAAACATACAGCAAGGAAAAAATGAGAGAAATTATAAACTGAGCCAGCTTTTGTTGCCAGCAGCCACTTGCATTCGTAATTGGACTAGCATAAAGGTGTAGAAAAGTCCGAGGCAAAACGTGAATTTCGAGATTCAAATGGATACAAGCTCGACTGAGTTACAATGTAATAACAAAGCCTTGTTGTCGACGAGTTCCATTATTACCTGCGGATTCATATCGTTGTACGAAAAATAATAAGATCAGAGACTTTTATCAAAGAATTCATTAACAGTCTATCGTTTATTTTATCATTTTTGGCGATTTTAAAATAATGATGAACATTCACTTCGATATTATTTCGATGGTCAGGAAATAACTTTTATTCAATAGGTATTGATAAAGTCAAGAATGAATTAAAGCAACACGGCACAAGCTAATATGAGTTATATTTGATTGTACTATAATTACCGAGATCATTTACAATTTATTACGTCCAAACTAGAATTTGACCTTCTCATGATATGTTTGCCTTGTGTACACACGCACTAACGAAATGAACAAATATCATTACACTCATAAAACGGACTTCGCTCGAGCACACGGGCGAAGTGAGAAATGGTGTATGCAAACGTAATATACCACAAGATTTTTAATTGACGTCAGCTGCTAGTCAACATTAATATTTTCAGATGTTGCTTCGTGCTGCGGCCGGTGTTACTCTTTGTGCTTCAATTTTTTTGAATAAACCAAACTGAGGCGATAGAAAAGCAAGAAATAATTTGGCAGCTTTCTGATTAAGATTTCAAAATTTATGCTTCAGTGAGAGGTCAGAAGGTTTCGTGACTTGGAGGAAAGGATCACTTGAAAAAGGGGATGCAGAGAGGAGATAAAGAGTAGAAATTCATTTGATGCAGGGAAATACAATGTACAGGGGAGTAAAATTCTTAACCTTATATAAATAATATAAATTAAAAATTTCCTTGATTTTAAGATGATCTGTGATATTATGAAAAGTCCAAAGCTAATGACGAATGTAACTGCTATACACATTTTTCAACACCTTGTATTTCCACAGTGATATGGGGTCTTGGTTCAAAATCAACACACACAGGACGAAAAGGGCAGAGGTTCTATCGTCAGTAATATCTTCTGCTTTTTAGTACTTTAATTAAAATTGAATAGATACTATCTCAGCATCATCCATTGTGATTTACTATGAATATTATAAAGATCATCTTTAACGTGAAATGGTTAAGTGCTCTTTAACGTCAAATAATCAGAAGCATAAATGTTAAATCAGCATCTGCCATTGAATTAATGCCCGAGCAACGTTTGCAGTAGGCTTGCCGAATTGAGTTTAAGGTCACTGGATTGCAAAGCTTGCTTATTACATATTAAAGAATATAATATAGGAAAGCTGCAGCGAAGCTTCGAATATTCGATACGTATGTGGCAGCCAAAGTTTATCTCGCAATGTAAGGACTTGTCTGACGGGGCGTACACCGAACGTGTTTGAGTATGTATACAAGCGGAGAGACAAGCTCGCGCGTGACGGCCGTTATCGTCGATGTACGAATAAAACTTGGCTAAAGCTGAAATAAAGAAATGAAAAAAATAAAATAAAAAGCCATTAAAATCACGGGTCATATGGCAGCAATGCACTGACGTTCAAATACGAGCGCGCGCGTGTAATGAATAATCTTCCGCCAGCGCGAAAAGTTCTGGTGGATCTTTTTTTTTTCTATTGGTTATTCTCTTCTTTTCATTGGCATCAACAGTCATCATCAAAGCCGAGCTTCAACGATGAAATAAAGGTGCTACACACATACGCACGCAACGGGCAATAGAAAGAGAGTCGAGTCGAGGTGGAGGCGCGCAAAGGGCGAAAGCTCACCTAACGGATCGCGCGCGGTGTTTGTTGGTCGCGGAGTAGCAGGCAGTAGTGGGGGTACATATCTGATCGCAAGCTCTCTCTGTCGGACGCGGGGAACTTCTCTCTCTCCCTCTCAGCAGATACATGCGCAGTCCCCGCAAAAGTTGCTCTTGCTGCAGCAGAACCAGCAGCAGCAGTAGTAGCCGCAGCAACAGCAGCAGCAGCAGCAGCAGCTAAAAAGCCAGTGCGAATCTAGTGTAGTAGTCAGTGCGGCCTGAACGGTAAGCCGGCCTACATTCCTTCCGCTAACTTTTTTTGACACTCGTACAGCAGCGACTGCTACTCGTCTCGCGTGTCATACCTCCTCGTTCGTACACACACACACGCAAATACACACACACACTCACGTTCATATATATTTATGAATGTACACATGTGAATGCGTATGTATATTCATACAATATATTCATCAAAATAAAAATTATACTACCCAATAGTGTGGTGCTAAAACGTCAACAAAAGATACAAAAAAAGTGTTGATACCGCAAAGAGACGATCACCTAAGTTTTGCTATAAAATTATAATTTAAATACGCACTGAGCCATGTGTGTACGCGTTTGAATCGCGATTAATTTGTTCGTCGAGTTTTTGGTGCGACGACAGTAAGTGTTGAAAGGAAATAAAAAAAAAGAATAATTAGCCGATACAACTGTAGTAGCCTCGTTGCGTCGTACTTATAATGTGACGACGAGAAGCAAACACAGCAGCGACTGCAACGAAAAGCAGCAGCGAAAGAGGAAAAAAAAATTGCGATCGATTGGTCCTTTTTGGATTCGATTAGAGCAGCCGTAGCAGCATCGCAGCAGCATCGGCAGACACACACACACACACACACACACATACGCCATTGCATCGAGAGGATGTTACTGAGCTGATAGAGCTCGCTTTGTATTGGCCTGCGCTATCGCCGTCTTTTCGCTGCATCTCGCTCTCTGCTCTGGGGAGGAAAAGAAAAAAGAAATACAAGGAAAGAGAAGACGACGTAGCACGCACACAAACGTACACGAGCGCACGTACACACACCTGCTCGAGAGCCGCTAGTCGCAGATCGTAAGTTGAACTTTACGCTTTTATTCTTCCTGACTCGTCGCGCAAATTATGCGCGACTATCGGTGAGTGTTCTGCTGAGAGAGAGTGAGTGAGCGAGAGAAAGAGGCTATATAATCGGAGAGAGAGAGGGACTTTGCTCTGCGCCGCGAAACGCAGAGAGAGAGAGATAGAGATGAGAGTGGAGGGTGTGCTGCTGCTGCTACTGCTACTGCTACTACCAGTGTGTATAGTATCGGTGCTGTTGGTGCGGTTATGATGATTCTGCGCGGCTCGTGATTCTACGTGATGCGCCCACGTTGATCCCTCTCGCCTCTATGCTGCTGCTGCTTTATGTACGCTCGTGCCTTTACTTCGTCGTCGTGGTCGTTGTCGGTGCTGCTACTCTATACTTGCACGTTTAACATCGAAGCACGAAAATAAATCTGGATACGTTTTATGTTTTGGCCAACTGACGCAAGCTCGCTCATTCTCATTTTATTCTTATTTTCTTCTCAAAAAACAAATGATATCCGACCGTGTCCGTGTGCCTCTGCGTTTGTGCGAGTATTATACGAGCCGTGCGGTATACGGCGAAAGAGCTTGCGCCGCGAATGAATATTCCCTCTTCAGATGCGAGCATGCACACGAATATATATACATATATCTATAGAGATTAGTTTGGTGAGGGCAAGTTTTATCGATAAAACTCTCTTGGCATTGTTGAAGGAGAGAAAGAGAGCGAGGCAGTATTTAGATATTACGTTTGTTTGCCTCTCTCTCTCTCTCTCATTCAGGATCCCTTAAAATCGATGTAAAACTACCTCTCTCTCTCTCTCTCTTTCCCTCTGTGCTTGCAGTACTTAAATTTGCATTCCTTTTTCCTTTTATCAAAGCAATGAGTAAGCTAAATTTAATATAAAGCGTAATAACTATTATTACTTAAAAATACTCGAAAATGTTTCACCGGCTGCCTCTGATGTGCCTATATTTTTTTCACCTTTCTCTCTCTATCTCTCTCTTTCTTGGTGTACTTTATTTTAGGGCTCATGCGCGGCTTTACAAAAATACTACATAAACCACCGCTTGTATTAAATTTAGACGGGTTGTGTGCGCGAAAACCCATTTTCAAGACTTCGGAGTTTGCGCCCAAATTTAAACTATTTGGGAAAACAAACGTTCTGACTTATCGAGATTTTTTCAATCGTGAAGTAATTCGTTCGCAAAGAAAAGAGATAAAGATTTCTTAAAAATACAAATCAAAAAACCAATCTGTAACGTAGGCCAAGAAGCACATGAGAAATATTTTTCTTCGATCCCGTCGACAGACTCTCTCGTAAGCGCGCGTGCTTATTTTAAGTTATGCGTAACAGTAAAAGCCATCGGGACGAGAAATAGAAGAATAGAAGAAAATAATCAGACGCGTAACTAGCTACTATCTCTCTTTCCCCCTTGCAATAACATACACCGACCGAGTGAGAGAGAGAGAAAACTATATATAATCGCACAATGGAAGTCTTAGGCTGAAAGTTTGAATGACTGCGGTATTATCTACGTTAACAATGATTTATATATGGCCTACAGGATAAACGACGTGTGTGTGCCGCGTCGTCGTCGTCGTCGTCGTACGTCGCGTAATTGTGCCGACAATGGTCTCGGGCGGCTCTGCGGATAGCTTTTCATTCATGTTTCCCCCCGATTCCCCGACGTTTTATTATTCGCGTTCCTGTGCGAGACCCGTCGCACACGCGTTCATCTATACCTGTATAGCACGCGTGTATGTATCCAAATGTCGATACGTATAATAAAACGTCCGTGTCGAGCCGTCAAGCTTGTATCCTGCTGCAGCTATACAGTATACTGTGGCCGCCGCCGCAGCGCCACACACACACACAGGCTTCTTTTGGTTTTACCTGCTTTCTAATCATTCTTACCTTCTATAACGTGTTCTACGCTCGTACGTGCCGATTCTCTCTCTTTTTTCCACCAAAAATGTTCAAAAGTTAGCTTTTTGAAGTATCTCTTTTTTCGTAGCGCGTAAAAAAGCTACAGTACTTTTTGAACAAACGAAGCAAAAAAGAAAATCCTACGATTCCGTATTTACTTTGCCATTGAAGTGAGCGAGATAGAGAAAAATCAGTCTTTTCAAATTGCGAATCGCGAGAAATCTGGGACTGAAATGACTTTTTTCCTTTCATCGCGGCGTGCTCGGATATTTTAAACAAAAAAAAAACAAGTATTACCTAAATTCAAAATAGGCAATCGCACTTGGCTCGCGCGCATGTATTTTCGTAGCTTCTTCGGGGCTCTAGACGAAGTTATAGGTCATGCGCGCCGAGGGTTCATTTACATAAAAAAAAAAAAAAAAAAACGAAAAGAAAAAAAAATTATACCTGCAGGTGTAACATTATTCTTGAAAATGCATCGAGCTCGTCTGACCCGTTTTCTTGCATCACCGCGCGATCTCGCCGCACATTCGAGACCTCGCTAACAGCAGTACACATCGGGGAGGAATATTACCTAATAGCCGTGCGCTGGAATAAAGTAACATTTTCTTTCTCTATCTTTCGCGCGCCAATCTCTCACCTATTGTCCTTCACACGTTTTTCGCGCGAGCGTAGAGTCATTTAACATCTGCTCGCACGCGATTCATTTTCAACCCTCTCTTTCTCTCTTTCTCTCTCGCCCGGTCGCCATTTATTTTCTCCGAGTCAAGAATGTGTATAAAAGTCGATTTCTCATGTATGCATGCACCTATATAAAAAATTACATTATTCTTCACGCCTAAAGTTTTTCATTTATAGTTTCTTTTTTTCGTTCGAGCTTATAATTTATAGCTACGTGCGCATTATATACCCGCGAATCACGCGCGCCTCTATAGTTCAGACGAGAAAAGCTCGTATATCCAAAGAAGAATTCATGCACCAATGCAGTGCATAGCTCGTGATTAAAATTAAAATATTAATAGCCAAGGTGCAATTATTACACTTGTTTGCCAATTTAATTATTTACTTTCAATTATAGCTATAATCGTGAAAAAGTCTTGAACTAAAAATTTCATGCCCCGTTAATCTTTAGGATAATTCTGCGAGTTTCCTGAATTATTGACTAGATGAAACGTTGGATTTTCTCGAAAACTAATCGCATAATCCGATGTAGATATCTTATTACAAATTACCACGTTTTTCAAGTTTATAAATTAAAGCTGCGAATAAACAGAACTATGCGAAATGCAATGAAAAGAAATAGATCACATTTTTGTTGACCAATTAAACTGCTACTTATTCGTGGACGAACAAACTAAAATTTTAACACGGCTTTTGAGAAAAATTCATCGAAAGGCTCACACGCGGTCCGCGCTCAAATTGACAGTGAAGTTTTTCATTAGGAGCGCGTTGATTAAACCATCTCGCGTTCCACAGTCCGATAAAAAATTTTTGACTTTTTTTCCTTTTCGGATGATGATGAATCCTCTTCCGTAATGAACGTACATTTCATCAAAGATAGAACAATTTTTTTTTTTACTTTGCTCTAGACTGCCATGCATTTTTTTCGTCTTGCACAGAGTGGGAAAATGGTCTAACTGACTGCGATGAACTCCATCGTCGATTCCTTCGCATTTTTCATTACTTTTCTTTTGGGGATTCCGTTAATGAATTTGATTGGCAAGCATTTCTAACGAATCGAATCAACATGGAGAAGTGAGACGTGCATTTGTGAAAAAGCATAGTTCAGAACCTGCCCAACGGCTACCTTCATCAAGCTTCTTGTTCAAACATCAAACGTTTAAAAACATTTTTTTCCTCTCTCAAACTCGATGGGTATTGTTCGGTGAAATTTACAGATCGCATTACGATACATAAATATACAAATTCAATGGCTCGAACGGGGCCTCCTTTCAATTACATTTTAATCGACCGAGATATATTTTAATCTCGCGACCGTTTGACTATAAAATCAATATTTCCCAGCAGTCGGCACCGGCAATGGCATGAAAATCCTCGACGGCGCCTCTCTCGGGGTATATATAGACCTCTCTTTCTCTACATCTTTTTCTCTCTTACTGCCGAGTGCGGTATTATACACTATATATATATCGTGCAAGTATATACGTATATAGTTAGGAAAAGTCTTTCAAAAACCAATGGACTGATACGCCCAATAATATGCGTCAGGAACGAGGGAGAAAAAAAAGGAAGAGAATCGAGCATAGGAGAAGGAAGCGCTGTTTGTTCGCTGAAATGAATGCCCTCATTAAAGTGATGAAATTGGCAAGAAAATATATACTTATATTCGGCCTGATCTTTCGCTCTTGCTGTTCTACCTTGTAGCCCGGTGCAGACTCTTACTTTTGCTCGGATGAATCGCAGATTCTGCAATTGATTGAAATGTCTTCTTCCTCTCCTCTTGCTTTTTTTCTCTTTTTCTTTTTTGTCCTTTTCTTGTCTATATCTTCGGTTAAACTCTTGCTTCTGGGTATTGTACTTTCGTTCGCGTCGACGGATACAGCCAAATTTTGCTGAAGTTTCTCAAGTCCGATAGATATAATAAAGGTATTTTTATGACATCTTTAATATCAGACGGGGTGTTACAACGAATAATACCACCGAATAATCGGATCACTGGTGCTTCAGCGTCGGCAAATATTTTTCCTAAATGAAAATTAATTTAACGCGTTATCTATGCGACTAGAAAGATGCACAAGTATTCGAAGCTCAGGAAAAAAATATAAGACTAAGAAAAGAGTAACGAATTGCATCGCTCGAAAGAGAGAGATAGACAGTGAGAGCTAGCGCGTATAGAGCATTGAACTTCCGTAGTGGGAGGTAATAAATTGACCCGGTTGGGATGTAACGTACTCTCATGCGTACGTTCCCTTTGCACGTTATGTCATCACTCGGCATTTGCTCGTTATAAGTGTGCGCGCACTTTATATATTGAGGGGAAAAAAACTCGAGCGCCGCAAGAGATATATAATATATGTTTTACATACACATGGGAAAATCTGCCGACGCGTTAGTATTTTGTAAACTTTTATAATGAATGATTGAAAGCGACTTTCGACGCATTCAATATTATCAACAACAGATTTGGCATATAAGTAAAAATATCAATAATGCCCCAGCGGCACGCGCAAGCAGCGAAAACGGCCAGCGATTGCTCAGTTTTCAGCTCGCTTGTAAGGGATAAAATAAAATTCAGAAAAAAAAATCACAACTACATCGATGGGGTTTTACCCCGGCTTTCTAGTGGTGAGGTCGAAATTGCATAAAAATATGCCTCCATAACCAAATGAAAATGTACTTAGAGCTACAAAATGTTGTAACTTCTAGAGTTCAACTCCGATTGACATTCTGAGTAGCTAGATCGAAAGATCTCGCGATTTTACTTAAGAAATTATCACAACAGGGAACTTAGTCGATATTGTGCGGCGATGAAATGTCAATTATTTGACGCTATTTACTTTTTCTATTTTACTTATACAATACTTATACAATTATTTTTACTTTGTCACATTTTTATGTAGTGATTTTCGCCATCTAGTGGTGGAAGCTGGAATTAATTATCATCGATCTTTTATGGATTTTTTGAGGCAATCAACACGAAAACTAAATCAGTATTATTAAAATGTCTGATTTTATATTAAATCTTTATTAAATTTAAGATTTTTTTCATATATTATATATAATTCTCAAAGCTCTATCAAAAATCTTCACGAAATTATGAGAAAATATAGTGTTTATGCAGTAAAATTGAGCGGAATCGTCACTTTGAGTGAGCTTACATTATTAAACAATTGGTAAAATATCGTTTTTATCGTTATTTTAATGAGTTGTCTTCAATTTCCTATAGTTTTTTGCTGAAACTGAAGATATATTTGTGCATAGTAATAGATAATTTGAAAATTATTTTACCAAGATAAGTTGAAATTAATTCCAATAATTAAAACAACACACGAGCTTAGCATTTTGTTAACAAATAATCACAAAGAAAGGTTGCAGCAAGTAATTGTCAAACAAAAGCGTCGATGCAGGATTTGCCCATGTACGTAAGCGTGCGTGTGACATTTTTTTTAATACGTCCAGGACTCCAGCGCGCGTCGTACTGCCGCGCGGAAAGATGGTCATATTCCGGAGTTTTTTTATTTCCACTCGAGCGTGTCAAAACCCGAGCATATATCCGTATACGTATACGAGGTAACGCGCTCACAGCTGGTTCGCCTATATCTATATACATACGGGCATTGGTATATAATACGAGGAAAAAGGAAGAAGTAGAAGAAGATGAGTCAAAAGACTTTTCTGACCAGAAGATCGCTGCTGCTGCTGCTGCTGCTGCCGCCGTGACATAATATATCTATACATCGACGTCGGGGAAAAGATCCCTTACATTTTCAGGGAACGGAATGAAGTTACTTGGCCGAAGGAAAACTCCTTTAATTAAAAAGGTTACGTATATATATAAAAAAAGGGCTGCCGCCGCGTATACGTACTCTTTGACGACAAGACGCTACCGTACCGCGTTTACTCCTGAATTGATTTCCTTGTAGCCAGCTTATATACCTTTCTCTAATACATTCTTGAAAATTGCACACCGTCCGCCGGCTGCCTTCCCTTTTCTCTCTTTTCTCTCTCTCTCTCTCTCGCGAACCGACGTATAAAAAATTACCGTATCGATTCTCATTTGAAAAATGCACCCGATGACTTTTAGAATTATATGTAACGAGTGCTATATACGGGAGGGTATTAATTAAGGCGGCTAGAATTTTTTGCGCAGCGAGCCGAGAGTATATGCGAGGTAATTTTTAAATTTCATTGTTCGCAGTCTAATTGGCGTCGAGTCAGTTTCCCTTACACTTATATTTATACGCTGAAAATTGATTGCCCCGGCTGGGATCATAGTTCGTGCTACATATATGCATACACACATATTATGAGCGCGATGGTGACTCCATCGTGTGTGCCTCGATTGATGTAGATGATGCTCTCCGCGAGAGATGCGATGCCGTCGAAACGTGAGTGCACATAGTGCCCGCTGCTGCTGCTGCTGCGAGTGCACACACACTGCCTGCATATACGGTACGTACGTACGTACGTCAATTGCGCGTTACCTCGTTAAAGCTCGTCAACTCTCGTGCTAGAGAGCTATCACGACTAATGCTAATGCCTGCCCCAACATTTTCCATAGGCCATCTCTCGTTCGCGCGCAATATATCTCCGTCTCTCTCGCTTTGTCCCGTCTCTTTGTTTTAGCAGATGGCGAGGCGATATTTTTCAAAATTTTCTCCGTGTACAATGTATCCAAGCGGCGGATATATATAACTCTTTTGACGCAGAGCGACACGACGACGAGCGTGTGCGGACTTTCACAATGGATTTTATGCGCCGCGATATTGCGGCACACGCCTGGAGCACAAACGAGGAGCTAATATGTATTTTGGTATATCCACGCACGAGCTTTTGTTAATCCTATAATGGAACGTACGCGTAACGTATCGTCGTTGATTTAATTAAACGATCTGAATGAAAGACAAATGGGATTCGAATCAAGTTTCCCCCCCTCCTCTTTCGAATCGCTGAACAGTCCAAGAAATTAAATTTCCCCAAAGTTCAATTAATATTTAAAAAGCTCGACTTGCGATCGCTCTCGAACGCGTTTATTCGTTCGAAAGCTGCGTCGAGAACATCGCGCTTTTTAGACGTACGCACACGCGTACATGAACGTGCTATGTTTGATGCGCGCTGGCAGCATGAAAAATTGATTACAAAGCTCTCGAGCATCCTTTGTACTTAACAGAAAATTTCAAAGTACGCACTGTAGACAGGCAAAAAAACGAGAAAAAGTACACGAAAATGAGAAAAATAAAGGTTATTTATAATTTCGCAAGCTCGACGTGAAAACGAGCTTACGAGATGGGGCCCTTGGTACACGAGAGGGTAATACGAATTAAACTTACCTATTACGACGTGTATATCTTCCTTGCTGGGCTCTGTACCTTAACAAATTTCGCCCATAATTCAAAAAATATAATTACTCGCACAAATCCCCGCCGCAGAAGCTCGGCTCGGTGCAGCGCAGTAATTTTTGTCGCTCCGCTGAGTAAGTATATGCGTATGCATATGGTAGATTCTCTGCCAAATTGAATAACTTATGTTGTTTATAAAGTTAAAATTGACAATGAATTTTTCAGAATTTGTTTACCCTTAAATACCAAGCCTTGTTCAGAGGCCTGTATCTTGTAATCTGAATAAATTTTTACTTTCGAGAAAAACAAAAAATTTCTAATTTAGCCTGAAGGGACTCGAGAAAAAAAGGTTCAAACAAAATATTTTCTGGAAGTTATTAACATTTTCAGAAACGAACCCTCCAAAAAAGTTTGATCACTTAGAAAGCTATTTACTAAAGAAAGAAACATAAAAGTCAAACTCTAATCCGATTTTATGCGAATTTTTATCACCAATAAATTTTTATTCATCGAAAAGTACATGGTAAGCGATTGGAAACTGTAAAACATGATCCTTATTTCGGAGAAAAAATTTTTTTTGTACAATATCCGATTTCACAAAGATCTAGCCATATATGTGTGAACGCGTGCGCAGGATACAATGTACTGTTGAAGTAAAAGAAAATAATTTAAGCCTTAACCGAGAAAATGAATGATCTCCTGTTCATGCATATACTCGCTTGTAAACACCAAAACGCGTACAAAAATATGCATGTAATAATATATATAAATCCTTGAAAATTACCTGATACTCGCGCTAAAAAAAGAGTTTGGAAGTATGCAAACATAGACAGAGGCTATCTTCCAGACTGAAAATTTTCGCTGTAGCTATCTGATATGGTAGTACACCGGATTTTTCCACAATTAACTTTCATGACCGATGCTACGAGACAGATGCAAAAGCAGCCCGCAAGATTCGTTCCTATTTTTTTTTTTTTTTATACTTTTCTGAGAGACAAAAGAAGGACGAGAAAAAAGTCTTGAGCATTTGCATTTCCCGAGGGTGGGCGGCAACGGCGGGCGTTTCTCGAGAATGAAACGAGAAAATGTGGGGCTTGCAGCTTTTTCCTCCGCGCGCGCGCTTCTTCTCCTCTGGTAATCAAAGGCACTGCGGATTGATTGTGGCACGCTTGAGTTTAAGTGCCCTCTTCACGGGGCACTATATTTGTTTTTGTTTTTGCAATTCCACCAACTGCTAACTGAGGATAAAGCATTGCGGCTACTGCTGTTGCTTCCTCTGTTCGTACAACGGCAATATCGCGAGTACTGCATTTCGAGTACATGGATGAAAGAAAATTCCCGAGTTCCTGTACTTGTTTTACCGATTGTACTTCATCGTGTCCTGAAGTTATACAAGACACTTGCTAGTATAATATTATTATCTAAATTTACAATTATTCATTATTGATTGATGCATCGATTAAATATTTATTGTAGTAGTCGATGTATAGATATTTATTACGCATACAATTCATTCTTATCTTCTTCTTATCTTCTTCATGTAGAAAGTTTTTTCCTCCACGAAGATAAATTAAATTTCAAGTAAAATCCTTCAAATAGATGTGATTTGAGTTAAATGTAAAGATTTTTTTCATGAATCTTTGAACATGCATTTAACAATACATTTAAAGAAAACTTTTTTGTTTCAGATCACGTTAATTTCAATTTTTGAACATCAAAGTAGATTTCTATGTACGCGAAAAAAATAAGTTCCACTTTTACATTAATTTTCATGTAGTTATATTTAATTTTCTACATTTGAAATATTATATGTCAATAAAATTGAATTTTAATTTAAAAGGATTACTGTTAGTACTTGAACATCCAAATGAACCTAATTACTCAACATTTTACCAAAGAGCATATTTTGGGTCAAAATTATTATAGACTACACAACCTTGCTCTGAGTTAAACAATAATTTTCACTTTGCCACTTAATGGTACTCGCCATCTACAGGTAGAAGCTAGTATTAATTATCATCGAACTTATATAGATTTTTTGAGCAATTTGCGTAAAAATTAAAACAGTATTAAAAAATTGATTATCAATTCAAAATGTTAATGTTTTAGTACAGATTTCAACCCTTTTACTTCATTTTTGTATAAAAAAATAATGTATGTGATTTCATGTTCATGAATCTTTTGTGCAGTTTATGTAAAAAATAAAGCAGTATTCAAATAATACATAAATTTCCGACGACGATTTCACGTGAAAGTTCCGTAAATTAAATTCTTTGTCGGTTACTTTGATTTCAATGTAGGATTTTACATTAAATATGCTATAAAATGTATGATCTTTTTAGTAATGTGGGTATTATAAAAGCACGAAAAAAATTTAAATCTACGCAAAATAATGAGTTAAATTTTATTTTATCGGTTTCATACATAATATTAAAAATGAAAGATATCGAAATATTTTAATTGAACGACACATCACGAGTTTTGAACTGATGCCGCGAGGCAAATGCGCCACAAATCTTGGTTTATTAGTTTCTTTATGATTTCCTCACAGCAGAGAATTGGCAATTTGTAACGCGTCAGCTCCAAGAGAGATTGTAGTGCCCAGCGCCGGAAAAATCCCCTCGCCATTATCTCGCACAAGTACATAACACTAGCATTGCAAGATCTCAGGGAGAGATCCAACAACCTCATCATCAACTTAATACAGTCTGGATTTATGAATAGTTTCACCACTTCTTTGGATCGTAACTGAATCAATTCATAAAGCGTCAGACTCTCGTTCATCATCAGTAGTTGCGCCTCGTCGATGAAGTCTTGGTCCGTATGGTAAAATTCAAGATATCCTGACTTATTGAACATTTCGTGCTTAGCAAATATTTTCATGATTGTCAGTGCGTCGTTTCGCTCTAGTTTGTATCCTCTTTCTTCTAAGCACTCAACGATCGCCAGGCTTTGAGACACTAGTCGCAATTTGGTTTGAACCCAAATTTCATCAGACTTCGGTTCCAATCTATGAGCGAAATGACTCTCAATGGGAAAAGCGAAGCGAGATATATCAGCGCCATAATCCAAAAGTCTGTGGACGGTATTCGGCAAAAGATTCGCCACAGCTAATTGAAGCGGTGTACGGCCCAACTTGTCTACGGCATCGATCTGCACCTGCTTTTTGCTAAGCATCTCGAGCTGGAAGAATGTCTCCACCGATTCACCATCATCGTATTCTCTCTTGCAAATTATATGCAGAGGTGTAAATCCTTCTGCGTCGGCTAAATTTGGATTTGCTCCATTTCTCAGCAGTATTCCGATAATCGACGGTTGTTCGAAGCCATTGTCTAGAGCATGGTGTAGTGGTGTCAGACCCTTTTGGTCCTTGGCATCGACCTGTATCGATAAACGCTTTTCTTCGCTGATCTTGAATAACATCTGCGTACAGTAAAGACCAAGGAAACTATCCTTGTAAAAAAAGTGTAGAGGAGTCCATACTTTTTTGTTAGCCACATTGGGGTTGGCGCGACTTATCAGCGGCAGTTGGAATATCTCCTGATCGTAATAGTACTTTAGAGCCAAGTGTAACGGCGAATCACCTGTTTCTGAAACGACGCAATTGGGATCCTGGCCGTGCTCGAGGAATTTCTCAACGACATCCACAAGGTTAAACTCACAAGCCACGTGCAAATGTGAGCGACCAAATTCGTCGGTGTATTTCAAAAGGCATACTCGCGGCACGGTAGTGGGGTCTGCATCTAGCCGCATGATGCAACGGTGTGGTGCGATTCATCAATGGCTTACCGTCTTCATCGAGGTCGGGCTTATTTTTGTAGCCTGTCTGAGATATGAACCACATAAAATGTTCTCCTTCACATCTATTCGGGTCTCCATTACTGTAATATATGGAATCCACGAGAAGACACTCGATTTCTTCCTTCTTAAAAATGCATTCAATATCTAGATATCGACCACAATAATAGTTGATCAAAGATGCAGCTTCACGGAAAAACTCGTATCGCTTTTCTTTCGATGACCAATCGATCTTTCCACGCATACTCCTCAACTCTTCCAGTTTTTTCTCGTGAATGCGATCCGTTTCATCGGAATCGTAGAAATAGTAGTCACTTTCGTCTCCGCTATGGAAACTTTCATCGAATTCGTCGTCGCACATGTCTGTATCGTCGTTAATTTCGTTTTGCGGATTCACTCACGATACACAGTCACTTTTGATTTATATAGTAACTTTTTTCACGAGAATTTCTGCCACAGTCGACGCGATATTTCTTTGTTCTTCGCGTAGCGGCGTCGTAACACTCGTAACGTGAACTGAGTACCGACTACGCGTATGTAAGAGATGGAAGCTAGAGCTGTTGCGTAGACTGTATATGTGTCGTTTGACCAAGCAGAAGCAACTCGCACGAACCGGCATAGCGAGCTCAGGCGAGAGCGCGAAAGAGACAGAGTTTACGCACGACGCTAAATAGACGTTGCAAAGGCATCAGTGCTGCAGAGATTGCTCAGCACCGTTGAGACTCGCCGCGGGTAGAGGGGATCGAGAAGACTCTCGGCGTCGACACTGCCAAGCGCCGACCAATCGCAGTGTGTGAAAGACTCTGTCTTTGTGAAGTCTGTGGTCATTCCTACGATTATCGCGTGTTGTCCATCCGCCGGTACCTACAGATTTTCACGGTAATACAAGTAATTTTCAACGCGCAAAGAAGTTTTACTTCAAGAACAAGTTACGAGAGTTGAGATCGAATCCAATAGAACACGTATCGCAGGCCGTCATTCTAGGTAAGTAGCGGATAGAACAATGAAAAAGATTGGAGCTAACGTGTGTCCAGTTCACGCTATAATAGTTTGAGAAAAAGCCGAAAATCGAATTGGCGTACACAGAAATCCTTTAGCTCGTCCCTCGAGAATAAAAATATCCGATCGCCTTCTGGAGCTGGAGGGATTGGCTTCGTATACGCACACGTGCTATGTATACGTGTACGGTGCAGTAAAGGTCTCGTGGAAAGTGCAATTTGCCCGGCGTCTCTCTTTTTTGGCTTTAGTAGTGCCGTAGTATACGCAGCGCTCAAGGCTTTAAGTTACTTTTCGCGCGGCTTGGGTTGCTGCTGCTGCTGCTACTTCAGTCCTCTTCTTTCTCGGGTGCGCAGTCGAACACGCTGCCGAGCGCGCCAAGAGAAATGTCGTGATTTTTTTTTACTCCTGTCGCTCGTTGGCTCGACTTGTATATATTGTACACAGAGAGAGAGAGAGAGAGAGAGACCTGCACTTGTTTTTTTTCGCTCGCTCGCTCGCGCGCGAGTCTATACACTCGAATCGAATTGAGATGCAAGCAAGTGCTTAAGCGTAGAAAGGAGCGAGTGCAAATAAGCGAGTGAGTTTATACGAAGGCGCGTGTATATCTGTATCGCGCGGGTACACAAGCAGCAGCGGCGGGCTTTTATATACATGTATACATACGCATGCGTATAATATAGAGCGTCGGAGAAAATCAATTCGGGACGAAGATGTGCTATATGCATCGGTATATATAGTACGCAGATATATATCGTACCCCGGCGCGGCGCGGATATATAATCGCCTTCGATATATATATACGTGTCTATCGTATATAATAATATACCAAGTATCGGTTGTGTGTGTCGAGAAATTTGTGCCTTCCCCCGACGCGTAATGCACGTGTGTGGTTAGACGGTTAATAGTTGCCTCATTTAATATTATATAAAACTCGTGCGGACGAACTAACCGGAGCTAGAAAACCGACTAGTCGCCGATGCTATTGCGATAATCGATCGCTCGGGGTGATTATACATTTTTCCGCGTCCGTGTCTCGCATAATAATTATGTCAAATGTGACTTGGGAATTGCGAAGAAGACACAATGTGGAATTCCAAAGACGTCAAATTTATAAGTGACGCGATGAAACTGCGCGGATACGACTCTTCCTGCAAATTCCTCGCGTTGATCGTACTTCTGGATTACTTTGGTGCTATTTTCAAGGGATCTCGTGCGGATATGCGTGATAAGAGGTGGAATTGAATGGAAAGACAATAAAGAAAGAAAGAAAAAGAAACGAAGCGAGAGAGCAGCTCGTGTCAAAAAAAAAAAGTGATAACAGTCGCAGTGCGAAAGTTTACACTTCTACTCGTCGCTCGTATATACGTGTATCGAATATTCAGGTCAAAGTGCTTAAAGACTTTACGCGCGTTTTCTGCTTAATAGCTATACAATTACTGTCTACATTTAGTCGATATGATGCACGTCTATATATCTCCGCACACGCACATATGTATATGGGCCGTTTTACACGAACTGCGAGAGAAATTAAAAATTAATGATCGAATTCATACACGCAAAGCTCATAAAGTATGTTAAAATGTTAAAATTCTAAAATATTTGGTACGTTTAGCTTACATGCAATTGGCTACATTTTTTAATTCTAATTTTTATTTCGTCTAAGATCTGTACCAATATTTTGAAAAAGATGAATGACCGTTTGAAAAAAAATTAGATGAGAAATCCGAATTTATTTAAAAAAATAGTTGCATAAATCTTAAAAAAAGTAGAAATATTATACATAAGACTAAAATAACATTGAGAAATTAGAAATTCAATTCAAAGCTTTGTCAAATCCATGCAAATGTAAGTTGGAGATGATGAACTACGAGGAGTTCATATACGACATTTGAATATAAACAGCACAAAGCATATTTACTTAATGGGATTTAATTTTCGGGTTAACGCAATATAAGCCATATACAATGTATATAAGCAGCGAGGAATAGCTCGAGTAGTTGTGTAGCACGAAACAGTAGCTCGAACTCGCATGTATATCGTTCTAACAGACGCATCGTCGTCGTCGTCGTCGTCGTCGTAGCCGAGTGCAAAGTTCAATTGCCTAGTAGCATATTGTATTATTCGCGTGCATACTCTAGAATACAACAACTATGTGTGTAACGTAAGTTCGCTATGCGCTCGAGAGACGTGTATATACGACTCGAATCGCGCGAAACTCGGAGTGCTATGTGATTTCCTATCCCAATATCAATCGAGTGCAGTGATTATAATATTGTATTACAGCGATCGATCGGCAACGATTCTCTTATCAATAACTTGCTCGGATGAATTAAATTCCCACTTCTTGTTTTCTACGTCCTTTTCTCTGTCCGATATCGAAAAACGATTCGACGTTTGTACTTGGAGTCATAAAGCGCGTCTTTGGCCCGAGTTCATCTCTCTCCGTATCTATATATATATATCGGCCCCATGCTGCTGCTGCTGCGCGACCGAGCGCCAATGCACGCGCTAACTGCATAATGCCAGCTGCTGTAAAATACCTTCCGCAAAGATTTATACAATAGAGCTGCTACAACTACCACTACTGTATAAAACGCACACGTATATATACGTGGAACAGTACAGCAGCAGCGGCAGCAGCCTCGAAGCACGGAAAAAGGCTTTAAAGCTCGAGGCTAGGGCATAGGGCGCCGGGCAACAATGCTAGTACACTGCAGTATACCGGGGGACGCGCGCACACCGCAATGCAGCTCGCGCGCGATACAAGAGCCTCGCTAGCTAGCAGCTCTCACTCGCTCGCGCACTCACTGCAGCCTGTGTGTAAGTATATACACTCGCACATTCCTTCTTTTTCGTTATCTTTAGCACTCGTTCGTATATAGTCTCACTACGTACTCGTGTAAATGTGTGTGCGTGTGTGCGTGTGAGGGTGCAACGTACATGTGCAAGTGCAAGAGAGGAAATAAAAGCAAAAGCAAGGAAGACGGAGTGAGAGGGCAGAGATGCTCGACTTAATTTTTCCAAGCAGCAGCAGCAGCAGTCGCTGGCAGCAGCAGCAGTGTTGTAACCAAGAGGGTAGTAGTAGTAGTAGTAGTAGGGAGCACTGAGCCCGAGCCGGAGGATGTTTTCGTTGCCGTGCATAATGCATTCAAGAGTGCGCGCGAGAGTTGCCTGCTATATATATATATCTATATATATTGTTGTACTGCTGCTGCTATATACCTGTATAGCATGTGTGTGTGCATGTGCGTCACGCCAGCAAACGACCTTTTGTCATTTTGGTCACTTTGCAACGCGGCGCGTATAACGTAGCTAGTATATATACTGCAGCTATCTGCGCGCTACTGCGTCCGAGCGCGCGCACTGACCCAAAAGTCAATATAGGTCTGCGTTTGCGTTGTTGTTGTTGTTGTTACTCGTTAGAAAGCACAGGACGATTAGCTTTGCTCTCTCTCTCGGGGGGCTCTCTTTCTGCTTGCGGTGGCTTTGGGCTATTTATGCTCGTAGTAGTGCTCGTGCTACAATCAAGCACACAAAAGATCGTCACCTTTGCTGAATGACGCACATGCACGCACACTTGGTACACGCGTCGAACGAACGATTTTTACGTTTTTTACCTGTTCAAAATCGAATTTTAATGAATAAAGTCAATATTCGTAGGGATCGTGTTGTATTTTTCGCAACGCGCGTCGAATGTACAACTTACTCGCCTATAATGGTGGACGAAGAAATAAATGTTGTTATTTATATAATCTCGCTTATACCGCCCGGTGGTTTATATTCAACCAACGAAAAAAGAAACGAGAAAATTAGGTCACGCAGATGTACAAGAGATTCTTCGTATACCCGCAGCGATTTGTGACCCCGACACATTAACGATTAACTCATAATTTATATCATATACACTGATGGAAACTTTAATCGTATTAACAATCAACGATAGCATCGGCTCGAGCTTGCGGCTTCAATCGAATAATGTTTGCCGCTATACCGGGGATGATTCTCAATGCTACTCTCCATGAGACGTAGTCGCGATTTTGTAAAATTTCTTGCTACTGTTGCCACTAGAAAATCATGTGTTTTACAATTTTCATTAAATATTGTTTACGCATGCATTTTATACAATTTTGTTTTAATTGCAAATAAATGTGGCCCAGTAGAAATGAATCGGTTGCGTATTCGGTTATTCATTTATCTGCTCACCATCGTAACTTCACTTATCCACTATGACAGCGACGAAAATATTTACAGTATTCCGTAGTGTATAATGATTGGCATAAAACCCAACACGAATGAACTCCGCTTGACTGCGACAACTGCACACGTTGAAATTGCGATCGTTCATCGCATACGTTTCATACATGTACATAGACAACGCGTATACTAATAAGCGTCGTCGAGTCGCGACGCACGTCGACGTGTACTACTGGCGCGTATACCTGTGTATACTCCATTGCCACGCGAAGAGGGAATAACGCTGTAATTCACGCGCCGTCTACTCACTTCTTTGACTGGATAATTATTGGAAATAACTTTCTTTTTTACTCGTTTCCCGCGCGCTATAGCACGAGAACTTCGGTGTATACACACGCAGTAGCAGTTCGTTTACGCGCGGCGTAAGCGAAGCAAAAGCCTTATAATATATACTTAAAATATAATTGCACGAGAGAGAGAGGGAGAGAGAGAAGAGTTACAAAGAAAAAAAATAACGTGTATAGCGTGGCTCCGACATCGCGTATACTGAAAAGGCGATTACATTCTTCAATTCTTTTTCTTTGCATTGCGTAACAAAGAAAAAAAAATTGTATGCGAACGCGCGTACGAGGCTGCCTGGAAATTATGTTTTTTTTTCTCTCTCTCTCTCTCTCTCTCTCTCTTTCTCGAACTCTCGAGCAAAGTTCAATTGTATCCGCTTTCGATGGCCTCTCGAACCCAGTAGTAGAAAGAGAGAGAAAAAAGTTAAGGCTTGATTATTGACTATGCGGATGACTGAGATAAATTGGATGCTTCTGACGCTGCATATAACAAAGCATAGATATTCGATAATATCTGATTTTAATGGAGTCTCTTGACCAGATTTTTTTCCTTTTATTAAAAGTCTCGATTGCGAACGTAACGCATGGAAAGTCGAGTGTATTTATACTTTCATTTGTTATGAATTATCGCTCGAAACATCCTGGAAAATATTCAAAATTTTAGTTTCCGCGGCTAGCTCGCAAAAAGTAATACTTTTTTCGCAACGAATCTGATATTGCGCTCGCTTTTCAATTTCAATACGTATAACATGGTTTTATATTTCGCTTCTAGTTAACGTCCGAATCCTGGGAGTTTCATCAAGTTTGTTGAACCTCCCAAGCCCTGTACACACACTTTTGACGATCCCTGAATTCAGTTTATATATAGATTATAATACGGTGGAGCCATGATACTCCAACATTTTGCTGCACGTTAATAGCATAAACTTTAAAATAATAAATTTAACAATCGACAGGGCTTCACTCGATGTATTTTTAACTCGTGTGCAATGTAAAATTAAACTCGAGTTACCCTTTGCGACTATGATTTGAGCTATTTTCGATCTAAACTTAGATGTATAATAGATGATATTTTCGGGCAACTTAGCATTCAGATAACGTAACTTAAAAAAGTAGAATTCTTTGGAAAACTGCCCGATGCTTTCAAATCATAATTAAAGTATCATTTGATTACAATTAAAAATCCATTGATGAGTATCGACTCTTTTGTAATACATTTTTTAGTGACTTCTTTTTATGAACTTCAAATAAGCCATTACTTTTTTAACAAATATATATAACGCTGTCATTCATCACTTTCAAGTAGTTGAAGTTAAATCTCGAATCAATTTGTGTTCTTAATCGCAATTAATCGATTTCAAGCGTACGCCGAGACTTTGCCAAGTGTTAGTCGGGAGCGAAGCTACTATACACTCACGCAAATTTTGAGTGGCTTGATTATCTAGGAGGCATCTGCCTCCCGACAACGACGACGACAAAGTTTAGGTCAGTATTTGGGTCGACAGGTGGACATACGCTCGTCGAGCCGAGCCTCCTCGCGACGATATAGGTTGGCGTTAAACAATCCGGTCAAGGATTACGACCTTCTCTCTTTCTTTTTCTTTTTCTCTTTGCATTCTCGATGTAATATTTTTTCACGAGTGGCACTTTTACGTTTGATATTGCCTTTGAGCGAGCAGCAGCTGTTCACAACCGTAAGGCATACATAATATTCGAAGCATAGTGCGCCATTTTCGAAATCAATCATTTCTCTCGCTCGTATATCCATACGTTACGTATCGTACGAACGAAGAAATTAACCGATCGTATATGTGCGTTGATGCATTGGCTTTTGCGCTTCATGACCCGAGGCGTTTTGTCATTGATGAATCTCCGCTGCCTCGATGCAGCTTTATCACTTTTATATGTTCTTTTTTTTGCAACTAGAAATAAATATTCCGTTAAAATTTAAAATTGTCATTTCTGCAAACATCAACCTCTTATTGGTATTTAATATTCAACTACTAAAAACTGTATTAAAACTGTGCTTAACTTATTTAAATGTATTTACTTTTTCCCTTGCGGGTTTAGAGATTAAAGTACTCGCCATCTAGCGGTGGAAACTCAAAGTGGTTTAAAAATAGTCTGAATTTTTTGAATAAAACAAATTATCATTTTAAGGTTATTTAAAATACGTTTAATATTTTACAAAATTGTGTATTGGAAAAATCGCCGCAAATAAGTCAGTTAATGGTCATGGACAGTTGATGGTAAAGGTATTTAAAACATTTTAAATTCTCATTTTTTGGTCATTGGACCATTATTTGCATTAAGTATTTTTACGAGAGTACTTAATAAGTTAGTAAAGTACTTCAAAATATACCTATTTTAATACTGTACAAGCGGAAAAAAAGCAATTATATCGGATGAGCGACGCATGTGGTGCTCAAGACTGGCGCATCTGCCTGCTGACTCGCTATAGTAGAATAAGTCAACGACGAGGTCAGACCCAGAAAGCATTTCAGAGCTATTAATTAAAGCTTTTTGACTCTGCAATCCGTTCGTTCCAATGTTACGAGATGTAGAAATTTACGCTTGTGCACACACACACATATCCCAATTTCTATTACATAAAAATAACTGCGAGCAAACACCGTATTGTAATAATAAGAATATAATGCAATATTATTACACATCGTGCATCGTATACACAAGCGATCCTCAATATCCGGCGAATTAACATATACACTTCTCAAGGCCTTGTATATACAAAAGCATACTTAGAGCTTAACTTTTGTTTGCTCGAGTGCAGTTTCGAGCTCGTTTATCTCGAGCGTTATCTCTTTATCTATATCTCGAAGACGCACGCGATCATCGTCGCGCTCGAGCTCTATCGAACTCGCGATACATATCGTATTGTTTGCTCAATTCTGCCCTTTGTGCGAGCGCATAAAAGATGCAGGATGAATAAGGTACGCGGGAGAGAAAGGAGAAAAAGAAATGAAAGGGAAAGATATAGTTCGCAGGGGATGAGGGATAAGAAAAATATCAACTGTTTCTATATACCAAGTCCACGTCGCCATATACTTTTTCGTCGTCGTCGTCGTCGTCGTCTTCGGCTTCTTCTTTGAGTCTAGGGCAAAAGAGTCGGTTTCTTGTTCTCTCTTTTTTTTCTCTTTCTCTCTCTGTCTCCAGCTCACAGTCTCTCGCAGCATAAAATTCTCTCCCTTTGCTGCAGCTGTGCAGTACCAGCGATATATATACATAGTATATGCACAGAGCGAGGCAGACTGCAGCGAGCTCACTCCTCCGTTCCACCTGTAAATCCACTTGAGAGAGAGAAAGAGAGAGAAAAGAGAGTGGGAGAAAAAAGCTCTTTCATCATGAGCTTTATCTGGTGGCTCACTTATCGATTGCTTTTGTCGCTACTGCCATGTTTAAATTCTCTCGCTCTCTCTTTCTCCCACTTTCTCTCGCCGATGGTATATAGCGCATACACGCGACAATCTATATTTGCAAACATGTCAAACGTGCTGCAGACAGAGAGGGAGAGAGAGAAAGAGAGAGCTCGTCCTCAAAAATCTTAATGAATTATTGAATCAAGTGCGACGCGAGTTGTGTTTCGCGTTTCAAACGAGACGCGTAGGATTTATTACACAGCGAAGCGCACATAATGCCACGTGATAATGAAAGAGAGATGTCGGGAAGCCGGTGTACGTGGCAGTGGAAAATTGAAACGCAATTACGCGGAAAATGAGTGCGTACGTCGATCGAAATGTTCCCGACGAGTAATTCGTCAAATTTGTTCGTAGGTCGTGAGAATAAGATCGAAAATTAATCGTCATACGAGAAAGCTGACAAGAAAATAAACAATGCGTCACGACGAACGTTGCGCCTCGTTAATGAAATTACACATTTACGCGCGTTTGTGTTTTTGTCGGTGTAAGTAGCGCACAAATGACTTACTCTTCGCATCGATCGGACGGAATTCATACAACTTGCAAAACTTTGTCTTGTAGGTCTTGCGAGTGATGTGTATTTACTTCTATACAATTAATAAGTAAGCTCGCGACTTGCCGTGTTTCAACTGTATCGGTACACACAAAGTAAAGCCTCGACGTGCTTGACGGAGTAAATAATCATGAATTTCGATTAAATGTTCATTACAAGAAAACGTGTACTTACAAACGAGCGCACGCGTTCATTCGGCAACGATACATTCGCTCACTCGCTCGTACATAAGCTGTCATTACCAAAGAAATAAGCCCAATTATCAAGTGCAACGATTCGGCAAATATGAATTCGCGATATACACACGATTGCGTAGGCACGCGTCGGGGGTCAGAGACCTATATCCCTCTCTCTCTCTCTTCTTCATCCTCCGCAGCTGCGCGAAACAATACAAACATTATTCGAGGCCGAAAGCTCAGTGAATCTCGGCGATTATTAAATTCGATTGCAGCTCTCGGCTTATGGTTTAGCGCAGACGCGATCGTGCTTACTTACACGTACATAACATTGTATCTGTGCAGCGAGTCTCTCTCTCTCTGTAATAAACTTTTGAGTTGGCCACTGCCGTGACTGCGGCAACGCGTGTGGCAGCAATTGCTGCACAATATACACACACACACGTAGTGCGCGCAGTACACCTATATACATTTCTCAATGGATCGAAGTTGAATAATTGATAAACCATTGGCGCACGCACGCGCTCTACTGCCCGGCACTGTATAACAGTTGCCAGCCAGAGAGAGAGAGAGAGAGAGAAAGAGAGCCGCACATTACAAAGAATATATAAAGGTTAATTTGGCAAATCGATAAAGTGCGCGAGGCAACACACACGGCGAGGCTCGATTGGAGCATAGTGTAGTGTACGTGTAACCAAAGCCCAGGTTTATTGCTGCGCTATTGAGTCGCAACTTGTGTACGAAATGAAAGCTCGCGATATATTTATACCCGACCTTTGAATCTGCGAATTATCTGGAAATCATATTGAGAGTCACTGAGAAATATAGAACTGCAACGTCAGTAGTAAGCGCGCAGATTAATTCGACACTATTTTTCATATTTTTTTATATTTGCCGCGACGAGGAAGCTTTTTTCTGTCCGTACGTGTGTGTGCGAAGCAAGAAAAAAAATCAACGACGCGCACGCACACACTTATATGTTTATTTATAGGAGCCGTTTCGTTGCACAGGAAGTATATACAAGACTTTAATTTTTCGTGAGGTCGAGCGTTCGGTCGGTCGTACCTGCAGCACCGTCGCTGCTGCACCGAGCTGTACCGCACGCCGCGCTCGTGCGCCGTCGGTGTCACTGGGGTTTTAAAGAATTTAAAAACCAATGGCCTAGATGGTGAGCTATATGACGTGGACATTTTTTATATACTTTTACTCTTCTTTTTTTTTAACTCTGCTTCGGCTGCTACTGCTACTGCTGTTGCCGGAGTTTTATGTTTTCTCATAAATAATGTAACTGTTTTTCCTGAACTGCTCGGGCGAGACTCTCGACTTCGGAGTCAAATATATTGGAGGTAAAAATATAATCGGTCAAAATGAAATGGCAAAGTTTTCGTTTTTAATTTTTCATGAGCATGTAAAATAAATTGTAATATTTTCCTTGATTTTCAAAATCATCTCGTATTTTACAAAATTATTTCGTGAATTTATCCTCCAACAAACAGAAAATGCATTACCGATAACCATCGATTGTGCACCGAAAGCATCTATCTCTCTACATCGTCTATCTAATTTTGTGCTAGGATAAAAATATCCTTTGTTCAACGGTCCGGTCTCGAATCTAAAAATAGGACTTTTTTGTCAAAACCCGTTAAGTCGTTCGAAATTGCAGATTTTTATTATTGAATCCTGCGCGCTTCGTGAGCGTACACCGGCTCTCTCGCAAAGACTATATTCCTTCTTCTTTATTTTTTTTACTCTCGCATCGAAGCTGTAGCAGATAAGCTCGACAGATCGTATGACGCGCGTTTCACAAGAATGTAGATTTCGTTTATATCGAGCTTCATAATAACAATGAGAGCCATGGAGTCTTATGTATGTATTATATGAGTATGTATATAGCACGAAAACGAAAAAAAAAATTTGGTTTATCAAAGCGACCGATGCGCGCGGCAACCTCTATATTGCTTTCGATATCGATCGCACTTCTCTCTCTCTCTCTCTCTCTCTCTCTCTCTTCCGTCATGATGTCGAGCTTGTAATTATTATTCTTGTGTATTCACGCTTATGCACATACACGGAGACAGAAGCTCATGCATAAGCACACATACGCGTGAGCATATGTGGCCGGGAGCTTACAGTGGCACAGACTTGGAGGCTCCGCTAAAAGTGAATTCATTAGCAGGGATTATATAGGCTATATTGTGCTGCGCCTTGGCACATGCACGCTCTTTCTTGTGTGCGAGTAGTAGTAGTGTGTGTGTGTGTGTACTCCGTGTGTGCATGCGCTGCTGCTCTCGTACACATTACGACCGGTATATAATGCATGCCACTCGCAAAATCAGTGTAATATTAACAGCTCGCCTCTTAAATATGCAATGAGCTGCATCTCCGCCTCGGGTGCTCGAGCTCTTTTTTGGCTTTGATTATTTTGCAAAACAAAAATAGGTTATTTTGAATTTGAAAGTTCGATAGACCTCTGCCTCTCTCCGTGTGACTGCCACAGGCAGTAAGGAACCAGTATCGTAATACAGCTTTAGCGATGTTACACAAAGGTGCATCGATTTATCATTATTATTTTTAGTTCATGTTTGTACATATTGAAACTCGTCGGAACGGCTGGGTAATATTTTTCCTTATACAAATCTGCAAATAGGATAAATATCGACGATTCGAAATTCGTTGGTTGGGAATCCGACCAATTGGGACAGAGGAGAGAGTAAATACGTATAATTGCGCGTGCGTTTATACGTATACAAACAAGCGAACGGTGCTTATACGCAGCCACAAACATTAGCGTACACCATCCATCTTCTCGCGCCTAACGTGTTCATTCGAATTCAAAGTGCGAGGGGTGTATTTATAGAATATCCGTGCTCAGCTTTGTTTCTGCTTACCTTACACACAATAAAGCTTATACAGTTTACGAGAAGCAAGAAGAGAGAAAACGGAGAGAGGAAGAAGATTGATCGAGTTCATTACGCCAAGACGATACACTCCTAATGTCAAATTAGTAATTTAAAAATATGCACGAACTTTGACAACACCTTAATTAGTTTAGCCTCTTTTTAATAAAAAAAAAATATAGTAAATAATTTACGTATATCATTCGAATAAAACTCAAAGTGTGTAATCGACGCTTACACGCTTGACGCGTCAAGCTCGCGGTATATATTATGCTATTACGCTTGAATGCTGACTGTGAACCTTCGAGAAGATCGATGAGACGTTACGGCGGAAATTCACGAAAGGTCACTCGGCACAGGCTGACCCTCAAATTTTTGACCTTGATGACTTGCTCGTTCGTTCGAGAGCATTGATACAGACGAATAAGATGCAGGTCAAGTGCCCTGACAAATCATTCGAAAGTTCAAGTTCTTTTTCGAGAGGATCACTTTGCGTATGACTTCGTCTTCTCCAGAAATCTGCTTACATACAGGGATAGGCAAAATTAGCTTGTTATTAAAAATACGATAATTCTTGACGCCAAGTCGAGCGGTTTGATTCTCGCTGTTTCCTATGATCGTATTTAAAAATATCGATAACCCGCACGCTGTTGTGTTGATAATTGTCATTGGTCGTAAAGCACAGTAAGCAAAAAAAATTGGCACACTAATATCTATGCATTTTTTTTTTAAATAAAAAATACGAAGTATAGTGGTAAGGACTACTCAGATTAGCGTTTTTCTTTTTGTCACAGATTTAAACGAATTCACGGTATTTTCAATGTAACTTTTTAAGATATGTAAGGTAACAATGCTGAATTTTATTCAAGGTACTTTAACATAAAATTTTCTTTTTAATGTATCAGTACTAATTTATAATTTTACATTAAATGTTTAAAAATGTCTGAAAATGCAATCACGTATACATTATTTGTTAATGCAATAATGAGCAAAAAAGGGTTTAATTCAGTACTCAAACTTAATTATTTGGAATTGATAATTAATTTATTAATACTTCTTAATTTTTTGCGAAAATTGCTCAAAATTTTTTAAAAAGTTCGATGATAATTAATAACTACCGCTACCACTAGATGGCGATCGGTAAATCTGCAAGTAGCCAAGTAAATATTATTGTATAAGTCAAAGCCGTTCCGATGGACTGATACCATCTGATGCATAGAATATGCAAAGGAAAGTCGCGTTGCAGAACTCGGCCGGTGTAAGGAAATATTTATAAACTTGAACGTCAGATTAGTTGTAAATGAAAATCGACTCTCCGGCCGATTTCGTAGCTTTCCTTCCGTTCAAGCGCACTAACGATGCAGCAATTCTTAAGAGGCACATCTCTCTTTCTGAATTTCGCTCGCACGAAATCGATATCGCCGAGTCTCGGCACGTAGCTACGTAAACAGTTTATAGGTATACGTGCGTAGATAAGCGAGCATCGCGCACCGATTCCATCTGACTCCATCGCTGACTTCTCGAACGGCAACTTTTGATACATAAATATTGTTCGCGAGTTAAAAATATCATTGCGAACGGACATCGGGAGGCCGTGTGCTACAGTCGTTTAGGATCATTAGACTCATCGATTGGCTGGCTGGAAAGTTTGTCAATTCGCAGCGCTGTTGCGGCGTAAGTTTTAAAAGAGCACGAGAGAATCCCCTTGCAGTATGTAAATAGTGGACGCGCGCGGCACGGTATCGTTAATGGTGCACCGGTTGGCCGGCATTTTTGCAGTCTCGAAACTGATAAAGAAATAAAGAAGCGCGCGAGGCAACTAGCGAAGGGTGTATATAGTCTATAAAAGGTGCGCACGTACAGCTCCTCCACGCCGACACGTAAATGGAAGAGCTGGGCATATCGTGCTCGAAATCACCCCCCTTTTGCATTCGCATTCCTCGAGTTTCGGTTTCATCGATCATAGTCCAAACGTTATTTAAACTGCCACGCTCCCTCCTCGCCTATCTCTCTTGCTCTCTCGCGCTCCGGCGCAGGGTGATAGTCTAGCAAACGACCGAATATATTAGTGCCTCCCTTCTAAATGAAAGCAGGGAGTTGCTTACAGCTTTCCTTCTGCTTTTTTTTCTCTTCTCTGCTCCATCGTAGCAATGTTGAATGCTAGTTGATAGAGTGTGAAATTCGGAATATGGGGAAAAAATAGAAAGTACAATTGCGGACCCGTTGGCGTTTGATAGCAGCTGCGAAGTGCAAATCACGATTCGTTGTTTTAGCTTGAGGCGTGCAATTGCTCGAACAATCGCACGCCATCATAATTTACGACGATTGTATCGACCAGAACGACTCGAGTCGGTGATTATCTATCGTCTCTGTTTGGTTTCGCGTTAATGATTAGAATTCGAGCACAGGAGATCCAAGACTGTAATTTGCATAACTGCTGGGAACAAGAGAGTGCCAAACTCTTTCGAAGTTTCTCTTAATTTAAAAATTTGAGATTCGATCGCTTCGATCTTAGATCTACTTATTTAATCATAATTTTAAAGTTACAGATTAAGCTGTTTTTAAAAAAATATAACAATATGAATGAAGTTACAGTGCATGTATTGATGTTATACAGTCCTCGCTGGCGACGAGCTTCAGATTTTACCGCTAGATGTCATAATCAATTTTGAACGTGAAATGGTCAAGTTTTGTAGCTATATAACATTAAAATATATACATCCAACAGGGTTTTAGTCGTCTACACGGGACGATAAAAAAAATTTAACGAAAAATTCAGTTGAAAAAAAAAACAAATCTTCAATCCTTGCGATCGCGATTTTCATCGCACAAAAGAACGATTATAGACAAAAAATACGAAGAATAAAAAAGTCTTTGCATCAATCAAAGAATACGCGCGAATGTTTTTTTAAAGCTAGTTTATGTAATATTATAGAAAGCAGCTGTTTGTCACCCAAAGAAGCTGCAGAAAGACGCGCGCCGTACATATTATACCACTGGCCCGACAGCGTAGGCTTAGCGTCCATAATTGAGTCATTACCAGAAACGCAAGCCGATCGAGATTCGAGGTACCGCAACATATACTACACAATATACCAGGCACATATGTATCTATAGCGACAGGATATTTGTTCGTTCGATACGCACACACCGATATATAAACGCGCGTACGTTCACGTGTACCTCCGCGTGTGTGTATGCGCGTATGTGGATTGTACGGGCGAATGGCGTATATAGCTTGCGGAGCTTTCTTGTGATATATACAGCGTTGATGGATGTGACATAAGCCTTCGGGCTGACGCGATATATGCGAACATACACACGCACACAAAGACATACGTATACGCACGGCCCACACAAACTTCGACTCTGCTGCATTATGTTGCTGAGCGCGAGAGTTTAGATAAGCATCGCGGCGCCCGCTGCGCTGCGTTATACGCTTGGCTGCTGTACACGTACATATATGCCCCGCACTGCAGTAGTATAACACGTATGTGATACACATACGAGTCCAGTATATTTTCGGATAGATATATAAAGGAAGCGTAAAAAGGATTACTTTTAGATTAGCGTCGCTCGATATAAGCGTGTACCACTGTCGCGCCAGGTCATAAGAGAGAGGGAGCGAATTATAAACGACCGATTATACCCAGAGCGCAAGCTCGCAAGCTCGATACAGATATCGACGCGTACATACGATTCTGTAATTATTTATACATTAAAATTTGGCACGAAACGTCAGCCAGACGATATAATTAACACTTTTAATTGCCGTCGTTATATAATTTCGATGCATAAATTCATGAAGCGATCGGTGCCCGTACGTGTACGCGTTGCGTATCCGTGCTTGTGCGTGCAGGTGATAACGCCGCGCGGCAATGCTCGATGCGAATCGAAAATTCGGCGAATTATCGAACTGCGGGCGCCATTTAAATGCATATCCGATGCGGTATTTTTAACGAGCAATTTTTTTCGAACGAAACGTTTGTATATGGAAAAATTTCGGGTGAATTATTGTACGATACTCGATTGGAGATACTTACACAATTGCGTGAATATTTTTTTGCTGCTGAGCTTGTCCGAATTTTATAAGCAATATTATCTTACGTAACATAGTCTCTTCGAGATATTAGAGTAGCCTTTTTTTTCTACTCATTTTTGTTCAATTCAAAAACTGTTATCGACCTCGTGAATTTGCATATTAATAAGAAATTATCGGCTTAGATTTTAAAATGTATAATGTTAATTGGGTTTTCAAAAGGCACGATGAACTCATCGCGATGCTCGCTGAAAAAAAAAACTAAAATCATCCAGTGCGAATTGAACGTAAAATCGTACTTCGAAATATACAAGTTGGATCGCATCGCGTAATGCATAAAAAATATACATTTACACGCATATTTTTAATACCATGCAAAGTTGCAAAATTTGTCGCAGTTCATGCTCCGCGCGTATAAATCAAAAGTCGCGATCCGCAGCGTTATTATAACAGCCACGTCCATTTGTCCATCACGAGAATTAACACGTGTACACTTACACAAGTACATTACACTAAAGCAGCGTAAATAATGAAAGTAATTTTTTTCCTACGCTCCGGGCCCTTACGCTCCAATAATTCTATTTGCATATCATTACACCTGCGATGTGTATACAATATGTTTTACACCAGTGCCGCGTGCGTATAAAGTTATCCTGAATTCTGCCGCACATTTGGCTGTGTGCGTGCGGAGAACTGGCGAATCGCGTGATGCGCGCATAAACACAAACACGCGTATGCGTGTTACACCCTGTGCAGTATCTGAATAATTAGTATATTTATCAAAGGTAGAGGTTTTTTATTGCTCTCTTTTATCTCCGAGCAGAGGTTAATAGCCATTTTTCATCGCGAGGCAGGACTTTCTCTGCGGGTATAAATATTCGAGAATAAAACTATGAAATCGACGCGAATGTCGCCGGCGCGACTGTATGAGCTTACGCGAAGGCCGCACCAACGCGAGTGTATAGTACCGCCGCATCGACGCACTATGATCGGCTCAGCTTTGTCTCTCTCTCCTCTCTCTTCTCTATTTCTCTCTCGTTTCGACAGTCGCATGCGGCTCGGTGTAATATATATCCTCTTTTAGATATTCGGTTGTGTACGATTTGTGAATACACGTGCACTCTATGCATGTTTGTATGCATATAGCGTGCGGTAGTTTCGCAGAGATTTTGCGCGCTCGCCCCCGTACACGCGGAAAATACGCAACTCGGCGCATTTTAGTGGAATTGGAATCTACGAGAGCTTATATGGCTCTTTCTCTCTCGCTTGCACTGCCTCTGGATCGGATTGGACTGTTTTAAGATTTATCTCGTGACCGCCGCGCGTGGGAGTATATCGCATACGAATTTATCGAGATGTCTCGTCGCGCATATAATGTATACAAATGATTGGTTATAAATAGTGATTTTTTTCACTGTAATATACGCACTGCGCGTAGATTTTTTAATCGTTTTGTTTTGCTTTTTACATTATCTATTGGAGCCTTTGATCGGTTGGAAAGCTCTTCGATTAAAATCTGCGAAATTTGCGTCGAAATTATACGGTTATTAAATATATAATAATACCGAAATCAACGCAGCGCGAAGCACGTCGATATAAAAGCAAATTTCGAAATATATGTGTACAAACAAAAGCCGTCAGACGAGCGCAGCAACGAACGCACGAACGGACCGATAACGATGAAATAAAAATCTTTAATACGCTCGCGTGCTCGGGGGGCGGGGTGCGGGTCGGAGCGCGAGGGGGGAGGCGGCAAAACATAATTTTCCAGTCGTCGAGCTCGATGTATGACATAATATAGAGCGTCGTATAAAAGTAACTACAGCCTCGACAATTCATGAGATCTAATAACGTTCGCCTGGTCGCTCATGTCGGCCGCGCGCGCGCGCACACTATTGCTTAGCTCGGCGCGCAAGCTCGCGCGACGGCAGCAGACGAGAGCTTAAAAATATTTACTACCTACCTACCCGACACGACGCCGCTTTTAAAAGATGAAAGGAAAATTCGCTCGTCGCGCGCGTACACACACACACAGTACGTGGAGCAGCACGATGACGACGACGACGACGACGACGACGACGAGCTGGAGAAAAGGAGGACGCGAGGAGCTCGCGGGAGGGAATTTACGAGACTTTGTCGCTATAGCTATTATAAACTCCTGAGTCGTAAACACATCTAGCCCCGGTTCTCTTTCTTTCTCTCTTCGTAGGCAATATCGGCAGTAGCAGCAGCGGCAGCAGCCGAGTGCTTATTATCCGTCTACGTTTGCAGGAATGTCTAATAACCGCATTCTCTGACCCACTTGTCATATACATATATCTACATGTATGCATCGTTGTGCTGAATTTTAAAATTATCGGGTATTGTTTTCTACCCCTCGGCTGTGCACGGTCTTTCTTATTTTTTTCTCCTCGCGGCTCGCGTACAATGGGAGGCTCTCCCTACATTAACAGTCGAAAAAAATTCGAGCTTTTGTCCAATGTAAATTTGACAAATGTTCGCCAACCTCTTAGACTTGTCGTCCATTGTTCTTATCGTAAACCTACTTCGACCATTACGATAATTCGAAAATACTCACGATATTCGGGCTTACGAAAGCATGAAAGCGAAGCTAAATATGTTCAATAAAAGTGAGCTTAAGTACGATTATTTTCCCTTTGACACTTATAGATTTACTTATGTATACTTATATTCACTTTGCCACTTTTAGATTTACTTATAGATTTACAGAATTTCAAGTGCTTGCCATCTATTGGCGAAGACTGGTATTAATTTTCATTGAATTTCTGTAAATTGTTTGCAAGAAATGAATCTCTATGAATGAATTAATTAAGTCTTTTTCTTTATTTTTGCATTAAAATTAATGAATGTTGCTGCATTTTCATGCATTTTTTAGTTTATTCAAAAAAATTAATCGGTTCTGATACTTTAATTTTCAACGAAGATTTCATGTAATAGTATCTTGAATAAATTTCACAATTGTTTAATTTAATTTTTACATTTGATTTTACATAAAAGATACATTAAATTTATGGTTTTCTTTAACAGTGTATACGGACATATCAATTATCTAATGACTTTGGTTCGGTCACGATCCTGTTGACTGGCACGAATAGGCCGGGCGCGCTTGACAACGTGCGGCGCAGTCGGAGCAGTTTCTCTCCGGTGCAAGAGTCATTAGTTCGCGGCTAGGAAGACTGTTAGCAGGTAAAAACCATCCAATATATATATATAAGCGCTGCAAGCCTGCGTCTTTCTCGCTCGCACTCTCATTGCTAAATTATACGACATCGGCTGCCGAGCGGAGCAGTTTTGCTCGTCGCGCGTGTCTTGTCCTCGCCGCACTCGACATCCAAGTCCCAGAGCTGGCTCAGAAATTGCGATTACGCATCTTACATGAGACTCTTGTCACGAAAATCGTGCACCGTTCGAATTAATTATTATGCGCGCCATACATAGTCACGTAGAAACAAAGGGTGAACGTCAATCAGGTTCTTACACGTTCTTTCAATTATTTGGGTTGGTTCGTTACATTTACATTGGGTGTTACATGTTCTTGACGACGTTTCAGCATTTTTATTCATTTTTCGTTTCTTTAGGGCTGCCAAACGCGTTAAACTGAATCTTTCTTGACTGGGTGCGATATCGTAATTATATTGAGGGAAGGAGGGAGGATTAGAAAAAAGTTTGCAATAGGAAAGCTTCACATTCCCTGAGCCTGACAAATGTCATCATTCATTTTTTCATCTATTATCTCTTCTCTATATGAGCAATTCTACCATTTACATGCCAAATTTTCTAGCAAAAGTGGATACAATATTTTTTAAAATTTGAAGTTTACAAATAATATTAGTTAATGTACTCAGAATTTCACGACCCCCAAAAAATGCGTAAACAACCACGATTTTAATAAGTATTTTGTTTTGATCATTTCTATGTAAAATATTACGATTTTTTAATACAAAAATGAAGAGACAAACCTGGCACCATTCTCATAAATTGCATTCAAATGGTATCACACATGAAAATAACGATCTCTTATTTTTTATATTATTAATACAAAAATTATTTAAAAAAAAATTATAAATTGAAACCTTCCACTTTACCTTTGAATTGAGATAATTCTGATCTCAAGTTACAATCATTTAAAATTTAGGTAAAAAACGAGGTATCAATCAAATTCTAAATTTAAAATTTTTCACCGAAATACAGTTTTTTTAGTGAGCCTTTTTCTGATGTCTCGCTTTTTAAATATTTTCTTTATTTTCATTTTTTGGTATTTCATTTTTTTTTAAATTTCATTTTACTTCTTATATTGTTTCTGCCATTTCAATTATAAATGTATTCATCTAGGGTAAACAATCTTCGCAATATCCACAAATTTTAAATGACTTTTATTTGTGATGCTATTTGAATGCCATATATGCGAATGGTACCCCGGTTTGTCTCTTGGTTTCATTCATTAAAAGGTCGAGAAGAGAGTGGGAGAACGGTTAAGGAGATCCGTACCTCAGCCCAATAATCGAAATTTCGATCCAGTTTTCTGAAACTTTTAGTGAATATTTCTCTAAAAGGCTCTATGGCGACCTTAAAAACATCAAGATGAAGGTCGCCATAGAGCCTTTTAGAGAAATATTCACTAGAAGTTTCAGAAAACTGGATCGAAATTTCGATTTTTGGGCTGAGGTACGGATCTCCTTAAAGCAATGTTGAAAAATAACCATTTTCGCTAAAAAAGTGTTTTAAACGATGTGTTTTTATACGAATTAGCATGATAAAAATACCTATTAAAATGTTGATTGTTCACGCATTTTCTAACTTCCGAAAATTTGGCGGGCCAATTGTGGAATTGTTCATATATATAATTCTTTCTCTTTCTCTCTTCCTACTCTTAATCCCCTTTTTTTGTCGATGCAAGCTCGTGCCAGCCGCAGTTACTCACTCGCAGCCGCGCTCGCGCACACGCATACACAAGCCGTGACGTGACCATAGAGTACTTCGAGAAGGAGAAAAGGAAAAAATTACCTCGACGCGTCGTGCGTTTTCTGTCTTGCTTTTCTTTTTTTTACTTCAGCATAAATTTCTGTACATACATATTATGCTCGCAAGTACGTACGAGCACAAACACGTTGCTTTTTGAATTTTTCACGTGGAAGTAAACAGTTGTGTGCGCCATTGTGTGCCGTTGAACCGCACAAGTGTATACGTGTAATATGCGCAAATACCTGAATATATGCATTATTATGGAGGTTTCATTTACGTCATTGTCTTGTCAGGTCTTGCTTCGCTTTCTTTTCTATAATACGCACAGTCAGCGCACGGGGGTAAGCTATGTACGTGTGTATGCGTCGTTATGTGCGAGTTATACACGGATATATATGTACATACGATATCATAAAAAATGAAGAAAAAAGAAATAGCGCAAGCACAATTTGAAATGTGTGAGCGGTATATATCCTATATTATATGTATCGTGCGCTCTTACTTGCGTGACGGATTGTTTGCATATTTTCCATGGCTTTGGATGCGATGGTAAATAGTTTAGTCTGTACTTAGCTGGATGTATTTATTGTAACAGAAATGATTTTCAACTGCACGCGTTTATTTTATTCATTGAATTCTCCCAACTTGACGCTACGTAAAAAAATAAATATAAATTCCCATTACAATTAAAATTAAAAATTAATTACAATTAAAAATTCGCTCTGGAATTCCTTTTGATGCAAGCGAGCGCCACAATCAACATTTTTGCAATTATTTCAAACGTTAGGAAAAAAAACTTAATTAAGAATATTTTTTAATTCGTGTTTCGCTCTCTACATTTGGACTTTTAACTCGTTGAAAATATTCTGAATTATTAAATACTCAATATTAGATGAATAGATTTACAATCGTTGCGTGTTTCAAGAGCTTGTTCATTCCAATCGAATCAACCTAAAAAAAAGAGTAGAATAAGATAAACATTGCTTTTGTCAATATCCGCAAAAATCGATAGAAAAAAGTTGTATGCTGCGGGTAAAAAAAATTTCAAACAATTTCAACAA
The DNA here is from genome assembly GCA_034770305.1 of Trichogramma dendrolimi. Lineage (NCBI taxonomy): Eukaryota > Metazoa > Arthropoda > Insecta > Hymenoptera > Trichogrammatidae > Trichogramma > Trichogramma dendrolimi. The sequence continues at coordinate 7,615,428 of JAPMIB010000001.1, forward strand.
TGTCGAAAGTGTATACAAAGCTCTTTTTTTATATTTTTCGTCCGTCTCTCTCTTTTCCTCGTGCACACCGTGTGCATGTGTGTATCGATCTGTCGGACAATAGAGAGCTAGACCAGCTCACCGAGTTCAAGAGAAAAAGAGAGATATAGCCGAATCAGCATCATCAAAACCCCCCAGTGCCCTGTGAGAATATTTGCGCAGGCTCGGGGACTGCCTTACGAGCTTTTCTCCTCAAAATACCTGACTATCATCATGTCTCTTTCTCTCTTTCTGGTGTAAGTTAAATTATCTCGCATAGCTGCAGCTGATTCCGCTCGTACTCGACAGCCGTATACGGTCGCTGCAGCAGCTCTCGATCTCGTATATGTGTGCTCGCGTGCTACCGAGGTGCGCAGCCTACCACCACCACCGCTACGACTATCTATACACGCTCTTAAAAGTAAATGTATAGCCGTTAAGTTAGGTTCGCTGCAACTAATGCGCTCGTACTGTGCGACGATGCTGCATAGGCCGTTGTTTGGCGCACTGTAACGATACGATGCTGCCTCGGCATTTAATGGCTTATACTGCCGAGTAGTGCGCCGGTATGCTGTAGACCAGAGTAAAACTGCAGCTGCATGTCGCGCAAAGCGCAGACGCATCCACATATTATATATGCACCGCAGCTATGTGTACACGATAATTGTACGATTATGCCAGCTCCATCATGAAATGACATTAGAAAAATACTATAGGCTGTAAAATTTAAGCTAAGTGTCATTGGTGATGATGTTGTTGCTCTTTTGGCAAAACATTAACACGAAGGCTTGCTGAAATTGTCCCGTGATAAATTGAAGTAAATACAATTTGAAACCTCCGACTTCGATGCACTGTACATTAATAAATCTTCCTCCTGAACAAGATATTTTCTGTGTGTCAGAAAACCAGTGGCATGGTTGTCACCATGCAAAGCTTAAAAATAATTTCAGGCAAGGATTTTCTTCTACCACATCGATAGGGAGAGAAAAGGTTCTTGAGAAATATTGTTTATAATTAAATCAATGTAAGAAGAGTGAAGGAAAAATTTTCACAACCACGAAAAAATTATTAACAGTAATTGAAATATTTTATTAATTTAATATTCATCTAAAGAACACAGGATGTTTATGTGAAAAATTTTCTTTGATTTTGTAGCATACTCATGTGATTGTATAGAAGTTTTCATTATGTCCAAACGTTTTCAGAAAAAATCCCACGTTTCTAGAGTTTGCTCCGATTATGTACTGCATTCATGTGTTTATTAAAATAATTCTCACATGAAAATAACTTGTGACAAATGCCACATTCAAAGGATTTGCTGCGGTCATGTACTACTTTTACGTGAGATTTGAGTGTATATTTGTATCCAAATGATTTGTGACAAATCTCACATTCAAAGGGGGTTTTACGATCATGAAGTGAAACTATATGTTTAGTGAGATTACTCTTGCATCCAAATGATTTGTGACAAATTTCACATGCGAAGGGTTTACTCCGAATATGTACTGCATTCTTGTGAGAATTGAGGTAATGTTTTAGTCCAAACGATTTTAGACAAATGTCACATTTGAAAGGTTTGCTCTGATTATGTACTGTATTAATGTGAGTTTTGAGGTTACTTTTTCGACCAAATGATTTGTGACAAATGTCGCATTCAAAGGGTGTGATACGAACATGTTCTGCATTTATGTGAGTATTGAGGTGACTCTTGTATCCAAATGATTTGTGACAAATATCACATTCAAAGAGTGTAATACGATAATGTACTGCTTTTATGTGAAAATTGAGGTGACTTTTTTTCCCAAATGATTGATGGCAAATGGCACATTCGAAAGGTTTTTTGCGATTGTGCAATGCATTAATGTGAACTTTGAGATTACCATTTCCCCGAAATGATTTGTGACAAATTTCACATTCGAAAGATTTGCTCCGATCATGTACTACATTTATGTGAGATTTGAGGTCACTTTTTTGTCAAAATGATTTGTGACAAATGTCACACTCAAAGGGCTTGATACGATCACGAACTGTAACTATATGTTTAAAACTTTAACTGAGGATTTCCTCGCTTGCTACTGTACGCACTACTCGTTTATAAGCGAGGTAACCTCTGCCTGTGATAGCTCCTTGACGATATTTCCCCCTCCACCATCGACTTACCATACTTAGTAACGTATTGCAAATTATATACAAAGACCCTTCCATGTTACCACTTGCTACACCAAATAGTAATGAAAATTTCATATATGCAGGCGCACCATTGTCTTAAAATTACGTTCAATGTAACTTGTAAAATAGAAATATAACTCCATATTCATACCGATGCAGTACATGATGGTTTTATATATTTGACATTAAGCACACATTTTGATTAACCATTGAAACATCAGATTATAATAACATAAATATATATATAGCAGTAGCGTACGATTTGAAAAAAATACATAATTTACAGTAAAATCTTTCTACAGCGGAGAATTATAAAAAAAACCGAATTATCTAATGATACATTTTAACCTCTTTCTATTGTTCTCATTAGTGGAACTATAGAAACAAATATAAAAGTCAAAATCTAATCGAATTCAATTCGGCTTTTTACCATCATTCATTATTATATTGAAGTTTAACTGATTTTTTTTCGTAATCGCTATCGAAATACTTGAAAAAATTATTTTAACTATGTAAAAAAAAACAGAAACCGAAAAAAAAAAATTTTTTTTAAATCCGAAAAATCGAAAAAATGTTTCTTATGGTACCTAATCGAAAAATAATTGTCTGGATTTTCTACTCATCACAATTGAAAATAAATACATTTTAATTGATCAAATTTAACGTTTAATTTTCTAGATAATGCATACGTTACACTTTCACAATATATTCAGAAATTTGTCGAGAATTTAATCCATTTTACAAATATATAAACAAAATTTAAAAAAAAAGATACCACGTTTACGACCGTTTAATATATAATTAGATAAACAAAATTATTGTACGACACCTGGTACAAAAACTCGCTTTCAAGTATTACAGAGCTTTTGCGCGGAGGAAGCAGCATAAAATTGGTAATTTTATTAAAAAAAAGTCGATTTATTTAAGTTAGTATTACTTTTGATATTGGATTTTTAACATTAGAATTTCTCATTGTAGTCGTAAGTTTTTCGGCCACAGGAGCAGCTCTCGCAGTCAACGTTAGCTTTTGAGTTGTAGACGATGGTCGCGCAGTCGATGTACTCCGTTGCTCTTCTTTACTCAAACTTGTATTATCTTCTTCCTCGGTATAATATTTGTTTCCGTGGTTTAAAATGCAATCTTCCACTGAATCAGCTTTGTCGCATAGTTTTTCAATATTTTTTAGCTAAAATAGCAATAAAGCGTGACAATTGTTAACGATCAAAATTGTATGTAATATAGTACTTTACGATACTAGTGGCATAAGTAACACTTTTTTGGCACGGCGTAGTTTAGGGCCCGAGCGTAGCGAGGGTCCTAATAGCTGGGCCGAAAAGTGTCCCCATGGCACGAGTATCGTACAACATTTTATAGCACTGTGCCAAGTTCACATTTATGCCCCCTTTTCCAATGCATAAGTCGCACTTTCTGGTACCGCAAAGTGAGGTTAGCGCACGAGCGTATGCGAGTCCGATGCGAACGTAGCGGTGCCATAATGTGCGACTTATGCCACCGAAAAGCGTGCCATAAATGTGAACTTATGCCACACAGTGCTATAAAAAAGATGAATACCTGCTTCTATACATATGTTGACGAGATTCATGACTTCTTCTCTATCTTCGCTACCTATACGATCGTCTAGCAAGTTTTCGGTAATTTTTTGCGGGACGAAGACTCCATCCTTAATCTGGTCGGAATAAATTTAACTTTTAATATCAAATTGACTTATCAATCAAGGACTTAAATTTAACATGAACTCACTGAGCCTAGTTTCTCATAAGCACATAATGTCAAGCAAAGTGATTTTGTATCATCAGTTTTCATATAGACTTCTGTAAGACGGTTTGCAAATTTTTAAAAGATTTACTATATTTACACTGGAATAAATTTAATCTAACCTTCGGTTATGCCTTTGTCTGCCATACACGCGGATAATGCCTTTCCATAGTAACTACTATTATCTTCGGTACGAGCCTTAAAAAATGTCAATTAAATCAACAATCAAACGCTTTTTCAAGGTTAAATGAAGAATACTCTCTACTTACAATCGTAAAAAAAAGAGCCAAACAAAGTGATATCCTCATCGCGATGAGATTCAGTCGTAGAATTCACCTTGATAAGCGCGTGCGGTGTACATCCGACTATATTGGCAACTGCGTGCTGCAGCCTTACGGATTTCACGCGAGTGTATGTATGTACGTGCGGTCTAGCCTATGAATATGATCATAGCCAGCAATTTGAATGTAATTTGAAGAACCAGTTATTGCTACTCAGGAAAAATGCTTCATCCTTACCACGCGTTCAAACTGGTTTTCCTCGTGACGGAAATAGAAAGAATAATTTGTAATCCTTAATCAAATGATTGAACAAACGAATAACAAAATTGATATTTTTTTCAAAGTGCTGCATTCTTTTAAACATGGCATTGATTGTTGAGTTAGTGATTCAAAAATGTTTCCTAGATAATATTAAAATTGAAGAAAAAAGCACGAGTTTTACTTTTTTGCATGGCTTAAAACTAACTCGATAAGTAATGCCATATTCGATGGTCAGTTTAGCGAATATTCAAGCAGTAATGGTATACATAAAGAGCTTAATACTATAATACGCGTGGGCAGCTCGCATGAGACCTAGTACCGCAGGAGCCTAGGCCCGAGCCATTGTCGCTGTTTATTAAATCTCTGCGCACCACATGGCATCTATATAACGTTACATGCATGGTTTTAACTGTATAAACACCAAAAGTATTAACTTCCGAAGTGTTTGGCGCATTTTTGCGTGACTTCGTTTTGGAAGTTCGGCTTAAATCGACACGTACGTATACCGTATACAGCTGACAGCATCGATAAAACTAAAAAAGAATTAGAAAAAAGAAGCTTCGTTGATTATTGTGTGACTGGAATATGTCCAACACTGGCTAGTCTCGTGTATGGTTTTCACTTTTTTACCGGGAGTATATATTGCATTGTATTTCTAAAACTATAAATGAAATTTAATAATTGCTAACTCTGTGTACACTATCGTCGAGCGAGCACGCGTGAATGTGTGCGCGCGTGCGTGTAGCGGCGACGTCTGCAGTGCATTCTCCGTTTGGTATATATATATTGTCATTGTTTTTCACTGTTCGCATGAGCACGCGCTAAACTACGCTATATTGTGTATTTCATCTTTGTTTACTATATAGTTGCCGCGTGCGTCGAGAGAGCGAGACAGGGAGAATGAGAAAGCGCTACGTCCACCGCTATATAGCCTATTCCAACGTGCGTGTAAAAATTGAAGTTTAATTGAAAAAGTTTTTCAATCTATGTTTACTGGGCGACAATTTTTTTCCTATTGTATATATCTTATATTTATTTATTTATCTCTTGCTTTTCATATAAACTGAACGAGGTATGTTTCCATTCAAGTATTACTAATTTCTATTAATATTTATTGCATTTTCGAGGTCAAAAATGGAGATTTGCAAGATAAAGTTTATTTGTTCATTTAAAATTATTTGCATATATTCAAATTGACCAGAAGTTTTGAAAATACCGTTTTCCACGGACAGATTTTTGACATTTGAAAATTCAATATTTACATGTTTATACCTAGTAAACAATTCAACATAAATCAGTTGCTTAAAGTGTAAATATTCATTTTACCTACTAAATTCTCTACATGTTCAGTCATCATTTTTGAGGGCTCAATAATTACTATGTTCAAAAAAGTAAACTTCAAACAACGTTGAACCATTGAGATCGGTTCAATTTTGAAAGCTCGGTGACTAACCAGCTTTCAAAATTAACTAAAGCCTTTAGGTTAGGTTTTAACGTTAATTTAGGGTTTTGTTTAATTTATCGCGTGAGAGTACTTTGAAAAAAATAAAGTCCTTGCATAATTATCATATGATCTGCACCATCGGATCAATTTATTTTGCTTTATTGTAAAGTAACATCAAATTATAATATTGCAATAATTCAATAGTCGTGTAATTAAAATTGGTTTGGTCCACTTTTTTTAACTTGATAATTAAAGGGATAAAGAAAGTAGGCTGAATTTGAAAATTTTCAAAGACGTTTTCCAGGATTTTCACTGAATATTTTTCTGAAAGGCTATGTGAATGTCTAAGAACCAACCAAATCAAGACATCTGAAAGCTTTTACAAAAAGTATTCAGTGAAAATTTCAGAAAAGTATTTAAAAATAATCGTGTTAGTCCAGCTTCGGTATAATTAAAAGGTGTGGTTTAATATAAAACCAACATCAATGCATATGATAAAAACGTGGAAAAAGTCTCTCTGCGTTCCAATATTGCCTCTCGTGCAGAAAATTCACAGCATTTTTTAAAATTTTAAGCCGTTATATAAATCCAGCGTACAGTTCAGGAATGGATGTGAAATTAATAGCGTATACGTATGGTCAAACGTGTCTTTGAAAAGAGATAGTGTTAATAAATTGAATGGGTATGAAAATAACGAGATATACTCTAAAAATTAGTACTATAATTACTCGGAATTTTAAAATCTTTGTACCGTCGTCCAACGAACCGTTGAAAAAGACCTCACTGAAAAGATTTACAAGTGAAATTTTTCCATTCGCGAGTGTACATTTTCACTTGGATGTCGCAAGCACGTTCACAGAAATAAAGCTCCTTTCAAAGCCGTTTCCATACATACATATACCGTACACGTGAAATAATATAAGGACTCGAGTCGTGCAGACTCGTGCAGGCGGCAGTGCGCCGCAGCAGCAGCAGCAGCAGCAGCGGCAAGGTGCACCAAAGTGCCTAAACGCCCTGCGATAACAGCTCTGCGAGCTACCTCGTCCGCATGAGTCTCGTGCGCCGTGCACGACTCGCAACGAGCAATTGATATCATAAATTTTCTGATTAATTTTGCGACGCTTTGGGCGTTTATTAGAGGCATATAGCTTTTACCTCGTTAGACGAGCATATATACACATATAAATCTTGTGTACGTAACGAATGGTGCACGACGATGATGAGGAAACTCGTTTATTGGTATATTTACGACGGGCAAATTGAAAGACCACCATTGAGCTATAATGTACATATATTTCAAACGCTGAAAGGAAAATTTGATCGCATTTGACTCGACTTTTTTCTTTAAACGTGCGGCTCTTTGTGCTGCGACGTCGGTATCGAAGCACGCACGTGACCTCGCACACACGGGATTGATAAAATATTTGCCCCCACGACACCAGTCCGGCTCTCGCCCCCCCCAAAGAAAATATCTAGGCAATATATTGTATGCGCCGCCGTGAAGTCGAGTGTGTGCGGGACCTATCGCTTTTATTATCACTCGATATAATAATAAAGCTCAAAGTACGTAATCCACTTACTTTACGATGTAAATGTAAGCGCAAAGCAAACAAACGTCACGGGCACACACCGGCGTTATTGTATACGCGTTTAAATATTTTTACGCGTTCTCCCCTTGGGCGAAAATACAATTTCGAAGCTCTCGTCTTCGTTTGCCTCTCTCGCTCTCTTACTCGTATTACGTATTATAACCTGGCACATCGTCCCTGCGCATTATATACGGAAGAGCTCGAAGGCGCTGAATAGGCAGTTCTCGGTGTAAAGCAGCTCCAATGCATTAAATCTGCCTCGAGAACTTATGAGGACGAAACAACTTTGCCGGTATACATAAGAGGACACCAGCTTGCGCATACACACACACACGTATTTCGTGCGAGTGTGTGCGAATATATGTCTCCGTGTGGATCGATAAAATCCACATTTCCACTTTCAGCTCTGGCCTGCCCATCCCAGAAAGAGAAAGGAGAGCTTGCGAGTTTATGATAGATTTATTCTGAGAGCTTTGCCTCTCTCTCTCTCTCTTTCTGGTGCACAGGCCAGAGCTTTCGATTCGTTATGTATGAAGCGGATACTCCGTTAATGTTGTATATAATATGAGCTTATTATATTTTCGTACCTTAAGTTGTTTTGAACATTGTTCGCCATGCGAATTTAGGATATACTAAAATATACGCATGTTAAAATATAAGCGGTATGGTTATAGTTGAAGAATAAATTCTGTCTAATGGATAATTTTGTCTAATGGATCATTTTTAAATTCTGATAATTATCAGACGGAATAAAAATACTAATTTTATTACAATTCTCAACAATTATTCAACGCTTTTGTTTACGTGATATTTCCTCGTCGATTATTATGATTTTTCTAATTAATAAATAATTCAATGTGCATTGTAGAAAATAATAATGAAAAACGATTGTGAATTATTATGTAATCAACTCGATAGTTCATATTAATTTTAAATTTCCAATGTTGACTTTGTTTGTGAATTGTGTATTGTGCAAGTCCTAGCATATGACTAATCAGAAACTATATCCCTGGTAGAAATGTTCAACATTAATAATGGTCTGTTGACAAAAAAATTACAATCTACAATGTCTTAAATAAGCTTACCATTGATTGGGTTGTTTTTAAATATTTTTCTACTGCAATTATATTACAAATGCTAAGCATATTTTAAAATGACCTGAAATGATAATTTGATTGTAAAAAAATGTGCACCAGTTTTCAATCACTTTACATGCGACAATATCAGTTTAATTTTCTACCACTAGATGGTGAGTACCTGTATATTTAAATCTGTAAGTGGTAAAGAAAACAGTTGTATAAGTCAGTCATATTCATTATTCTTGATTGTTCTTCACTTTCTTTATTCATTATTTTATTGTTTTCTACAAGTAGAGCCTAAAGCAATTTTGGCATTTGTTTCTAGATAATATTTCATTTATAAGCATTCATATAATAATATTAATTATTCTAATATAATAACGATTTTGTTTATGCATTCTAAGTATACTTATAGCTACAGGAATATACGTTAATCGTTCATAGGCCGTACAACAGTATAGACTAAAGACGTCCGTATCGCACCTTTGCTTTCAAAATGAGCGAAAATATTAACATAAGGTAAAAAGATGAATGCGAAGAGATTGTGAGTGATATTTTATAGGCTAACGAGTAAGAAAACTTGGCAGCAAATTAGGTTTTTGGACATATCCGAAGTACAAAATTAGAGAGATTTTATCGTTACGATCAGTGGCAAACGAGCAATCTAATTCCGGTAGACAGGGATTTTTCATGTGTAATTGTACAACATCTTGCCACTCAAATAGATGCTTGTGCCGAAAAAATAATGTGATGTGCCATTCGAAATGTTACAATTAAACTTCATCATGTATATTATAAGTAACTCGGCTGAGTAGAACATGACGATACGTTTATATTTATATGTATGGTAGGTTATACGAATAAAAAATGACATACGCATTACCTAGAAACAAAAATGTTTAAATTGCCTTAGACATTGCTAGTATTACCTGAATTATTTTAGGTATTGCGGGTTTTGCCTAAAACTTTTAGGTACTTCCTAAACTTTTTTAGTAATCGCGGTTATTGCCTAAATTTTTAGGATAAAGCAGCAATGCCTAGGTAAAAGCGGCTTTTGCCTAATTGCTACTTTTGCCGATAACATATATTTTCCTGCAGTATTCTTATATTCGGCAAACTCCTCCGTCATAAAGGTTCAAACATTTCTACCAGGAATATCAACGGAGTACATAACTACACATAAGAAAATTCGCAAGCGTTTTGTATGATTTTTAATTTTACATTTTTACTCAATCGTAAGATTATTCAGTATTCGTGGTAATGATAAACGTCCAAAAAAGTATTATAATTCCAACTTCGGGGGGTGCAAAGCTAAATTGTCGAAATACAAGTTACATATAACGCGTACTTATCACCGTGTGCAGGCGATATGTGCAATTAAGTATACATAAATACTGCAGCTGTTCGCTACGCGCTAGGAGCTCATAATACGGAACTCTCACGCGCAGAGCCGAGGCAGAGCCGGTCTGTGGCTGACGAACGAGGCACGCCAGGAATGTTCCTTACACACTGCTCGCTCGCAAGTCGGCAGCAGCAGCAGTAACAGCTTTCTAAAATTTACCCAGGCCAAAAATTTATGCCGTGCTCGCTGTTGGAATTTCCACAATGAGAGGCGTACGCGAGCTCCCTAACCGAGAGCCGCTTGCGATCGATCGCGAGCAAGCTGCGGAGCTAAGTGATTTTTCTTCGATCTGAAAAATCCCTTATTAATTGCCATGACGGACCTATATATAGGCTAGTCCACGTGCGTCGTGGAATTTAATATTTATTGAAGCGCTCGGCCCATAAGTTACTTCTTCAATGAGAATACGCTATACGCAGAAAATCTAATGAAATAATAAGTCATATAAATTATCCATGCTACACTTTCTTGGTAATAATTTTTCGAACATTTTATCGATGCTTGCAGGCTGCGCGGTAAGAATGTCGAGGCATCGCCAGGGCATCGAGCAGCAGCAGCAGCAGCGGCGACATCATCCAACTTCACAAGCTGCACGATGCTGCAGCAGCAGAAGCACAGAACATCGGCTCCGGCGACGTTGGTCCACGGCTCAGGCGCTCTGGCTCCTTCTGCTGGCCCTCGCGGGCGGCGCCCTCGGCTCGCCCTCGCATCGAGGTAGACACCACGCGGCGACGGATTTCGACCTGCAGCAGCTGCAGCACCCGTTGCTGCCGGAGCCGGCCCTGCTGGTCAGCGGTAGCGGCAGCGGCAGCGGCGACGGGGCGGCGGCGGGGGCCGCCGAGGTGCCCGTTGCTCCACCGGCCGCGGCTGGAGCCGTCCCGGCCACGTCGACGACCGATCCGGGCCCGTCGCCGGCGGCCGAGCAGCTGCCCAGACCCGAGCACCTCGACAACGAGCCGCTCATCGTCCAGACGAAGAAGGGACGCGTCAAGGGCAAGACCCTCATCGCCAAAACGGGCAAGCAGGTCGACTCTTGGTTCGGTATACCCTACGCACAGAAGCCAATCGGTAAGAGCTCTCGTATATTATTATAATATAGCGCGACGATCACGAGTCTGGCGCCTTTGTGCTTTGTCAGATAGATACACGCTATATAAGCACACGCAGCGCCGTTATATAGACGATCCAATAATACGCTTCATTTAATTTCTGATCGATGCGGAGCCTACGGATTAATTTTCACTGTGCCGCGCGCGCGCGCTTTTATATATAGACGCGACGATCGGGTTCGACGGGCGGCTGCTGCAGAACTTTCCGCACGGCAAATTTATCACCTATAAGTCGCGTGCTTGATAAAACTCGTTCTATCAACTGTAAACTATATTATGCCTTCTATATAGCGCGCGCGCCCCCCGAAAGAACTCGGGGGGCCAGTATCACGACCGGGGAACTTTGCCGCGCGCGCGCGCGCCTGGACTTTTTTTTTCATACACGTATCTCTCTACGTACATCTGGGATAATAAAAACTTTCCTAAGCTCTAAGACACTGACGCTCGCCCAGTTGGCAGAATAACTTCTTTTTTTATCTTTCTTTCTGGCTCTTTTTTTTCGTCTACGTCGCTGTAAACTTTTGTTTGCGAGCAGGAAAAAAAAACATTTTTTTATCATTGCCAAAGCTTTATCGAAATTTCGCCGCCACCAACGACGACGCCACGTGACGTTACATTTTCAAAGTTTTTCCGAAACATTCGATTTTAATTGTCTTCGCTCGAGCGCAACACGACGTCGCCACGATCGCTTCGAAAAGTCATTTCATAATGGACGACGCGCGCCAGTTGAAAACTTCATTCGTTTATTTTTATGCGTATCTCGTACTTGTATATAGGTGACTTGAGGTTCAGACATCCCAGGCCGCCGGACGCGTGGGAGGGCGTACTGAACGCCACCAGTCCACCCAACAGCTGCGTACAAATTCTCGACACGGTTTTCGGCGATTTCGCCGGCGCCATGATGTGGAATCCCAACACGCCGCTGAGCGAGGACTGCCTCTACGTGAACGTCGTCGTGCCGAGACCGAGGCCGACTAATGCCGCTGTCATGGTATGGATATTCGGCGGTGAGTTCTCTCTTTCTTCTCTGCCTTCTCGCTCTTTCTACCTCCCTCTAGGGGATAATAATTTTACCGACGCCTCTTTATCTTCGTGCACATTGCACCTGTATTAAAATAAAAATAAAAAAAACTTTGGTCAACGCGCGCACAGGTGGATTCTATTCGGGCACGGCGACGCTGGACGTGTACGATCATCGCACGCTGGTGAGCGAGGAGAACGTGATCCTCGTGTCGATGCAGTATCGCGTGGCGAGCCTTGGCTTCCTGTACTTCGGCACGTCGGACGTGCCGGGCAACGCCGGCCTCTTCGACCAGCTGATGGCGCTGCAGTGGGTGCGCGACAACATCGCCGCGTTCGGCGGCAATCCCGACAACGTCACGCTCTTCGGCGAGAGCGCCGGTGCCGTGTCCGTATCCATGCATCTGCTCTCGCCACTGTCGAGGTATGCATATTGTATTATACTTTTATTGGTCGTCGGTGAAAAATAAAATGATGGACTAAAAAGTTTTGGAAACTTTTGGGCCTTACGATTAGTTATTGGAGTTGTCGTGAAGGATAAGTTGATACATCGTGCACAAATTCAACTTGATCTCTCTCCCTCTCTCTTAAAAAGTAATAGCCTGATCGTTTCGTCGCGGTAAACGTTTTGTGATTGGTCGTCGGAATTGTTGGTTACTCACGAGCTGTCTACGCAGCTCTTGCATACACGACGGATAGGTGAATTTGCGTTCGTAATATGAACTCATATATGTGGCACGGGGATGTACTTACGGTACGAAGTTAATCAGAGTCGAATAGTAATTGCAAAATAATACATTGCATGCGATGAGTTATAATTATCATTATTTGCTTTTTTATCTACGACGACAATTGCAGTTGATCAATCAGCAGCGGACATGAAAATCAGTTTAATTGGTCAACCTGCAAAGTTTGGAAACTAATCTTGCTTTATGGCAAGGATTTTGTTTTTATTGTAGAAAATTTTATTTTAGAAAGGTAAAAAAAGGTTTTTCAAAATAAGAACATAATTAATTGCAATTTGGAGTATTTTATTATTTATCAAAAGAATAACGGATCGTGAAGAATAAAATATTCATGTGAAAGATTTTTTATAATTTCGAAGTATACTCATGTTATTATAGAAGCCTTTAGCATGTCCAAACGTTTCCAAACAAATATCACGTTTCTAGAGTTTGCTTCGATTATGTACTACGATTGTGTGATTTTTTAAGGTTTGCTGGTATCCAAATGATTTGTGACAAATGTTACATTCAAAAAGTTTGCTCCGATTATGTACTCCATTTACGTGAGCTTTTAGGTTAAAATTATGTCCAAATAATTTGTGACAAATTTCACATTCAAAAGGTTTACTCTGATTATGAACGGTATTTATGTGATATTCGAGGTGGTGTTTACGTCCAAATGATTTGTGACAAATCTCACACTTGAAGGGTTTGATACGATCATGAACTGTCACTATGTGTTTAATGAGGTTTTTTTTTTCTCCAAATGATTTCTTACAAAGGTTACATTCGAAATATTTTTTGCGATCATGTACGGTATTTATGTGAATTTTTAGGTTAAAATTATATCCAAATGATTTATGACAAATGTCACACTCGAAAAATTTGCTGCGATCGTGTACAACATTTGAATGAATTTTGAGGGTATCCTTGCGACCAAATGACTTGTGACAAATGTCACATTCAAAAGGTTTGTTACGATTATGTACTTCATTTATGTGACGTCGCAGGGAACTTTTTTGTACAAATGATCTGTGGCAAATTTCACAGTCAAATGATCTAATGCTCTTATGCGTCGTATGTCTTTTTAGACTTGTTTTTTTCGTAAAAATTTTTCGATAAGTATTATCCTTATGAGATAATTTACTTCGACTTCTTTTAACAAAATTTTCCACTTTTTTGTATTCACTACGATTCCATCGGAAATTGAGTGGAAATTGACAATTATTATCGTAATCGAATTCCTTTCTTATCAAAATTACTACATTTTTTCCATGCAAGTTATTTGTCTGATTTTCGTCTTCTATTTTTACGTTCTGATATTCAGTTTTACAAATGGTTGTCGAAAAAGACTTTGGTTCAGGTTTAACATACTTACACTCCAAATCTATAAGTATTTTTTCATCCAATTTTTCCTGTGACGCCATAACCTCATTAATATGATTTGCCTAAAATTAAAATCGTGTTATATTTTTTGACAGTGGAAAATTAGAAGATAAGTCAAATTATTTAACTCACTGGTGATTGATAAAAATTTAATGTTTTAAAGTTTTTTGCTTTACAAGAGTCCACCGAATCTAAAATATAATCGTCGCATGCGTTTGACCAGGTAACGTTCGGCTCTTCCTTCACCCTGAAGAATAGTTAAGTTTAATATTTTGATCAAGTTTGAATAAATATAATGACGTGCACAAAAAAGGTTTTACCGTACTGTGTCCTCTTCGCTTTCCATATTTGCGTGATTATGTGTAACCACTGTAATTTTTTACGGTAATTCACACCATGAAAATATTCGAGGTTATACGCCTCAAGTAGTTAACATTGAACCTCGAATTTACCAATTGGTCAACACTTGCTCCGCAATTTAGCTCTTCGTCAGCGACTGAACCAACTGTATGTCCGTATATTAGCGAAGTGACCCCCCGATTGTAATAGCTCCTTTTCGATACATTACCTTTCTAACATCGATATAATTATAGTACTTATTGCTACGAACGGGGATAAGCTTTTTCGGCAAAACGAATAATTGTAGCACGAGCCGAAGGCAAGTGATATCCCGAGTAGATAGTATAGATGAGCTGTGATGCTCTCGTATTTGTAGCTAAAAGAGAAGCGCGAATTTATCATTCCCATTTGAAGGGTGCCGGATATAAATAAAATTAAAAATAATGTTCTGAATTGTAAACAAAGTATTTTTACGCGATATATTCGAATTTTATTATAGGTACGATTCCCAAGAGATTTCTAAGCGCTTTTTACAATCCTTGCAACCATAAAAGAAAATAAATGAGACCGAAAAGTACTTTTTACGCTGTAGCCTCGAAAATCTCCACGCTTGCGAGACGCTCCTCGAATCTCTCTCTCTCTCTCTCTCTCTCTCTCTCTCTGAGCGAGTGGTTACGCAAGGTGTATATATATTTCGGTATACACATCGCACGTAGTACACATCTTGAGGGGCTGCAAAATCGATGTGGCGCACGAGTGCAGCTGCGAGCGCGTAATCTCCGTAGAAAGCCTCAGCCATCGAATCTCGTATCTCATCAGCTTAAGTAAACGTGCTGCGGCGCTTCTCCTCGGCGCATCGTATTATATATATATTGTGTATAGGCGATCGCGAGGCACGCGTCAAAAGCACATCTCTCTCTCTCTCGCTCTCGAGTGTCCGATACGCTCGAGCGATAATAACGCATCGACGCCGTGGCCGATGCTCTCGCTTCTCGATGATGTATTATCCATCTCTCGCTCAATCTCCGATATACACGTATATTATAATGCAGACGGGGGTGTGTTGTGTGTGTTTATAGGCCACTGTTCCATCAAGCGATAATGCAGTCGGGCTCGGCGACGGCCCCCTGGGCCGTGATATCGCGCGAGGAGTCGATAATGCGCGGTCTGCGGCTCGCCGAGGCCGTGGGCTGTCCGCACGACAAGCGCCAGCTGCGCGAGGTCATCAATTGCCTCATCACCAAGGACCCGGTCGAGCTCGTCAACAGCGAGTGGGGCACCCTCGGCATCTGCGAGTTCCCCTTCGTGCCGGTCATCGACGGCTCGTTCCTCGACGAGACGCCGGCCCGCTCCATGTCCACCGAGTCCTTCAAGAAGGCCAACATACTCATGGGTTCCAACACCGAGGAGGGCTTCTACTTCATCATCTACTATCTCACCGAGCTGTTCAGGATCGACGGCAAGGAGGACGTCAAGGTGTCGCGGGACGAGTTCGTGAGGGCGGTGAGCGAGCTCAATCCCTACGTGAATCAGATCGGCCGCTACGCCATCATCTACGAGTACACGGACTGGCTCAAGCCCGACGATCCCGACGCGAACAGGAACGCCCTCGATAAGATCGTGGGCGACTATCATTTCACGTGTAACGTCAATGAGTTCGCCACGAGGTACGCCGAGACTGGAAACAAAGTTTACATGTACTACTACACGCATAGGTAAGTATAAAGACGATACAGAACTCGAGGATGAATAAGGGAAAAAATTTCGATTATAACCTACGTTCTCGCACAGGTCCGTGAATAATCCATGGCCAAGGTGGACCGGGGTCATGCACGCCGACGAAATCAGCTATATCTTCGGCGAGCCCCTGGATACGGCAAAAGGCTACACGCACGAGGAGATCACATTATCCAAGAGGATGATGAGATACTGGGCAAACTTTGCCAAAACTGGGTAAGAGAGAGACTCGCTGCTGCTTTTGCCCCCTTTTTTTTTACAACAACATGCTCGTTGTTGTTGCTGTTATTTTTGCTGCTGTTGTAGCAGCTGTTTCGCATGAAAAATGAATGCAGAATTTTCCGAGGAGTATTTTTACCAATTTCAGTTTACGGTGCATATACCTCGGCTAACTAAAATTTGTTTCTTTCCTTTTGCGGCTAGAGCTTGCCGGTATATATACGTTTTTAGCATATTTCGCGGCTCCTCGGGCATATTTAACGCGGCGCGTATAGTCTGGGGAAGAAAAAAATAATTCCTCCAGCGCTTTTGCGTTGGAAAGTTTTTTCGCGGTTATAAATATACAGAACTCACCAGACAGAAGAAACTTAGCCGAGCCATATTATTTTTTGACGATGCCCCGACGTGTTACATAAATTGCAAAAGTTTTTCTTTCTTTTTTTGTGCAAGCGAATCTCGAGCACTTCGCGTTATAATATAATATATTATTCATATAAGAAAAGAGCAGGCAGAGATAAAGCAAAGGAAAAAAAAAGAAACGAAATATTTATATTGCGGATTGTTGTTAATCAAGTGATCCGAATCTGGGCGACGATGGCTCATCCTGGACGGAGACGACTTGGCCGGTGCACACGGCCGAGAAGAAGGAGTATCTGCAGCTCGACACGAACACGACGCAGATTGGCTACGGGCCACGATCGAAGCAGTGCGCCTTCTGGAAGAAATATCTGCCCCAGCTGCTTACTGCGACCGGTAAGTGTGTCTCTCTTTCTCCTCCCCTCTTTTTTATGAACTTTGCTTATTTCAACTTTTACTTCATCGTCCCGAGGTATACACCTCGAAGGGAAAAGAATCGAAGAAAAAACTTTTCGCGGCATAATTCAATCAAACTTTCGGCCGTGTATAAATCTCGCGCCGGCGATTTTCATTCGGGATAATCTTTTAATTAAGCTCGCCCAGTGCAATTGAACTGTAGGAATCTATTAGCTCGAATGAGGTGGCCTTGAAATCGAGCGACGGCTTACCCCCCGGACTTACTCGATCGTGAATCAATAATCACCGGGGATAAGTAAATCGCAGCCTTTGCTAGAGACAGGCTCTGCATTCCCCTGTACTCGGATCAATTTGTCAATTGCCTCTAGGTTTTCTTTCTCTTTATCTGTTCTCACTTTCTCTGCGTGCCGTGTATACATATATAGGCCGCGTTTAGTTGAGAAGGGAGCAAAGGTGTGGGTGACACCTGTTGAGTCGTAAGTGCATTCGGCGCTAACACACTCACAAATACACATACTCACATGTACACACACACACACACACGTAGCCACACCGCAGCGCGACTCGACTCTCAAGGGCCTCGGATTTATTGTCTTTGTACTCGATTTTCGAGAGCCTCAAAGACAAGTAGTATGTGATTTTCTCTCTCTTGGCATCTCGCTAGCTTACACACGTACGTACACCTGCCCTGTCTGTATAACACAATCCTGTATCGTGTAACTGCATACGCAGCTACCCCGAATCCGATTCGGAAGATTAATTTTATCAGCTGAATTCGACGTTTGACGTTTTGTTTGTATATACACCATTCGTCACACTTTTATCTCGTTCGCAGCGCAGCAGTACAGTCTCCCTCGCATCGTCGGAGATAAAGGATCTGAAATTGAAAATTTTACGTGAAAAAAAAATGCAAATCGAATGTACGTGCTTCGAAAATAAACAAAAAAAGTGGAATGTAACGGCTCTTTGTTAGTTAAATATTGCCTCAACAAATAAAGTGCGACTGTTTTCGCTAGGTAAGATTGCATATCGGAAAAATTTGTATACTTTGCTAAAGCTTATCTACCGTATATATTTTCATCAATATATACTTTTTTTGCCGATTGGCAGTGCGAAATTTCCAATTCATGAATGCAAAAACACGTGCCAATGCACGGCCAATGAATTCGAATATTTTTTATTCGTCATGCGTGTACATATTCTTTAATTAGCTACACTTAATAGTCTTATCGGAGGTTTCTTTCTGGTTCTACGATAGCTTGTAAAAGTCAGCACAATCTTGACTTTATGATATCTATGTCTCTTTAGCGAAAAAAAGTAAGAAAAAAAGAAAGAATACTCGTGGTCATCAGAGCAAGGATGGAAAAAGGAGTGCCACGAGAGGACAGAAGGAATGAAAAGAGACGTCAAGAGAGAAGCTAGCTAGTGAAATGCAATTTCCCGTATCCGAACGGTAATACAAGAGAAAGAGAGCAAAACAACGAAAAGAAAATCCTTGAAGCATTTGTCGTCCAAGGAAAAGGAGAAACGGAAGACGAAACGATCGAGGCGACAAAAACAAAACGAAGGGTTACATGATTTATTCAATAGTTATTGACGTATCTATACATTGCCAAGCAGCAGCAGCGGATGATGATGTATACATACGAAGAAAGGCTGGGAACATTGGTAAAAAAAAATACCAAGTACCGAGGCGAAACTAATATGTACGAAATTTTTTTTGAATAAATCGATTTATTTGACGGCACAGAATCTTGAGAAACGTGAATACACACGACTCTCTCTGCGCGCGCTCAGTCGAAAATTTTCTTAGCTGAGAAGACGAGTCTCTCGTCGAGAAGATATCTTTCGAGAGAAAAGTCTCGCAGTCGCCGTCGCACGGACTGACGTCGACGAGTGACAATAGAGCTTTAATGCTCTCTAAACAACGCACAGTCGACGCGTGTATTATCCTGCAACACTGCAGGAAATACCACTGCTATGCTTTCTGCCGCGCGCTACTTACACTCGCCTAGAGAGAGAGAGAGAGAGAGAGAGAGAAAGAGAGGAGAGCTCAGCCTGGATACAGAAGCAAATAATTATACTGACTTTGCCCCGACGCTGCAGTTTCTCTCTTGCGCTCGTCGAGCAGCATGTATTATACACTTGTGTAAACAGACCCCCAACGATGAGAGAGATAGAGAAAGACAGACGTATGTATTTCGACGCTGCGCTGCAACGAGAGAGATACGTAGTAGGTATGTACGTCATACATCGTGTGCAGTGCGATGCGTGTGTAGCTGTGTGCGAGCGACGCTCGTCTAAAAGCCAAATACCGAGGAAAATACACCCGAGCTGCTGTTACTGCTGCAGCAGTGGTATGTATGTCAGCCAAGATTGTTTTCAGAGACTCAAATGGACTGAATTGTCGGAGATATATATAATATATACCTATACACGCGTACGTATACTCGCGCGAGTCGTTAGGTACTCGTTACACGAGCAATTAAACGAAAAATAATTAAAAAATTTTATGACTCGTAATCGCGATCGTATGTAGCTCGCTGGCCGTCGCTCTTTTTTTTTTTTTTTTGGTCTATCGGGTGGATTCGAGAAGCTCTGAGTGGCTTCTTTATTACGCGAGCTTTTCTATCGTTAATTAAGCTCTCTCTCTCTCTCTCTCGCTTCTACAGTCACTTCAAGTTGGGAGACTTTTGCTCGATAAAGGGCCGCCGCTAACAATGCGGCGAGATCTCGGCACCGAGATATTGCGCGTGATCATCGACGCGCAGCCAAGCGGCTAATTAATCACTTGCGCCCCGCGTATTATACGTACCATTATATATACGCAGGCTATAAAATGAGGGTATATGCATTTTATCGGATACTTTTCTTCCCAACTTTATTGTAATGTGCGCGCGCGCGTATTCAAAACGACGTATATACTGCTTTTAAGTGGGGAAGAGCCGCCCATGTAATGCACTACCACCACTCCTTATGATAGAGAGAGAGAGAGACATACACGCGCGGATGGATCCTGAACGTGACAAAGACGAAATTTACCGTCGTCGAGTCTCTCTCGCTCTCTGTCTCCGTTTCAACGATGCTTTTAGTATAATCACCGGGCGAGCGCAACTTCGCATAAAGAGCCTCTTTCGCGGATGACTACATGCCGCTGCTGCTATACTGCTACATCTATACACTGCCGCAGGATGCATCGCATGCACCTTTCCACCCCCCCCCCCCTCTCTTATACTCAACTCGACTTCGCAGCTTGCAAAAAAAATGCCAAATCATATTTATATCGCGCAGTTATTATAGTCTAGACACGCTAGAATATCAATTTTTATGCGGAACTATATATAATGGAACTTGGCTCGCTCGCGCGAATCGAGCGTCGACGGTGTCGCGCGCACGTCACGAAGCCGACTATATATCTCTCTCTCTGCCATATCATCGTGTATACCTATATACACGTCGTCTGACCTAACGCGAAGCTCCATCACTGGTGTGCAGGCCACGAAAAATTTCATATGAATAGATAAGGCATCGCTTTTTGTGCTACTTGCCGTCTTATCTCTCGCGAATCCACCGCGCGAACTTCTTTGAAGCTCATAAACGTGCGGGTGAAGAAAATTCGAGATGAGTATATATGCGAAAAGACGACTCGCTCGGAGCAGAGAGCAGACACGTTACAGCCGATATAAACACGTAACTCGTGGTACGTGGCGTAACGTACGCCGAGTTGTACAGGAAATAATATATAATAACGAGTGAAAAAGTATAGGTATTGTGATAAACCGGATCAACGTAGAGAGCTTGCAACGATTTTCACGCTCTCTTAGCCACGCGAGCGTAATACATTCTTTTTATTATTTCTTCGAGTACTTCTCGTGCGATTTTCTTTGCGCTTTATCCTTTCTCTCTCAGTCTCTCTCTCTTTTCTCTATCTTCGGTGCTGAGTAAAACTCTCTTATATCTCTCGGCGAGAGAGCTGCGCGGCGGCATATATAAAACGAAATTAAACTTTCCATGCGCAAAGACTGAGCGAAGAACTATATAGCTCTCTCTCTCTCTCTCTGTTGTAGTCTAGCTGCAAGCAGGCAGGCAGGCAGCAGCACTGTGCACGATCTTTTTATGTATACAATATATATTAAATTTCTTTTATTAGCTATAAATATACGCTCGCAGCATTCGCACTCTTTATTAGCGCTTTTAAATTGCCCGCTTCAGCCTTATTAAGTTTTACGCCGGACGCTGCTGAAACTTGATTAATTTCGACGAATTATAGACCTCTAGTTTTCTCTATCCTGCTCTCTCTCTATCACTCTAATTCGTCGCGTGAGGATAAGCTATAAACCTCGATGTTGAAATTCCTTTTCTTTGTTTTTTTCCCTATGAATTATTTGATCACCGACTATCCATCGCTTAAGTAGCGGCAATTCGGCGATTGTTAGCGATCCGCGTGCAATTCACACCCAAAGCGACGCCCACAATTGTATCTGATGTTTTTTGTTACTCCAAAAGATAGGAGGAAAAAAAGTAAATCGCTACGGCTTTAAGCGCACGAAGAAACAAAGCTAAAGTTAGGAGCTAAACCAAACACTTGGAATATAGCAAGCGCAGCCGCCTTCAACTCGTTGTATAGCAGCTTGCGTTGTACTGAACCATAGTGTTACACGCTTTCTGCCCTTCTCTGTGTGTGCGCGCGTGAAAAAGTCTGTGCACGAAGCAAAGATAACAGGTATGCTTTTGCACTTTCCTCGGAGTCTTTTTTTTTTCGCTCTTGTAACGACAACGAAAACTCGCCCCCTGTGCAAAAGATTCGTGTGTCGAGCGAGGCGAAATAAGTACAAACGTTTTCAACTCTCTGTATCCAGCGCGTACACGGTCGTTTTTCTCGTTGCTTGACTTTCGAGTGCGCATTTATACAGCGAGCTCAGCTTTGTTTAAAACTAATGGTTGATCGATCGACGAGCTGCATCACTACTTATGTCTATACAACGCGTTATTCATTCGTGCGCGTTTCATCGCTCGAGTACGTTGTTCGTAAAAGTAAAAAAAATTCGCACTTTTCATCGTTATTCTCGATGCACGTAAAGAAATGAAAGAAACGAGTGCCAATTATAAAATACTTGACTTTACATCTCCATGTATATTCGAAAGTCGAGCTGTGTGTAGCTTGCGAAGCTAAAAATAATAATACATAGAGATCGAGTTTAATTAAGCATAAATAACGATGTTAAGCTGGGAGCCAACGTGCATATATATATATATATATATATGCTATGTGATAGAATTCAGTGTGTTGCGCTCTGTGCGAATGGGAGCTTTTTGGCATATATGTACGGTACATACGAGAATGCATATTACGTACGTCGAAGCCCGAAAACATTCAAGGGTTCGCGTGCGTCATACGTATTTCTCTTTCTGTCTCTCGAAATGTTCCACATTCAGGCTCTCTCTCTCTCTACTCTACTCTGGGCTTGCAAGCGTTCATGTATAAAAGTCACCTCGCACGCGTACGTCAGCGTGTTGGTATATATAGTGGTAAAGCTGCACGCGGGACCCGCACACAGCTCGTCTCTCTCTCTCTCTCTTTTCGTGCATATTAATACGAAATAAACTGCATTTTGATGCAGACAAAGTAATCCTAGCCCATGGCACGTACAAACACACTCACACGCTCGGTAATATGCTGTGGGCATGTATATATACGGTTCGTGTACGCTCGGACGATACACTCGACGCTGCTGCTGCATGAGAAAAGCAGACATGACGAGCTTGCGCGCAACTGCTGCTGCTGCTGCTGCTGTTGTAGTAGTAAAAGGATATATATAACTGGGGTATAGTATTCATTCTGAACGGAGTAACTGGGTTATGACGTATACGCGCCTGGTGATGCGCCGCCACCACTGACGCCGCCGACGCCGCTGCCGCTGCTGCTACTGCTGCTGCTCTATGGATGAACTCGCAGTTGCGGGTGAGGACGAAGGGTGTACGGAGGGAACAGAAGAGAAGGAAGAGGCGGAAACGGCGAGGGATGCGCGCGAGCGAGAGTGGGTTATAGGCCTCTGACGTCACCAGCCAAGAGTTCAGCAACTCCCCTCGCACCCCCCCCCCCCTGGCCCCTCCTCCCTCCTCCTCACCCTTCGCACGCCACTGCGCTAGACGCTTGAACCCGACGCGCTGATGCTGCTGCTCCTGCTGCCAGTGCATCTCTACCTATATATATGTGCGAGTCAGTGAGTGAGTGAGAGTACCGGGCGTGCACCCCTAGCCTAGTGCACTCGCACTGTATATATATATACGTATGTAGCATATATACATAGACGCCTGCATCTTCTTTGCAAAAGATGACTCGACTCGAATATTGTATATGTACGCTTCTCTACTCACACACACACACACACACACTTACTATTTCTCTCTGTGCGTACGTACAAAACTGCACCCCGGTGTGTTAGTCGAACAATATATAAGTAGCTGCCGTTTGGGCTGCGTGTAGCACCGCTAGTGCTATTGTTGCTGCGCGCGAAACTTTAGACGCCGAAGCGGCACACCAGCACCGAGTGAAAATTATGCTTTATGTCTGCAACATATATATATATACACGGGAAGTGAGAAAAGGAAAGCCGTTGAATGAATTGCATTTTTCATTCTGTTGCCGTTCTTTTACCGCAGTTCCGTTTCGCGATTCGTCAGCGAGGGATGGCGAATTTTCCTACCCGCAGTTAATATATCGGTTAAAAGTTTCAATTGAGTTATTTTGACGGTTTTTTTTATTCTACAAAAGGCGAAACAAAAATAATAGTTAAAGTACCGAGGAACTTGCATAACGAATATCTTATACATTTCTCCACGCTTATTCGGGATTTTTTATTATCTATTAGCCGCCAGCTTTATGCATAATACCTTTGTCCTATCCATCCATCTTTTTTCTTTTATGATGCGCAAGCAGTGGTAGAACACGAGGGAGTTTAATGAAAATCCATTAAGAAAATTATCACTCTCGTGGACGATGAAATGCGCGTATTACGCTGTGCTAATGGATATTATTTTTCGTCTTTATCGGAGTCCTTTTTTCACACTTTTTGATTTCTATTATATTATAAATAAATGTTCTTTGAATTAATCAGGTCCGCGTTAGTTTTTACTACGATAATCATCCGTTTTGAATTACTTTTCTGTCCGAATAAACTCAAAAGCTCACAATTGTATTAACTTATTTTTTAGTTTCTATTCTAATTTTGTGCGTTATCGAAGCTTTTTTATGTTGAAATGTAAACGATTATTTACTCGAACGATCGATTTATCCTCGCCTGAGTTCACTCCAATTTCATATTATTTATAGAATTCGATAGCTTGCGTGAATGACAAAAGGCAATTAATTACCAAATTAGACATTTATATTTGTGCAATAAAACCGTACATACAATAATTTTCGTTGTTTGGCCGCGAGCGTGTGCGAAAGCAATTCATAAATTAGCCGAAAAGAAATAATCATAAAGTCGAAAGCTTAGCGTGTCTGAGTATTTTATTTCACTCAGGTAACACACGGTAAAATCCCCGCCAACAGCGGCGGCAGCAGCAGCAGCAGCGCCGCGTCTATAAAGAGAAACATTTCTAAAAATAGCCTCACGTGCGAGTTCAAGTGAAGTAATGACATACCCATACATACACACACACACACACACACGTATACATGTATAGCTGTAGCGAATACACGTGCCAAATCGAATGAGACTACGTGTACACATGCGCGCGCGCGCAGAGGGTTTGAGGGAATTTCCGGAATGCGGGCAAACCGCCTGCGGAAAAATAAAAGCTTCGTTAGACGGTACAGAGAGAGGAGCGAGCGAGAGAGAGAAAGCAGGCGAATGCGGACTAATGCTGCGGTGGAAGTAATGAGGAAAGCTCTCGGTATATAGCATGCGTACGTATACGATATACAGTTATGTATTATATACACGCGCGTCGGTGCGCTTGTCTACACATTTACCCCCCGTGTGGCGCACCGACGAGAGACCTTATAACTCCTGCGACTATCAAATTTTTAAGGACTTTTTTCGGCACGCGCGTATACGAACATTACGTATGCTACCGCCGCTGCTGCTGCTGGCAAACAGCTGAGATTGCGGCATTTATTTATTTATACCGAGTTTGCGGGAGGCCGAGAGCGAAGAATACGGATGATATAGTCGGAGGGAGATGACCGACAAAAAGGGAGTGATTGATTACGAGCTTGATTCGTTTTTGACCGTGTTCAAAAGAAGCTTTTTTAAAAAGAAAAAAAGCTCGTATATAAAATGAAAAAAAAATAAGGACGAATAAAATGAATGAAAGTAGTACAAAATTATGATTGAGAATAAAGCTATACGACCAACATAATTTCGTTGCGCAGAATGCTAATGACACAGGCAAAGATTTATGATAATTACCCCGTCGTGGTTCCAGCCACAATTTCGACTGTATCATTTATGTTAGCAATGAAGTATCGCCAAACCACTGAGTCTCCTTATAAACACGGACGTCTGCAATCAAAAGAAAAACTGTATTATACTGCGAGTGCCTGTCGTGGAAATGGAGTTTGGGGGGGCTCAAAGATTACAGCTGATTGCGCACAATTTAAAGCGAGTTTATCGCTCCGGAGGGGATCCATCGTATTGAATATAATATAAGATGGTTACCACGAAATAAAGTTATCCACTTGGAGTTACGTGCCGCAAGCACCAGCAGCGGCAGCAGGCGTCACCCAGTGACGATCGTGTAAATAGCCAGGGGAATAAACGGGATATCGAGCGGCTGCGTCCGATAGATGTATGAAATTACGTAAAGTTTTTTTTTCCTTCGGTTTCGGCTGAAATCGAATGAGTTTCCGACTACGATCGTAGTAACGAGGAAACCATCCGCAAAAGTGTCAGATATTACGCAATTAATTACGACCGGAACGAGATACAAAAGTGTTGAATGGACTCGATCATTACGAGAATTATTCTAACTCTGAAGAGCACTGCGGTGAACGAGTGTACATCTGCAAAAGTACGAGAGGGCATTGTATAGAAGGAAGGAAGCGCAGAAGAGCGAGGTAAAATTATCCGCATCGCTGCACAACAAGGGAAAAAGTTTGCGGTGCGCACGATGTATTATATTATAGCGGAGAGAACTGGGAGAACGTGAAATTGCCTGAAAAGATGCGTCGCGCGAGGCGAGGCTCTCTATACGTTGTGTGTGCTTTCGTTGCACGTAACATATGCCGTGGTATATACGTTTGGTGGGCCAAGAGCGATCGGAAACTTAATCTGCACAGCCGGCGCTGCTGCTGCTGCTGCTGCGCCCGGCATTATGTTCCTTAGAAAGTCGCTGCTTCTGCCTTTCTGTAGCCGCGCTGCGTCTTTGTGTGTATATTTATAATGTTTTCGCATTGCAAGCGCGATAATGAAAACTCAAACATTCATTTCACTCTCGAAACGAGTGAGCGAAAACGTTATAGCGGGCTGCTGCTACTGCTCCTGGTAGTAGTGGTGTATATGCGCCGTTGTGGCGTTGAACCAACAACAAACAAACAAACAGCAACAACTTCGTAAACTTCCTAGATGCTGCTACTTGAAAACAAACAAGCTTCTCCCCGATGGACTAGATATATGCAACGAGTGTGTTTGTGTATGTGTGTGTGTGTGGCATCTGACTCGAATTTCCTTCGTGACTGTTCGAGTATATACTGCGGTGGGAGCCTGTAAGAGAGGTCCTGTCGTCGTACATTGAAAATTCCCCCAACGAATAATGAATTATTCATTATTGATCCGTCGACTGCGCATAATGCACTACCGCTCGTAAATAATAGGTCTATACGCCGATATTTATTTACTCTCGAAATCTTGGAAAATACCGATTAGTTTTCGTCTAGTTATAATATTAAATCCGATTTATCTTTAGCCGTGTACGTATCGAAGCGAGTTCGACTTCATATTCGAAAATTATTATTGATTTCAATTTGATCGTCGTCACCGCCCGCTGCTGCCTCATTATAAAACGACAACTTTCCTAGCGCGAGGTACACCGCGCGGTCATCATTAGCACGACACAATTAAAAGTAAATTATAAAATCGATGATATGAAATAAAAAAGATCCTCGCGCAGGGGTAAGAACAAGCAGCGACAAGTGGCATAGAACTCTCTGAAAAGCTATTGATATAGGGATAGCGATAGTAGCTCGAAGCTATTAAATATAAAAGAGAAGTAAAAAATAAAGAGAGAAAGATGTACATTTTGGGTCAATGCTTGCGTTGCCCAAGCACGCAGAGCCGCTGCTTTTTTTTTCTCGCTCGCACAAATACGGTATGCTAAGTTTGACCGCAGCGCGACTCGTTTTACTGTGGCGCACGAAAACGCGCATATCTATATATAATATGTATTCGTGTATATTATTTCGTGACGTGACCGAATTGAATTTGGCACCTTTAGTTTTGGACGCGTTTCGAGCCTTATATTATTGATTTTATATTCGAATATCTCCAGGGTAATATCGCTCGAATTGGATAAGCCAAGTTTAAATGTCTAAGGGCTAAATATATTTGCAATCAAATGGCTTTAGGGCTCGGTGTAGTACAACATAACAAGCGCACATATCAAACACACGAACGAAAATCGTCATTATTTAAACGTAAAATGCAGTTTGACGAGCGAAAAAAGCGAAAAAAAAACATTTACTATACATCGAAAATCATACATGCGAATTTTCCATGTTTTTTTTTGTACACGCCCGTGAAAATTTTTTTTCCACGATTGTACGTCAAAGAGAAAAGAAATTCCCTTTTATGCTCGGTTATGTGAACGTTGTTTTCACTTCTGGGCAAATGTCATTGGTTTCCGTTGCCACCGACACGGAAAAAGAATCGACATCTCTCTTTTTTTCTTATATACCCTCGAGTAATATGAGGTTTTCATATATACAAAAAACAAAAGAAAAAGAAAAGAAAAGATGGAAAAAAACTTAAAACGATTTGACAGTCGTTTGAGCGCACTTTTTTTCTAGCATTTGTGAACTCAATCGAGGTGTGCAGCCGCGAAGATAAAGCAAAAAATGATCGATCGATGCTTTCGAAAAAAATTCGATGATTTTTATGCACAAAATTTTACTACGTACCAACTTTTATGTAGAATTTCATGAAACATCTATAGATCCTCGCACGAGAAAAAGTAAAAACCATGAAAAGCAAAATAGCGTGGCTTGTTCAATTTGCTCTCACACGCGCGCGTTGACAAAAAATCGACAATGTAACCGCACACAGACACACGTGGAGTCGTCATTGCATTCACCCTGGATAAAATCTATTGTTCTTTGGCGATAAAAGAAAGAAATAGAGAAAGAGAGGAAGTGGAAAAAAGTCATTCGATGCAGCAGCCGGGCTAAAGGAGAGGGACATATGCACGTCGAAAGCTCAACCCCGCGAAAACGAGACAGAGTCTCGGTGGCATGTAGTATTCTGGTCTGAAATTGTTTTCGGATTTTGCGCGGAGGAAGATGTGCCGTTTGCTCGAGGCGACTCGCATTTGCTGCCCTCGCACATATACGCGTAGGGTGCAGCGTAGGTACATGGAAAAGACAGGGACAGAGAGCATCAAAAACGAATCTACCGGCTTGAAAGTTGGTCGCACGATTCTCCGCATTATATGCACGCGTGTCCCTATTCCCATGACTTATACATTTGAATTAGCTCATGTAATTAGAAGAGCACAACGCATTCTCGTTTTCTCGTTGAGTTTAAAGAAGCAAAGTCCATAACCAAAAGAGTTTTTCGCTCTCTAGGCGCAAAATTTACTTTTTTCAGGCGGAGCAACACGTATGAAAATTCTAACCAAAATTCTAAAATGTTATTTTTTTAACTATAAAACGTTTCCAGTAAAAATGTTTTCTGGTACTTTTTTCTTTAAGTTACTCAGGATCGGGTAGGAATTTTTCGAATATTAGTAATAAGCGTGAATTCGAAAATATCGAATTCCCGGCTTCGCGGATGAATGGATGAACTATCGAATATGTGAACTAAAATAACAAGCTCATTAAGTTGTAAACAAATTAAATAATATCTTCAAGTACTCTTTGAACACTTCTGTTGTCTCCTTTTTTGAACATTTCAAAATAAAATTACTTTCAACATGAAATAATTATGATGTACAATTTTTTCGCAACACAAACAACATACAATTGGCATTGTTATTGAAATATCCGTAGAGTTTGTTAAATTGCTTCGTTCACTTGCAAGTTACATAAAAATAGTACAAAAAAATCGAAAGTAAAGTTTTAAAATATTTTTATACTTCAAACAAGTTTATTATGACTTTAACAACAAAATTATAACTTTTATCAACTACAAGTAAATTATAACTTCCATCAGAAACGATAATTAAACACATTGAATCCATGTATAACGTTATCCTAAATAAACAGTCGAGTAACTTTTTTTATAAAGATTATCTCGATTACATGAAACAATTGATCCTGCACACGTGTAAAATAATTTTTTCGTTTACACATAATGAAAGATCTCAATCTTGAGTTTTGTCAATCCAACGGGATAGTTTTAAATTAAATATAGATACGGTCAAAAAGTTTAATTAAACAAAATAGCTCGAACAAGCATTTAAAATTGCACGCACACACATACCCAGAATTATATACGGCCAACGAACATTTGCGGAACGAGAAATCCATTACATATATATACGGACTGCTCGAGCGAGGACCACTGAAATAATCGGGCGGATAAATAAAGCAAAGCGTCTCACCGGGCGCGTGTATATAGGCGCACGCGCGCGCACTGCATTTGCACCGAAAAATCCTCGGCGGAACGACACGGTGCGTTATATGTATAACGGACGAGCTTTGGATATAACGCTATGCGGTAGTCTGAAAAATTGAGCGACTCGATTGGCTTGCCTCGGCTGCCCGTCACGTTGTTCGTTTTACAATGAGCCGCCTGCACTCGTCCGTGCGTATCTTCCTCTCTCTCTCCTCCATCTGGAATTTCTTTTATCGTATATCTATCTGCGTGCAGTTCGTCCCCCACGTACTTTCAATTGCTTTTTCATGAATTAATTCTGATTTTCGTGCGCGTATCTTTGCTTATCTATCGTATATATTGGCTGCAGAATGCGTCGGTAAAAATCGCCAGTCGACTCGCGCGTATTTTGACATTCACACAAGATCGGCGTTGGCAATTTCGGTAACGTGTACGTGGGGTTTTTGTCGTCCTTTGGCGCTTCAGACGACGTTTCTTCGTTTCGTAATGTTAGATTGCTCTACGAAGGGCTGCTCCTCCTCGACGCGCGACCTCTTGCGCGCCTCGCTCGTAGCCGCCTCGCTCGAAAGCGCGACTCCGGACTCGAGGTGCAGCTTGGCCTGCAAGAAGACAAAGTCCGAGAGCTTTTCCATCTTGGAGAGGGACTCGTCGTCGGACTTGAAGCGAATACAGTCGAACAGCATGGCCTCGGGCAGTTTTCTCAGGATCACCGAGAGAAGATCGTGATTGTCGAGCTGCGCGTCGCCGAGCTTGTGGGCCTTCAACGAGGACGTGGCGCCGCGCAGATCGGTCGCGAACTCGGACAGCCGATGCGGCTCCTCCACGAGACTCGGCAGCCGCTTGATCATCGCGACGAGGGCCTCGAGCAGCAGCGACGAGTTGCCGAAGCGCATCTCCAGCAGCTCGAGGACCGTCTCGGTGTTCCAGCAGGAGAACGACGCCTTCACCGCCTCGAGAGCGTCGCCCTGCAGGGCGTTGAACAGCCGCAGCATGTTCTCGATCGGAGGATACGTGTTGCTGGCCGTCGTGTAGTCGAACGTCCGCTTGAATATTGGCCAGTCGAGCGGGTCTCCGGAGAATTTCGGCAAATCGAGGACCAGCAACGCGTTGCAGCTCGTGCCGATCGTCGACGTCGCTCGGTCCGTTTGGATCTCTTTGTCCTCCTTCGGTTTCGGTTCGACGACTTTGGGTGGCGGCTGCTCGGTTTGCTTGGAAATTTCGACGAGCGTCGCCGGGGGCTCGGGCACTTTCACGATTTGCCCGCCGTTCGCGAGAAATTCCTGCATGGATATGCGTATGGGAGCCGGAACGGCTCCGGTGGTATTGCTTTGTTTCTGGGAAGCAGCGCTGTTGCCGCTGGTCGGCGCATTGGAAGACGTTGTCCGGCGCCAAGCCGACGATGCCCGAGTGCATACTGGATTCGAGGACGTCGAGGCAACCGATGGCGACTTTTCCTCTTTGATGAAACTGCGAACTTGGCGCGATTTGTCTACTTCCTTCGCTTTGGCTTGACGACTCATGGTTGATGCTCTGAAATCATGCGTACGCTATCAATGTATCGAAGCCTGAATTTGAAAAAAGCTTCGTCGTTTCATTCATGACTTACCCGTGGTAGATGTTTGCAAGTTGATTTGAACCAGCCAAGTTAATAATCGACAACTAAATAGGTTAACTGAGCCGAATGTTATAGCTCGTGTGACAAAAGAACGTTCATCGACTTGAACTGCGCCCAATGTACAAAATATCGACACTCGAATTCTAAATAGGAGATTCGAATAATTACTTCGATAGTTGTAATAATAAAAAAAAAAAATATTTTAAACAGAACAATTTGAATAATAATTTAAACATGCCAATGTTTGCCGAGCTTTAATCGTTGAATTAATTTTTTTTACAGCGAAACTGGAGTCGAAGGACACGTGCAGCGGGGCGAGCAGCACGAGCGCGCTGGACGCGCGCGGCACCTGTCTGCTGCTCATGTCGCTGGTGACGATCGGCCTGAAGGCGCTGTCGGGCGCGTCGCAGCTCTGGCCCCACGCCCGGGGACCGGTCTAGCTCCCGGCCGGCGGCGGCGAGCGGCCGGCCTTTAACGCGACTATCCCAGCTCCGACCGAAAACCGGCAACAATGACATATCAGCCATATTGACGAACAGCAGCAGCAGCAGCGAGCGACGAGCATCGGTGCGGATTCGCATTGAAAGAAGGACGACAAAATAATAAAAAGAAGAAAAAAACGATTGACACCACGCGTACAGACGCGCTCGCAGCACACAGTCACACACTGTCACACGTTAATACACAAACACACACACACAAACGAACACGCAAACGAACACAGATAAACGCTTCTACGTTGGCATATACATAAAAAAAAAATACTTTTAGCTCGTGGACACCAAGCTTTTTTCCAAGATTTTTTAGATAAATTTCAATAAATCTTATCGATCTTACAATTAGGTAAATATGATTGAGATGAGTGAAAAGTTGCGTTTTTTAAAGAGGCGCACGATGTCCGAGTGTGTAAAGCTTGTGCTAACTATATCAGATTCAATGAATTGCTGTCCAATTGGTCGAACTCTGTAGAATAATAACTTCGCCTCGATTCATTCATGTCGCGAATTACTTTTAAACCGAATCAATATACTTTACTCATTTTTATGATTTGTAAGTGATATACGCATAACTGTAAGCGTTTATAATTATTAAGAATAAAAAGTCCCGGCCGTTGTCGTTGGCCGAGCACTCGAAAAGCTCTATATATTGCAACTAAGATGCGAAACAATAACAGCAGAAAAACATGGAATAGAAAAAACTGCAGACTTTCCGGGATTTTTTCAACGAGTAATCGAGCTGTGCTGAATTTCATAGTCAACATAATTTATACAGAAATTATTATTACACATTAACGAAATACGTTCGACGCTGTCCTCAATCACTTTTACAATAACAAACAACAACAAAAGGGGAAAAAAGAAAAAGATTTAAAATCGAACAAAACTTTAGTGCGACTTAATTATTCGAGCGAACCTTCTCCACATTATTCATGTAAACATTCAGTATTTTTAGTATAATTTTTAAAAGAAGGAAACAGTCGTAGGGCCAAAAGTTAATGATAATTATACATAATTATATATATAAAAAAAATTAATAATAACAATTAACATTGGTATATCGATAAATTAAAAGTAGAAAAAAAAGATTGCCGTGTGTGTGTCCAGGTGACGACAACGATGATGACGACGACGACGACGACGGCAATGACCGAATTTTCGTGTATATCGTCTAAAAAATGTCTGCGACTCTCCTTTTCTGCAGCCGCATTGGCTTAGCCGACACGGCAAAAGTAATGTACGCAAGTACATGTGCTGAGTCGTATTGCGCGTGTGTATCTCAACAAACAGCTGCACACGTCCATACAACGAAGCACATCATAAACAAACTCGCATATTGTATGAATGTATTAAGACGATATAGTTGTAATGTTGTGAGCTAAGATAGTTTTTTATTATTGTTTTGTATGTACATATTTCGTATTTAATACATGAAATAAGTAAATGAAAAAAAAACGAAAAAAAAAACAATTACAAAATGTAATGATGCGTATAACAATTGTATGTATACGCGAGTGCGATCGCTAAGCTTCGCGCATGATCTATAATATAAATGTATTTATAAGTAATAACGTAAAACGTAATATCACTGTATTGGTAACATAACGCGAAAGTATAAGACTATAAATATAAATGTACTACGTACGACTCGGCATCTTGGTAATTGTCTTTCGAATTCATTTACACTTTGCATGATACACAGTTAGATTGTCATTGACGAGGAAAAAACAAAATATAAATTTTGCAGTATCAAAGAACTATTTGCGCAAATAAGTAAGCGCTATTTAAAAACTTTTCGTAAGCCTTTGAACTTCATTCATTTTTTGAGTTTGAAGCAAACGACGACTAAGAGGATTATTAACGTTAAAGTCAAAGAGAAAATAATCACTTAATTGGTAATCAAGAAAATATTTCATCCTACCACTAATAACATAATATTGCCATTATTATTATGAAAAGAGTAAAAAACAATAATAAGTTATATTATCATAGCTAATGACAACTTGAGTGCTTCCGCGAGTGTTTTCTTTTTTTCTTTTTGAAGGGTAGACTAGGGTTCTACTTAATAGAGCAAAAGAAAAGTAATGATATATGTTATAGAATACAGATATTTATGAAATATGGTAAAAAAGTAGTTCACATTAATGCATTTTATCTCTTTGTTTGCGATGGCTGACAGAACGGTAAAATTACTCGAAAAAATACATTTATGAAATTGAACTCATAAAATTATATTCTAATTGAACATAAATATCATTGAAATTTCTCAGTTGCAAAATTTCGGATTTTGTGTTTTCGTTTAATTTTAGAATCTGTTAAATAATATGTTTGTTCGTTTGGCATTTCTATTTATGAAAATGTAATATTATATAAGCTAATTGAATTGAATATGAATACCGCAAGTCGCCATCGTTGAAAACCGTTCGTGCTGCCTTACATTCAATTATTATATAATAAATGTATAAAAATGTACTTGAAAAGTTTTAAAAAAACTAAAGAGTCGTGACCGGTTTTTGCTACGAATAAATTGTCATAATTTAAATATGTTATGATTATAAAGATATATGTTTTTAATGAGAATTATAAGGATTTATGGTGCGTTGACGAATATATTATGTTATGATAGAACATATTATCACAGGCTTTATATAATAGCATTATTATTAACTCTGTTCAGTAAAATCTAAACATGATTTTGCATCATGCATAATCGACGACTTTCAATTTAAATGTCCATTGAGCATGCATCATTATTAAGTACGAAGAAAGTTTTATCTTGATCAAAAATTATCGCGCAGTAAATTGCTTTCGAATTGATTTTACGTTGTCAATGCTAAGTACACTTTTAGAACCTGCGTGTAACTTCGAATTAAGGTCAAAAAAGAAGATGCGCGTAAAACATTTTAGGCTATAATTAAATTAGCTCATAAACTGCGAAGAGAGGATCAGTAACTATGAACTTTAGCAAGTAATGACGGGACTGTTTGAAATCATAATAAAAAAAAGTTGGACCTAAAAGGATGAAATAAAATTTATCGTTCAAAGAAAAACGAGCTATACCCAGCTCGTTTTATCTAAAAGAGTATTGAACAAGCATAAATACAAAAATACCAAAAGTCACTAAGAAAAGATTAATACATAAATACTCAGTATAGTAAGAATAAAACGGCAAATTGCTCTAAGCAAAAAAAAATATTATATACTCAAGAAAATGAAACGACAAAAAATAAATAAAATCGTATAAATAAATCAATTTCGCTACTCTATACATAAATAAATAATGAACAAAAAAAAATTAAAAAATAAACGCGTGAGTTTCCTTCTTTATAGACATATCTTTATGAGATAGTACAAGCGAAGCTGAAAAAAAAAGACAATTTGTGTAACGTCATAATTTGAACATATAGAGCAATTATCATTTGTCTCCGATTGATTTTTCATTATGTTTTGACGCTTAGCATTTGCTATAGATTTTGCGTTATTTTACTAATGCTCGTTGAAAGATTTTTTACACTCGTACGAGAAATATAAAAAAAAACCATCTCGAAAATGCAAAAAAATATTGTTATATTAAAATGGAATTGCTGTGTAATTTAATAACAATCGCCGTTGTAATCGTCAGTTTATTTTTCATTTTTTCACGTCTGTAATGAACTTATCGTTGTAGGTATTTTTTCTAACGAATAAGACTTTTTATAATGTAAAATATCACCCACATACACGAAAGAAAGTATATAAATTCATACTTAATAGTTATAATACTCTCTATTCTGTATCTTTCTAAACTTTTTCGAGTGTCGATTTCAGCATCGGTCCAAGCGCTCAAAGAGAAAGTCAAAGGGAGAAAAAGATCTTTGTACTCTGCCGATCAATAAAAAAATACTGTGGCATTAGTTCAAAATACCCAAACTTTGAAAGACACGTAAAAACGGCACTTGTAAAAGTTTCAGAAAGCTTGTAGGGTTCAAACGGTACTCTCAAAAAAAAAAATCTTTTTCAAAAAGCAAAAAATAATTTATATAGTTATTACATAAACTGATAATCTTATGTTACGTAGGGTATAATTATAAGGACGATCGATAGATTAATAACAAAAAAAAAATCAATCACGAATGTCGTTTTATCGTTTTGTTATGTATATGAGAACTATCTACAAAATTGTTACTAACTGTCTAAGAGCAGACTAAAAAAAGCGATGCTTCAAAATTTAAAATAATGTAGATAAGTTACGGGCAAGAGTGATTTGCCTGACTATATCAAGCGTTTTACTACTAATAAAATAAAGCCAATGTTACATACAGATCGGTGGTTTTCATTTAATCCATTCACCAATCTCATTTTAATAGGTTATGTGGTTGACGAATATCCACTGACTTGTGATAAAAGGGTTGACCAAGAACGTAAGTGACAGTAACAGTACAGTATACCATTCAACATGGGCTGACTGTCGTAAACACTTGCTCATGTTTTGTAGGACTCTGCCAGCATCTATCTCTGCGAAACTTCTCGCGCTCGCTTCCCCCGCTCTTGCTATGCGTGTTCGATCAGACTCCAATTGTTGCTCAGTCACAAGCATAGTTTGCGCCATTTTTATCGTCAGTACCACGATACGACGCCACAGCGAAAACAAAGGAAAATCGTATCGACTGCAACAAGTAGTTATCACGAAAAAGTATAATATACTTCATATTATAAGTGTCTTCTGTGGATCGTGTGTAAGTGCGCAGAAAGATGTCCTCATCCGACAACGAATCCGATGAAATTTACTGTGGCGGTTGCGAACGCGACAAACTCAACAAGTTGTATTTTTCCGTAGATGTGGATCATGCTAAAGAAATACAATTAAAACAAACAATATTAACGACCCTCCGAGAAAATGTCAATTGGGAAATCAAAAAAGATCGAGACAATTTCCTCGAACAAATTGAAGGTTACGTAGGTCGTTGGGAATACTATCTTCCAAATCTCCGAGACATTTTCAAGCCCGAAGAAATTGAGCTTCTTCTCTCGGATTCCATAGATTACTGGACCGACGACGAGGCTTATTTTCCAGGAAAAGAGTTCATCATTTTCGTAGTTCATTCCGGCTACAAGGACGAGCCCGAACTCGATGAAAACGGCAAGCCACCGTCGCGTCGCACCACACCGTTGCACCACCCGAACATGAGTAAATTTGGTCTCTGGGATACCGGAGTCCGGAAGTTGTTTAGAATATACGACAGGTTCGACGTTAATTACACCGATGAAAATGGATTGACACATCTTCATGTGGCTTGCATGACTGGCATCTTCGAAGTTGTCTTAAAATTCCTCGGGCACGGGCAAGATCCCAATTGCCTTGTGACAAAAACAGGTAACTCGCCGCTACACTTGGCTCTGAAATATGGTCACATTTACGTGATCAAATTGCTGCTGGAAAGAAATGCTGATCCCCATTTGGCTAATAAAAAAGGACGGACACCTCTGCACGTTTTATGTAAGGCACCCTGGGATGGTAGCACGACCGAAATATTCTTCAAGATCTGCGTCGAGAAAGATCAAACGCTTGAAGTCGATGCCCACGATAACTTGGGAAATACACCACTTCACTTGGCTCTGCATCGCGGCAACGATAAGGCGGCCGAATTCGTATTGAGAATAAATGCCGATCCTAATCTGCCCAATGAGGACGGATCGACACCTCTGCATATTATTTCCAAGAGAGACGACGGTTGTAACGACGACGACGACTTTTTGAAGCTATTCTTTAAGATCAACGATGAAAAACATCAGCTGGTACAGATCGACGCGAAGGATAAATTGGGCCAGACACCGTTACAATTGGCTGTGTCGAATCTCAAGCTGGATGTGATCGAGATTCTGTTGGATCGAGGTGCCGATCTTTCCAACTTTGTTTTTCCCAATGAGAGTCAATTTGACGAGAAAATTCAACTGTGGCTTAAAGAAACTTGGCGTGATTTTAAAATGGAACTAACATCTCAAAGTCTGTCCATCGTCGAGCTCTTAGAAAAAAGAGGATACGAATTGAAACGAGGCGACGTCCTGACGATCATGGCATTATTCGCCAAGCACGCATTATTCTGCAAGCCAAAACATCTTGAATTGTCGAATTGTCGCAGCAACGAAGACTTCCTCAGCAAGGCGCAAAAACTTGAGATAAATCCGAGTCTGTCGCTCTACGACTTGATTCGCTTGCGACCCGAAGAGGCGGCGAAGTTTTTCACATATACGGACTACTTCAAGTTGACTAGCTCGGGAAAATTGTATACGATCTCCGAAGATCAAAATCAGGCTTGTGAATTGCATCTGTTTGAAAAACTATCAAGAGGATTTTTTCG
This sequence comes from Trichogramma dendrolimi, assembly GCA_034770305.1. Lineage (NCBI taxonomy): Eukaryota > Metazoa > Arthropoda > Insecta > Hymenoptera > Trichogrammatidae > Trichogramma > Trichogramma dendrolimi. Next base: position 7,653,985 of record JAPMIB010000001.1, read on the forward strand.
TCGATGGGCACTGGATCCATTCTTGGAGTTGACGCACTACCAATTACCAATTCTCTGCTGTAAAATGATCATCGACTACCTGATGAACGAAGATTTATGCAATATTTACTTGGCGGCCGCAGACAAAAGTTCATGATAATTATGATGATCATAAGCATCTTTGCAATAATTTTCCACGCCTGTGTTTATATAATTTTCCAAATTTTTCGTTTTATCAAATAAGGAAATTTAAAAAAATTCAACTCAATAATTTTCTTAGACTTTTTCATATAATATTAAACATCCTGTAATCAATGGTATACTGAAAAAGTAGAAAAACATTATAAATAAACATATCTTTCAATTTTTAAATTGCGTATTTATTTATAGTGACATAATTCAGCTCGTTCGCGCAGCTTTGCTTATCGTGACTTGGCAAGACCAACTTTCTAATTTTTGAAAAATATTTCGACCCGAAAAAATTGAGTACTTATCTTGTCTCCAATACTGAGAAAATGAAAGATTTCGGAATTAGATTAAAGTTGTAAGGATTAGATTTTTCGTCGATACTTTTCATTGATACTTGTACTAAATAATCTTTAGAGAAAAAGTATCCTCCTATTCAAATTCATGAGAATTGATCTATATATTTTATATTTATTTATTAATTTATATTGTTGATAGGATTTTTTGATTCAATCTATTCATATGAAATCTTAAGTACTATATTACGAAGAAATCAGTTAAGTAGCTCTGCATAACAATAAACGCGAGTTAAAATAATATATTAGGTTTTTTTAAAAAGTATTATACCCCATTTTTCAATTTTTGGTAAGTAAAGTATTTCATACTATTTTTAATCTGGTAAATATTTATTACAATAAATGAGTCAAAGGCTTAAAAATTTATTATAAATGTAAAAATTATATACATAATCATATGTAGATAAGCCAATTATGAGTACATTTCTATCATGGCTTTTCATTACAAAATAGTTAATCATGATAAAAAATGAGTAATTCTTTGAGGCTATAGTAAATGATCTTCTGTCGCGAATATATCCTGGTTTTCTTGGAATGAAATCGATTCTTCTCCGAATGTCTCTCCACTCTGGTCCATAAGGTAATTTGGTACGTACCATAATGGAAAATATGTTGGTGTCTGAGGCAACTCGATTTTTGTCCAAACATCTTCTTGCTTGATATCGTGTGCGTGATCTCTGCCACCTTCATGAATAGTTTTTTGGTGTCTAAGCAAATGTATTTTTTGTCCAAATTTTTTCTCGCATTGGTCGCATTCGTAATTTTTGCGACCTTCATGGACCGTCCTTTGGTGCTTGAGCAAATTGCTATGAACGCCAAATATCTTATCGCAATCCTTGCATACGTAATCTTTGCGACTTTCATGGATCGTCCTTTGATGGAAGAGCAAGTGCGATTTTCGTCCAAACTTTTTCTCGCACTTATCGCATGCGTACTTTTGCAGACCTTCGTGGACTGCCCTTTTGTGTTTCAACAAATTTGATTTTTGTCCAAATTTCTTGTCGCACGTGTCACAGGCGAAATCTTTTCGACCTTCGTGAACTATTTTTTGGTGTCTGAGCAAGAGCCCTTTTTGTGCAAATTTCTGTTCGCAGTTATTGCATACATATTCTTTCGGACTTTTGTGGACTGATTTTTTATGTCTAAGCAGATCCCATTTGCGTCCAAATTTCTGTTCGCAACCATCACATGCGAAATCTTTTTGACTTTCGTGAACTCTTTTTTGATGAAAGAGCAAATCTGATTTTCGTCCATATTTATTTTCGCACGTGTTACAGGCGAAATCTCTACGACCTTCGTGAACTATCTTTTGGTGTCTAAGCAAATGATATTTTTTTCTGAATTTCTTCTCGCAGTTATTGCATGCATATTCTGTCTGACTTTTGTGGACTGTTTTTTGGTGTCTGAGAAGATGCCATCTGCGTAAAAATTTCTGTTCGCAACCATCACATGCGTAATCTTGACTAACTCCATGGATGGCGCTTTGATGTTTGAGCAAACTCCATTTATATCCAAATTTTTTCTCGCACTTGTCGCACGCGTAATCTATGCGACCTTCGTGTATTGTCCTTTGGTGCTTCAGCAAATCTGATTTTAGTCCAAATTTTTTCTCGCACTTGTCGCAAGCGTAATCTATGCGACTTTCGTGTATTTTCCTTTGGTGCTTCAACAGATCTGATTTTTGTCCAAATTTCTTTTCGCACTTGTCACAGGCGAAATCTTTACGACCCTGGTGTACTGTCCTTTGGTGTAAGAGCAAATGTGATTTTCGTCCATATTTCTTTTCGCACTTGTCACAGGCGAAATCTTTATGACCCTGGTGTACTGTCCTTTTGTGTAAGAGCAAATCTGATTTTCGTCCACATTTCTTTTCGCACTTGTCACAGGCGAAATCTTTACGATCTTCGTGAATTGACTTTAAATGTCTCATTAAATTGCTCCGACAGCTGAATATCTTCTGGCACTTGTCGCAAGTGTAATTATAGCCATCTTCGTGGACCATCTTTTGGTGCCAAAGCATACTCCATACTTCTCCATATTTTCTCTCGCATCTATTACATGCGTAATTATTGTGAAATCCGTGGGCTATTTTTTTATCACTGAGCAAAGTCGACTTCCGTTCCAATTTTCTTTCGAATTTTTTACGTATCAAATCTTTCATACCTCCATCGACCATTTGGTGTATGATCAAATTGATTTCCCTCCCAAATATATTTTCGTAACTGTCGCGTGGGTAATCTTCTTCCAATTCATAATCTCTTCGAATATTGTAAATTGCGTTATCGTGTCGAATCATTGTTGAATTTTTTTCTGAATAACTTCTGAAATATAAAAAAAACGTATTTTTCGTTGTCTGAACAACAGTGTCGTACTTGCTTAATTTATTTGGGCTAAATTTAATTCAATTGACCGTTAAATTTGAATAAGTAAAATTTTTCCGCGGATATTATTTAGTGTATTATGGATGCGAGCATGACTCGTACTGTTGTTCAATTAAAATTTTCAGCTATTAGAGGATGATGTCAACATTTACGATTAATATTGTTTACAGTAAGACACAGATTTCTCTATTTATATATTGCTCAGTATCTTTCAATAATCATTTAAGATTTATAAACACATTTCCTGATTTTGATGTGTTCTCTTGTTTTTTTTCGTTTTAATTTTGTAATAATCTAGAACTTTGCTTCCCTGTCGGTAGAAAAATTCTCCACAGTCGATTTTTCTTTGAATTCCTATTTCAAATATCTTACTAAATACAAATTTTCATGTAGCCAAAAAGCAAACAAAACTTATTTTTTAAATTTGAAAATAAAATCAAAAACTCAGCAAAAAATGACAAAATAAGTTTTTCTGGCCTCATCGGAATCTTGCGGAGGCAGCAATTTACCGATAAAAATACCAATAACAATAAATGTGAACATGAATCATTTTTAAAATCGATTTCTTTCGTTAAGCAAAACAAAAATAAAATTAATTAATAAAATTAAGCCGCAATAAAACGAGTTTATTCTTATAAAAAATACGAAATGAACTATGAATACTTTTACAGGCCGGTAGAGAAAAAAAGTAGCGAAGAATGCAGGCGATTTGTATGCACGTTAGAGTACTCGACGCTAATCTCTGTACTACAGAAGGATGAACGAGGTTACTCATACAACGGTGATTATCCAGCAAACGTTACAGGTTGAAGCCCAAAACAAGTTGGACCGGACACCGCTGCAAATGGCGGTGGCGCGTGATTCTCGCTACCATGATACCTTGGATCGGGATGCTGATATTTTTAGCTAAATTTTCCGATTTGACAGTTACTTAGACGAAAAATTTTACCGTTGAACCAAAAAACTATTTATTTTACATTGACCCTAGTGTCGGGCACGGTAGACGTTGTGCGAGCTCCTAAATAAATAAGTATTATACCATTTGAAACGCAGCAACGCTCTGATCGGACTAACTTCAATTTTGGTATAGCGATGAAGACTTCAGGAGTCGGAAAATCTGATAATGAATCCGAGTCTGCCGCATTACGACCTGATTCGTTTGAAAAATCGTTGTTTAAGCTCTTTGAAAAATCTCGCAATGCGAGTATTATGCATATGTGCGAGATACTATTGAGAAAAATTCGTCGGCGTTGGGCACTGGATTTTTTCTGCGAGTGCCGATCCTCTGCTGTGGTATGATCTTCGAGCAGCTAATTAATAAATATTTGTTGCAAATTTGCTAAGAGACTACATACCCAAAGCTCGAGACAAAAGTGCACATATTTGCAGTCTTGTATGATGTTGCAAATTTTTCATAATATTCAAACAAATAAATTGAAAAAAAAAATTAATTCATAAATTTGCTGAGATTTTTTTTTTCATTAAATATAATTAAAAATCTGCTTCAATCATGTATTACAGTAGTTAATAAAGAGTTAATTGTTCAATGTAAAACATTTTGGAGTAGGATTCTATTACAATTCATAAAGAATAATTCATATGTAACAGATGTGCAATACCAATTTCTGTAAACGCTTATAAGAATATCTCGCATTAGCTTTTTTGAAAATAAAAAATTAGTTTGTGGTTCAATTTTCTTTTATTATACTTTAATCTTACAAATGCCTTTTTTAATTCATGTAAAAAAACAGGTATAAAAGTAATCTTAACGCCGGTTAAACTGGTTTTCACATTTTTTTAGTAATCACTCCGCACGTGGAATTATGATAACATAATTTTACATTGTTACACTAGGATACTATTGTTATTTTACAATACAAGATAAATAAAATCATAAATCACAAAATTTTCTTGAATTTTATGAGCAACAATTTTGTCATTGTTTCATAATCAGAATAATCCAATAATTTCAGTTGAAAAAAAAGTTAAAAAATATTTTATAAAACAAGTGTTTAAAGCATATGTTTGGGTGAGACATCTTTTTCATGTATTAGTTGTACAATATTTTTTACATTTCGTGCGTAAAACGTGCTTTTTATAACTCTGTTAGTTTAGAAAAACTATATTTTATGCACATATTGTTAAACACACCCTTTATTTATTGCACTGACATTACTTTACATTTTTTTCTAATTAAACAATGCTTCATATCAAACTATGGCTTACTTCAACGTATAATCTTTCTCCTCTTAAAACTCCATCACCATATTCTTATCATGAATGCCACAAAATGATTCTTCCACATTGTGAACAATACGGTACAAGTATTTTACAACTGGATTAAACGCTTCCAGTATTATAAGTCTTTTTCGATATACGAGTTTTGTAAGAATTTCTATTTTTATGTTATCAATCATTTCATCACATAAATATAAAACTAATTATGTTACAAAATAAAAACTACTAAAACTATAAAAAAAGATATAAAAAATATATCGCAAAAATTAATTCATCGTGAAGTGACATGACACAAAATTATAAAAGTAATTAAAATATTTGTGGCTTCTCTACTCGTTATGGTAGTATTCTCACTATTAATCATTCTCGTAGTATGAAAAAATTAACAATTGAATTCAATCTTCATCTTATTTACAGCAGGATCTATCAAACACTGCACAAACTTTGTAACTATAAATTTCTCCGAGTATTCTACACATTTCACTAATGTACACCAATAATTTTTACGGATAATCAAATTGGAATAGTTTAAACATGAATTATTTCATTTTATCGTGGTATACGATACTTTTCAATAACAAAAAAATGATCAAAATCTTAAGTTACTTTGCAATTCATTAACAAATGGTGGTCCATACAGTTAGTTACATGAATTGGAATAATTAATTTTTTTTAGAGTGTAACTACGTTTTAAATGCCCCAGCATACGCAGCTTTCAATATAAATGTTTTGACAGTTGATTCATCTAATTTGGCAAAATTTGGAGTTTGGATCACAGCAGTCATATGATTTAGAGCAAATTTGAAACAAAATTCTTCTAATTCCTATAAATATAAAAATTCAAACTGATTTATCTTTTTACGCAATCATTTTATCAAACATACTGCATTCTTCAACAATCAAATATTTACTTACTTTAGCATTATATTCAATGGCAGTACTGTAGAGAAATGCAACATTTGATACAGTAATTCCTTGTTTTATCATTTGAATGCAACGACGTTTCAATTGCTGTTCATAGTACGCATTTGCCAAATCCAAGAGTTCTGAAAAGTGTGTTAAATTTATTCAATGTAAATTTAATAATCTCTTAATTCAATTTTCATCTTATAATTCTTAGAATTATTTACCTAATGCATGTTCTGGAGGTAAATCAACTTCATTTGTATACAAAAATTTCAGAAAAGAATGATATACATCATATGAAAACGTTTCATGTTCAATAACACTGTTGAAAATAAATTTATAATTTCACAAATGCATATAAAATTTTCTAATATAAATTAAAATAATTACTCTTTGTTATTTTCAGACCAGTGCTCTTGAAACATTGATCTAAAATACTGACAACGAATTTTCAGTACAGCTTTATGTACATAAATTGGTTTACCATGAACTTTTATAGTTAAGTCACTTGTAGTCTAGAAGAATATAGTAAATATAGTTAAACATATACTAAAAATATAGTAAGAAATACTTTTGGTACAATGACAATGTAATTATAATGAAAAACCCAACCTCATCATTAAATGCGTTTCTCATACTTTCAATAATTCCAATTTCTTCATCATCGTCCAAGATAAGAGGTTCATGCATAACACTGGGAGTACCATAGCATGCGAGTGCATCGTGCATATGTGGAAGTGGAGTTGCCATTGGAGTTATGACACTTTGTCCGCGACATTGCCCCCACATAAATATTTTTCCTCCTTGACACATTGCCACACTTATGTGGGTGTAATGTAGGGTCGCTATATCAGATACTCTCCCCATTTCTGGTATACTCAACTGCAAATAGGAATAGACAATTTAGAATATAATATTTTTATTTTATAATTTTAATTATCTTTTACTTACTTTTGTAGGCGAACACACATTAGCTTTACTACCCAATCCAAGTTGGCCAAAAGCGTTACCTCCCCAAACATACAGTACTCCCTCATCACTTAAAGCTAATGTATGCGCATATCCACAAGCAATTTTTTCTAAAAAGAAATTCAACGTAATCAAACGAACAAATAGTATATTATATTTGAAATTTTATATTATACCTATCACAACTCCAGTTAATCCAGTAACTTTGCAAGGACTTAATTGGTTAACGTAACTGCCAATCCCAAGCTGTCCCACACCATTGTAACCCCATCCGTATACTTCTCCAATATCAGTCACAGCTACAGTGGATGTTTGTCCACATGCAACTGACACAACCACTTTACCACTTAAAGCTGAATTTACTTTACGTGGTGCAGCTTGATTTGAACTAATTCCACTACTAACTTGTCCACAATTATTTTGACCCCAAGAATACACCTAAATTAATAAAATTGTACAGATTTAAATAATTATAACTATTGTATTAAATAAGTATAAATATTGTAGCATTATTTCAGTAGTGTAACTTATTTACTTCTCCTTCATCAGTAATAGCTACTGAATGATGACTCCCGCAAGCAATTGATGTTACAATTTTATCATTCAGATTAAGGCATAACGTTGGTGTCAATCCTTGATTTGAAGAACCATTCCCTAATTCACAGTATCCATTGTGGCCCCAAGAGTATATCTTACAAAGCAAAAATAGTTTATTTATTTTGCAAACAACATTGTGATGGTATTTTAATTCTCTCAATTGAATTTATTTACCTCTCCTTTCTTTGTTAAAGCAAGAACATGAGGTCCACTCCCATAAGCAAAAGTTTGAACACCTTTTCCGCAAAGAATATCAATTTTTCTAGGGGAAAGCGTGCTTTGAGAATCTCCAGTACCTAAGCATCCTGCTGTGTTGCTTCCTAAAGCATACACTTCATCATCCTTCGTGACAATTAGAGCTTCATTTCCTAAATTACCTAAATAAAAAGAAAAACATTAGAAAAATCAAATTTCAATTCAGGAGGAGAAATTATAGTAAGAAAAAATAATACCAACCATAAACAACGACCATGTGTATTTTGGCAACGAACTTCGGCTCCAACAGATTAAAGATAGGCCAGTTTTTCAAATCAGCAGTAGTCATGGTTGAGTACGAAGGTTGTAGCGAACGCCGAGTCGTTTGTGGGTAGCTGTCGAGCTGTCAAGCGGCGAGCGATCGGACTCTGTATGCCAAATTCTCGAATGTGGATATTTCAAATTTGAAGGACACTCGATTGCCTTCAAGAACTGCCCATATTTACGTATCCAAACACATTTTTCTTTGTCGAGGAAAGCTTTGATTCTCCAAAGTTCATCACACGCATCTAGAGGTATAAGTATTTCTGGTTCGTCAAACATTCTGTTGTTATTGTATGCTCACGAAAATGTTTTCATGCAATACAAAAAAATGAGCAAAAAAAAACTAAAACAAAAAAGAACAAAGAATAACGTCAGACGAAGATAATAATATGAGGTGAGATTGGCAAGGGGCAACGACCGCATTGTGTGTATACATCAATAAATGCGTATCACACTCTCGATCTGATTATTGATTGTTGATAGGAGACAAGCGAACAACTAATAAGGTATACACACACACACACACACAAAGCATATTAAAATTTATCGATGCGACGTAAAAAAATATAAACGTTTACTACGTTCAATTAATTTCGCACCTCACGTATCCGACACGGTATGCAGATATACGGTTATAATGCAAGCTGATGGTGCACCGACGTATGCAGAGCAAGAGTAAGAGTGGCCGACTGGTGTCTGCGAGCTGTCACTTTCGACCGCTAAGGCCTAGTACGCATTGTATTGACCAGAACCGTTGAAAATTGTATATAAACACTACTTCAAGATCCGAGTGCGCGCGCGGCTGTCGTCCATGCGGCGGCCTGCTAGGAAACTGCGTATATGCAATATCGCCGCAGCAGCTGGAGCGATCGCGATTGTCGGCATTGTCCGGATCTATAATTAGACTGAGAACTGAGAAGTGGGTGTCTACGGCTCGCATTTGCATTATATATGCTTGTAGCGGACAATTCAAATGCGATCGATTCGTACTACACAGGAGCTAATTAACAAATATTATTCAATAAAGAAACGCATCATTATTATGATATAATTTTCAGCAAGATGTATTCCTCTTTTTTGTCGAGTTGTTTTCAAGTAATTTTCTTAAAAAGAAGAATATTATTCATGTGCTCGAATATCTGAAAAATTAATCATTTTCCTGCACGAGAAGAATTTTTTGTCTCTTGTACATTACAAATCGTATTTGTGTGTGCAATATCCGTTCGAGATTAAATTATTCAATTAGATGTCTACTGTTCCCGCACTCTGAACGATGCCTTTGATCATTCAAAGCAACATAGAGAGAAGTCCCATACACTTATCTATCATCTGAGATTTGAGAGGGTCAGATAATGAAATTCACGCGCTCCCACCAAAACTTGAAGATTTTCTGTTACAAACGAACTTAATTTATTTTATCGATTACAATATATGTTTTTGAATTCTAAAAAAACTTTCGAGTGTTCATTTCGATATCCAAACGAATTGTTGAATCGAAAGCATTTTCGTGACAATCATTTAACGTGTAGATACTGCCAAGTACTACCGGCATGGTAGATACTTCAGATACATTTGACACTCGTGAGTCGTGCACATTTAACGCACGCGTAAAAAATGACTCCGAAATCTTGACACACGTGCGTGGCCTGTTGCTGTACTACAAATCTGAAATAGGCCTCGATCTTTCCTAAATCATTATGCCTACGATCAGCAAGTATGACAACTGACACGAGGCAACAGAACTTTCTCAATAGAATTAAATGGTCGATGCTTTTCCCGCCAGATTCCGCCAAATATACCGCTTGGAATAACATTAGCCATTCAGTTTTAGAGACTCGATTCCATGGGTTGTAAATCGTGTTGACTGATCCTGAAGTATTTGTTGTACTGCTAGGATGAATTTTGTAAAATCTTTGACCGTTCGCGAAAGAACATCGAGTGAGTGGAGTTTTAAGTTATTTTAACAATTTTAATTTTTGTGAAAATATACGTAGACATTCATACCACTAATGAGGTCTTGAAATAAACTATGACTATCGCAATATTAGTCTTTTTCCTATATGATTTTTTTATATTTCAACCTAATAATTAATGCAATTCTCAGATCTAACCTTGGACTATGACGTTAGTTTATTACGATTAAAGTGCTTGCCGAAAAATCTCTTTCATTGGGCATCTCCAAACTTAACCACACCAGATCCTGTGGATAATCCTCCAGTTTTTGCTGGAAAATTTTGTAATGCACCGGGTTCCAAAAATCTTTTGGCTATTGCCAATGAAGATGGTAAAATTCTTTTGCAAAACATATCACATAGATGCTGTGATGATACACAAGAACTTCCTGAAGGCATACAGGTAAAATTTGAATGTTCATAAAAAAAAATTCTTTTTTGATATTCAACTAGTTAAAGTGATTGATACAAATCAATATGAGCTTTTGTTTATTTTTTATTATTTTAGAATATATGTTATAAGTCATTATATTACATTCATCAACACTTATTCAATTATTAATTTGTGAAACAATTAATAGGCTCACAACAATGCTATATTTGATATAGCATGGATGCCCAAGGAAACAAAATTGGTATCTGTATCAGGAGAAAGAAATGCTGCGCTTTGGCAAGTTAGGGATGGAGAATTAACAAAACTGTCAAGCTTTGTTGGGCATACACATTCTATTAAAAGTGTATCATTTAGACCTGAAGACAAAGGTATAAACATTTTTTAATCATTTGTACCATTATTGCTTTAATTATGTTTGTGTTTTCATCATAGCTGTTTTTGCTACTGGAAGTCGAGATGGTTCAATTAAAATTTGGGATACAAGAGCTAATTACTCTAGTGCATCTAAGGCTGATGATACAATCAGCAATGCACATGTATCAAAAATGTATAGAGCGAGTAGAAAAACAAATATAAAAAATGTTGGTCTCAGTGTTACTACTCTTCAATTTCAAAATGATTTTAATCTAATTTCTGGTTCTGATGGAGATGGGTATGTTAGTTATAATGATAAGATTAAGCAATTTTAAATATTTCTTATTTATTAATAAAATATTTTTAGTGAATTAAAAGTTTGGGACTTAAGAAAAATTTACTCAACTCACAAAAAATTCCCAGTTGCTAAACATGTATTGTTATATGGAGGAAAAAGTCATACATACTGTGGATTCACATCCGTACTTGTTGATCCTTATGGTCTGAACTTATATGCTAGCTGCGTAGACAACGTTATATATTCGTATAATTTGACTTCCTATAATCCAAATCCAGGTAATTTTCATTTTAAAAATATTGTTTTATTGATGTAGTTATTTAATAATTATTTTATTAATAGTTGGAAGATATTATGGACATGGAAAAACCAATACTCCTTTAAGTTTCTTTGTAAAAGCTTGTTTGAGTCCAGATGGAAAGTATTTAATAACCGGTTCAAATGATAAGGCAGCTTATATATGGGCAACAAAAAAACCAGGATATCCTATTATCGAACTTACTGGTCACAGAGAAGAAGTAACTTGTGTGGCATGGTGCGACGATGTTATTCCTAAAGTAAGATAACACATATCAATTGCTAAAAAATTAAATCAAATTGATAAATAAATATGTAATACTTTTAAATTCGTGGCAACTCACTGAAAGGAAATAAACTAACATTTGGTTTTTTTTCAGCTTGTAACTTTTTCTGATGACTGTTACCATCGATTATGGGAAGTAGAACCTAATCAAGATTTTGTGGATGATAACCAAATTGTAGGAATGTCTGTGAAATATCAATCTAAAACATCTAATTCACCCAGAAAATGTTCTGAACACGCAGACTTAGAAGCACAAGATACAATGCTTGCACAGACAAGTGAAGAAATAAGTGAGAACCTTCATACAGAAACTCGTGATGAAAGATCATTACTTGCCGATGAATCATTAATCAATAACACAGTACCTGAAAGTAAAGAATTACGTGCCATTCCATGTCCATCAACTCCTAAAAATACAAGTCTTCGGAAATCTATTATAGCTGGAACCAGTAATGTACCATCATCAAGTTCTTGTTCGAGTAGAGAGCCCTTTTCTCCTACAGTAGGTTTGCCTAATTTTGTAATTGATGGAATAGCACCTCATCTTCATGTTTCACCTCAAAAATCGAAGGAAAATTCAAATTGGCTTGCACAAATTACACAAGCCAAACAAAAACGTAAAATTGTAGATACAAGTGAAGACGAATGTAGTAGTCCTAAAAATACTAAAAAAACACCGAAGTCAGTGAAAAGAAAAAAATTTGTAACTGCCAACACACCGAAACTCGACCGGAAACTTTTAGATTTTTGTGAAAATGCTAAGGACTCAAATGTAAGTTTAAAACTTTGTTTCTAGCTCATAAAAATGTACACAATAATGTAAAAATATCATGATTTTTTCTATTTTGGATTGTTGAACGTACCTGTAAAATGAATGTTTCAAAGTTGCATATTTACATTTAAAAATTTAAGAGAGTTCTTATTATCTTTTAAAATATAGCATCAAAAATCTCCATCAAGATAAATATTTCTAGAAGATAAATATTTCTAGAAGAAATTGATGATTAAAATGAAATTTTTCAGAATTATGGAATCAATATTCTATTGAAATTTTGGATTTTAGAATAGTGTTATTTGGGTACTTATCTTATTTAATGGTTCATATTCTTATCTGTTGACTTCAAAATATTCACTGATGTTAACTTGTTAGATTTAGAAAAGTAAAATCAACAAGTCACACATAGAACTGAAAGATAAATATAAATTTTAAAGTTTCACAGAGAGGACCAGAAAAAGGATGAAGAAAAAACTGAAGATGAAAATGATAACATACATCAAGGCGGCGATTGAAATCTCAATAATGTACAAAAGACAAACTCAAAATACTCCGAACAAATGAATTTTTTTTCGTGTTAACTCATTCGAATATTTAGGCCTGTGGTCTAAACGAAATTTTTAATTTCTACTGGAGATTCGCGAAATTTCAGGTATGCACTTAAGCTACCAAAAAAAGCTTAAGAGTATTGAAGCTTAGTTTTTGATGTGTTAAAAACGTTTATGGTTGCGTAAATATCATAGAACTGTATAGAACGGTTGAGAAAGACTTTTATGTAAAATCGAATACTCTATATTTTATACACAATTTTTACTATAATGTGCATGTAAATAGAAATCGAATCGAACAAAATGTAAGCTTAAATAGTTATGCTCTGAACAAGCATTAATAATAAGAATTTTCATAAAAAATCTATTGTTATAAATTATTTCAAATAACTCCCAAGTGTGTTCTGAAACGGGAAAGTAAATTAGTAAAATAATGAATAATTCTTTTTTTAGTAGAAACATTTATTAGATAAAATCTCAATGATTATACATGCAGAAGTTTTTAACATGCTTATTTAATAACACCATACGTCCATTACAATGAACAAAAAGCGATTAAATGAGATATATAATACAAAGCCAAAATTATTGCGTTCAATTGACTTTTCCAAACACAAGTTTATTGTGGAGGGTCGTTACATTAAAACTAATCTTTGAATTTTAATTAGAGCCAATGTAAGATTAAAGGAATCTAGACACATTTGAATAATCATGTTTATAAAAAAATATACTTTTACAGAAAAACAAATATAATTTTTAATAAGTACTTTATATTCAAAGTATCACTTTATTTTGACACTTTAAAACAATAAGTATACACAATGACCTTAAACAATGACCAATTTTTGTTCATAATTTTTCATCAATGAACTTGATTAATAAAATTTTATTTAAAAATAAATGTCATAAAACGATGAAAGTATCATAATATAAAAGCCGCATCATATTTCTAATTTAATCTAAAAAAATTGCCAGAAAAATATAAATGCGTAAGCATTTTTCAGTTCTGACCAAAATTGTACGAACATACAAATATATATTAACATCATACACATATTTTCGTAATGGAATAAAAGTTTTTACTCTAACATTTATATTTAAAATTAAGTATTGTTTTAAAATTAAGAAATTACTATTTTATTGCAATAAAAAGTTAAATTTACGAATAATTTTGTATACATCTTAAGCTAATTTCATATCTTAAATTCTTATACACTAATGACTATTATCCAATTATATTTTGCTTTATAGATATCGATTTTTCCCTAAAAATGTTATTTTTCAATTTAATTATCAATATTAGAATATTGTTTAACCAAATCATACCGTTAACAATTTAGTAGAACAATTTAATCAGTTAATTTATGAAATAGTAGTCATATTCGGTCCAATGAGCAGAAACAAATATACATGAACTTTTCTTTTTGCACGATCGACCTAAGCAATTTTTTAAATTTACAATCATGTTTTTTGAAAGAATTTTATAACCATTATTAAAACAATTTTATTACATTTTTCGAAATCATATTGAATCTATCATCCATAATATTCTAAGAACTAAATATTATTTTAAATGAGGGGGTTTTATAATTTTGTTTCATACAACAAGAAACATTAACATATAAATATATCGAAATAGCGTTATAAATATATTGAAAGTACTTTTATTATAATATTTACACGTTCGCATGGATATGTCCAAAGTGCGCTTATAATAAGCGCTTTAAAGTTAATGAAACGTTATTTTTTAATACTTTAGATGTTTTTGTTCATTGGTCAGTAATGACTCACTACTTCAAAGCTTAAAAAGAAAGTTGTCAAATGATTTTTATAATTTGATTGAGTATTAATTTTTTTTTAATTATTACAATGCATACAATTAGTACAAAAAAGTATTTCAATAATTTAAAAAAAATGACGATACAAAATTTGTCGATGCCACAGCATTATTTTTATACTCGGTTATCCATATTTCTTTAAAACAATTGCACTTTGAACGTTTTTAAAACATTCGATGATTAAAATGCACCGATAATTTCACTCTACAATTAGCAAGCTATCGTTGTGTAGTGTACAATCGATTATACTGTATTACGATGCAAATTAATTTTTTGTTCAATTGAAAAGAATATGGCATCAATTCAATCTTGGCTTGTTATTCATTATCATTATTTGTTAAGTTAAGTAGAGTACTCCACTCATTAAATTATAATGAGAATATATTCACAAGTAATTGCAATAGGAGATGCGTAATGTACATAAATGCTTAAAAACAGCATTCACAATCGATAAATGTCAATATTTCATTTTAAACATTTAATGCAGGTACTTTATATAAAAAAGAAAAATTATATAATTTAAACATCAATTAAGTTGGTTAAAATTAAACTCAAATGACTAATTGTTTCTATAAGCTTGCGAACAAATAACAAATTTTATATTTTACACCTACTGAAATGTAAAAAAATTGCATTTAAATTATGCATATTATTACGCGTTAAAAAAGTTGTATTTCAATTTTACGATACAAAATTGAAAAACCTTGCTAATGATAAATGTCGTATCAAAAATCGTTATATTAAAATGCTCGAATCATAATTCGAAGAGAGGGAGAGCACGCGCTCTTTCATAAAAAATTCACGACCTTTTTATTCTTCCCCAATCGTTACAATTAATTATTATCGTTGGAATTATGGAAGTTAATTATTTTTTTATGTTCAAATCAAGGTACAGTCTTGAAACGTGCATCATCATTGTCATTGCAAATGCGCACCATGTTGATTCTTTTCATCGATTAACTAAATCTCGCTGTGACAAATAATTTTACGCTCGTAAATATATTTTTTTAGAATATAAAATTGATTGGTAACCAACATCTCAGCACTTGGATATACGAACAACAAGAGCGCAAGACTAGATGCAATGCAATATATTTAGATATATATAAATGTAATCATATATATATATCTATCTTTCATAAATGTAATTCATATGTGTACGTATTTTTGTATTTGTTTATATAATATTTATGTATATTATTATATATATGTATAATAAACAAATGAGACGCGCGTCGCTCATGAGATAGATTCAAACTTTAAATGATCTAAGGTACATCACGTAATCGCGTTTATCTGCCAAAGCAGCACAAATCAATGATCAAATAATAGCAGAACCAGTCCCTATCACCGTCGCCGTACTCGCTTTCGACTTTTTTCTCGGCGTCGCGCAAGCCCTTATCCTACGGTAGATCGTGATTGAGCTTGTCCTCGTGCTGCTGCTTCTCCTCCTTGAGCAGGGTCTCGGTGTTGGCGCTGTTGGCCGGATTGTTGAGCTGCTGCTCCTTGAGGCGCTGCCGCTTGCCGCGCTGGCGCTTGTGCATGCAGCACATGGCCACGGCGATGCAGGACATGAAGAGGGCGACCATCGAGCCGATCCAGATCCACGTGGTGCGCGCCTTCAGCATGTCCATGCGCTCCCTCTTGCGCGACTCGCACTCCTCGTGCTTCTCCAACCAGCGCTCGGAGAACTGGACGTTCTGGCAGCGCTCCTCCTGACTCTTGGGGCACTGGAAGTCGTCTCTCGCCCTTCCAGATCCGTCGTCGACTTTGAATTCGACCTTTGAACAATTTTCATAATTAGGCATTTTGTATTTGATTGAATATTTGAAGGTGGTGTTTTTTCTATGAGAACCCATGGAGTTCGGATTGAAAAAGGATGATTCAATTGATAATATTTATAACTGAAATTTGACGATCAAATGGGTAGATGGATAAAAATGAATTGTTTTACGCGTTTTAATTAATCCTGAAATACGCGAATCTACTTTTTAATTGAAAATTTATTGACATTTTTATTTGCCAAAGATTAAATCATTCCGCTTCGTTGAACCAAAGTGTGGGCGACAATTCAAAAAATAAAAAATAATAAAAAATGCAATAAAATAAATTTTTTGGTCCTACTAGATGATGCGAGAATGAAATATTTTCATTATCATCGATAAAAGTATTTCAATGCGTCGAATGAATTTACTGTCGTTCCACAGTGTATCGCTGGAACGTGTATACGTGTTATTGAATTGAAGTGGTTGATATTTGTATGTCGTTCAAACAATGGCAAATTTTTAGCTGACGATGTTTGTAGCTTGCACACACACACACACGCATACATATCGCCTCAGCCCATATTTCATTCAGTTTGGAGAGTGCACGTTCGAATGTTTTCCGATGACGAAGGGAAAAAAAGGTATAAGTGACGATCGGCTGCGCGGCGCGTAAATTTAGCTGGATCATCAAAAGCTCGAGGCAGGTCGGGTACGTTATCAAGTAATATAATACATTGATTACTCGTATAGGCGCGCTCGCGCGAGCTTAATAGTAACTGGTCTCTCACCTTGGTGTTGGTCATCTGCAGGATCCACTTCTTAAAGACGTAGCAGTCGCAGGTGTTCTCGTCGAATTTCAGCGGATTGCCGGTGAGAACGAGCGAGGTGAGCGAGCACATGGGGGCGATCTCGTCGACGGTGACCCGACTGATGAAGTTGTGCGAGACGTTGAGCGTGACCAGGGTTGGGAGAGGATGGAGCCTTGGCAATCGGGTGAGCTTGTTGCCGGACAGGAACAGCCAGTAGAGCGGCGAACGCACCCCGGTGACGTTGAAGGTCGCGTCGGTCAGCTGATTGTCGTTGAGGTAGAGATTGCGCAGGAAGGCCAGCTGGAAGAGGCTGCGCGGCAGCTCGAGCAGTCCGTTCTTCGAGAGGTCGAGCGCCTCGAGAGGTAGTAGGTCGGCGCGAAGGCTTGCTCGGCTACCTGCTGCACGAAATTGTCCGCCAGGTAAAGGAAGCGCATCGACGTGTAGCGCGCCAGCGTGTCGTTGTTCAGTTCACGAATGCGATTCTCGCCGACGTTCAGAATCTGTAACGATACAATAACAACATTTCAATCGGGTTTCCTCTCTTTCTCGCTCTCTCTCTCTCTCTCTCTCTCGTCGTTATTTTTTTTTTTTCTACATTCTTTTGCGCGCGGATTGACAAAAGCGGCTTACGTACGATTCATACCAGATTTTAAAATTAAAATCTCTAGCGTGACCGCGCTCAGACCTTCAATAATAAACCGTAAAATGGCTTTTTCTCTGATTTCGACTAGAATCAATCCTTTTTTTATATCGACGACAGTTCTGACTGATAACAGTTTTCAATTTTTTAACTCTGAGCTTTAGATTTAAAGTCATCGATATTTCAGAGAAAATAGTGCAAATTCAACGTTATTAACAATTTTTTTAAAAACATTTATATATCGAATTATTATAGCGGATTCAAGAATATATAGACTTGATTATTTCAAACAATTTCATCGAGCTATCACAAATAACATGTATCTTGCGTTACTAATTTGCAATAGCCTACTTCAAAAGTAGAAGAACGAAAATGCAATACGAACCTCGATAGAGCTTTGCAGATTCTGTGGAATTTCGTTGAGCTTCAAGTCTTTACACGAAGCCTGAAGACGATTATAGGGCCTTGAGTATCTGCACTTTTTGAGCGGCAATTCAGGTTCCATGAGAATCATGCTACCAGAGCCAACTACAGCTGCGGAGTGCACAGAGCTGTAGCTCAGGCCTAGCAATACAAGCAGCATAGCGAGCCCCATCGTGGGTAGATTCATGCCTGCAAAAAAACAGAAAATAAAGATTATAATTATTGTTCGTTTACATTTCTTTTCAATTAATGACCATAATAAATTAAATGTTTGGAAATCAAAAAGTACAAATAGTTGTATAATTAAGAACACAATTCAATGTATTCGCGAAACTTCAACAATATCGCGTGTTATTACAATAGTCAACGGTATTTATATTTTAACACCAGTCGAGGTGGTATTTTCATTAAAACCTTTACAAAATTACCATTACTTTCGGCAGTATTATTTACAACGGATTAAACATTCTATTCCAAAAAGTTTCGAGTCAATCATCATCATTAATCACGCGGGTCTTTATATTTTCACGAAGTTGAGTATTATGTTTCGCATAAGCTCGCGCTTGCGAGGCAAACTCCACACAAACAAACATTATTCCGAGGGAATCCAATTAAAACTAGCCCACAATCGCCATTATACAAATTTGGGCATAGCAACAACAAAGCTCTTGAGGGTGACTTATGTATATACAACGAGAATCGCGTCTTCATCTGGCGCTCGGGCGCACGAAACACGCACATCGCATGCGGCGGCCGCAAGCTCAAAACGGAATACTAAAGCAACTGTTGTATGTACTAATTCTAATCCTAAATCCTCCTACCCGTGAGTTTGGAGTAGAGAGAGAGGGAGATAGGAAAGAAAAAGTAATGAACTCGTGAGCAGTATCGTGTAACTCCGCTTCCATCGCCGCACAGTGTAAATATAATATCACGCCGAAGTATCAAAATTTCACAGCTCGCCAAGTTCAAAATTGAAATTTTCCGCTCGTCGCGCCGCTTTTGCAAGCAAACAAGCGCCGTGCGTACTATATAGTTGTATAATATCGATACACCCGTGCGGCAGCGTCGGCTGAATGATGCGCGAAAGATACAGCAAGCACCGCACAGCGGAGAAAGAGAGTCATACGTGCGCGCGAATTTCTCGCGCGCGTCTGTATTTTATTGTATACACCGAGTACGGTGCTTTTTTTTCCACACTTTCGGGCGAACACGAGCGACGATGGCAAACTCTCGAGTATGCCAAAGCTGCTCCGATCCATCCGTGCGAGCGGAGCGAGGTTTGCCAAGAATGCCAAAAAAATCTCACGTACAGCCACCGGCGCGCGCGCTCTATCGTGTACCTATACGAATTTAGTGTGCGAGTGTGCATGTGCAATGCATTCGAGTATCAAGGCGTGTAAAATTATACGATCGCAATTGCAGCTTGACTGTAGAGAGAGAGAGAACCTCGAGTGGCTAAACTTTCACCTTGCGGCGACGGCGGCGGCGGCAGTTGTTGCGACGAGATTTTGGGCTATTCAAGCGCGCGCGTTCGCTCGCGCGTCTAGGGCGACAGCTTTATCAGCGATATAAACAGCTGCTATCAAATATATATAATATAATATTCTGGCTGTACAGACATACTCTCGCAAAGCAGCCCTCGTTTTCTATAGGTCGAGTACCTTATTCCAGCCGGCATTATACGACAAACAAGTTATATTATTCGGAAAAGCTCTCGAGATTGTGTGCCCGGCTATATACTGATCCCCTTATCAAAGGCAATGATAGTAATCCCTGTGGCAATGCCAACTGGCGCGACCGAAAGTCGCGCGCTCGCTCGCTCGACGTTTTTACTTTTGTCCGCGTCGCTACACCTGCCTTGGCCGCTGCGACTTTGAGAGAAAGAAAAAGACGGCTCCGCCGCTAAATTTATTGGTACTTCGGTATTTATGTAGGAAATATGGTATGATTTGTTTAGTTCGTGACAGTTTTTTATTTCGTGCACTTAATCAAGCAATCTAATATAATTACATTGCTGCGCGTCATAAGCACGACGCTGGCAACAAAAGCCTTTCTGGCCGTATCTCTCGCTCCATGACAATTACAACGAACGAAATCCCTTTTGATTGCAAAACCAAGAAAAAAAGAGCGAAAAAACCGAGCGAGCGAAGCCCCGTAGACTTTTTGTCCTACATACAATATATAGAGTAAGTTTGATTCGGCATTCAAGCACAGGAAGACAAAATTTCACGGGAGGGCAGGCCTACGGAAGAGGTTTTATCCGGTACACAGCAGCGTGCATGCGGTCGTTGTCGTGCACGCTATATCCACCACCGGCGCAGTATAGTCCAGCGAAGCATAAAGTGTGTCCTGTGCCATATACAGAACTATTAGTGCCGCTCACGATTTCGAGGAGATGACGACGACGACGACGACGACCATTGGGAGAAAAGAAGGAGGTAGCGAAAGAGAGGGAGAGAGGATAAGAGAGTTTTTGTACGATTTCGAGACGTGAATGATTTTGCAGTAGTGCAGCGCACTCGCTCGCCCTGTGGTATATATAGTATTGGTGCGGCTTCACGTGATTTATACACGTACACATCGCACACGGTTACAATTCAATCGAAGCGTTGGATTGAAAAAATCGGCTTTGCGCAGCACTAGAAAATTACGTCGTATACATAAGAGTCTTATTGATATTATTTTCCTTCGTGTCCCCCACCCAACTCGCCTCGCCTCGCGGGGTCAAAGTACGATTATTATGTACACGTCCGCAAATTTATACGAGAATGCGGCACAACTGAAATGACACTCATTTCTTTATCGCTCATTACATGTCTCTTTTAACCATTTCGAACGAAGTATACGTTTCAATTGCAAAGATTGACAGTACACGATACATCGATTGGACGTGGAAGAGAAAAACAGAGCACAAACTCGGGTCAAAACTCATTCAATCTGTTTTTGAATAAGTAGGCCAGTTGGCAAATGCCGGCCTTATTCCACCTTCCAGCAGCAGCAGCAGCGGCGGCAGCGATCGTTTCGTTTCCCTTTGAATCCTTGAGTTTGAGAGCATAAAGTGGCAGCGAGCGTTCGCTCTCTCTCTCTCACTGTCTCTCTGTTCTAGACTCTAATGCGAAGTAAATAGGATTTTCTGCTAAAGAAAATGTCGACCATTAAACTCTCCGACGAAAGACAAAAGGAAAGTAAAAAATCCAGATTGTTGATGTTTAGCTGTTTAAATAAAGAAGCTTTAAGGCTGCAGGCAGCCATCATCAACCCTCTCTCTTTCTCTCCTTCTCACTCATTTACTCAGTTCTCTTTCTAACGCCGTCGTTTACCGCGGCCAAGAGTCTCCGAGCTTTGAATCGGTGTAATTTAATTAACTCGCCTTTAATCACGTTTACTGCGCTAAAAGTTTAAAAGTTTTCAAGTGTTTCCGTTTGTTTCTCGAGCCGTTGGCGCGTTTAGTGAGCCGGCACGAGTATACATATAAGTATTTGAGAAATCAGCCTCACAAATAAATTCAGCGAGCTATACCGCGTTAACTTCCCCGCAACGATTGATTGTTGTTCATGGAAATATAATCTCTCGGCAGTCGTTTCCGATAATAATTAAATCGATTTCGGATTCGAGTTTCCTCCTTCTCTCTTTCCCCAATTTCGTTGGCAAATTTTCAACATATTTCCTCGTTTACTTCCCGTGTGCGACCGGGAATGAAATGCAAAGTAAAACGGCGCAACGGCTCGAGTAATCCAACAGCTGCAGACATAGTTGTTCCGCTCGTAATGTGAATTGCTCTGCTTGCTCTACAGGTGACGATGTTTTCCGTAAACACACTGCAGTATTCCGATGCTTTTCTCTTTACTCGAGGCAAAGGAGATGTGTACTCAGTACGTTTTCAGCTTCATTAGAATCATTTTCTTTTTTTTTTACGTCAAGCTCGAAGTTTTATGCAAATTTTTGTCTTTTAAAATCTAATGAAGATGGAGGTGAAGAAGTGACGAAAAAAGACATATTGTGTTATTGTTTCATTAAATCAAAAACTCTACCGTGTCTCGTAATTCATCGAAAAGTATTTAAATAAAAGAGTGCAGAGTAGCTGAAGGATGACAATGCAGTGGCAGTAAGGAAACGATTTTAGCGGAAAAAGACAAGCCATAAGGCAACCGAAAGTCGATGACTAAGTTTTAAAAACTGCTCGACTTTGGTGGTGCAGTAACTCGCGCCTCGCCGGTGCAGAGGATACAAACTTCATAACTCTTTTAGGAATATCGATCGCGCCGGGTCCGAAACTTTATACTCCACGCGCAGCTTATCGTATGCATGAATACATTTTCCCGCACGCGCTGTGCTGTATATAGCGTACACATGCAAGTTTTATTTCTGTCATTCTTATATGGCAGCAGAGCCGCGTGTATACGTATGCACAAGCGGTATTTCGTGAGAGAGAGAGAGAGAGAAAAAAAAGAATCTAGGCACACCGGTGGCCGTGCACGCGCGCAGAAAGAGAGTTCAAAATGTTGCCGCTGTTTTTTCTCTATTATGATTGCATTATTCTCGGCGTTCTGTGTTTAAGAGAAGAAAAAAAACTTTTATAGGAGCGCGGAGTTAGTTCGGATGGTAGACTCGTAGTAGTAGCAGCAGCGAGGGAGGAGCGCGCGCCAGCCAGTATAGCGCGGGTAAAACGCGAAAAGTTTCGGGCTTTTACATCGAAAACCTCTGTCAAAGCGTTTTATATCCCCTGCGCAGGCGGTTAGTCAAAGAATCGCGAAGCTTTAAACAAGATTCATGAAAAAAAAAGAACGAGAAAAGAAAAAAAATCGTTGTAGCGTTGCAGAGCGCTGCTAGCTGCTGCTGCGCTGATTCAGTGCATCGAGATGGGATGACTGTTCCGAGTAATTTTTTTAAACTTCCGCGATTTGTTACAAGACCGAGACGCGCGCCATAAAAGTAGCTGAGCTAAGCTCGAAATTAACATTCTTATTTTCATTCCTTTTTTTTTTACGCTCGCTTTAAAGTGTTTCGCTGCGCACTGCATAAATTATTACTGTTAAGCTTGTCCGATTAACGATCAGCGGCTTACTACTTTTTATTTAGCATCGAGTTTGTTCGAAGTCATACAGCTGCCAAATCAACGGTACGATAAGTTGATGAAATAAATCATTTATTTATGAACTCTGTGCCGATTCATCGGCATTGATTGATCTGTCAAAGCTTTATAATAAATAAGTCAGGAAAAGCATTTGTGATGCACTTTTCGATTTTAATAAAATTTTAATTGGCACTTGACAACTTTACTAGACTATAAATTCCAATTTTAAAAATTTGATCTTATAAAAAAAAGCTTTTGTTTACTCGTATTCCCTGGTAAAAAAGCTCAACAATAACAATAGCCTAGTGACCAAAAAATGACTATATAAAATGTTTTTCAAAATACATTATCATTAATTGGTCCGTTTTTTACGATTTTGCTGTTACAATTACATTTTAAATGACCTGGAATTGACAATTTTAAGCTTTTGCCACTAGATAGCGAGTACCTTTACCGGCAAATCTTCAAGTAACAAAGTAAAAATCAACGTATAAATCATAAAACTTTTGATATTCTAATCTTTTGCCTCGCTGACTATTCAAATCAAAACTGAAATTGAAATGTTGAAATAACTCGTATCTTTAATTTCCGGTAACTATTACGTTTTGGTTATCATTAGTGATGGAGAGCGTATAGGTAACGTGTGAAATAAAGAGCACAAATAAGAACGTTCTCGTTCGTCACTGAACGATTTCACCCCCTGAAACTTCACACCAGTTACGTGTGCGTTGAGTGTACACACATACACGTGGCCGCGCACACGGAGTGCAGATAACGTATCTCGTTGACACTTTATGAGGCGTGCAAGCACGTAGTTAGTCCCGCGACAAACTCACGCGACCTGTACAACGCGCGACCGTATACACACAGTCGAGAGAGTACTTTTATAAGGCTAACTAATGGAGTGCTTGTACACCCATTTGCCGTACACCGGCGTACGGGAAAGGTAATGAGAAACAAATGAATCCGATAATTATTCGGATATTTCGTGGGCTAATATTGGAGATGTCAAACAAGGGGATAATTATTTACTCGTACGCCCGGGTCGTGCTTCGCATTTGTGTGCGGTAGCTAACGACTATCGATATTGACTCGTGTTCTGCGAGATTGAATTAATAACTAATCAATCAACACGGTCCTGCGTGTATTTTAGGGATTTGTGCACTCGCTTTATCAAGTATTGATTTATCGTGTATGCGAAAAAAAATATACTCTTTCTATTTTTCAAAAATTTTACTCTAAAATTGTTTGAAGCGAGCAGCAGTATGTGTTTGATTTCTTTTTTATATTTGAAAAAGGTGGATGTTGTGTAATAAAACACAGCGCCCGAATTTCAACGTAAAAATATTCCAAATTTTTTTGACAAATTGGATCGAAGGTCTTTTTACTGCTACGATGCATGCCTGCGAGTATCGTGTATCAAAATGTGCACGAAAAATCAAAGTTTTAATAAAATAAAATACACTCTGTAACTTTCTCGTTGCCCATGAAAACATTCCTTTTACCACCAACCTACTTATCTTGAATTCTAATTTCATAATGTCGTTTAGTTTTATTAACTAAACTTCATATTTTGCAGTGCTTCAGACTTTCCATCGGGACGGCGAAGTAAAAATAAATTTATTCAGTCTTCGCTAATATAATCGCGTTGCTCGCGCGTCGAAGCTTTCACTCGCTGATTTTGTTAGCTATACGGGAGAAGTGTACAATGAATTTTCCCGAACTTTATGTATGTATGCACATAAAGCTTACTGCTATCTGTTTACCAAGTTTGAGTGCAGTAATGAGCTTTTCGTATACGATGGAGCGAGTGTACACAAAAAAGCACCATTTTTATCATTTTCGAGTGCTTGGCGAGTGCTCGATCTCGCGTGCTGCATGAACTTCAGAGCAGGCCAGATTTTCGTGAAAGTCAGTGCGAGAAAGGAAAAATAAATAACAGCTTGCATTTACGTGCCTTCCACCGCTCGCACGATACATCAACGATGAGTTTTTTTTGCTTTGTCCAAAAACGTGTAGTTTCCTGTTGTGTTCAAATACAAGCAAATCCATTACGTTATTATCTTACCGGTTTATAAGTGCACTTGAAAACTGATCGAAGCTGTACTTTGAAATTCTTATTACGGTAACAAGCCAATGAGTAGCTTTTCATTATTGCGTTGTGCGACGAAAGCGAGGGTCGATTATTAAATCGCAGCTCATCGATTTGTCGAAGATAAAAGCTAAGATCAAAGGAACACTTTTGCTGTATCGTTAATGTTATCATCGCGAGTTACAAAGGATGGTTATTATAATAGTCATTTCAAGTTAAACAAGATATTATTTAAATTTATACGGCTCGTAATTTCGCGAGTTAGTTCAATTTCGTGACTTAAAAAATCAATATTATTATGCAGGAGCGCGTAAAAATGTCTTATGACGATTCCAATTATCCAATTATAAACTTCGTCTTACGTGCACGCGTAGGTGTGCGTACGTACATATTTCGTACTGGTTAATTATTAATTTTCATGCAGTTGCCGAGGAAACTTTCTCCTCTACTGTGGAAGTTTAACTTCGATTTGACAAGCCAACCTTACAGCGAGAAAGTTGAGCCGTACACTATATACACACACCTCTATCTCAAAATTATCGTATCTTTTTCACTCTATTCCAAGCTTTTTCAACGGAGAAAATTTATCATCTGCATTTTTCGTGTCTACATTCTTAAGCATACGAAGCTCATATACGGCAATCTATACATTATCCAGCAGCTGGTAAATTCTTACGAGCGATCCCTTTTAATAAAATGAAAGTTTTTTGTTTACACGCTCGTATGAAGCGACTTTTAACGCAGAAATGAAAAATTCAACGATAAAAATTCAATGCAAAAATGTTGTCAAGTTTTCAAATATATGTTCTCCTGACTCTGTGTCAATGAACACAAAAAAGGTGGTATCCGTGCACGTGTAGTTCGTAAACTTCTATGTAACGATGGCTATTCGCAAGTTGTCTCATTAAATGAATTTTCTCACAAATAAAATGTAAGCTGTCAATTTAGCGCGAAATCACGTGCATCCGTAGCCTCTCTCGTGTTCAATGCAATAAAATCTACAGCAGCGTGTATTCTTGGGTCACGTTCATCTCGTATAAGCGTCTAAAGTAGTTTCTTTTTTTCTCCGCTGCACACAAAGAAAAAAAAATATCAACTCCATTACATACAATCCTCACTGCTTGAATCATTCGAACAATTGCCAACACTCAAAGAAACAATTTAATTATTCGCGCAATTATACTTCATACGTGACTTCATCTTGATATTATACGCATATGGTTACGTTATTAAAGTAAGCTCTTAAGTATTTAGCGTGGAGTACACGTAGAGTTTTGACTTTCCACGGGATGTATGTAATCCATCAGTGATACCTATCAGTATATGCGTGCTAGAGAGAGAGAGAGAGAGAGAGTGCATATTCGCAGGTATATACATTTGCCGAGGTTATACGCACTGTGCACGGCCGTAACGCTTCTTGCCAAAAATAACAAACGTTCGTCGAGGCGATATACACGTACGGCGTAGGGCTCGTATATATAGATAGTGTCTTCTATTTTCACGACTTTTATTGCGTTTTCCAGCGAGACTCGTTTGAGAAAGCTTTCCGGCGGCTTTTGGCTGGACTTGCGTGAAACTTGCGTGCGTGTATCGGTAAACACCGCTTGGCGGCAATTTTATTTCAGTCAGTTTATTGTTCTCGCTCCGGTCCATTGTTGTTTAATCACTTTTTAACATTTCAATATTTTCCTCGATACAAATTTTCAGTAATAAAAATGTATGACCGATAAGAGGAATTCATTTATTTCGTTTACAATTTTAAAAAGTAACACTTAAAAATATAAAGTAAAAAAATCTATTTCAGCTAAGTTTTTCATATGACAAATTGGCGATTATCAGTTGTCAGTGAATCAGTTTTAGATGCCACATTAATTCTGCAATTTCACCAATTAAATTAAATGACTGTAAGTTAAAAACGTATGGACAGCAAAAATGCAGAAACATCAATTTCTGTAGAAATGAATTTCAACCAGTCGCAAACGGATGTTCGAGTAAACTTTATAGGACTCCTTCGAATTTGTAAAATTAATAGGATATGTTTTTTCATAGAATTCATTAGAAACAACCAGATTATCAAAACTAAATTTTCAAATCATCAGAAGTAATATAAAGTATCTTTAGCCCTTAAATATTTAAAATTCATTCAATGCATTCTGAATAGCGAGCATTTAACTCCAGAAAATTACATAAGACCTATTAATAGCTTCCTTGATCCAGAATCTATATAGCTCGAAGAGTACCTAAATATAAACGTCGGCTCTTTTTTTACATTTTTTTATACTTTTTGCGTTAGCATAGCTTTTACCAAAATGTCTCTAGCGGCAGAAGTAAGCTGTTAGCCAAACATCACGTTTCTATGCGGAACCTACTGTAAAATTTTGCGATAAGTTGTTCTACTCGTTTTATTTAATCACTATTTCGCTTCTAATACAAACAGTTATTTCAAAAATACTCGAAGATTTAAGAAATACTATTATAGTAGTATTAATTGTAAATTGAAAATAAACTGTACAAATGAAGGACTGATTTACGAATGTATAATATTTTTCAACAGTTTTTAAATAAAAGTTGAATAATATTTCGATATAAGATTTATCACTTGCAAAAAAGTATTGTTTAAGTTTTCATTATTTTATAATATTTCAAAATTGTAATCAATTATATCTTTTTTGACATATTCATAATGCGTCAAGCATTGATTAAAAGTGTAAATATTTTCAATTTACGACCAACTATTTTCTGAGAATATTTGACATACTTAACAGAAAAAAAACAATTTTGTTTATTAATAGATGTTTTCCAAAAAGATCAATAAAAACACTTTCGTAATGAAAATAAATTCTTTTTATATCTTATAAAACATATATTCATAACATACTTTTATTGAAAACAGATGAAGGTCAAGAAAAGCTCCACTTTGCCCGAGTGGGTGTTTTGAGTTTATGAATGGAAAGAGAAGAGAGAGAGATGGAGAGCTTGTCGGACAATTAGTGAGACGTATGCTTGATTGACGCACTCCTCCTCGCTTTTTTCAAGTACATATATTTTGCACGAGTACTTTATAAATAAACATCTTGTCATAATAATGGAGTGGACGTGACAGAGAAAACTCGCTATTAATAAAAAAAGTAAAGATTAAAAGCATCAGATTTGCCAAAAAATATATTTTATTTGAATTAATCTTTTTCCGAACGTGGCCGCAAATGATAGTTTCATAATCTTGTAACTCTTCATTTAATTTTCTAGATCAGTGATACATAAGAAGTTTGGCCAACATGCGGTATTTATGTTTAAAAATGTTTAAAGATAATTTATCTCTGTTTCTAAATCTAAAGATATATATTTGTAACGCAATTCACTAAAATTAGTTAATCAATTGTTAAATTTGTCCAATTTACTAATCGATATAACATACAAATATTGACATCAATTTTAGAGGGTGATCAGCAAATCTGATGAAGTAGTCATAAAGTTCTAATATTACACCGAGCATCATGTGGTCAGTGGCAGTTTAACAGCTTTGGTACATATGTGCTTAAGGCAAATAATGTAAAGGTGTGTTTGTATACAGTAGCTCGTACGGATACTGATTCACTTAGCAGCTACGGAGGCAGACACTATAGCGAGCCGAAGAGAAATGGAGAGAGAAAATGATAGAGATAGAAGCAAAGAAAGAGAAAGGAGATGGTGCTCAATAGAAGCAAAATTCAAAAAGAAAATAACACGCTGGTCTAATTTTAAACCAGCCACCGCGTATACATGGGCCATCGAGAGACTTTCCCAAATGAAGTATGCCGGACAGTTAACCTGTATTAATTCGGCTTTAATATTTACGCACCCAAACACTTTGAGAGGCGTCATGATGAAATTAGGCTTGAATAGTTTTATCGACGATAAAAATAAGAACCTAGTGAACTAGATATTGAGTTGCCACGAACTTTCACAAGTTTGAAAATATTTTTACACGTACTACAGTGGGCGCGAGAAAGAGAGAGAGAGAGAGAGAGAGAGAGAGCACAATAAAATCTGATCAAACGATCGCAAGAACTTTTGATACATGTAAGTCAATTAGAGCGTGTTTGTTGTTGGGATTGGCGTGCAGCGGCCTCGGCTGCCAAGAAAAACTTTGCCCAGCTCGGATCATTGTCTCGCGCGCCGTGTGCGCTAACTACTATTTGCATATGATTTGATAAATTTTCTTGCATGCAGCGCGCTGGAAACCAGATTTATTCTGAGCATTTGCTCTGAATTAAGGCATGATTGATGCGATATT
This sequence comes from Trichogramma dendrolimi, assembly GCA_034770305.1. NCBI lineage: Eukaryota > Metazoa > Arthropoda > Insecta > Hymenoptera > Trichogrammatidae > Trichogramma > Trichogramma dendrolimi. The sequence continues at coordinate 7,683,935 of JAPMIB010000001.1, forward strand.
TTTGCTTTTAAATTGTTCCCTATTAAATTGAAAAAAATTAGTTTTACCAGGCCAATGCATGTGCGACTATTTTTTCTATTTTTCTTGGCAATGATAATTATCGACCAAATCCAATCATGGTGCTTTTTTATCCCACTCGGGTACAAGAGATTAACGACGAACGCACTTCTGAAAGCAAATTAATAACACTTCAAGTGCAGCGCTCAGGGATATGCGTGAAACGTTCAAAAGAAAATGAAGGAAGAAGAGAATAAAACTACAAAAGCTCCTTCTCCCTCTCTCTCTTTCTGCATACGCACTATAATGCGTGCAGTTCACTCACTAGGTTCTTTTATAAGCTCGAATGACCTAGGAAGCATGAAAGTATTCAAGCGAGGCGCGCGGGAGCAGCGGCACGGCATACAGTCAATTGACCGTTGAAAGCTCGTTTGCGAGCGCAACCAAGAGTAAATTATAAAGCTACACATAGTGCCGGCGCGCGCGGGCGCGTGTGCAAAGAATGAGCGACGCTTAAAATGCAAAAGCTTCGCGAAAGAGGAAAAAAAGGAGGTGCGATGCCACTTCTAGAAGGAAAAATACCCAAGGAAATAGCGGCATATAGCAGAAGAAAAAGAATAAGAGAGAGAGAGAGAGAGAGAGAGAGAGAGAGGAAAAACTTGGCTTGGCACGAGAGAGAGAAAAAGATGGGGAGGAAACCAAGGGTGAGAGAGGATAGGTAAGAGAAATTATTAGAAGCAATCTCGCAGTGGAAAATGCAAATTGAAAGCGACAGTGGAGTGCGAGAGCGGCAAGGAGAGCACTTCCTCCTCGCGTCGCGGCTCGTTTTATACTTATATATATACACAACGCCGAGGCAATTGAGGCATGGAAAATGTGCGGTGCAGTACACGTGCCAAGGAAATGCAAATCAAAAGTGGAAATGTCCCCAGGCGTACCCAGATATGGCGAGCCGAGAGCGAGAAAGAAAGATGAATAGATACAAGAAGCCCAGGAAACAAACCTGTGAAGACGAACGAAATTGTGAAAATGCTTTTATTTTCATGTGATATTCTAGCTGTCTCTGTCGAGCAACTTACAGCGTCAAAGGGTATTTTATTTTTTTCTGTTTTATTTTTCACCTTTTTTCCAAGTATTCACATCGATTTTAAAAATATGTGATTCAATGAGACGAATGCAGCTCCACAAACAACTTTAATAGCGTTAGTGCAAAGTCGAATGTAGACGTTTATTGTGAGCGAGGGCGGTGAAATGTTGCATAAATATATTTATTCAAGATATTCGAGAGTCGCGCAGCAAGTACTTGAAATGACGTTACACACCGCGACTCGTTTCCGCAGTAGCTTTGATATTATTTCGCTCTAAAGTTTCAAATAAAGTTTAAGATCCATGAATGGAAACAAAAAATAATTATGCATAATGAGTAACTCTCAACTTTGGTTCAGATTAATTTTCAATTGTCCAGATTAAATTTCAGGAAGTATTTAGAAGAGAAAACACGAATTCCTCAATTTTTATTCACTGATGTAAAAGAGGAGAAAAGTTGTTTTTTCTTTATATTAACGCCGAGAACATTATTTTTGTTGAAAATTTTTAATCATCATCTTAATATCATTTATGAACCTTAAGCTTCCAGGTGCAAAACATTTTTTCTACATACTTTTAGAAAAGTATACAAAAAAAATGTCTCGTGCAAATACTTCACGTGACAACGGGCAAAAGGGGTTGAAAGATGAAAGTAACCTTACACTCCATAAATATTTTTCGGGCGCCACTTACGAGTTGCATAGGATTTACTTTTTCCTTTTTTGATTTCCCATCCTACGCATCGCACAGTTTTATTAAGAAATAAAAGCAGACTCTACACCCGGCTTGCTGTAAAAACTACAGCACCTCGAAGGAAAATAAACAGAGAGTAAAGTGAATAAAAAATGCTGCATGCCGGCAAAAATCCAGAAATCAGTATAAGTGAAGAGCATCCCATAAGAATCCAACAACAAAAAAATAGCGAAAACACCAAGAGCTACTATGCTCGCGAAAAATAAATTGAACCGAATGAGCTTAAAGCCTTCAAGTAGAGCCTGCAGCGAAGCGATGGATGCATAATATTTACGACGAGGCTTTTTCGATCTATTTTTTGCGCGAAAATCAAATATCTTTTACGTAGGATTTTTATAACGTAATGTAGGCACACGTGTATACGTAGTGGCGTGGGAGTAAACATCTGCTGCGTGGTTTTGCATCGAATGAGATTTATGGCAAGTACGCTCAAGAAGGCTCAAATTAAATAACCGGCGTACAAGAAAGGTCAAACTCTACTTGTTCGTAGATGCGATTTGTGCGCTAGTTTTCACATTTTCCTATAATACTTATCATATGCCACTTGACTGCGGCGCACTTAAGAACTTTTTGACGACTACGATTATCGATTCTTTTGCGCAATTTCGGCTTCGATTTAAGGCCTAATATCATGCGAGCTTATATGGTTATTGAACGGAATACCGCAAAATTAAATCGATCGGGCATTAAATGCTTGCGCACGTATATACGCGAGAACGCGCTCGACCGAAATGCTCATTTGCACATGGAGAAATTTAATTACAAAACGATAAGTTTATCTAACAACACACGGGTATCCGCAGCACAGCATACGTACAAGCAAATTAGTCGCGGAAACTATATACAATGCATTCCTGGGATCTGCCGCATATGCGCAGCCACATGCGTATTAAATAAAACTCGCGTTTCCATTCGATGAATGAAACATTTTTAATGAATTGTACAGAACAGAGTCATTTATATTTTTATCCTTTGTATAAAGCGGATGACTGGATTTTCGAATCAATTATCAATCAAAGTGAAGCTTTTTTTCTACTCGTTGTCAATCGATATTTATGTCACTTTGAACTTCTACCTAGAATTTGAAGAACGATCTTCATTTTGCACTAACCCGATGAATAATTCTGGAATTGTGTCAACGCGTAAATTTCAATTTGGCTTCCGAGTACACGAGATCTCGCAAAAAGGACTATTTTTCATTCGCAGAATTCAAGCCAAATTTTAAATATGTAATTATTTCATTTGTATGCGCCACATCCTCTCAAAGTACAAGAATAATTTTAATATAAAAATATTAAACACAGATGCCGTTCCTAAAATATTTAATTCTCTAGGCCAAAATTATTTTTACTTGAATGTGCATAGCAACCATTCATGTAACGTTTGTTTTCCAGAATTCTTTGCAACCTAAATAGCACAATTTTTTTGTAAGCAAATAATACAACAAGATATTACGCTTTACGTTTGTTTTACATTCTTGCTTGAAAAATAATGGTTACGTTCGCGTAAATATTTGTAAATGGTAAAAAAAATTTTTTAATTTATTTTCGGTAAAATGAATTAAATTATTTTATCAGATCGCTTACGCGCTCGAAAAATACACATCCCTGCGGCTAGTGAATCCGTAACAAGATCGTATAGTGAAAAAAGGAAAAAATTCACAAATTCACGACGATTTCTTTGCTGAGTGCACACACAGAGTAAAATAAACCACTATCAAATATCGATGCTCGCACATTCTCGTGTACCATCCAGCAGAAAGCTCGAGTAAAAGCGGATCAGCGCTACATTTGCTCGAAAAGAATGGAAGATGATCCAGATGTAACGAGTCAGCTAAGAAAAAGTCTGTCGTGTTTTAACGCTGGGAAGATCGATTTTGCCTGCGAATTCAATTCATTTTCAGTGCACTCGTGGCGTAAAAAAATAAAATTGCTTGTCACAATGAATTTGAAAACTAACAGGATTTGAAATTCTGACAAGATGAAAAAAGAAACGTGAAAAAAGCTCAATAAAATAGCTTACGATTATTTTATTACACTGTGTAAGAGACGTAAGGTCTACTCTTGACAATATCATTGAATATCAAATGGCAGTCGCGCAAGAGATATATAGTATTTGTAAGGCTTTCGGTGGCCAGGTGTCTGTCGAAGTTTGAAAATGCCCCCTCGGGGTCGCGTATAACATAACTCGTGTACTGCGTATAACATGCACGGAACTGCATCCGAATTTATTTTTATTTTTACGGGAATCATTCGCAATATACTCTCGAAAATTCACTCGACAATTTTTCGGTGAATTTATGCATGTTATGCGCATTCGTATATAAAGCGTAAGTCATACGTCAAACGAAAAAATCTGAAAAATATCATACACACACGCGTCAGCGTGTTTACAACTTTGCTGAACTAGCTCAACGTCTCGCTCACTTAGCCATGACAAGTTCTCATCCTGAATTTGAATAATCTAACTCATTTATTAAACAATGTTACAAGAAATTCACAAATTGGAAAAGACAAATCTCTTTCACGCAGCTGCAAACTTTTCGAGTTAGTTACTTGTTTAATGTTACAAGAATGATTGCCACCTTGTCTTGAAACAAAATGTCATTATCGCAGGAATAATTGAGCACGCGTCAAAACAATCGTCGTGAGAAACGAGACTGAAAAGTTTTTGCTCCTATTGTATTATGCTAGTACTACTACTGCTGCTGCTTCTTCCATCGACGACTGAGTCAAAGCCGATACAGTTACAACCTTTGCCGCGATTACTGCACGCACCTATTGTTATTATACTAATATGAGAGAGCATATAGGCATGCGAGTTAAAAACTTGACGAGATAACTAAGTTGACCGTGAAGTGGATCCGCTCGATCGCTCGCATATAAAAGAGAAGTAAAAAAATACGTATTAGCGAATACGATACACAAATACATGGACGCGCGCGCGCATACACTCGATAGGATAGGCACCCACGCGTCTCTTTTCGCGAAACGCCTGATCGATACGTCTCGAGACTATCGAATTTCCCGCGGGATAAGGTGACAATAAGCATGCATATGCACGTATATGTTTTACTGTGTGTTTGTACGTGTGCGCTCAGCAGAGACGTACACACAGTACACACTCGCATTTGACTTCACGTGCAGCGTGCACAACGGGGAGAACCGACTCTCTCTCTCTGTATTCCGCACGCCTGTATTTGTATGCACTGCCCCTGGGTTTTAACTTACACCCGCGGCAACTACGACATATATAAGGTTTGACGAGCGAAGCGAAACGGCGAACGGAGACGCGCGACGACTCTGCGGGAGCTCCAAAGTTCAAAGGGGAGACAATCGAAAATAACGTACTGTAACGAACGCTGCTTGAATTACACGATGCGCGCATGATTTTCGTCATTCTGTTTGATTAACTCGTTTGAAATTAGTATAGGAAATTGAAGCGATACTCGATGCATTTCATAAGCTCTATACCGATACGCCTGCTGGGATCGCATTAGCAGCTCGCACGTGCATTTGTCGAGTGCAGAAACTTCAATGACAAATTTGCTACCTTGGATAATAGCTGTAATGTACTCGAAATAATTATATCACCGGATGGTCGACATAAGCTTTTCTTTTTTGTTGTGCATATTATTAAACTCCGAAAGTGCGGCTTGTCAGTTTAGAGACTTTTGGATATTTATAACCTTGCTTTCAATTAGTTAGCTCGTTATTATTATCATGCATAAAAGCACAAATGCATCATTCGTGTAATGTAGGCGCGTAATTAAGCATGAAATTAATTAATTTTCACGTCATGACCTTTCCGATCTTTTCAGATATAATTCAACGCAACCATCGTGCAAAATAATAAGCGCGAGCGCGCACGGGTACCGTATGTGTTCTACTGCTGCTACTGCTGCTGGTGCTGCTGTGGCTGCGGCTGCCAGCCACATCATTAGCACGAAAAATCCACCCAACGGCTGCTACACACCAGAGCCACTTATATATCTCTGGGGCGCGTCGACAGGCCAGGAGAATCTACATTTACGCGTGACACGGTTTTTTCTTCGTGCTGCGCGAGGCTCGTTTGTGTGCGAGTATGGTGTACAATACATATATATAAGCCCACCGCATGCCGACATCGCGAAAACGAGAGAACGTATGAAATACACGGCACTAATGTCGAAAGAGGTTTTTCAATAAAACCCTAAAATTTACACGAGCTAGTCTCATAGAGCGAGAAACCGAGAGGAGAGAGCTCTTGATGAGGAAAAATCGATCATAGTTAGCCGAGATTCGCGCGGCGTCGAAACTCACCAGTCAGCGCGACCGTGGGGCTCGCTGACTTTTATGTACATACATGTAAATTTTCGCAAAGATATTTTTGAGCTTGTAAAGTTTACGCGCGAACTACTGTACCTTTGTATCTATCAACGGTTTAATTATTCTGCAGACTTGTGTATACACGCGAGAGGCTATTTCCATTTAATTGATTTATCGCTTTTGCGCTGCACAACTAGAATACTTTTTCTATATCATTGAGTATCAAACGAGAGAATTTTATTCACGCAACTTTTACACGGTGAACTCGCCAATCGCATAAGGATTTACTTCAAATTTTACGGCACAATTTAAATGTATCGACGACTCAATGCTTTTTTCACGCAATCACGCGTAAATCGAGAATCGTAAAAGTATTTTAAATTGCACGATAAGTGGCAAATGATATTTATATGGGAAATAATTGATCACTTTCGCTCATTCGTAAATGTTCGCCATTTAGTGTACTTTGGTGTTAAATAACATAATATTATAGCTTATTTATTTGACGCACACCCACACACACACATACACACACATATATATATATTTGTTTAACTGATTTGGCAGTACATTTTGTGTGTTTCTCCTAATACAAGCTTCATCCTGAAATGTTAGCACTCTCTTTGATGAAAATCCATTAAAAAATATTTATGATTCTGAAAATCCGGGACAAAACCTTTTTTATACAGTATCCAAATAAAATAATGAAGTTGCAGATTTCAGCAAGAAACATTCTTTCAATAATTACAAATTTTGCGATGATTATAATGTAAAACTTACTCTTAGTAGATTGAAAATGTGCAAATGCATTGCTGTACCAACCTGTAACACACAAAAAATAAGTATGAAATATTTTCAAGATATTTCAATGAGGTTCTGATGCGTGATACACGCTGCAAAGCTTGAAAAAAAATCTATGCAGACACGTACATTTGCTTTCAAAAATCGTAAATTTCAAGGGTTATCGAGCAAGGCACCATCGGTATAAAATACACATCATACATCGACGGTATATTTGAAAAGTCGAAATATAATATCGATCGGTGCGGGAAATAGGAAAAATATGACGGTATTCTTTTGTTGATAGATATATTTGACAACATTTTTGCAGCTGCATAAAAATCGCATTGATTCAATGTAATTAAACGTAATTGAAAAATCAATTGAATAAGAATCAATAAAAAATTCACTAAAAACGTATCTGGAGTTCTTTCTTAAATTTATCCCTCACCAAGAGAATTATAAATTTGTGTCGCGTTTGCAAATGTATAGTTATAGAGTTGAATTACAGATGGTAATCGATAATAATTGAAATAATATTTTTATATAAGATAACCGATTTTTATATAAGACCGAAGCGGTAAGATGAGGGATCACTTAGACAGGTAGCATGTCTATCAAAAGGCTCGTTTGTAATAAATTTTACAAATAAAAATAACATGTCACCTTTTCATGTATAATATTTTACTATGTTTTACTATGTTTCACGTCAAGAGCAAGCGTCATAAGACAAAGGACAATATTTTACACTGACTCGCGTAACGCTTATTCTTTTTTGAAAATGTGCGGATTTTCATTTTTTTGTTCAGATAATGTGATTAGAATTGTTTTTAATTAGTATCTTGTACTGTAGATTATTCCATTTTAATTAATGAGAAGTGAAATGCATTTCATTACTGCTGAGAGAATGAAATGGTGATATAATTGCGAAGTCATTAGAGTTTAGCTTAAGTTTCTTTTAGGGGCAGTAAATTTTTTATTTCAAGTTTTATTTTTTTAAATCTTGTTATAGTTGAAAAAGACTTATCTTCTAAATTTATCTTATCGTAATAACAAAATTTATAACTGAAATGAATAAAACCAGATTAAATTGACATTATCTTCAGCTAAAGTATCAAGAATGACATTTTTCCACTATTAAAAATAGCTTAATGCACTAAAAAATCATCCAAATTAAATTTATTCTAGAAATAATTATGACACAGATCAGCTTATAATAATATTATTGACGATAAGTTTCACACTTAACAAACTTCGCTAAAAAACGTAATCAGAAATAGAACTCCAGGATCGCAGACATAAAACCACTTGATTTAATAACCGAGAATTTATAGTACATTGACCAATACATTCGCATGAACTGACAATGTAAGAAAAATGGATCGTCTTTAGCGACATACTAATGACTACAACGACCATAAGTTATTTATAAACAAGACGGTCTCACTCAAGCATTCTTCGAATGAACGAGCTTTATGGATTTTGAAGCTCTTGCACAAGTACCCCAAACAGATCTTATAGCCTCGACAACAAATAAATTCAGAGAGCGAAAAATTGTTTTTATCGCTCACTGCAGCACAAAATCCCATCAAGTTTCATAAACCATCGAACTTTCTATCCCTGACGCGTCTATATAGGAAAAATAACGTGGAATCAAACTTTCTTATTAAAAAGAGCCCAGCTATAGCGCAGCTCGCAAAATCCAATCAGTTCTCAGGAGCAATAAAAAGTTTGTAAAACTGTGAAAACGACGGCACATACCGACTCATTCGTCATCCGATAGACCGGGCAGTAGCAGCACGAGCAGCAGTATAAAAAAATGCAAAAATGATCATCGCAAAACTTTGGTTAAATAGTGCAACCGGCCTCTATCCACCGCGCATGAAGCACCCGTATCATTTAGAACTTAACTCAACAAACAGAATACATAAAGATACTAGAGAAGGTGAGGTCGTTTTATTATCTATATCGACGAGCTCTGTCTATATCGAAAGCTGCAGCACATTCGAGTTTCCGCGACAAGCTGCACTGCTGCCTTTCTGCACTCGCACTCTCGAGGGATTTTAACGAGCGGCTTATGGGACACGCGAGCAGCTGTCAGTCAGGTGCGAGAGCCGTGCTTCAATTGTTTCTCCGCACTCACGCTCGAAAATCTAGTCTGCGCAGCTCTAACGTTCGATAGATATAGTCCGTGCTTCAGCCGCGCTGGTGCGCGCTGCGTGTGTGCTTCTGGCTTTTGTCAAGATGGATTTTTTATTTTCTCATGCGCGACAACTAAAGCAATGAATACTACCGGAGAATTGTTTCATCTGCCTAAAACAAACTCCGTACACACAATTTTTATCTTTCACGATGTCGCCCCCCGCTACGCTCAAAGTTATAAGATGATTTTTTTTTATTTCGCTCTCTTTTGTCGAGAAATTTCGACGGGAATGAGATTATTTCTTGAAAATTACTCAATTGTTACAAACGCAAGTTAATAAAAAAATTCTTCAAAGTCGCGAGGTAGAAATTTCAACCGTACAAAACGTCACAATTGAATGTCACATCTTTTCAAGGAAAATTCAGCGGTATTATCTGGGTCGAGACGAGCGAGGGATTTTAATAAAGCTCTTTGAATTCTAGTTACAAGTTCGGCTGGAAAGCTTGTCACATTGAAAATTCAGCTTCGCCACACATACTCATCCGCTGTCGCACCGATTTACCAAAAAACCGCATTAACGCGTCGAAAATTATTAGCGTGTATATCGAGCTGCATAATTTCCACAACGATAAATAATATTACACTGGTGATAATAAATTCTTCTTCTTTTTCTTTTTTACGATACCGCATTAGTCTCCGAAAAAACGAGTAGAATTCACGAACCACATTGCCGAGAGTTGATAAATTTCAGCGAGGCGGAACAATAATTAATCTGTTCGGTCGCGCAAATTATATATACAGCCGAGCGATGTACACAGTAGTAGCTTTATACATAACATTTACACACCCAGAGCAGCAGCATAAACTTGCAGAGGCGCGCGCGCGGGGGGCAATGCGAAAATATCATATTAACATTGCTACGCGGCCCGTGAAGCTCGCGAGCTCGCAGAGAGTATATATGCTGCTATACACACAATTCCACGCAAACAAGCACGTGAAACTCCAGTCGACTGTACAAACTTAAATATACATATATATATACATATGCTGCAGCACGCATATAGATGATACATTCATAGACTGTATATAGATGCGCGGGCGTGCGCGCGAGCGAGTGAGATATCCATGCAACAGTCGCGCTGCTGTAATCCGAGAAAGCCAAAATATCTCAGATAATCAAACAAGTCGATGCTCGCCCCGCGTGTCCCAATTATAAATGCCTCTGCTTTGTGTGTGTGTGTATATGCCCGCTGTTTGTGTGTTATGCCGTGCTGCTGCTCGCCTTGATGAAATAGAAATTGTGTCTGCGCTTGTGAAATCTTAGAATTTCATTAAGACGCCTATGACTCGAGCCATCGATTCGATATATTTTGAATCGACTTAGCTAGCGCTGTGTGCAGTGCGCCCCAAGGGGGTTTTATCTATACGAGAAAATTGATTTCAATGTCTAGTGCCGATGCAGCGCATAGATTCGATAAAGCATGCCGATGAACAGAGATTTTTTTAAAAATCGGTCGAATTTCAAAAAATAGAGCAAAAAAGTCGATAAATTACAAACTTAATAAAAAGTAAATGGAATTGCTACGTATAGAACAAAAGCGTTTAACATGATTTAACACGGGCTAGTTTGGAATTTCACGAGTGCGCGTCATGAATTTTCCGAATTCGATCGTCATTATAATGTCTTTTTTCAATTTACACATATTTTAAATCATCGAGTTACCATAGCAGCCATCAAAATGCAGATTAATCGAGTACAATTTACATAAGATTAGCCCTCTGGTAATAATATTTTTCAAATTGCTTTTATTTGCTTAATTAAAATTGCGACTGAAATTAAGGCAAGCGCATTGAAATCTTTTCCGCATGAACGAGAGGAAAAAAAGGCTGAGCTTCCTGAAACAATTAAATGCAAATTCAGTCCGACACGGCGCGGTGATAATATCGAACTTTTTTATTTTTCTTCGTGTAATATATAAAACTATATATGCAAAGCGATATCAATTTATTGGTCTTCCAACGGTTTTGCAAGGAAAAAATTGCTGAAATTACAAGGATTTATAAGGAGCGGCGGCGCTTATGTACATAGCTCGGCCCAGGAAACATAATAGAAGTTTTCTTCTTCGTTGCTGGCAGCAACAACCCTCTTAAACCCGTTATTTTCTTTGGCTTTTATTGATGAAGTCAATATTTTACGAGCGAACAAATCCCTCGGCAACCATCACGCGGATATTTTCCACGTTTATTCTCATGACACTCGCCAGGCTTGACTACGATTACTTTTATCGTGGGTGGTCGCTCATATACACAAATAAACGCAGACGTACGTTGACGCACGATTTTCTCATTATTTTGGCATTACTCTTGATGATGGCAGCCACGACTCACCTATGAAAGTATCTCGCACGATTTCGTTTAATTAGATAGATACGTATGTTTTTTTCGTTTGCCGTCATATCCCTGGAAAACGATCATTTTCAGGAGCATGTTCATACATTGGATTTTACGATGCGGTAGTCTTGACGTTATACGACGATCGATTGTTAAATCGCATATGCGTTTAATATGCCCAGAGTTTTATGAGAAATTCTCATACTCAAAATCCTCGTAAGAAAAAGCAAAAGTTATTAGTTACCATTATTTTCAATGTTATTGCATGCGATCGATGTCTGAATTTTATTTCATGAAAGGGTTACTCGACACTTTGAACTTTTCATAGTTTTCGTTCTTATATTCACGTACAGATGAAAAATTACACACGTTCATCACGACGTTGCATTAATAAACCTTCATTCCATACCGTCAAAAGAATAAGCATCAACTTCAGCAGCAGAGACGGTGTTCATCTACACGCAGCTTTGGAGGAAGGAAATTAATTTTCAAACGAAAAAGGAAATGCATGCGCTTTTAGCGTAGTAATTTGCAAAGCAAATTTTTTTCAGAGGCTCCAACGCATTTGATAAATTTAAATCGTATCTTTCTTTTTTTTTCTTCATGCATGACATCCTTTCTAGTTAGTGCAAAAAAAAAAGAAAGTAATATTTTAAAATAACATAGATTAAATACACCTTTTGAATCGATCTTTTATATTTACTTTTGCTTGCAGCAGTAACCAATCGTACATTCCATCTACCTGTTCTTTTAACTTTTTAAGATGGGGAGTTTATTAGCTTACTGAGTAGCATACATTTCAAGATCAATACTCCTATTCGCTTTTACAGTACTTTCAAATACTCTTATTAACTTGATGATTCATTCGTTTCAAAACGATTATTTCAACCTACTTTGGTCCATACTTCTCATTGACAATTAAATACTTCACTGAAGCCGATTTAAACTAATTTGTATTTTTGTGTCACAACAAAAAATGGATGGGTTTTGTTTTGAAACAAAAATATAGATTAAAAGTAAAATAGAAAATTTAAATACCTCGCATAGAAAAAAATTAATGAAAGTGTTTTCGCAATTATAGTTGGACGATGTAAGTTAATTCGTTTATTGTCAAAAATAGGCTATTCTAAGTAGGAGTTATTGATTATGTATCTAATTTAATTTCTGAAGAAAAAAACAAATGCAAAATCGTCCAACTAAACAATAAAAAGAATATTAAATTAATCTCGTGACAAGAATAAGAAAGAAATATTTTTTGTAAAAAATTGTCTGATGCAATACTATAAACCACTTAACAGTACGCGACATCATTTTTGGTAAAATAGTTTTATACAATCTACGAGAAAAGTAATTAAATATGATGCAAGGTATCGATTCATTAAAATATTTTCATGTAAAACCATTTACTCGCTGGATAATGAAACAGGTTTCAAATTGTTAGGGAGCAGTTTTAGTCTAAAATCCAAAACTAAAACAGCAGCATAATAATTAAAGCCCCGTCTACCCGACGAACTCTAGCACAATGCCCAGCGTAAGCCCCAGGTACGGGATATAGAAAACTATTTTTGCCGGAATCTCCTCTCATTTTCCCGAAGCTTTCCACGCCAGGCCACGTCTCATACTATACCACTGCACATTGGTAAGTATACCACCATTTGTCGTGTGGCACTCGCAATAGCTTTGCGCGTGAACTCACGCGGCAGTGCGACTACGTCGTTATATAAGGCTTTCCTCTAATTTTCTTCTTATTTTATTCAGTATGACGTTTCACCCGTTATTATGCTAAAGCCACGAGGGCAATCCTTACTCATTGATACGTATGTAGCACTTTTTGCGTACCTTAATGTATACCCTTCGGTTCGTCGACGCCTCGCAGCGTCATTTTACATTTTCTATTTTCAGTAAAAAAAATACTTGCATCGCGTATATATACTTGATGCGTTGTCATCAATCAACACAGGGAACAAAAGCTACTTCAGCATTGTGAAAAAGAGGGAAAAAATAAACGCGTAGAAAAGACACATTTACTATCTCGGACATCGTAGGTACTTTGTACTACTTTCAGATGAGTTACTTGTGATTACCGATGAAGCAAAGGTTATTTTTCATTTTCTACACTCTAATCGCGAAAAGGACTGCATGCAAAGTAATCGAAAAAACTAAAAAGTAAAATTCATGCACAACTTGCATGAATCATTTGTATTATTAATCAAGCTGTAGAAGTAAACGATCACATTACCAGTTTGCAACAATTTAAGGCGAACGACGCACATTAAAAGTAGATGCTAAGCCATTCGTCCAAAGGAATGACTCTAAAACTCGTAAATTTAAGAGTCTAAATTCTATATAACTTGTGTAATTAAACTAGTTTTCCTGCCTAAACATCAACTATTATTCTTCATTACCTATACCTTTGTTCCATTGGTGTAATTACTGCAATATATCAGTGACAAAATTTTTTGTAAGTAATTTTTGTCAAGACATTAATAAAAAGCAAATTCTTGCTTAGCATTTTTGTTTTAGATTTTGATTCATCGATAATGATGAAAAAAGTTGAAGTTAATATTTCGTTAAAAAATGGGTCGACTGAAATTAACAAATTTAGTGCAACGCTATGTTTGCAGCGAACCTGCGATACTCCACATTAATGTTGTGATAATAATCGCTATTATCAATATAAATTTGGTACCATCAGTATGTTTTGTGGTTATAGTGAATACGGAAATATAGTATTGATAATATACCACATGTAAATTTATATCCAATAAATAGCGGTATTATTGGTTGACATATCGATAGGTTTGGTACGATAGCGGAACGTAAAGAAGAAAAAACAATGTGTAGTGCAGTCAATTGTGTGACATATGTGTAGCTTGAGATCGGCCAAAATTAATTCAAGTTGAATATCGACGATAGGTAATGCCCTCGTAAGTATTAAATTTTCGCTGTATATTTTATCATTGCATTTTATTACACCGATGATTGTTACTCGGCTAATAGTAGTGGTGCAACACGCGAAAACTAATGCTCAGAGTCAGCTGAATTTAAGGAGACCGTAAAGCTAAACGCACATAATGGTGCACCTGACGCTGATGCCGAGAATTACGGAAGGTAATGGTATGCGTTCGCCTGCTTCCATAAACGATTTTCGATGTCGCATAATGCACTTCTGAAATGCGCACAATAATATTATCATTATATCCTAGTTTAATCAAGAGTTAGATTTCTTGTTATCGTATACGGTATATGGTTCGAGGGTAGCCATCGAAATGGAAAATAAAATGAATACGCACGGACGTTGAATTAAAGTCAGCGCACAGAGCTATTCAGGTGAATAATTAAAACACGTTGCGACAAATCTGACATAAATCCTGGGATATGCGGGTGGTTTTTCGCGGGGTATCACGTTAGCGCTTGCGCTCTACATGTATGCACCTCGAAATTGGGCAACTTGGGAAAAAATACAATTAATTTAAAATGAACGTAGATGATTCTCGAGGAATAATAGAAAAAAAGCTTTTGGCACTTTATATCAATGATTGCAATCACAGAGAACAATTTTACGAACTGAGCTTTTATTAAAAATCAGCGAATAATTTTTTTTATCAATTTGAAGTTAGTGAAAAAATGTCTGCAATATGAGAAGAAGAGACAGCTTATTTCAGTCCCTCGAGAGTATATTACAGTTGTTCATCCGTGCATCAAACTTCAGTTCCTTACATACGGTATAAAAGTATTATACAATAAATTTGATAAGAAAGAAATAACGATCTGCTTGTAGTCGATACTTTTAATTAATAAACTTTTAAATACGGCCAGTTATTGAGAGATTTTTTGATTCCGTTTCATTGATAGATATTTAATAAAGAAAGTTACATTATAAAAGTTTTGTGTTGATATCGCAATTAAAAATAAAGTTAAGCTCCATTGTCAGTAATATTGTTGAATGAATAAACTAATTGATGTATAATTATACTTACAACGTTAATAAAAAGTCATTAAATAATCGTTAAATGAATGGTAAATTTTTAATCATAAGTAATACTTAATACAAAATCATTATCAGTAATAGTCAATTATTACTCTATCGCGATACAAGCTTTGAATTTTACTCAAACGAATTATTGATTTTGAAATATCCATCAATGGTCATAAAAATTGAAAAAATCAACATTATCCAATAGCAACATAAATACTAGATTTTTTGTACTATTATAATCGATCGAAAATAACCGTCGATAATAAATAACTGAATAGTTCCAACATTTAATTTTTTAGTAAATAATTGCATTTCTAATATGGCATTCGATTTTTGAGTCGACAATGACGCTATTTCTCACTTCTTTATTTTAGATTTCCAACCTGAAAACTTCCATCACCAGTAAAAACATCAAAGTAAAACTGAATTTATCTAACGTTGACGCAAGCATTTTTATCTTTTTTGTTTTTTGAGTTTTCGTAAAACAGAACTCACTGCCAGCAACCGTTTCTATTGCTTTAGGCCACTCATCCATTTGACCGATTCTGAACACGATATTGCCATTGAGGCTGTTGTTTCGATCGACAATGTAGGTTGAGTAAAAGCTGCTTTGTGTTACATTCGAATTTGAATAAATATAAAGTAATAACAAGAACTTTATTATAAAATCACCGAAGATTTATAATAAAAATTAATAGATTGAATTCAATTTCAATTTTGAAAATCCTGGTATTTTCTTTGAATTTTCAACTACACAAAGAATGGATGTCTCGAAGTTATCGATAAAACAAGGGATTCTATTTTAGTGCCCTAAATCTTGTTGTAATACCGTTGCAGCATTTTTAACGGCATCCTCTTTACGAAGCTTCAACTACTTATACAGAAAAAAGAGAACAATGAGAAAAATTGGAGAAAAAGTCGCATTTGAATTTTAATTCTTCGCCCGAGCTATTTTATTTTTAGTTAATATACGAGACGATGATGAAGCTGCGAATGGCAATGGCTACCTTCTTGCATTAATGCTCATTAACGACCTCCTAAGCTCCATACGAACTACTTCCGTTATACGTATACTGCCTTCTTTTTACTCTCTTAGCCTCTTTATCTCGCGCCAGAAAGTCAAAGTTCTCTGCCCTCCAAAGGAGTAGGAAAAAGACGGATTGCTGCTTCTATTGTTATAGTTTTCTTCGAGTTTCTCTTAGCTACTCTCATGCTTATCAGCGATTCCTTCTTTTATACCTACTTCCTCGGGCGCTAGACTCCACTTCATTCTTTCACCTCTCTTTTTTTGTTATTTATATCTTTTATTACATTTTTTCGTTGTAGTCGTTTTTTTAAAGGCTAACTCTATAACATCAGGTGTAGCTTTGACTCACACTGTCTTACGTCTTCCGGCGATTATTTTTTTCCCTTTATTTCTTATTTTTGCCGAAGAGGATTTATATATTGTAGAGAAGACTATATTTTCGCGGGTGCATTTCAGCTTCGCTTGTTTTCTCTCATTGAACTTTCCTTCTCTTTATCATTCCCGCAGAGTTTCCACTCTCTCCCTCTTTGTCTATTTGGCTTCTCTTTCTCTCTGTCTCACTTTTTCTGCGAGTGCAACTATCTCTCGAGGCGCTCATTCTTTTTTCCAGCGTTCGCTTCGGCCAGCTGTATCGAAATCAGAAAAGTCCTCATTTTTTTCTTTGCACGCAGAGTTATTATTTTATTTTGATGCAGCTTAAAAGCAAAAAAGGTCAGCGGCAAACCGGATCAGAAATGAACGCATCAAATGGACTGACTGAGTTCTCATTACTGATACCGCATTTACTTGGAGCTGAACAGTAACAAATAGAAGAGGCTTTGTGTTTTCATCGTACGTATGCCACTTGTTTTCAAATGATCATTACTAAAAAGTATCATGCTTGCTTTTGCGAAAGTTTACTTCTACACCAGACTAACTGAATATGTAAACATTAAAATACCGTTGTTTGGAAAACATTTCTTTTCATTCGTTTTCACTATGAATAGCATTTTTAAATGAATATACGCATATGAAACTATTTTATTTTTAAGTCTGGTAGACTGCAAAGAATTTTCATAATAGATGGGCGTGCAAACGTGCTTATATTATAAGGGGTGCATTAAATATGATACTCAAAGTTTGAAATTTGAAAATTGCACTCAGCAATCTCAGCTCGAGCATCCTTTGAATAATAATTCATCAACAATGATGTCGTCGAAATGAAAGGTACGAACATTTTATGACTAATATAATGCTAAATAACTTTGATACGTTCTCTTTTCACGATGTAAACTCTCATCGTTTGCGCAGACTGAAATTGTTTACTCGTAAAAAGCCCGAGCGCTGCCGGAGAATCGCAACACGCGCGTGAAAAATCCGTCAGGCCGAATAAAACGGATTTTCAAGACATCGCTTGATGCATACTCACGGCAAAAGTGCATCGCTATAAGGAAAGTCACTCGCTTCTTTCAGATATATACGTATACGGTTAAAAGGACGTCGAGGAATTTTACGTTTTTTTTCCCTCGTTTTGACTCCTATCTTACGAACCTCATTCGAGTATTTACCACCTTTACTCTCATACTCGGCTGCTGCCACTTGTGAATTTTTCCCCTCCTGCAGTCTGCACCAAAGCGCAGCCCTGCTCGCTTCTTCTGTTATATATGCATGTGGCGGCAAAAGTTTCCATCTTTTTAAACCTTCAAAGTTCGCTTTTTTTCTATACTTTTCGAGCTCTAGCATCTATCTTGCAAGCGTCTCATTTTTCCATCTCTGACTTTTGCGTCCTTAATTTCTATCATTATTCCAGTTTAATGCCTTTTTCAGCTTTTCATTATCTTACTTTTGGGCGCCGAAAAATTCTCATCTCCAGGACCTACAGTAGTATTTCATCTCTCTCAAAGTGATTAAGAAAAAAATTGAGTTATGAGCTTGAATTGTTATTGACAAGACTAATGGTAGAGGATTTGAATTACCGTTCTACCAAACGACTTCTCTGAAAGATGTTAAAACTCAAAATTATCGCTTAATTGAGTGCATTGGAATTTATGTCGACAGCATCTGACGTTCGAGGCACAATGATGCCATACATATAAAAGCATGAACGTCCCTCCTGTAAAAGATAACATATCTAGAAAATGTCGCATCTTTCAAACTCGAGAATTATTATTTTCCGGCGCCCGCTGCAACTTCGCGCGAAGAAAGAAGAAGCGGAAGCTGCTGCGCGCATTTTCGCTTCGTTTTTCTCCTTTCCTTCATAAAAACACGTGAAATTGTCTCCGCTATGCAGGCGTGTAAGCTCAAATATTTCGCCCTCTCTCTCTCTCTGCTTTTTTTTTTATAAACAAACTTTTCTGACAATGACGCTGGTGCTCCCTGCTGCACTTGCGGGGCGTGAAGAATAAAAATGAATACAGTACGTTGCGGGACATTGACATATTATGTACCCACGCACACACATGCTCACTTTTACTGTAAATGTGCGTTTCGTATTCGCAGCAAAAGAGGCACGCGTATGTGGTCGGAATTTTCAATCATCCGTCAAGTAAAAGTACAACATATGATTAAAGCACGGCCGGGACCAGTGGCACCTATATTTTGATTTTCCGTTAACGAATAAGACGGATGGTGACTAATCTAATATTATCTTTCACTGTCCCAAATATCGATAATTGCCTACCCCTCGAGCACACTTGACGACAAGTTCATCGCTTAACGACTTACGTATGTTTGTATATTTTCGATCTGCCTGACACTCGGGATAGGTTCGAATTATTTTTGAAAATATTATTCTCGCGTGTCTCGTTTCAAGAGCTATTTTGAAGGGGGCTCGTACTCAGTCGTGCGCGCGAGCTCGCGACAAAATCTGCGCTATAATAAACTCGACCCGCAGTCGCGGAGCTTCGGAGCGTTTATCAGCAGATGGCCCAGAAAAAGAATAATATACGTGTATAATTTACGAAACTGAAGAAAAGCGCCCCGCTCCCTTTTCTTCTGCTGCTTACAGCTCTAGAATTTCCGTTTTATTATACACACTTTTGGCCGAGTCAACCCAGCTTGTACATTTTCTACTTTGCGCTTTTTTTTGTCTGCAGACATAGACGCACAAGCACACACACACAGGAGTCTAAGAGACGGTAAAGTTTTCAAAAAAAAAGAACCTCTTTTCGAAGCAAAAACACACAATGTACCTAGTGTTTCGCAAAGAAAGAGCTGACGAAATTCCTTTTTCATAACTAAAAGATGCGCCGCGGCGCGCATTGTGTATACGAGCGCACAGGAATAAAATTACACGCCATAGCTGAGGTCTTTATGTTTCGTCGAGGCTCTAGGAAAATAGCTAAAAATAAGAAGAAGAAGAAGAAAAAAGTAAGGAGAGGAAAGGTGTGATTCCTTGGCACCTACTTGACTACACGAGGCTAATTCATAAAGCTCGTGCGCCCCCTCCCGAAAAAAGAGCAGCATACACACAGCTCGAGCGTAGAGGCTCGTTCATCGTCGTAAAGACGTCGCTTACACTCGGTGTACATACGCTCCATTACTGAAAGGCCGTCTTTCTCTCTCCTTCTCTCTCTTGGCATAAGTACGCATGGACGACGTATATACGCGTATATATATTTACTCATTATATATAATAATACGCACGCGAGTGTGTGGGTAAGTACATAATTCAGCTCTCGGCGGCGCTGCGTACTTCAATAACGCTCGGTACGCGTTCGAGTTCAATTGCTGTACGTACACATGTGCGCAGGCAGGCAGGTATAGGTATGTCGGTACACGATAGGTAGGTGTACGAGGTAAGTGCAGCGCCAGCTAAATGAATCAACACTTGGAGTATTACGTGCGACCGGAGTCGAAAAGGACGCTTATGGGTGCCGTGTAGAGTTTCCAGCAAGGCGGTGTGCGCGTAATAACCCGAAATATATTGAATTTCCAAGGATGCATCTAAACTGCGTACGCGCGCATAGACGTAACTCGGTGTTCTGGAGAGCTCTACCATCGACAACTACAACGACGACGCTGTTGCTGCATCTTGTATATCTGTATATGGTGCATTCATATAACTACAGCAGCAGCAGTTCATGCCGCGAGCGAGATATATATCACAATGAAGGGGCTCCGACAAAGCAAGACGCCGTATTACACACACTCTTTTCTATATATACCGACGTATACGGAAAAGATAGATGGAGCGAATCTTTGGAATCGCTCGAGCGAGCGAACGAGCGAATTCTCGAACTTGAGCTCGGCGTCGCGCAATCTTTTCAACGATATAGCTGCTGCTGCACTATACCACCCACAATATGTACCGTTAAAGAAGCTGCTGCTGCTGCAGCGTGCACGAGTTCGAGCGCAAAATTCGTTGTTGTCGACGTGCGCTGGGCTGCCGAGGGTTAGAGAAAAATCGTGCATACGAGATCGCGAACGGAGAAAAGTCCCGCTAGAAAATGAGAAGCGGAGATATATCGCTCGCGCGGTGTATACCATCGGCCCTTTTTTTCTATTTTTTTTTCTACGAGGCAGGAAAGTATACATTATGTACACGCTTTTGGCGCGCCGGTACTATATACAGTACACACACACGTTGTGTACGTGGGGATAGGTGAGCGAGTGCGCCAGCCATCCAGCCTAGTAATTACCAGCTCAAATAGGACGCGATACGCGCAACAGCAGCAGCAGCAACAGCAGGACGATCCTGACTGACGGCGATGGAAGCGCAGACTATTATAAAGTAGCGTATAGCCGGTCTATACAGGTATATATAGCCGCTGCGCTGCACAACGTATAGACAGGAAGCGAGTGCGGTGTATACGTCTATATAGGATGTACCTACCTATAGCAACAACTACATGGATACGACCGCGGTATACACACGCAAATAAGTCACGCTTCTGCTCCTCCTTCTGCTGCTACTGGTGGTATAGTATAGGTAGTAGTATAGCTGCGTGCACTCGGACAGCTCGAGCGAGCGAGCGCGAGCAACAGCAGCAGCAGCAACACCAAGCAATCACTATTCGAGCTGCGGTGTGCAGAACGGAGAATTCCACGCGGCTATACGGCCAAGTATTTTGTCAATGAGAAAGCGACTCTTGGGGACTGCGCTCGGTGCTCCGAGCTATGCAGAAAGAGAGAGAGAAAAGCAGATAAGATGCGCTTTTACTGCTGCTTCTACACTACAGGAATTCGGTGATGGGACAAATTCCTACTTGACAGAACGGAAAGTGTTCGGTTACGCTCTCGAGCAGCTTTCCTGCGATATGCTTATATAGATATATGAACAGCTGAGAGAGAGAGAGAGAGAGAGCGAGAGGAGACCTGTACGGCTTTGGTTTTGTTGTGTTATAAACGGAACGTATACATAACGTGCGAATAATTGGTGCACTTTGCAGGAACGAGCGCGCGCAATCGTGGGCACTGTACTGATAAACCTGATCTCCGTAGACCGGAGCAGCAGCTCTCACTCACTCGACACAAGAGCGAGCGATACCAGAGTGCACCGGCCTCGACGTTTATACAGCGCATCTATGTCTGTGTGTATGTGTGCCCATGATATCGTTTAATGAATCGTCATAATTCACGCAGGTTCCGCGCACTGAACTCTAAAGCCGTGAGAAACCCCGAGAGTGGAAAGGGTCTACTACATTCGAGTGGCCAGCGAGCGTCGTGTATTGGAACGCATCTGTTTTCCCTCTCTGTATAATGACACATTGCGGGCATTATAATATATATTCGCCGGACTCTATTGGAAACGAACGTGATCGAACCGAGGCGATTCCCGAATTCGACCCAACTACTCCCGTGCTGCATTTGATGCATATAACGTATCATCGTATATTTAAACGCCACCGCAAGCAAAGCTGCAGCACTGGGCCGCGCAGCCTTAATATATGGCGCTTAAAATAGAGATCGATTGCTGTCGCGCATGGACCCCGTTCATGCGTACATAACGCTATCGATATAAGGCTCGAATGTGTATCTAAGGCATTAATTTAACGCAGCATCAGATAGTGATTTACTCGAAATTTGATACACAGGACGTAATACGGATTGCTGCCGCTGATGGTTCCAGAGGACGACTTGGTGAACTTGGTAATTGGAACGCACATGCGGCTGCGCGCATTTTCGATGGGAACGAGCTCGGAGATTTTCGTTTATTTTATTCGTAGCATTATATGGCGGTAGCTTGTTTCAATTATGATCATTACGGACGGTCGAGGACTTTGGCTGCGACGATCCTTTTTTGCGCCTGCGCGTTTATATTATAATTTAATGCTAATTAAATGCACATTTAATAGCTCGAACCCGTTTAGCCATCGCCGTATTGGATATAAAGTGGATGATATACCCAATGGCCGAAGAGAGCTGAGAGAGGCGCGAGTATTATATGCTCAAACGCGCACGGCAATACATTCGGAGTGAAAGTGTGTCGCTATACGCGCACTACACTGCGTACGTATGTACACGCCAAATCAACCGATTTACGCACTCGAGGTATTGAAATTCATTCGCGTATACGCTACTACATGGACGTTTGACTTTCATCCCAGCTCCCAATTGTCCAATTTAAATTCCTCTAACGACCAACGAAGAATTTAGTTTTTCGTTCCATTCTTCTTTTTTTTCTCTCGTACATGATTGTCACTTATATACATATTTATACGTGCAGATGTGCACGCTCGGCACTATAGTTGGCGCGCACACGCGTTGGAGCACAGCTGTCAGATTCCTCGCGCTACTCTAGTATAATCTAACTGCTATGCGGGTTGTTGGTCAAAACGAAACATTTTGTCGCGCGCGCGACCCGCTATACCACAGCCACGAGAGTAGGTGCGAAGCGGACTGCGAGCGCGGACAAACTATACGTCTATTTACATCGCGTATACATGATGTACAGCAGTACGTATATTACGCGCAACTTTATGGGCTATATTGGCCCGACTATAATATGTAGGTAGGACGCGAGCTGCGCACGTCCGCGCGGATGGCTTTTTATTATGCATGCGTAATTTACGCATATTATATACCATATACACAGACGCTCATCTCGAGCGAACGAGCTGCACAACTTCATCTCTCATATAGCGCTAAAAGTGTATGTATACATCGCGTGCAACGGTAGCTCGGCCGTATTAATAAATATACACGTGTAGCAAGTACCGAAGGCTAGCTTTGAGCCCCGATGTACCTGCGAGTATAAATTGCACGTGGGAGTCGGTAACGAGTTTGCGATGCATATTAAAGTCGTTAAAAGCTTCTTCGAGGAACGACGCGCGCCGTATTATACGCGCGCAAAGAGGGGATAGCATCTCCTCCCGAGCTTTGCGTTACAACCATGATTTCAATTACTTGACATTCGCGATGTATCGACTTTATCGCGTTTACGTATGTGCGTGGCACGAGAAAGAGAATTCTTTAACCGAGCTTGGGCTTGTTTATTGTTCTTTCGGCGCAGCAACAGAGTGAAAAACAGAGAGAGAGAGAGAGAAAGAGCTGGAAAGAGAGAGAGAAACGGTGAAAATTTACAACTTTGAGAGAATTGTAGTTGTGCAGGTGGTGGCGATATGTTGTGGTGCTTGCCCCCGCACACTCGTACAGACGGTGGGGCGCCGTCGAGTTGCGGCACCGAGACTTGAACCCGTGCATACTACTATACACATAGACAATGGTACACTGCACACAAACGGATTGCACACGATGCACCTGTGGCCACTTTTTCTCTCTCTCTCTTCCTCTCTCCTGTTTCGAGCGTTCTCTCGAGTTTAAATATACGCTCCTAGTTTCGAGCCGAGGCCCCCGATATTAGTAATTCGTTATACTCTCTTCTTTCCGACCTACCACTATACTTCACCCTGTATACGATGTATAAGTTATATATCGCGCGAAATCCTAATTCATTCCCTCTCGCTTATACCATGGGCATAACAACAAGTCGAATAAATCATCCGATTAAAAGCGTTGATTGCTATTATAACGCGTATTATAGCGGTCGGATCTGTGCGCATTTATATAGGCACACTCACGTACATATAGGCGCCGGCATACTATATAGCGCGAGAATAAAAAGATTCACTGCACACGCACTGGGAATCGATGAGGAAAAAGCATAAATATCGAACAGAATAGAGCCGCGACGATAAAAATGTCTAATTTTTTTCCATTAGACTGCGCGAGAGAGAATTACGGGCCGTCGATACTAAAGGTCAAAGTCTCAGCTGATAATGAATTTATATATGACACATATAAAACGTCGAGACTAATGTGCTTCGATATAATATGACGTAAAGTGTCTATATAAGCTTTGACGCGTTATCAAACAAACAGTCATTCATGTGTACAGCAATGCTCTCTCTCTTCGTAATATTAAAGTACACTGCCTGCACTGCGTGCGAGCAAAGACGATTAGCTCGTTTCATTCGGCTCGTGTACGGTTTTGAATCATATCGATTCATCGGAATTTCGTCTTTCGTTGAAATTGAACACTCTTCATATACTCTCGCTACTCCCAAGTCGACTTGCAACTGATTCCTTTCATTTTCAAACTCAGCACTTATATTTCGCGTACGGAATGTTTGTTTATTATTAACCAACGTACGATTCGAGGAAATTGAGGAATCATTAGCGAATTAGTACGTTCCCGTCTCGAACACTAGCGTTATAAGCAATTAGCAAAAATGCTGATTAACTAATTAAATCACGTGCCTTTGTAGGTTAACTAGCTTGATAAAAAATGTTTAGTTTTTTTAATTTGGTATCGAACGCTTTCGATCCGCAGCTGTAACGTAATTTTACGTTCTTATTGATTGATTAGATACGTCACGTCGACAGTCGAGTAGATAAATTTCGAGCGGCATTTGACATTTTATTTTGATTTATTATTGATTAGAGATCAAATCGATAAAATACAGAAATTCTAGAATCAACGAAAGTTGGGCTTTAGTGTCGCTGTCACGAAAGAAAGTAAAATTTGAATTCACTAACGAATTTTCACTTTACAGGTCCAAACGACTTTGAATATGCGAGTATACAGGTTGGAGAGAAAAAAATCACTTCGATACACGCCATGTTCACGCAGGCACATACGTTTTGACAAAGTAAAATGTACTTTTAACCCCTTCTACCTCTCCTTAAAAAAAATGAAGAAATAAATAATAGCAGTCCCGTCGAGGGTAAAATTGAATTGCTTATCGGTATGGGTAAACGAATCTCGACGCGTCGGCTTTTCCATAGTTTTCATTCTGGCAGCAGCAACAGCAGAGGCAACAGCAGCAGTAGTAGTAGTAGTTGTAGTAGTAGTAGTAGTAGTAGTAGTAGTAGTAGTAGTAGTAGTAGTAGTAGTAGTAGTAGTAGTAGTAGTAGTAGTAGTAGTAGTAGTAGCAGTAGTAGTAGTCGTTAAAGCGTTCGATCGAAACTGTCCCGCCTAAGTTAAATAACGCGTTAACTTCATTAATATCCTTCCTCGCGCGTACAGCGTGCAATATATAACGCGACGGAGCTGGCTAACTGCGCACGAAAATAGTGCTTTTATCCTGGTAGCTTATATTAAATTTCCCGAATTATGCACGGATTGACGAGCAGCCCCCGTGTCAGCGGCATGACAGATTGATAATAATCCGCGCGCTCACGAGTGGGCTCGCGTGTCCGAAATTTTCACCGTTATAGGTGTAGTATTACTGGAAGGTCCGTCGTTTGACAGCGCCCTGTATTTTCGTTGGAATGTTTACTAATATAACATCATAACATAGGACGGCGTCATTTTCGTCTGTATATAGAAAACGAATGAAAAATACTCTGATGCGACGACGAGAGGATAGTAAATAAGGCACACGCGTGCATTCGATTTTCGTATGTCATACAAAATGTATCTACCTATATGCGCATATATATATCACCCGTACGTGGGTAACCTTTACCCACTTGCGCGACTCGCGACGCATACCAGATAATAGCCACCGCTGCTGCTGCTGCTGCGTCTGTGACGTATAATAATAAATACGCACAGTAGCGGAGTAGCGCATAATAGCATGTGTGCACTGCACACGTTACAAGTGTGCGGTTATGACTTAAAAGTTGTTCGCGCACTTTGAAAAATGAACGCGCACATAAAATAACATTTCCTCTTTGTCGTCGTGCTTACTCTATAACGTTTTTTTTTCTGCTGCTGTTGTTGCTCTAGCGCGCGCGATTCGCGCGGCTCATTTATGAGCGAACGCTGCACATATAGCTCGGGGGACATACACACACACACACATCATACGTACGTACGTACGTACACAAACGCACGACGCACGCGATACTGTTGCTCGTCAAAGTGGTACGCGCGAACGCGCATATATACAGCTCGTATGCTGCGTGTATTATATAGCAAAAATACATAAGTATGTGTGCGTTCGAAACTCTTACCTGCAGCCATGACGTTAGATGCTTGCAATTCGCAGTAGAAGTAGTAGAAGCGAAGGTCCTTGAAAGTAACGCGTCACTAGAGCGCCTATACGTATGTATCTGTGTTGCAGCAGCAAGTCGAGAGCGAGAGAGACTCTTTGCAATTCCTCGATATACTTATTATTCGCTGCAGAAGTAGACGAGCCGATGCAAAACGCGCGTTATTATGTATAATGCCTCGCTTTTTTCTCTCGAATTGGCAGCCAGTAATAAAAGACACACTGTGTACTGCGATATTATGCGAAGCACGCACTCGTGATTATTACAAAATTTAATACTTTGTATGTATCTCTTCTTCGTTATTTATTATTTAGCACAAAATGTGACACACTGCATCAATGATACTTCACACAGAGAGCTGCAAAAGAACCGGCTCGACAGTTACACTCACTTTTTTGCACCGTATACACACTTGCCGGTAGAGTGCTGATACACTGGAAAAATTTGACAAAAAAAAAAGAAGAAATGAAAAAGATTGTTATATACGAGCTGCCGAAAACAAAGGAAATAGGAGTCGAGCAATGGGTCGTGCACACACTGTTACGAGCCACTGTACGAGAGACAACTGTATATATAGGCTTTTCCCCGTCACAGAAGCAGCTGCAGTAGCGTCACAAAGGCACACACGCTCTTCTCTCGTATATACGCGGAGACGTGAAAAGCAGACTGCGCCGACGACGACGACGACGACGACGACGAGTTGAAATATAGCCGGCGGGAAGCAGCGGTGCCGATGTTTCGTCCGAGCTCGGAAAAAGTAGCGTCGTACTAGTCGCGAGCGCACTAGAGACCGAATTTTCACGCACAAGCACACGGTTGTTTGCACGTACGCGCGTTGAGATACGCCGAAATCGGAGCACTGCGCGCGCGTCACAACGATCCAAACGGCACACAGACGGAACGTCTACTGACGATAGGGTCGCGCGCTTGGCAGCGGTTTTCTTCTTCTCTTCTCTCGTATAACAACCCCTCATCGATTCACGCGCTTATGAGCGCTGGCAGAGAGAGAGAGAGAGAGCGGTGGCGGCGGCCGAGCACCATATAGGACTACTACTACTATACTACTTATACCGCTATATACACAACACAGAGTAGCGCAGAGTGCGTGCGTGCCGTACGATCACTGCTTCGACTGGCCTGACTGTTGTGCCTCGTACTATGTGCCGGTCTTCCCCCTGCAGCAGCACAACACGCGCCTAACGCTGCTGCCGCCACTGCTGCTGCTGCTGCTAAGCCAAACTCCCCACTTTTCTTCTTTTTTTTTGTTAACGCATGGAAGGCAGCAAACGACCCGAGCTTCTATTATACTTCTACGGACTACGACTTGTGTGTGTGTATGCGCGCGTATTTCTATTGCTTATTCGTGTGTATGTGTGTACGCGGTGGCTCGTCGCCGTCGTCCTTTCGGAGACGGTATAATAATTCGCGCGTACGTACAGCAGAAGGTCAATATTGCAACTGCTTCTGCTCGTGCACAGTAGTGTCAGTTGTGTACGTTCGATTCGTCGCTTCTCTCTCTTCTCTTTCAAATTCTCGCGCACCTTATTTTCAGCCGTGTCACTTTGCGTTTTTCGCGCGCTAAGGCACACAACACCCTATCGAAGTAGGTATATGAGTTACTCCAGAACCAAGAGACTCTTTTTCAAAGCAAAAAAGAAGGAGAGGAAAATTTTTCAGACATCGGAATCGCGACGAGCGAGTCTCGTACATTCACATATAGATATAAGGTATTATACACTTATATATAAGCGTCACGACTGAGATCACGATCAGCACTGGCCTCGTTCTTTCTTTCTTTCTTTCTTTCTTTCGATATAATGTATTGGCCGCTTTGTATGTATGTATGCTACGAATGTATGTGTCTGTGTGTGTGTGTGCGAACTGCAGCGCACAGCAAGAGAGTCGAGTAATATCTTATCTTCTCGAAGGGGCCCGAAATGGAAAGCTGCGGAAAGCAGCAGCAGATCTTGTACATATACTTTGCGCGCTGTATTACTGTGTTGTGTGTATATCTGTATAGTTTTCAAATTGGAGAACGTTCGCTGCTGCGCTCGGCTCCGCTCAACGCGCGAGATCGTGTGCAGCTCTCCTCGGAAATTGATAATTATATATGCATGCGGTATGTGTATGCGCGAGTGAGCGGCACGGAAAAACTGAGAAACTCCTCTACTAAAGCAACAGCAGCAGCGATGCAGGCAGTAGGTACACCAAAGTAGCAACAGTCGCACGATGAACTTTTGGCGTTAAAAAAAAGGAGCCGCTGCTCGGATTTAATGAAAAGTTTCTTCTCTCGCAAGTTGAAGTGTGCAGCGGCACGCGTGTGCACAACGCGTACATATATAAATTCGTCTACCTCGTACACACTCTTTATTCACGATCGCGTGCTTATGAATAGCGGCAGCGCTACATATAGCACACATAGGGTTTTACTACTATATATATACACACAAGCGCGGCACGAACTCGCTATCATGTACACCTGTGCGCGCACAGGCCGACTCCTCGCCTCTTCTTCTGCTGCTCCTCTCTTTTTCTTATCAAAAGCGGCGACGCGGCGCGTTATCGTATTTTGCGCACAGACAAACAGTTACGTACCCACACACACACACATGTGCATTACGTGCGCTACGCGGAGCTCTCTCGTGCGCGTTCCACTTTTATTTATCTAAAAAAACAGCCTTTCGACGTATGTGTGCAAGTCAGAGACAGCAGCAGCAGCAGCAGCAGCAGCAGAAGGAACAGAGTCAGTCGGTTAGTCGAATATATGTATGGGAGCTCGCGCGCGCGTGCAACGAGAAAACGGTATGACTGCACTGCAAAACCTTTCTCTCTCACGGCTCGTTTGTAAGCGCCAGCACGGCAGCAGCAGTGGCCCTTCTTATCTTCAAAGCGCGCGATTCCCACCGCTCCTCTCCTTTCTCTACTCTGTGCTCTATACCTCGCGCGCGCGCGCTTAAGAATTTACGGCTATCGCCGTTATATATATATAAGTATATTATAGCCCGTTTTCTCTCTCTCTTTCCGTATATTTGCGGTCAGCTCGTGAACGTGTCCGTGTCTCTGTGCATGTGTGTTTATGTGCGCTCGTGTGAGTAGTGCTGCACATAGGGAAAGAAAGAGAGAAAATATCGTTCAGATGCGCGACAAATCTTTCTTCCTCTATGCCCCGGCGAAGCACGCGGGCACAACTTTTTACTTTATTTTTTATTTCGGTCTCGCACAGGTGTATTAAATCATCGAGAGAAATATATCACACACATACGTACATGTATATGGACGATCGATCGTTTTTTTCTTTGATTGATTGGACGTTTTGGTTCTGTCAATCGCTGCTTACATAAACGAGTACATACAGTGGTCGCTACATGATGGTAAACACACCTGTGAATCGTACCGTCCAAACAGAAAATAAGAAATGAAAAAAAAAGATAAAAAACAAATAAAAAAATCGGCAACGACTGGTCGTGAACCGGTCGTCGATCCGAAGCACCGCGCGTCGATGCACCAAGATCCGCACAGTAGTTCTCTGTTGCAAAGTCGATGACAATGTTATCTTATATATAAAAAAAAGTAAGGTGCGAACGATGCGCGCGCTCCGACGTCTAGCGGTCGACTGAATTGCAGCGCGCAGCTGCACGCGCGCGTACGTATAGCGGCTTTTCTCGCCGCTGCTGCTGCTGTAGGCATATATACTGCACTGCTGTACGTGCATGTGCACGAGCGCAAACTCGGTGTGCGTATATATATTACACACGTATATAGCCCGGCTTTGGCGCTCTCTCGCTCGCTCGTCTGTATCTTGGCTGCGCCTCCTTCATTATTATATGTATATGCATGCAGGCCTGCGTATTCGTATTGTGTGTATACAAACGAGGGTAAGGCACGCGACGACGCGACACCTGTGCGCCGCGCCGCCGACACACGGGGGTCGCTTTTTACCTTGCACATTCGCTGCTCGCGGGGCTTTTTATTAGCTTTCTTTTTGCCGTTGTTATTGTTATCCTTTTCTCGTCGATACGCTCGTCTCTCGTTGCAGCTCTATACAGCATAAAAGCAAATAGCGTATCGGCAGTTTTTCGAACTCCCATTTATGTACAAACAAATGCGCAGGCGAAATATTATAGCCTCGTGGATCGCACGAGTTCGCTTCGTTTGGCAATCGCGCGTTGCCGTCGATACGAGCTTCCGATAAGGTTTAGGTGCGATCGAGACGTTTCGTTGTTGTTATTATTACGTGTGTATACGACGATACGTTGAGCGAGCATATCTTGCCTATATCGTCGAAAACGAGACTATATACTCCCCCGATTATTACATACAGCGAGCCGTATAATGTGACGATCGCCTCGACGAAACAATGATGCGCGATTTCGACGTGCTGCGTCTGTGTATCGTTAAGTGGTATGTTGATGCTCACACCGACGCACACACACACACACTTATTGAGACGCTATCTCGAAGCTGTATATCAGCTATATGCCCACGACGCTGACTCGCGTTATAACTTTCTTATACACATATTGTATAAATTCAAGTGCGAGTGCGAGTTACTCCAGAAGTGACGTTAAGTCTTATAATAACGCCTCTTATCGGCTAGATAAATATTACGATTATGAGAAAATCTATTGCCAAGCGCGATTTTTAACGCGTGCTCGAACCGGCGTTCTTTTGAATTCCTAATGACGAGAGAGCGACACGTAATTGCGCACCGTTGCGTTGCACAATGATAATGGTGAACCGCGGACGTTTTATTAACCGATCGGGTCAATTTTATTTATACGCGTGCACAATTGTCGTAAGCCGTTAATACCATCCGTCATTGATACTCTTTCTCTCTCTTTCTCTTCTTTTTTCGATGATCCAGAATACCGAGAAGATCTTGTATAAATATTTCGAATCCAGATGCGATAAGGACGGACGATGACGAAAATGCAAGAGAGGAACTTTACCATTATTTTTGTACGTACGGTTATCGCGGGCGGTAAAAACTTCATTGCTTATGGATGACTAAAACGATGATGCTTCGTTGTGCCATGTTGCCGCACCGAAAGATATGACTCTTGCGTCTTTGTCTTACGGTACAATACTTTGGCAGAATCATGGTCTATGACCATATACACCTTTTCGTGACATTTCCTCTCGACACGTCCGTACAATAATATTTTACCCGATACGGCTCGTATTTTTCTTTCCTATATACGAGATCGCTTCTTAATTTTTATCAAACGCGTGCTTTTTTCGAGATGGCAATAAAAAAATCTTTATCGACTCCTCGTGCTGCAATGGAAATCACGTACCATAAAATAAATACGTTTCCGAGAAACCGTAATATTATTAGACGATTTCGTTTCATAATGAATAATCGTGTGGAAATTCGATGAAAATTTTCGTCAATCGATATGACTCGGTCGCTTCAGAAATGCGCATCGAATTCAATCGGGAATCGCATCATGGGGGTTTTTTTTAATAGAAAAAATTCCGTTTGACGAGATTTACCGTGTAGTGTATTTGATGACTCAAGGGAAAGTACGCAGTGGCAGGTGTGTTCACTACAATTATATCGCAGCGAGAGTAAAGAGTATTCAAGGATCATCGCTCATTGTGTTTTATTTGTTTCTTTCAGCTTTCGTGGAAAATGATTATCTTCGCGGTGGTCGAGCGATTTTCTGCTGCGTTAATTTTTCAACGTTGCAAAAATAGTGCTGGAAAAAATAGAAAAAATAAATAAAATAAATTTGATGAATACTGCATAGAAGAGGAAAAATAATCCTCGTCGTAATTCCAGAGATCATACTCGAACAATATTAACACGGCATGTTTTCATGTATTTTATCTATTTTTGAAGTTCAGCACACGAGGATTCATCACGTTCAAGTTGAGCTGAATTGACAAATCCAAAACGTTAATTCCAACTAGCACCCCGCACGTGAGCTCGCAAATACTGACGATTTTTTAACAAATATTGAGCTCTCTCTGGAGGTCCAGTTCTAAATTAAATACTGGTCAGAGAAAAAAAAATGAACCAAACGTGTGTCTCGCGCGTGCGAGGGCTTAAAAAAAAGGTCAGTAAAGAGAAAACAAAAAAACAGTGCAGCAGATCGTAAATACGCGTGGGGGGTGTATTGTACGCACAAATATACACGCGTGCGCATATCTTTTGTGTGTATAATATATAAATACGGCGCAGAGCTGTTACTGCGCACATATAACGGAGGGGAAAATATGTTTTTTTTGCGCATATAGGAACGTTTTGTTGTGACCGCCACCGAGTCGTCCTTTGGTCTAGGGAGTTTGCCCTTCGCGTATAAGTATACAGGCAGAGAAATGCTCCGATGCCTTTGGCCTTTTGCGTCACTCCATACATATAGCAGCGACGGACAGGAGTTTTTTTCTCTCTTTTTTTTATTTTTCTTCTCTCTCAGTTGTGCTTGACTTATGCAGCGTATATATATGTGTATGTGTGTGTGTGTTTGTACCCTTTGTAGCATATCGTAGCGCAACTATTGAAAAAGTACTGCTACGGGCAAGAGAAGCCGCCTATTTGGAACTTTTACATCGCAATAACGGTGAATTTTTCATCCGATGTTGCAATGGCTTATGTGTGTGCTGCATTGAGCTTAGAGATCGGATCAGGTTAATTGCCGATCGCTCGACGTCTGCAATATTGCACTGCAGAAAAGCGGTACCGTGAGATAATAATTACTCGAGTTCGCTTTGAAAAAAAAAATTATAACATTGACCTGATTTCATGGCGGCGCTCGCTATATAGCGCAAAATAGAAGAAAGAGAGAGAGAGAGAAACAATGCCAGTTTATCGGCTGGAACTTGAAATAATTTTCAATGGTATTACGTGTTTTTTTATATTTATATTTTTTTTGCTGCTGCTGCTGCTGCCGTCTGTGTTACTCACAATGGAAATAACGTGTCCGGAATCCGGCGATTACGGGCAGTAAAAGAAAGAATTATTCAGAGAAGCGCCTATTACTACTAGTGTACTTATGTACCAGGCGCGCGGCACAAACGTTATGTTACGGAAATAATCTCTATTATAGCCATGTAGCTCGTGTCATAAGTGCCCGGCTGCCTGACCAAAAAGAAAACACGTTTTTTTTTTAAATACGAGCTCGTATTTTCGCACGAAGAGACGTGGCTGCGGCAAGCATGATTATTTAAATGGATATTTTAATTGTCTCGGACATGTGTCTTTTCACGGCAATTCTTTGGATCGCTGAAGATGTATCAATAAAAGCTGCGATCTGCGGTCGATACAATGAGGTCTGAATCGTAAATTGACTCTGTTAGGATGACATTTACATATATCAGTTTATTTTTGACATTTTTTCGAACGCGAAGGCTTTATAGATAATTTCGGGATTTCGAGCTCTCCCCATTTGATTCTAGATTGAAATGACCGCGCGACGATCTCGGGGCTGCTCGAGTAAATCTTATGAATAATCGGGTCGATGAACATAATAATATTATATGCGCAGATAATGGAAAAATAATCTCTGCCCAGCAAAGGCCTGACTCGGAACGCAATTGTATTGGCAATCGAAGCGAGAGTGGGCGTGCTGCGCGCCTTTATTATTATTCACATGGATCTGCACGTGCACGTGTTATTAATCACATGCGACAGTGTCAGGCCTCTATATGTCTCTCTCTCTCTCTTTAAAAACAAGCGAGTAACGACACATAACGCGCTAATGCGCGCATGTCTATGTCGATGGAAAATCAGTCAATCATTGACTGCGTACGAGCATAGCGTGGAATCGGTGACGTAATAATTATGATGTATATTTACGTGTATGATACGGCACGGGTTGTTGTATCTCGCGAAGATATCATAGATACGAATCGCTGATGTGTGGGCAAGTTCATATAATATGACACGTTTATTGATATAGGGATATATTGCAAGTCCCTATTGTTTAGAAAGATACATCAGTTTTTTTTATTATTTTTAAAGTCGTAACTTGTGAGAATTGAAAAAAAAAAATTAAATTAAAAGATAAATAGTAACCGCATGAATACTCGAATACAAACCAAATAAGCAAAACGTCGTCAGCTGCTTTTTTGGTTTTACAAAAATTAAAATAACTATTTCACTCTTAGAAAATCAAACTTAAATCATTGGTAGTCTATTAAACTAGTTTGGATATGAAAATCAATCAAAAATTATCCACACCAGCTAAGCTATATGAATTTACTCTTATATTAATAAATTTACAATTCATCATATTGTTTATTCCACGTCAAACGCGATATCCTAAAAAATGAAATTAAAACTAAGTAAACGTTAATTCTGTCTGGTGTAACAATGGAATGTCTTATGTTTATACACGTTCTTCTACTTAGAAAGAAGGAGAAAAAAGGATTTTCACAGTAAAGACCAAATTAATTGCTGTTTGAAAAACTTTATTATTCGTCAAGAGGTTAAAAAATGTTTATGTGAAAAATTTTCTAAAATTTCATAGCATAATCGTGTGATTGTAGAAGTCTTCACACGTCCAAATGTCTCCGGACAAATCTCACGTTTCTACAGTTTGCTCTGATTATGTACTGCATTGATGTGCTTATTAAGGTTACTTTTTTGCTGAAATGATTTGTGACAAATATCACATTCATAGGGTTTTCTTCGATTATGTACTGCATTTATGTGCCTTACGAGTTTACTCTGGTATCCAAATGATCTGTGACAAATCTCACATTCGACGGGTTTGATCCGATTATGCACTGCATCAATATGATTCTTGAGGGTAATATTTTGTCCAAATGATTTTTGACGAATGTCACATTCAAAAGGTTTGCTCCGATTATGCTCCGGGTTCGGTTCAATTATGCACTGTGTTCACGTGCCTTTCAAGGGTATCCTTGCGACCATATGATTTGCAACAAATTTCACAAACGAAAGATTTTTCGCGATTATGTACCGTTTTTGTATGTTTCTTGAGATCACCTTTGTATCCAAATGATTTGTGACAAATCTCACACTCGAAAGGTTTGTTACGATTATGTACTACATTTATGTGACGCTGAAGATGAGATTTATGTCCAAATGATTTCTTACAAAGGTCACATTCAAAAGGTTTGTTGCGATTGTGTACTCCATTTATGTGATATTCGAGGTGATGTTTGTGTCCAAATGATTTATAACAAATGTTACAATGAAAAGGTTTGCTCCTATTATGTACTGCATTTATGTGATATTGGAGGTAACTTTTTTGTCCAAATGATCTGTAACAAATTTCACACTGAAAGGGTTTGCTACGATCATGCACTAAATTTCTGTGTTTATTAAGGTTACTTTTTAGTCCAAATGATTTGTGACAAATATCTCAGTCGAAGGGTTTATTACGAAGATGTACTTCATTGATGTGACTATTGAGGTGGCTCTTATATCCAAATGATTTGTGACAAATTTCACATTCATACGGTCTAATTAAGCTGAGCGCAGCGAAGTCGTGATTTGGCGACATTTCGTACTTTGGAGGTGTTACGCTGTGCTACGATAACTTGAAAAGTATTATATGGATCACTCTGAATTTTCGTGTACATGTTGTTGGGGTGGAGATCTGTTACTGATTAGTCTGTGGTATACACTTTTATGCACTTGTATGCATTTTTTATGCACTTTTTCGAATTTTGCTAATATTCTTACTTTACCAGATCTGCGAATCATTTTCCAACCTATGGAGATCAATCGAATTCTGTCGGCGGCCGCAGTGAACAAGCCGAGTAACATACAGTATCAGCGAGGAAAACGAATTATCGACTTCGTGACTACTTTCGGCTACCAGGTAAACCCGGAGCTCGACGAAGACGACAAGCCACTGTTGCTCCGTACCACACCGTTGCACCAAGCGGTAAGAGGCGCTCCCGTGGCCGGCGACAAGCGCCTGGAAGCTTATACCATCATGATCATCCCTAAACTTTTCTCGAGGTACCGAAGATTCGATGTGAATTACACCGATGAATATGGGCTAACGCACTTTCATGTGGCCTGCATGGCGGGATGTTATAAAGAGGCCGAACAATTCTTAAAGTTCGGCCAGTATACCAATGGCTTCGAGCAAGGATCGATCGTCGATCCACCTTTAATCATGGCTCTGAAGCAGGACCACGACGAGTTGGCTCAGTTGCTGCTGACAAACGGCGCTGATCCAAATGTAGCCGATGCGAAAGGATTGAGACCTCTGCATATTATTTGTCAGAAAAAGTACGACAGCTACTTGGTGAGATGGTTAGTGAAGCTGAGCCACAAAAAATATCTGCCATTGCAGGTCAACGCACTCGACAGTTTGGGACGGACAGCGCTGCAATTGGCAGTTGCCAATAAGTTCAAAAAATCGACGAAATGGCTGCTGAAATACGGTGCCGATCCAACTATAGCTATTCCGGATGGGTCGATTCCATTGCACATGGCATGCAAGAAATGCGCCGACGACCGCTTGGCAACGACGTTGTTGTTGGACTGCGACGATAAATATCGACTGCCACAGCTCAGGGCCCGGGACAAGTCCGATTACAACCCCTTGCATTTGGCTCTTGCTCGGGGACGCAGTAGTTTGGTTGCATTGTTGCTGAAGTGTGGCGCCGATCCGGAAGCCGACATTGCATTTGGACTGACACCGCTGTGGATGATTATCGAAGGATACCGTGATGACGGTGATCTGGTGAATATGTTATTCAAGTTCAGTCACGACACATATAAACCACTGCAGGTCAATGCCTCGGCCCAGTTGGGTCGAACACCGCTGCAAATGGCTATAATCGGCAATCTTAAAAGGGTAACCGAAGCGCTGTTGAGAAATGGCGCCGATCCAAATTCGGCCGATTCAAGGGGACAAACACCTCTGCATCTTATTTGCAGCAGAGGTTGCGACTACGCTTTGGCGGCGTTATTCTTCCAGGTCAACGTGGAAATGCAGCAGACGGTTCAAGTCAATGCCAGGGATAAGATGGGCTTAACACCGCTACACTACGTTTTGGCAGTTATAAAACACAGCTTGTCCTAGAGCTACTGAGAGGCGGCGCCGATCCCAACCTCTGCACATAATCAGCCAGAATTAACGTAGCGGTAATTTGATAGAGACATTCATCGATCAGGTCGGACGTCAAAAGTTGCTAATCGACGCTCGGTCGAGAACGACGAACCGGACGAGTCCGGTTGAACGCCACAACAAATAGCTGTATCGAATCATTTGATACGCGTGGTCGAGTGTCTTTTGCAGCACGGAGCTTATCCACAGTTCTTCGTTTTTCCTTCAAAGACCTACTTGGCCAGGAGTTGATACACGGCCTATTGCCAATCAAACTCTGTGAAGTTGTCCTCAAGAAGAACCTAATGAATAAAGATTTGTGGAATATGTTCTTGGCTCCGCCGAGTACAAAAAATAACATACAGTACACAGATTATATGGTGCAATGTGTTGAGTCTGATTAAAATAAATAAATTTAAAACAAATCTAATTCATTTGATCAGATTTTCATTTAATTTAATTTTAGTTTTAGATAGGTCATTTCATTTTGAAATTAATTCGATTACTTGGGTTACATGGGTTATTTCAGTGAATCTATGAAAATAACTCGAAACAATTGTAAACCGTTTAATAACTCTCATAAAGAACATTTCATATATAAGCCGATCTGTACCACAGCAGATAAGGCGAATTTTCAACCCAGTGTTTTGAAACTTATACTGCATCTTTTTCTACAATGTTCTATGGGAAAATTGGAAACATAAAAATGAAGGAGATAATGTGCGTAGATTATTGTAAAATTTATATGCCACTCTAACTAACTTCGCTCAGCTTTATGCAACGAACGTTGCCACTAGTATCCTTATGTGACGCATTGATATGTGTATTTATACCTCGAGTAACCAATACTGCATCTCTAATTCACACATTTGTAAATACTTGCCTACTGCAGAAATTCCTCACATACACACTACTCGTATACTAGCGAGGTGCTTCCGCGTTTTTGATAGCTCCTTCATATACATTCCCCCACCACCGTCAAACGTCCGAACAAACACTGTCTATGCGATAACATATAGAGGCACTCGCATATCGTAAGACACAATATCGAGATTGTATTGAGCATCTCATTCATCCAGGCGCACAATTCGCTTACACTTATGCAACAGGAAAACATTCACACCTGTGATATTAAAAATAAAGTTTAACTAGTCATTATGGCTGCAGATGGTAGTAAAATGTGTTGTGATTGATCATTGAATTTGAGTAAATATTGGCTTGAGATGAATTAAGGTTGAGTTTATAAATTCCTGACTAACGTGATCAAGAATGGGTATGGTTAATTGTGCGCTTGCATCGGGTTGAAAAGTGCAGAAAATCTTTAAGTCTGTAAATCTGTAAATTTAAAAAATATGATTTTGAGCCTCTGTCCATCCCCGAGAAATAGATTAAAAAACCCAAATTTTGTGTACTCTTGAAGAGTATACATACTTAGTTTTAATTTTTTTTTATATCCTGCTTGACAGATCTTATCTTATCATGACAGATTTTGGAACAAAGTCAATAATATTTAGGCTTGATATTAGTTCAACGCAAATTATGATTTTGATATATTTATTTTGCAAAAACTAAGAATAGAAAATGGTCATTTAATAATTGGTTTGGAATGCAACGCCAAAATCTTTTACATTTTAATTTAATATTTAGATTCGTTCAAAATAAGCAGCAAGGTTTCGTTTGCAAATTTATTTCATTCAATTTTAGACGTTGTTTTAAACATATATGAAACGGATATTCTCGAAGTTGTCATTTTATGTAAAATACAATATTTGAGTGCAGTGGTCATCCGATCGATGCTTGCACGTATTATTATAATTAAGAATTAATACACAAATACGTTCTCGAATTTACCCTCAAAACCCTGTAAATGTTCGCGTGTGTATAGCGCCAAAAGTTGGCGCGATCGTTGCGTTGTATCGCGCGCGCAGCGCATCGTCGAGTTTCCGATTTGACTGCGCTAGAACAGATTTCGAAACTCGCTGCAGATTTCCGCGTCTGCAGCGTAGTTCGCGCGTACAATGCGCAATATGTATATGTGTATATGTACGTGTCAGGCGATCCCTGCGGTATTTTGTGCCCTTTGAATTTGCAGCAGCACAAGCTCCTGCGGCCTGTACATCTTCAGTCTCCTTATACGGCCCGTATTACGCCTCGATCTGTTTAGTGACTGTATATTATGTAATCAACTTCAAGTGCCCAGGCGCAAATGGTGGCAAAGTGCGCGAATTTGTGTGTGTCTGTGTGTGTGTGTGTGTGCACAGGACCAATTGCTATATAACAGAGACTGAATTTTAGTTGCTCGGTATGATACATACGTGACCGAGCGCATCTTCGGCTCTTAGCTTTAGTTCGAAAGCCATAGACATAGGTACTTTGTGCCAAGTTTCACCTTAGTAGCTGCTGCTGCTGCTGCATTATAACTGCATATAAGCTGCGCGTGGATGGTGTGACAGATGTTCATGTCTGTCCAAGATGATGATAATCATTAGGGAATACGATTACGTCTTTCTGTACATTCGATGTATTTCTCTTCAGTTTTAAGTAGACATTTTGAATGGGTATTGCTTACAGCGAAGTTGAAAGTTTGACTCTAAAGACTAATGGTCGTATCAATTCTTGATGAAGATGCGCCCAGCGACGCACGAATCTGGGACAAATTTACACGAAGCACTCAATAAGTATCGTTCATGATCGACGAGTCTGGCCTTGAAAAATCAATGAGACGACGCTTGTATTGGCCAGTCTTATATATCATCCGCGTTACAAAGCGTTGAGCTGCCTCGTAAACTCGAAACTGGCCGCGTGGATGGTAGCTGCACCCCGACTGCACAAAAGTCAACGCTTCGTCTTCCGGCTTATACGCATATGTATGTATATAGCTTAACAATGACGCGCGACGCGTGCCTTCGCTTATTCTGCAGCAGTACGGATCATCGTGCATGTATATACCTATACATACATAACAAGAGGCAACTGAAATCCAATTAGACCTATCTCGAGGAAGCTGCGCGAGCTTAGCTTCGAGTTATTCCTCTGTGTGCGGCTGCAACGCGACTGCGGCAACTCCCCGGCCGAAATTGCGATCATTGCATTACGATAATTTATACACGCGAAGAAACGCCCCACATATAGTATATAAGTATGTATTGCGCGTTCTAGCTTGAACTCTGCCATTGTGCGCGATGCTGAATAACCGAGGGATAATCGTGCTCTTATATACGTATACGTAGAAATAAAAAAGCTATAGGCCTCTTGTCTCTGTTTGGGAAAAATAATGGGCTCGACGTCTTTTGTGGACGACAAAAGTAGAAGATTATACGTGAAAACGAGTGTGTGTGTGTCTTGCAGCGCATTATAAAAGAAGCGCGCGGCACGACTCGTTGCTTCGATTCGTGAGATCGCGAGATCCGCTTCAGCTGCCGCGCGCTGGTCGCCGCAAACTCACGTTATATACTTGATATATTATTAAAACGAGGCAGGACCCTTACGTCCTCGTGCGAGGCTCTAGTTCTCTCTAGCTCAACGGGACTTGTCTACAGGCGACAGGATTTTTCTCTCCAGCTTTCTTCGAGATTTCAATGCTCGATGTATATGAAACACATATATTCGCGTCTCCTCCCGTCCGAATTGTACTCCTCAACGTGCCTCTCTCTCTCTCTCTTGCATACTTTACTGTAGCATATGAATGAAATTGTCGTGGATAGCTGCGTAGTGTCATCGCTGTGTGCGTATACTCGTACGTGTCGCGTACTTTACGTATAGGAAAAAAGTACGTACGAATCCTGTACGCATTTTATTCGTCACAAAATCATTCGCTCGAACGACGCGGACACTGACTGACGTATGCCTCATGCGCCAAAGAAGAACAAGAAGAACAAGAAGAACATTTCCTGCTCATTTTTTCCACATTCGCACGCGTGTGTGTGTATTGGATTATATTCGAAAGCGATGAACGCCATCGGATGATTGTACTTATTTTACGCATCGATGCGCCATTGTGCGCGCCTGTTGCGTAGGGATTGTCACCCTTGTCTTGTCAACTTCA
This sequence comes from Trichogramma dendrolimi, assembly GCA_034770305.1. Classification (NCBI taxonomy): domain Eukaryota; kingdom Metazoa; phylum Arthropoda; class Insecta; order Hymenoptera; family Trichogrammatidae; genus Trichogramma; species Trichogramma dendrolimi. The sequence goes on from JAPMIB010000001.1 coordinate 7,725,901, forward strand.
AAGGTTCATTCTTAAGGAATTTAATTTACTCGAAAAGGATTGAAATCTCCGAAGCTGAACTCCATAGCTTGATTCACGAGGATCTTTTTTTCGGCTTTTCGCGGTTGGATGGATAATCGCAAACCCATCGCTGCGATACTTGAAAAAATCAATTTCTTATCTAATTGATTATTTTAAATAACAAAATTTTTATTATTATTTCTGAATGGAATTTTGATTTAATTATTTTTATGTTGCTATAGGGCTTGCACATTCGATTTTTCTTAAATACACATGTACAACAAGAAGCCATACAATGGACAGGATCAATTCAAGTGGATATAGTACACTATTCAAAGACTGCCCATGTTGCAATGTTTTTACATCTTTTTAAGTTGCGGGCAAACTATCATTATCGAAACATGTGTACCACATAAGTGTATAATTACCTTATCTTCATGGGAAGACATTTGACATTTTATCTTGGCAGTTTACGAGAGAATTTTTTCTTCTTTTTGTTCTGTTTTCAAGATATGCAGACTCGATATCAAATTTCTCCGAAATATCAACCCAAGAACTATCACTTCGAAGTCATTTTTCCTCCTTGGAAACGTTACTCGCACTTCCCCAATAGAATATCCAATGGTATTTATACCGCAACTATTCTAATGAAGGTTCTTTCTTTTCATTCCTTTTTTTGCCGTTCTTTGTTGAACCACGGATCGGCACGGGGTAAATTTTCAATGTTCTTAGAAAATTCAGTTCGAAAATCTTTTTTATACTGCGGCTATTTGAACTTGATGTGGAATCGAGCTCTTCCGGACTAATAGATTCTACTTGACCAGATATCGTGAATAATCGAGTGACGTGATGTAGCCTCTTTGACAGGCATTAAGTAGCGTAGATATTTGCACTTTACTCAACGACTATTTTCGATTTCTTACTCTAAATCTATACTTTGTTATAATGATGCAGCTTCGTTGTTGAAATTATACGATTCGATTTAAAAAAAAAATATTCTTTATGCTATACTAATTTCTTTACAGTTTTAATGTTCAAATGCTAGAATAAGTAGTATTTGGAAAAAAACATTATGTTCTTTTCAGAGTTAACTATTTTACATGGAACATATGATATATGATCGTATACATGAACATATAATTTTTAAAATTAAGAAAATTATCGTTTTAAAATTTTTTTTCGTCTTTATCAATTTTTGCTGTTTAAAAAATATGGAAATAGACCGTGATTTACATTTTGCAAAAAAATAGCGATAGAAAAAATTTCAAACGAGTCTGAATTGGAATTAGTAGATATGATACGTAAGAAGTATACTTTTCTTTTTATTATTTGAAACCTTACAAAGCTACAAAAGGGTTTCTATGAGGACTAAACAAAACTTTAAATGAAAATCGCCAAAAACCGCTCGTTTTTATTCGTGCGTTTTTGAAATTAAAAATTCAAATAAAATTCTCAAAAGTTAAAAATGTTAACATGTAGTGTTAAACTAACACATGTGATGTAACGTGCACACACACTCCCACTCTCATTCGCGTTGTATTGAAAGTTCTTTTAGAACTTTTTCAGATCGAATCCAGCGGCGTTAGACCCATTGCCGGGGGGGCTTGAAACTTCGGCGCTGAATCCGCAAGTAAAAGCTGTGGCATGGGTTCGAGGGCTTTCGTGGCCGAGTATCGCCGAGGAAAACTTTGCAATTCCATCACCTCAATCCAGTAATCGACCAAATTATTCGGATTTCTTTTAAAAGCCTGCGAGCTACTTTGAGTACAAAAATAGATATACGTATATATATACAATACGCGGATGCTATCGAGTACATGCTGCATAAAACTATTTGCAATGTTTGAGCGCGATGAAAAAAAATTTTTGTTTTATTGTAAAAAGTAAAACAAATATAGCGAGTGTTCATGAGTAAAAAATGTGGACGAAATATTTTATCAAAATGTCACGCTCTCGGAGCGCGTGGCATGCGCTTGATATGTCCGTGTAAAAGTGTGTAAGCATACAAGCGCGCAGCTCGCTTGGATTCAATAAAAAAATGTTGCCATGCCCCGCGAGTATGAATACACGGATTTTTCGTGTACATACGCATTATGCGTACCTGAATAAGCGCGCCAGTAGAAACTTTTGTACGTATGCACAAAGAAAAGCTCGCGGCAGCCCACTATGCATACTGGCCAAAAGATACGCGAGCTTGTGTGACTGCAAACATGTGACGTTCCGTTTGATTCTGCAACAGCTCGAAAGCGCAAATTTGGCGTAAAAGGGGTCGCTCCCGGGCATAAGTAAGCGAAATTGATAACAATAGTATAAGGGCTAGCGTATAAAGCAAAGTCCCTATTACGCTATGTTTACATTTTGAGTTGTTGCAGAATTACATACTCGACGCGTCAAAGCGAGCTTGAATCGGGATGAATGCGAAAGCGCACGGCATACACATAATGCTATGCACGATACTCGACACAGACTCCCTGTGCTACGAGCACAAGTTCTCCCTGCTCCATTATCGTATTTTATCATATAAATCGCTGTTCGCATCATATCGCTCATTTGCGCTTCTTCTCTGCGCGTCTTTAATATCTGCATCGTGTTTGTATAATGACTTGCCTGTTGGCGGAATAATTACGATGGAAAATGGTATACTGCTCATTGTAAAACGAATCGCGCGACTCGAGTGCCAGCTCGGAGCTGTAAGTACATTTTCATAGCGCGACGAGCGCATCCGTGTCGATAAGTACATATTTCTAGTGCAGTGTCACTTTAAAGACAGACTTTTTTTCAAACCTTCACACTGTGCGTGATCAATTTCATAATATTCTTTGAAATATGCCAATTGGGAGTTTGCTTTTCAAGAGATTGAAGCCTGCGACGTTAAATTCCTGGCGGAATCTAAAAATTTGATTGTGTATCGAACCAGAAACACAATTTTAAAGTCAGGTTTTTTTATCGTCATGATTGCGATTTTCGATCATTTTCTAAAGTCATTTGAATTTACTACTCTCTTGTTATTTTTAACGAAACTAGCGTCAAAGAAAAATTGCAAACATAAAAAATCAAAATGGTACGTGATTACATATTGCATCGAGATATAGCGTCGAGTTTACAGATGCACCCCCGATTCTCACGTTGGCCAATAGATTCGAATTCATTTACCAAATTTTCCATGTTATACTTTATTTGACTTTGTTCGCCATGAGTTGGGATATGTAATATAAAAAGGTGAACATAAATACATCGAAGCATCGCGTGATGATTCGACGTTGCAGGTTCGTGCACGGTTGTGCAGCAGGGGGGTGTACGTTAGCTTTCGTTTGGCTTCCCTTTATACTTATTACATTTCCCATGAATTCGCGTGAGTATATAGCATTCGTCGCTTGTATGATTTCCAATTTTATTGCCTGCACATATTCGTTTGAACGAAGAGACTGTTTGAACATTTTGGTAAATTGATAAAATGTTTAAGGTGCAGTTAAAAATTTCAAATAATATACTTGGTCATCGCGTTGGTGGGCTTAAAATAAATTTTTTTTTTTTTGTAAATCATGCGATTTGTTCACAACAAATATCTTGTCAGTGGAATTATCAGTGGAAACGCGAATTATATAATCATTGTTCATAAGTACTAGATATTGCAATAAAAGCAGCAGTAAATTTTTGATACCCTTGATCATATTGCAAATGCAATTAAAGTTATTGGTTGCCCAGCCGAAAATGTGCGAAAGCATGATCAGACTTTTCGATCAACACGCCTTGCCCATTATTTCCATGTGCACACGATATGCATCGCTTGTACCACCCGCCTATACACAGGGGCAGAGAGTCAAACTCGTTAAAACGCGAAACCGCAGCTGATTCATCCAAGATAATTAGCGATCGATATGGCGTAACTCTTTACGGATAGAAAATGTATTTTTTATTATATGCAGGATGTAGGAATACATCGAAGAGGAATATTAACAAAGGGATGGACTCGGTGACTCTGCGCTCTTTTTTCTTTCTTTCGATTTTTTTTCTTTTCATTTCTTTCACCCTTTGAAATTAGGTATGCGAGTGTACACGAGGGGTCTAGGGTTTCCTCGTATACATACGAAACGCTCGACCGTATTATACGGATCATCGTGCGCGTCTAGTTCGGGCATTACGAAGATGGTATTACACACGTGCTGGGCTTGACCGACGTCGAGCTGCAGTATACACTAACGATACTAATCTTCCTATGCAGCAAAAATAAAAAAAAATAAAGGGAGAGGGATTGCATTAATTACCAACGGCAAAGCTCGCGTTTGTCTTGTTTTTCAACGCAACGATCTTTATTTTGCGTTTTTCATTACAACTTTTAACCATTTTTAAATCAAAATTAACTAGAAATATTCAACAGAGGCATTTGTTTATTTTAATTCAAGTGACATTAATTATACAATATTTTAGTTTTAAAACTGCTTGCTTGTTATACATGTAACTTAATTCATTTATTGCTTCTTGGGAGTTTCATCGGGGATGTTTTCCAAACCCTGTAAAAGAATTATTAACATTAATTGATACTATTTGAATAAGTTGTAATATAGATATTTTTTGATATTAAGATTTGTTGAATTTTTTGTATGAAAAAATATTTTTATAAGTAACTGATATTCAGCTTGTAAAAGAGGCAAAACACTTTTCATGTCAAACAGAATACAATTTCAATGTATATACTAGTTTTATTGATTATTTGAGTAATATTTGTACTTAATAAAACTAATAAGGTTTACCAAACTCTAAACTACTTTCACTGTGTAAAAAATCTACTCCTTTATTGCAATTGAATTTTAATGAATTTTTAAAATTAAACAAATAAAAACAACATTTAATTTGAATATAAATAACTGCTACAAATTATTTACAATTCATTTAAAATCAACTGATTTTAATTTCTGTGTTTTGAAGATAATAATGAAAACTGATACATATTCATATTTTGACATATCGTAAACTGGGCATACTATTTTAATAGCATTTACAATATTCATGTCATTTTAATCTGCACAGCATAGTAATGAAGTGTAAAAAATAATTAAGATCTAATACTTCAGACATTGTAAATAAAACATGAAAATCATTCTATATTGTCAACCTAAATAATAATAAGTAAATCGTTACCGCAAGGCGCCATGGTACTCCAGAAATTCTTCCGTCTCTCGTCCACATAACACGTTGGAAAATATCATCAATTTCTCTCCGGTACGGCTAAGAAATGAAAAACGAATTATAAACAATTATGAAATAAGCAGCGCTTAAGTTTAATTATCTTTGCAATTATTTCTGGATAAATGTCAACAGAATGCATTTTACCACCTAACCTCTGAATATTACGTAAAATGTACTTTTTAGGTACTCACCACACCCATCAACAGCTTTGTGACCAACACACTGTTTACTTGATATGTGGTCATCAACACTCCGATAATCAACAACGGTGGAAGGGTCTCGTACCACATGTTTTTTGTTGAAAAACTGCTTTAGAAAATTCTGAAAGGCAGAGAATCAATTTCTTTGACGTTTTACGTGCGATGATTTGCGCAAGCTCGGTGTAGCAGACAACACATAGCAGTTAGCACAATAATTTTAGCGGCACATTTTGAATGATTGTTAAAAGCAAAGTCATTACATTCGTAGATTTTGTATATGAATCGTTTCAAACGAAAACAATGTGTTCATTATTAGTCATCAAATGAAAGTAATATTTTTTTCATAAATAAAACGCTGACATGTGTCATTATCAGTGTTATTATTTACTCCTAAGCTACGATATACATAACCCTAGTTCTGATCGGACGTTGACTTGATGCGGCGACACAACGTATTTAATATGTAAAGTTGGATTTTTCCATTAATCAATCATAATGTTGTTACTTTTCTAATCTAAAAGAAATGAAAGTAACAAAAATTAATCAATTGTTCGAGAATTTTCTTCTTCTTTTTCCATTTAGTTCATAAACAAATCGAAAGTTACGATAAAGTGCAAGACGTCATATATGATTTTAAATAGATCAATGACAAGGTACTAGCTTTTAGATTTTATTATTAGTAGTTTGTCAATATCAATAATTGTCTCGAATAATTTCATAAAAAACTATTTAAGAATCGTGATTTCGTAAAAAAATTTTAAGAATCATCATTCACGATTTTTCTTTGATTTGTTTCTCTGTGCGTTAAAACCACTTGTTGAACTTGACAATTTTTGTTCTTTAAATTCTCGAACATGACAAAATGCACGTCAGATTAGTAAACAAAATATGCATTAAAGTATAATTAAATTTTTTAAATAATAAACTATTGATATTAATAAGTCATACAATTAAATACATTAATCTAAATTATTTGTTCTATATCTTTTTAGTTTTTTTTATAGATTGAGAGAAAGCAAACAATATTTGAAATAATGCTTCTACGATTATATTCTTTGATTGTTTTATCCTTGGATGTGTTAACATTGCTCATAGGAATATGGTTTTCCATGCTTTTAGCAATTTATAGGACTTTTAGACCACCAGGATTGAAAAGTATTCATGGTGAAGTAGCATTGGTAATTATGACAGTAAGCAATAAAATAAATATCACTATTTGCAAAATAAATTGCATATAATTGTTGTGTCCAGGTTGTTGGAGCTGGAAGAGGTGTAGGTAGAGAAATAGCAATTCAATTAGCTCAATTAGGAGTAAGTGTAGCTTGCGTAGATGTAAATAATGAAAATTGTCAAGCTACTGTCAATAAAGCTTTACAGCTTTCTTGCATAGCAAGAGCTTACATTTGTGATGTAACAAAAGAAAAGCAAATTTCAAATACGATACAAGCTATAAGGAGAGAATTAGGAGAAGTAACTATGTTATTTCACTGTTGCGGTGTTCCTAGTCCTCGAACCTTATCTGAAAGTCCTACAAATATCAGAAGTTTATTGGATACTGCTATATTAAGTCATTTTTTAGTGAGTTGATATTCTTAATATAAAATTTTTCCAATGAAATCAAATTTAAAAGTACTAAAATGAAATTCAATATTCAAGCTTTTGGATGCAGTTCTTCCTGGAATGCACAAAGTTAGCAAAGGTCATATTGTTGTTTTATCATCAGTTGCTGGATTGTCGGGTGTAACCAACAGACAAACAGTTATTCCTTTGTCAACAGCACAATTTGCTGTGCAAGGTTTTGCAGAATCATTACAAGCTAACTTGAGACATTCAAAAAGTAATATTAATGTATCATTAATTCATGTTTATCCTTTCATGATTGGTACTGAATCTATTAAAGATATTCGATTTAGGTAAATTGTATACTAAATTATACAAATGAAATTATTAATCTATGATTGTACGCTAATTTTTAATATAATTCAAGGATTCCTAGTTATTTTGGTACAATACATGCTTCTGAAGCTGCTAGAAGAATTTTAGATGGTGTTCGTCGAAATTATTCAGAATTTAGTGTCCCAGGTTATTTGTTATACTTGGGTCATATATTAAGGTAACTTTTTTTGTAACTTTTTATAATGTGGTATAATTTCTTATTTTTAATTATTATTCCTTTTTGTTTTAGAATATTACCAAAAAAAGCTTCATTTATGTTAAGAGATTTATTGGATACTGGCGTAGATTTTGCATGACATTTTTTATTGAATCAATTTGATTATTGTCTTACTATCATTTAGAGTAAAGTAGTTATTTGTTTGTTATTTAGTACATTTAAATAATTTAAAAAATTTATTCATATTTTTATCATACATATAATTTACATTATTGTAATATATTACAATATAGATTAAAAAAAATAGCATAGGATCGTTTTTGAAAAATGTAATACTTATAATTAATAAATTATAGAATATTTACAAATCTGTGTATATTCTTTACACTGGAGTACATAAATTGATAAATGAATAGACTCGCCTTACATATAATTGATAACATTGCCATCAATAATAAAGATTCCAAAATAAGTATTTTATAATAAATAAAATTATATTATTATATTATAACAAATACAATACAATAGAAAAAAGCATTTAATCTAAACCAGGTGGTGCTGGTTCTAAATTATCTGTATCTGCTGTTTCAACACGTTCATTTGGAAAATCACCTGGTGGAGCAATATCAAATTCGTCATGCATTTGTAATTTGTGGTTTTCCTTTGATAACGTCCATAATCGATTGTGGGATATGTGCCCTTTGATTTTCAGCAATAGAATCTACATGTGCAATAAGTGGAGCTTTCAAATTAGGAGACATATTTAATGCCTCAGATAACTGAGGGGGAGGTAATTGTAGTATAACTGAAAAACTTTGTGGTTGAGTTCTTTCACAGCATTTCACAAATCCTTCCCATACTTTTGGGAATTTCCAAACTTGTTTAAGTATCAATCGTTGCAAAATATTCATAACAAATCCACTTAGACGTGGATACAATGTTAGACTTTGTATGACAGTCCGCATTAGTAAAGTAGGCAATGGATTCATATCCATGAGCTGTTGCATTACTACTGCTACAATTTCTTGCGTGAATATTTGTTTTTCAGCAAAACAAAGTGATGTAGCTTTTATAATAGTTTTAAGTTCAGCTTTGCTTGGATCAATGGTGTGCAAAGCAATCAGCAGTTCAGCTGGTGTAACAGGGGATGTATGAGGTACTCCACTATCATTGTTATGAGTTCCCAGTAATCTGTTGAAAACTTCCTTAACTACAATTGGATTCAGTTTTATAAGTTTTGGTAGAGCCGAAATCACTTCTTTTTTTGTTAAACCATTAAGAACTGGAATGAGAAATCTAACATCCGAGACTCTCGTTTGATATAATTCACGAACTCTTGCGACTAACTCGGCACTTGGAGTGGCCTTCTCCGTGAGTATATGGATAATTCTCGTAATGAGAGTCTCTGCTCCTTTTGGGCAGGATTCCACTAGTTCGAGTAACTGAGGACTGGCCATCCCTAAATTTTTTACTGGTGCTTCTACCAATCTTAACACAACTCTTTTAACTTCGGCAGTCATAGATGAATAGACACGAGAAAGTTCATGAATTAGACTTTGATGTTCGCTCAAAAGAGCTAAATAGAGACCTAAACATGCCCTAGTTGTAGATTCGGACCAAGTTTCTTCTAGATTTGGTCTTCCTCGATCGGATCCAAAAACTATTTCAGGTGGATTAGGATTGCTCAAGAAGCCGAGGTAAAGTACGGCATATTCCCCGATCATTTTAGCCAATTCTGGATATGCGTTCAATTCAACAACTAATTTGATGGCATTTTCTCGAATCGTAGAATTTTCATGTCCCGTATGACAAAGTAAAACATTTAAAAAAACAAGCTGCTTTGTCGGTCTTCGTATAACTAATTCTTTTAGTAAGTGTAATGGTGCTAAGCCCCTTGTTTCATCTGATGAAATGGTTTTTAATGCTTCCACTGCATCTTCAGTTATCAATGGAGCTTCTAGATAAACCCTCGATAAGAGAGAATCCCGATCTTTTCCATAAACGTTTTGGATCGAAGTAACTAATGTTATAAGAAGGTAATTGTAAGCTTGGTGCGGAGCTTCGGGTGTCATAGAACAAAGAATTGTACGCCGTTGAAAACCTTGAAGTAGAGCATACTCTTCATATAGCCAACTGAAAGCTAGTTCTATTCTAGATCTTATATCTTCAGTTATATGATTTATGATTGCCTCTTTTACATATGGATTGAAAGTTGCAGCAAGTGTTGTAAGAATTTTTATCCTCACATTGGCAACACCTCCGAGAATCACACTTTTTTCAGTAGCTAAAATTCTATTGACAGCCATTAATAACATTTTATCTCTGGCTTCTTTTGCCATTGGCTTTGTTACTTCCGAAAGTTTCAATGATTTCAATCTACTTCTAGCTTTGGCTAAAGACTTTTCATGAGTTTCTAGTGCCATTTTTGCTTGCTGTTCTTTTTCACGGTCCTTAGCAAGTTTACGTTGACTTTTAACTTCAGCTACACTAATAGATGGATTCTTAATCAAATCTTCCATCAACTCTGTCTTATCTTCTTTTGAATCACTTTTCATTTTTCTTGATCTAGCTTGTTTTATCTGAGATGCAAGCAATTTAGCTACAACTTGACGCTGTTTAGTAATATCTGTTGTTGCAGTTGGCTGATATTCATTGTGAAAGATTTTTGTCATTGTATCGGGTACCCAAGCCATGCTGTCCATAACCAAATCTGTAGCAATCTCAACACTCAACCTTTCTGCAATAAAATTTTCACTCAGTTCAACTAATTGAGGCATTTTTGATTCATCTAGCATAACTTCATCTGTTTCCATGGATAAAATTTGAGGTTCTATTCTGGCTTTTTTAGCAGCAGCTAAACTTTCTTGCTTTTCTTGTTGTCGTTTTTTGACTTTTCTTATCTCTTCTTTCTGGGGATAATTTTTATTTATTTCACTATCTTTACATCCAAGAGAAGATAACTGCTTTGCAATTGTCTGTGCATATTCTATGCTGGCTGGGTGCTTCAAAAGTCCAAGTAATGTTATTTTTAATTGTTTTTGAACACTCGTTACTTGAGAGTCAGATAATGTTGGAGGTAAATTACTTTGTAATTTTTGAATAGCTTGCACAATATTGGGCATGAATTGTGGGCGATTTTTGGCAATTAAAGCCAATGACCCCATGCAAGTTATGAGATTTACACTACTGACGTGTAAAGATCCAAAAAATTTCAGCATAAGGTCCATCACATGATTAGCTTCTTCTTCTAATTTTCTTCTACGAGTAATTTTTAAAGTTAAAGGCACTTCTTCTAATGAAAAATCATCTGGTTTTTTTGGTGCATCAGGATCTGCATAAGTTTGAAGAAGTACAACACCCTCAAGAAATTTCAAAGCTTGTGTTCGAATACTAATTGTAAAAATAAAAAATATGTTAATAAATAGTTCAAAGTAAGGAATCAATACAGTAATTATATAAAAATATTTACCCATCATTATCACTGTCTATCAAATTAATTACTTGAATCTTCAAATTACTAATTAGCATCCAAGCATTTTCCATTTCAGTTGTAACAACAGATTCCGAAGCAATCCATTTAAGCGTAGCTCTGAGGATTTTGCTACCAGCTCTTAAAGCACGCTTTGAAACAATAGGTGCTTCATCATTGATCAGCCTTAACAGCACATTTAAAATTTTAGGGATAACTTCAGGTTGTTTCTCTCTGTGGAAAAATGTTATGATTAGTATATGATTAATTTACTTCAAAATGATAAATATTAATACATACGCAGCCTCTTCTATAAGTCCTGCTATAGATTGTCTCACTTTTGCATTTCTGTCAAGTGCAAATTGTAGGACCTCTTCAAGATAGTTGTCTAGTAGAAGTGGTTCTTGATTTATAATTATTTCTTGTACTTTTGATAAATTTTCTACTTTGACAGCTTCATCTTTGCTGATTGAAGCATCATTTAGCCATTCCACAACCTTTAAAAAAATGTTTTTGTTAATGGGTACAAATAAATATACTAATGATAAAAATTATTTTGATTCTAAAGATTATGAATAAATTATTGTATTGTTATTAACTTTTATTAATAATTTATGTTATTTATGCTAGTAATTTTTTCTATTTTTTCACAAGTTACATGTAATTTCAATTTCATTTTTCTGTGACTATAAATCAATTAACATAATGAAACTATGAATTTTCATGAATAGATATAGAATAGAAATAGAAATAAGAATAAAAAAATAAATAGAAAGAAACAGAAAGAGAAAAAAATATTTTTCAACGAATAATTCCTAACCTATTTAATTTCAACTTAGATCAGCGTTAATTTTAAGACTTGTAAGTTTTATATAAAATTATTTGCTTTTTTACTTACTGTGTCTGAATAACTCCTTTCTGGCTCGGCACGTCGATGAATACGGGGATCCATTTTAAAGCCAAATTAAATGTCACAGAAGACGTTTTACTTAACTTATTCTACTAATTGGTTCAAGATTTTGTATCTTATTGCAAAATGTAGAATATTAATCACAATAAATAAAATCACAATCAAATACTAATCATAATAAATAAACACGAGTGATAATTATGCGTCAGTCAATACTGCGGAACATAGCCTTTTTTGTAAACTATATTGTTTATCCTTTTTGATGGCTATTTACTAGTGCATAAATTGACTCGGGTTATTCGTAACTTCTTCTTTCTTTACGGGTATACCGGCGGTGGGGAGCCTCCCTTGTGCCATACGGGCCTACGGCTGCACTATTCAACCAACTTACGCACACGGCAGTGTCCCAGTGGTCGGTATAAATGAATTCGGTAATGGAAAGAAAACGTAAATACAGCGAAGCAGGGGCCGCCTGCGTGTATGAGATACACAGCAACAATAAGAATAGTGTCACACCGGCAGGTATACGCATTGCCCTTGATACACTGTTTTCACGTTTTCTGCTCGATAACCGAATTAAACTTACTCGCAAGTCGCAAGTGCAGGAATGTTCTTCACAATGCTCTTTTTAATATACATTCATTAGGTTCAATTAATTTATTTGGCGTGAAACTTGGAATTCAAAGATGAGTGTCTATTTAAAACCACGTTTGCAATTTGTAAGTGAAACTGAAAAATCTTTTCTTTTTCGATAGTTTGTTCTTGAAAATGGGAAATATAACAATAATTCTTAATTATTGTATTCGTGAAAATTTTATTAATATTTTGTATATAAGAATTATAATTTCTAAATTTAGCTAAATTAAATCATAGCAAAAGTTTCTGTAAATGAACAATTTTATTGTATTCGATGTTTCTGATCACAAAAATAAAGCCTTGCTATACTAAACCTTAAAATTACTTGAGTATGTTGACGTTATTGTCTCATGTGTTTATGATTAAGTTGAGCAGTTCATTTAAGAAAATTTTAAAATATACAATTCCTTAAAAGTCATAAATAATGTGTCACGTCAATTAAAATCAGTAGTATGTATTTAATTCTTACCTTTTTTAGCGTTAAAACGATCTTTGATCGGTAATTTTTCAAATATCATTCTTAAGCAATCATCATTTAATATTTCAATTGAAACAACCTCTTCTGCATTCGCCATTCGGTTGTTTTTTTTCTTATACCCCACCACACAACTTGAAATTATTTTTAAATTCATGTTTATGATAGAGTTATTGCAAGTGAAACTAATTTAATGATAATTTTATAACATTTAAAATACTACACTGAAAACTTTGTAGATCAGTAATTCTACAATTATAAACGAAATTTATGTTTTGAGCAATAATCTCGCTCTGACAGTTGCTAAATCAGAGAACACCATAATTTGGAAATTAGTGATATACTTAGGCCATCTGTAAATAATAGTCGAGAGTTTTTCTTTTGAAAATACAATTTATACTAATTTTAATCTTGATTTGCTATTTTCACATTTTAAATATGGACATGTTTAGAAAATTCATGATTCAACAGAATGCGAGAATAATTTATTTTAACATTATTTTTTACGAGGTGCCGCGAAAAAATTATTTTTGAACTCATGCAAGACTTGTGTCTTGATTTCATGACTTTTTACGACGATTTTTATAATAACAAGAAGTTAAAATACCCCTTATTCTCATCACTTCTGTTATTATTCTAAAGCTCAGTAAATACGTGGAAAAAATCGATAGAATTTACTAGTAACATATTTAATTTTTTTTTATAATAAGAACACCATCTAGATTGATTAAAATTTATTTTGTTTTTTATCTTTACAAAAGATTTAATGATTTTTAGAATTCATTTTTTCCTTTTCCAAATGATATAAAGATAACACTGTCTCTCATACATGGAAATTAGAACCCTATAAGCAAAACAGTGATGTCGTAGTAAATAAATATTTCATTGTGTAGAGATTGTTCTTTGCATAAGTCCGGAAATCTAGTTTAAAACAATGGATTATTCATTTGAATAAATGAAATATTTATTCGAATTCACAACTTGTATAGATTCAAACAAAAATTCATTCAGCTGAAACGAGCTAGCTATCACTTCGTACTACACTAAAGAAATTTTTTTACGGTGACAAGAAAAAACGGAATTTCGTGTAATATTATAATAGAAAATTCATTTTTTATAAAAAATTAACATGTTACTTCATATACAGTTATTTTAATACGGTAAACTCAAGTTACCACATTTTTCTTTCTCGCGGCCATTTCCGAGATTTCAAACTTGGGTAGTTTTGCCGTATAACTGTAAATACATGGCAATAATTCGGCTAGTACTAGCTGTCTTCTGTTTCTGTCAGAGGCACGTTTCACAACATAATAAGAGCGCATGCATACATCAACAGATCAGTGCGATCATCATCGCTGCATAGTGCTGACCGATTAATGTGTATCTTGTTAGTAGTGCATAATCAATGAACAAAATAAAGCAGCATTGAAATTATCAAGAGAGAAAAGGCATTTCACAATTTTCAATTCGTATGACGTGCTTATTTAAACGAAGCGATAAAAGTATCATAAGAGGATAGCTACGCTGTTTTGCGTTCAATTTTTTTAAATATATCGTCTTCAAGAATAATCTTGCCAACGGTTCCAACCCGATGAGGGATTTTATCTTTTACTTCTCAAAGTAAGTGTGAGTGAGCGCGTAAATACGTTCATTATGGTTTTTTTTTCGAGTACTTTCATTATTTGCACTTTTTCACTCATACAGGGTGCAGTATAAGAAGTAGTGTATAAGAATGATTTCTGGATTTTATGAGAGGATCGTTGGAACTTCACCTCCACCAGAACCTAATGAACCAAAGATATTGTGCGTCGGTTTGAGTTGTTTGGATATTGTTCAAATCTGTAAAAATTATCCAAAAGAAGATACTGACCAAAGGTTTGTTTGACATTTCACTTTTAAGGTTAATTGTATTGTTTATATGAAAGTATGATTTCCATCAAAATATTTGTATCTTGAATATTTATTCCATATTCTTTGTCAAAAGAATTCTTAAAAAAATTCTTTCAGATGCATCGATTTGCGATATCAGCGGGGTGGAAATGCATCCAATAATTGCACTGTCTTATCAATGCTCGGCCAACAGTGTG
This sequence comes from Trichogramma dendrolimi, assembly GCA_034770305.1. Lineage (NCBI taxonomy): Eukaryota > Metazoa > Arthropoda > Insecta > Hymenoptera > Trichogrammatidae > Trichogramma > Trichogramma dendrolimi. The sequence continues at coordinate 7,740,978 of JAPMIB010000001.1, forward strand.
AATTTTTAGGAGTTCTTAGCAATGAACAATTTTCTCAATTTCTTCAAGATGACATGCGATCTCACAAGATTGATTTTTCCCATTGCCCAATCATTGAAGATATTGGGTGTCCAAAGTCTGTAGTACTTTTGAGTCTAAGTACTGGTTCACGTACAATCATTCATCACAATCAAAGCAATGTAGAAATCAAATTGCAAGATTTTGAAAAATTAAATTTAGAAGATTACAGTTGGATACATTTTGAAGTATGTCAAATTTATTCTTTTTTATTTTGAGAAAACTATCTTTTTATTCATATTTATACTATTTTATTTATTTTATATTTAATATTTATAGGGAAGAAACATATCAGAAGTAATTTTAATGATGCAGCACATAGAAGCGTACAATAAATCTTTAACACAAAAAGAAATTGAAGATTCTAAAGAATCTATCCAACAACCAATTACCATTAGCGTAGAAATAGAAAAAATGAAAGTGGAACTTCTAGATTTATTACCTTATGCAGATATAGCATTTGTATCTAAAGATTTTGCCAAGAGTCGAGGATACGCTAATATGAGTGAAACATTAAAATGTGTAAGCGAAGATGCAAAAACTGGGTTAGTTGATTTCTAAATTACTAGATTTGAAGAAAACATGAAATAAATTAGTATTTTTTAAATATTTTCAGCGTTACCATATTTAGCGCTTGGGCTGATAGAGGAGCAATGGCACGGGCACCTGATGGAACTATTATACAATCACCTGCATATCCTCCCCATAAAATTGTAGATACTCTTGGTGCTGGTGATACATTTAATGCTGCTATTTTATATTATCTTAATAGAGCTAAGCTAAATTCTAAAAGGAACAGTGAAGATACTCAATTGCATGTAAATGATATTCAACAAAACTATAATATTGAAAGTACTGAAAAAAGTCAAACCCATTTTTATCAATAGACTAGTCCTTCAAGAGGCAATTTCTTTTGCTTGTAAACTAGCTGGAGCTAAAATTGGAATGCAAGGTTTTGATGGTTTGAATAAAATGTATAAAAACTTCTTAATAATGTAATTGTTTTAAAATGAAATATTTTAGCAATTTGTTCTTTATTATATAGTAAATCTATGAAAGTAATCGGTGAACTATGAAAATTTGATTGTAAAATGAGCTTTAAGTTAAGTTATTTAATTTTATTGCTTTTTAAATTTGTTCTTCTAAAATATTTTAACTCGCAGTCAATACTCAAAGTTTTTATATATTTCTATGTAGTTCTACGAAAAATTTGACTCAATTCAAGATGAATGTAAATAGAATTCGAGCTATAAAAATAATGTTTATTTTAAATAAATGAACAAGAAATTATATTATAGTCATTAACTCCAAAAAGAGGCTTGATCAATTGTGATTTTATTGATACTTAAAAATTATTATAATTTCTTATCATACCAATGCAACAACAAAAATATTGTGAAAATATAAGACATGACATGACTCTCGAGAAATGTTAACGTAAATATATTATTTTTGTAATAAATCTAAAATTAGTTATTGTTGATCATTACAGACTAGCTTTTCCATATCAAAACATTGATAGAAATTACTAACATACCTCAATAGTCGTATCACTTGAAAATTTTCAGAAATCAAAAATAAAATAAAATGTTTATTATGAATAACGTTTAAAAAAAGTATACAAACAAACGCTACGTTATATAATATAAATAACATACACGAAGTCAATAAAACAACCGAGAAATACTTAGATCACAAAAATTGTAATAATTCCATGAATTTAATGATATTTAATGGTAGTTTTTCAGTCTTTCAAAATATTCAAAGCTGTTAATTATCAATTTTATTATTACAGCTTTGCTGTTTGTGTAGCGTCGTTGATTGAAATTACCATTCTTTATACATTATATATTAACTTTGATTGCGCTCAGCAGCGATTCTAACTATTGTCCGCTGCAACCCCGCTGTCTAGAAAATCTTTGACTGCTCGAGGGGCTTTTTCAGGAAAACATCTATTAAAAATAATCTTCAGTTATTTACATATTCAAAAATTATAACTCGTCGTCGATCATTAATGAATGTTGAAACTTAGTTGTTCTTTAATTTATAATTTACTTGAGAAAATGTTTTTTTTTTTAATTTAAGTGAAAGCAAAGCAAAAATTAAAAAAAAAATTGTACTGCAATGCAAGTAATGCAAAATCAATGCAAACCTTAAAAAGTAGTTGACTGACAGCCAGTGGCTCGGAATCGATAGTTCCGGTGTGTTTCTGCGTTGTGCTCGTACTATTTGTGCAGCAGCCTCTTTCGGTGAAACGACAGACATGAGGCTTGGGAATCTTTGAATGAAATAAAGTATACGATATAGATACATTCTATAAGCTCCAATCAATGTTGTAACAATTAAATATTTGATAGTTAGTAATATTTTCTTTTTAAACATGTTTGTGGGTCTAGCTCATTTTACGAATCTGATAAGTATATTTGAAGATTAAATATGATAATTATTTGTCTGTACGGGCAATCAAAGAAACAATCGCATATTAAATTTAAAGAATAAAGACATTAGGGAAGAAAGATATGCGATTGCACACCTTGTATCTAACATTGTAGTTTATATTACTATGTTGTTCCATATATGAAGATTATTATTTATTGTTGAATCATGTGATATTTTATTAATTGAATGTTATATTATGTTGGAAAATATATATTAGATGATATTATGTTAACAAAATCTTAATAAATTAATATATATATTTTTGAAAAATAAGTTGATTATAAATATTATCGGTAAAACTTACTTTATCTTTGGCTTCTTGCAAAGTCCAGTGTCTACCATGTAAGGGTAAATAATAGTGAACTGTATGTTCGAATTGGTACCACCGCACGATGTAGCTACCCTCAATTCCTCGCTCAATGCCTCCATCATACCTAGAAGAAAAATAATAACATCAATTAAAATAATTGATCAATTTTCAAAATTCAATGTCCCTGTAATCACCTCGAACAGCAAATTTGGTCGCGCAGTAGGGTACTAAATTGGTCACACCAATGATTCCGGCCATGGATGATAGGCTACGATATGGCCGTGATTTTTGGCCAACATGTCAGGCAGAAATGCTTGCAAAATCTGATAGAAGTAAAAGTAAGTATTTAATTTTGGTAATTTTTTTCATAGCTCAAGTTAATAACGTAAATTGGCGCCGCATCTTACCCAAAAGTGCGCCATCACATTGATGTCAAACATCTTTTTGATCTCCTCCGGCGTGTGGTCGAGGAAAGGATGACAGGGCATGATGCCGGCATTGTTCACAAGAATCGTTACGCTGCCAACTTCCTTTTTCACCTCATCGGCGACGCGCATCACATCCTCTCTCTGCGACACGTCGCATCTGCCGGAGAGACAAATATTGAATAACGATCGCTAAGAATAAATTATTACTTTTTTATCGCTGTAGAAAAACTCACTTGTATCCATGAGCCGCGGCGCCTCCGAGTTTTTTAATCTCGTTGACTGTTTCGGCATTGCTGGTCTCATTGATATCCCAGCAAATCACAGTGGCGCCCAAGGAAGCGTATTTTAAGGCCAACTCCTTTCCAATACCATGACCCGCGCCGGTTACCTGTTCATAACGCACAGCAGCGGGGTGTTAACAAATTATCAACACGTGTAATTTTCATAATGACGCCTTATAATCATACACAACATTCGTTCGTGCAGCGTAATATAGAATTTCAGACCTCACTATTTTTTGTCTCCCAACTTGAAAGTGACCCGATCTGTCATTCAAAACTCGAGGTGTCTTGAGCGAATGTGTATACTGCACACACACATACGCACGAAGCTTGCGTAATACTTTTTGTCCTGCTTTTTCAAATGTGAGTAAAATCGATATTAATGACTCGAGCGTTCCGAGCGCGCGGCAAACTCATCGTTATTACTCGTAATGCAACATTTTTTAATGTATAGACGGTGTGTGTATAGATGAACGACGCGTTATCCGATACATGAAAAAGACGGAGCTATAAGTAAATTCGTTCCAAGACTTCTTTTTTCTCCAACCGATGCGCACGTGTATATCAAGCCATGCACTGCGCGCATTATCGCGACACATCCATAGCAAGTGTGCATGCAATATCGGTAAAGTCGATAAATCGAGCTTCTCTATATTATCTCTTATTCTCTCCACTCGTAGGCAATATGAAGTATTTCCTCGGGTATTAATGCGAACCCAGAGCGTCGAATGTACGTAAGTATATGCATAATGTATATATTAGCTTACCAGTACGATTTCTCCGGCCACGCTCTTCTCGTCTACGGGAAAGAAGAATCGATAGAAGCCCTCGACGACGTAGAAGAACACCTTGAGCAGGAGCACGAACACGTCGGCGATCACGAGAACTCCGTCGTATGCCCTCACCATGATTAAACCTACCAAACGACAAGCACGTGTTTGTACATTTTCCATTCTGTCCCTGGTTAGAGTAAATCGTAATTTTTCTCCTCGCTATTTCTCTCTCTTCATTGACTTTTGTTATTCAACGATTGTCAATGATCATGCCTTGGACCGAGTTTGTTTTTTTTTTTCGTACGCTATCGTGGACGAAAAAAAAGCCTAGCAAGGATAACGTAAATTGTACTGAATCGAGACGACGCTAAAGCTGGAAAATTATACAACTTAGCGATGAGGTTGCAAAAACAAACGTAAAACGTGAATATTTTTCTGAACACATCGGGATTGACTTGTCGTTTTCAACGGTTATAATGAATTGAAAATTTACTTTTGTGAATTATGAAAATGATGATATCTCGGAGCTACATGCTTATAGCTACTGAAATTGTGAAACTTGAATTAAATTGTCTCGTTTCTATTCGTGTCACCGTTTTTTGGATTATTTTTTATTATTCTTATGAAAACTTGTTCTTATTTTGAATTCTTACCAATGTAAGTACGTTCGTTTGATCCAGTTTCTAGTTCAATTTTCGCTAAACAGGGTTTTGCGTAACTTTCTCGCTATACTCAAATTAGTTGTACTGTTTGTATCATTATTCATCATTACCATTGGTATTACATTCTATTTGTTAATAAATAAAACTAATTTGAAGTTTTTTGTTTCTTTTTCGAATTTCTTACGACGCGAGAAATAATTTTTATTACTTATCAGCTATTATATCGTTGACTTAAAAATGATTAACAACAAAATGGAAAAAAAACGCGTACGAATGTAATAAAAATAACTGATAAAGCATTTAAAATCATGATTGAGAAAAAATATAATTATTCATTGCATGATCGATCGGTTTGAATCATTACTTGTTTCATGTTAAATCAAAATTCAATTGAATGAAGCATTGAAATAATCTATCGTTCGAGGTTCTTTTTTTAAATAAAAGATTCAATTATGACGACTATTTTTATAAAAACAGAAAAACCTTCAAGCTTATTGAGCATAGATTCAAATATTAATGAACATCTTTCATTCAAGAACGATATGTTTCGCCAATCATCCATTTGAAATAATTTTTTGAACGTTTACACGTAAAATTGTGTAGCAGTTATCTCAAGTCCAAGTTTATCGTGGTCAATGATTCTGTGAAATTTTTTTTAGAGATTTAAGATGGTTGCATTTAAGATTATTAAAAAAGCGTATTCACTGAAACAGCTAGTTATGTATACCGATGTAATATATATGTATATAGTTTACACAGTGACTATCATCGAAAGCTAACCGAGCAAATACGGCCTTATCTGCGCGTTTTTTCTGCTCGCTCGCTTCGACAAGTAACCTCAGTTATTTCCATAGGTGATTAGTGTTCGCATAATTTAAAAACGAGTGAGAATAAGTTACATGAAATCCGTGATGAATCGTCAAAAATTTTTTATATTTATTTCAATCTAATTGCGAATGATCAGTTTATTTAGATTCGCAACCAAAGTATTCAAAGCCAGTTAAGTTGTAACTGTCCCTCAATTGCTTAAAAAAATTCATTAAATTAAGTATCTTTGCAAATATAAATGCATTATAAATCTTCATTTGTATGATTAAAAGCTTGCAATTGCGTTTTTATTTCAATTATCAACCAGAAGTTGGTAGAAAGTTTTCGTGACACATTTCAGATAAAAGCGAGAATACGTGATAACAATAGCTTAGATCAGGATTAAAATTTTGATGATCGATTGCTGCTGGTGACAATAATGTAAAACAATAAAATTGTTAGTCATGAATTGTAATTATTAAAATTTATATTATTAAAATTCATTTTACTCTATATCAGTTTAAGTGAAATGGTTGCTTAACTCGGAAAAAAGAATTTACAATTAATGCACTTGGGTTACTTGGTGATTGCAGCTTCTTTCATTAATACTTTCAAAAACAGTTTATTTTCTTAATCATGATTATAAACTTCTATGCTATTAGAAAATCATAAAATTGAATATAAATTTGAAATTTTATTAAATAATCTAGAGATGAAGCTTGATTATTTTGCATGTGTAATTCATATTATGTATGTTGAATTAAACTTATTTCTCACAATAAATCGTGTGTTTCTTTATGTATATTTTTTCTACTTTTTTCATAATATACGCAGAAAAATTGTAAATTATCGTTCATAAAACTTAAATAAAACGAAATGACTTTTTCTTTGAACAGATTATTTGCTAGTATTATGACTTCAATGAAACTTATTCTCACATACTCAATGTAGCTCAACAATGAAAATAAGTGTGAAAAATAAAGTTTTAAATTTGCTAAACACAATCGGGCATAACGACTACCGCAAACATATGCACGCTCAATCGTATATACTTTCGATTGTATACTGCGGAACTGAATTGGAAGCTATTAACAAACTATATTTGTAGCATGCGACACAACACGAGCCTCATAATAAATTTTTTTCTTTTGCAGTACATTGAACTCGAGTATTAGTACTTAATAGCATGTGAAAATTTAACAAAAACATCATGAACATTTGAAATAATTAATATTTGAATTGTATTGTTACCAGGGTTTTAATTTGTCATTGACACCGAGTAAAATTAGAAGTTTCTTCGAATCAGTACAAATTATCGTTCAAAAATTATAACTATATAGTAAATAATAATTCATGCAAGAGTGCACTGAAAGTAGTTTTTGTATGAAAAACATTAATTTTTATCAACATTTTGAAACTATATGACAAAACAAATTCGACGTTTTCTCTGCAATAAAAATTGTTAATTGGAAGCCTTAAACGATTTCAGCGACGTTTTTACCAAGAACTGTACTTGATGTTGCAGTAACAGCATTACAGTAACAGAGTTAATTTGAATCATTATAGCAGAAAGATGAGTCAATTTAGACTAAAAGATGCTTGTAATTGAAACTTACAACAATAGACAAATTAGAACTACTCGTTTATAACGAAAAATAAAAACTAATTGAGTATCTATCGCATATAATCAACACTCACTTTATGTAGGTATAATTTGCAAAATGTATGTTAATAGCCGATGATTATGAGTTATATTATTAAAGTTAAATCATTCCGATCGACTTACCGATTAAAAATCGTTGGGTTAATCTAAACCGATGAATAAGAAAACTGTCACAGTAGAAATGAAAATTTTTCAGAATAAAACAAGTCCATAAAACAAATATATGTGCGAAAACGTATAAGTGTATATATTTTAACGTGCGGCTCAATTGACTGCCGAGTTGCTACTGATGCACACCACAGTGTGGTCGGGTAATATATAATACCGACTAAGCACACGTACATACACATACACATAATACCGGCAACGTGCACTTGGCGGTTTAAAGAAAAAAAACGTCATTCAAATCTTTGTTAAGAGAGCCACAGACCTGTGCCTTTATCAACGATCTTGACTGTGTGCTTGTGATTAACTCGTGCCTAATTAATTACTGCTTTCAATTATTAGTAATCGAACAATTAAAAATTATCAGGAAATTTTCTCTCGGCAGTTTTGTGAGATACACAATTTTCTGCTAAACTATAATTAGCAAATCATTTTCAGCAAAAATCTTCCAGTTACTTTACTTTTTGTTTCGAAATTATTTACATGTACGTGATATTTAAAAACTACTAAACCTATTTTTACGAAGTTTTCTACATCATCTTTTACACAAAAAGTGTCTACATTAACTTTTCCTTTACTTGAGACATCGAAACCTCACTAAAAGCGGCCTTTTTTCACAAAAACCCGATATTTTCTCTGAAAATAATTATGATATGTGTGAAAATAACATTTTTTTAAACGTATCTGTATTGAAAATTCTAATAAATTTACTCGAACCGCATCGCTAAAAAGTTACAAAAAAGCATGAGTTTGATCTTTTTCCTTTGTTGCTTTGAGCCGAAAAATATTAAACTATATTGATTTTAAAATTTTTTATTGAAAATTTAAAAACAATTTTTAAGAAAATCAGTAAATGATTACACTTAAGTATAATCGTCAACGTGGTTTAATCGAATGCATTCATACAAACGTTGACCAACGAAAGTATGAAAGTTTGTTACAAATTTCTAAAAAGTTATTTTTTGTCTTTTGCACAATATCGTGTATAAACTTTCGATCAATTAAATGTAAAAAATAGTTTATACGTGCGTAAATTATTTACGATTGTTGATATTCAAATCGAATATTCTTACTTTTTTAAGATATCATTTATTTTTACACAATATTGCTATTTCAAAGAAACGCATTGCGGTGATTTGCATTATCATCTCTTTCAGCGATTAAAGTATCGCTCATAAAGTTTAGATCATTTTTATACATAAATTTCCACGTGCAGTTTCGTCAGAAAATTAATTATTATTCGTCATTCGATAAAAGTAAAAACTGCAATGGAAACGATGATTGTCCAATAGATAAAGTAAATTGTCACGACCGAAGGATTATATTGAGGAAAATTTATTGTAGAAATAGACTTTAACTGATTAAATAAAAATTTACTATTTAACGAAATCGAGTGAAAAAACGACGACTGAGACGTTGACGATTTTTTTTTCCGATGATTGGATTTGTAAACGAACTCTCTCACTTTAAAATATAACGAGGTTTTATGGAAGGTCGAGAGAAGCGTTTTCAAGGCGAAAGTCGCGAGTGCGCGAAAACCTGAAAGTCTTGGCTGTATATTCGCTTCTGTACTGCGTCCATACGCATCCAAAGTAAACACAACTCTAGGCACGGACTGCTCGCAAGAGACCTTATACGAAAACTCACTCATGTTATTGTTGATTCGCATTATCGGCCGTGGTCGCTGTTGATGCTACACGAGCTTCGACATCGATGTCGAAGGTCTCACAATTACCGAAATTCCGCCTGCAGCTTCGGTTCGAATTCTTTCCCTCGCTTGTTGCTGCTCGAGCACTGAACTTGGATAAAATCCTCGAACGCGCGCCGGTGGCACGAGACACACGCGAACTGCAACAGATCAGACTTGCAGCCTCTCGTGCAGAACGTTTGCACGAGTGTGAGTATGTTGCCGCGAGGCCTCTCTTGCGCAATCACTTTCATTTGCGTTGGATAGACGCACATACACGCGTTAAACTCGCAACTTATTCTGCGTACATAAATGCGCCTCGTGACTTTGGCAAGTTTAATAATGCATTTCAGACAAATAGAAATAATCGATGAGTATTCTTAACTTCATGGTGTTTTGTTCAGATAATCATAATAGGAAAAACATCTTGTTCGCGAAGACAATCATTATTCAAAAAGTTAATTACCAAATTAATGCCTTTTACCAAACCTACGTAACTTATCATTAACAGGATTTCCTAAGTCAGGGATGAAAAGATCATATCATTTTATTTTTTATTATAAATAATTATATTTAATTTAAAAAGTATCAAATGTAATAGTTGATGAATATAGCCTTACCGAAAAATTTAAATTGTTTACGCCTACTCATATACTGCTTCTAAGAGAATAGAATACTATTAAAAAAAGTTCGATTTAAAACTTAAATTATGGGCAAAGTAAAGAAAAAAATCTACACATAATCGATGTATAATATTAATGAATAACAGAGCCAATAGTAGTACTTGAAATGATCTCATCATTTGTGATATCGAAACAGAAGCCATCATAAAAAAATATAATTTTGAAACAAAATTAACAAGCTTTCGAATGATACGATAACGTGAGAGTGTTGGTGAATATTTAAAAAAAAACCCCAATTTTTTTTCAATTGTAGTGAGAGGCATGTATGAGTACTTTACAATGTATCAGTATTTATGTGACTGTGAGGCATAACGCACCGATCAACTGGAGAAAGACTTTGCAGCGCTCCAGTCAATGGCAAAGAATATAAAAGACGTCTTACCGCTCTGTGGTATTGCAGATGTTTCATGATATAGTTTACACTTTGTCAATGAAGTAACTATAGAAGTTTAAGAAGATACCGATCACGAAGCAAAAAAAATAACTACTTTTTTTCTAAATATCTTCAGTGTTAATTTCAAAATCGACTCATTCGGCCGAGAATAGTTTTAACATTGTTTAATCTTAATCTGATCAGGACTAAATAATCAAACAAGTTAAAAAAAAGAAATCTCACGATAGTATTGTGCTGACTACTTATGGTTATGCATCGATTAACCGAATATTTGGTAATTGTATCAATTTCTCGAATCTTGACTAGTTCTGTTCATTGTTGGAGGGCTTCAAAGGCTTTTTAATCATATTATAGTCTCGAGAAAGTACCGTGGTTGCAAGGTAAAAAGTTCATGAGTTCAATATAAAAAAGAAGTAATGATTTTCTTGCAAGGGAATGGGCCCAAATATTTCTCGCCTCTTTTGTCGACGCTTTTACGATGTAATGTGACGCAATACCTTGTGTATTGTTTTAAGAATCCTATTAAGTTCGTTAACTCCGTTTTGCAAGAAAACAATGTTGATGTACTTGAGGATCGCGACTTTAATTTATACAAATATATTCAAGGTTCAACTATTAAAATAACAACATACGCAAAAAATTGCCGCAAATAATCATAAATTCTTTAAAACAAAGAAAGAATAAGAAAGAGAGAAATTTTATAATCGTGTCACGTTGAATATCTAGCCATGGCTAGCTCTGTTTGCTGGGCTGGCTGTGTCCCAGTTGAAAAAAATTGCATGGATATCCGCGTTGATTATCACACCGACTCCACGTGGATCATACATAGATTCCTCGAGGTTCAGGGATTGATACCACGTGGATCGGACATGGATACCACGTGGATTAAATAAATTGCCTACGTAGGTAAGCCGCGTGGATTGATATAATACCTACGCAGATTTTTGATCAACCCACGACGATTTTCGCTAAAATCCTCGTAGACTTTTGAATTTCACCGATGATTTTTAAACAATCAACGAGGATTTCCATGGAACCCCTCGTGGATTAATCGATTATCAACGTGGAGAAGTTAAAATCCACGACGATTCACCGACAAAGCCTCGTGGATACTTGGAGCGAGCTCGCAAAACAAGTCCAAGATCCTCGAAGAGTTTAAAAACCACCAACTTAGAATTTTTTTCCATCCATGTATGATCCACGTGAAATCGTTGTCCGATCTGCGTGGAATAGTTGTCCAGTCTGCGTGGTATCCATGTCTAATCCTCGTGGATATCCACGCGGATATCCATGCAATTTTTTTTCAACTGGGGTGGCATATGATTTTTTTAGCGAACTCGTCCGAACTCGTGGAAACATCTTAGCTGTCACTTTAACACTTCGTAAAATTCAAGCATTAGTCAGTTTTTTTGTACGATGATGTCTCTAACCGATACATATTTGTGGACATGGCTGTACAGCAAACTGACACTACCATTTTATTCAAGGCACAATCCGTTTATAGGACGGTCCACCATTCACTGACACGATCCATTTATAGGACGGTCTGAGATTCACACAAGGCACGATCCGTTTATAGGAAGGCCTAACATTCACTTCCTCTCCTCCTTCTCTGTCTCCTGTGAGACTGAGCTCCAGGCTTGGGACCGGTGTAGCGGAGTTACCTTTCATTCAAAGACACAAACCGATTATAGGACGCTCTCCCATTCACTCTTGGTTTGAGGCTGACACATTTCACTTATCACGTCATATTTTCGAAGGTTTTAATTCAAAAGTTGAATGGTTCTCAATATTTTCATTTAAAAGTTTCAGAAAACTATTAATTTTTAGTTCATTTTTGTCGTCTCGAACAATTGGTTTCTATTTCTTGAGCTGTTTCGTAAAACGTATCTCTGAGACATTCCTGAAATGTCTCTGAAAAGTTTTATAGGAGTATAGGATTTGAAAAACTTTTTAAACTTTTTTCGTAAACTATTCAGAAACTCTTTAGAAATTTTTCAGAGTTACGTTTTCTGAAGCACTTCAGAAAGTTTACATCGAAACGATTTAAAAACTGTCATGTACTATGCAAATTACTATCACATCGCAAGTTTGCTGTACAGCCATGTCCACAAATATATATCGGTTAGAGACGTCATCGTAAAAAAAAACTGACTAATGCTTGAATTTTACGAAGTGTTAAAGTGAAAGCTCAGATGTTTCCACGAGTTCGGACGAGTTCGCTAAAAAAATCATATGCCACACAGCCAGCCCAGCAAACAGAGCTAGCCAGGGCTAGATATTCAACGTGACACGATTATAAAATTTCTCTCTTTCTTATTCTCGCGTTGTCTTAAAGAATTTATGATTACTTGCGTAAATTTTTGCGTATGTTTTTGCGCGTGTTATTTTAATAGTTTCTCTGACTATATATTACGCTAGCATCTAGATGATGATGATATTACATGTAGCAACATAATTTGAGAGTCAAATTCTGAGAGTAAAGAGAGAATTATACGTGAATTTGAATTGTTATTCAGGTTATTTTTTATAACATAGTTCTCATTTTCGAATTAATTATGATTATCTAATAAATCAAAATTATTATCATTCTCTATGTAAAAAAAAGAAAAAATTTCGAAAAAGGTGAAAAAATATTAAAAAAGAAATGGTTCCGGGAAAATGATTTGAATGATTTCAGTGCCGAATGAACAACCGGGAAAGCCTGTAGGCATTGGGCCTCGCAATTGTCAATGTACCGTATTCCGTATTTAAAATTGTGCTTCAGGGGATTCATACACCAATTCAGTCCTCTTTGGCATTTTCGTGATATAAATCACAGATTAATGTCAATCAGGCATTAAGAGTAGAGTTTGGAAAAATTGTGTAGAACTTTAGATTAAGAAAATGTCAAGAAAATCAATATTTTATTAACACTAAATGCTATATTTAAGCTCTTGGAAGTGAAACAAACTTATTTTTTAAATTCTGCTCCGCTTAAGTGGATGAGGGTTGACCCCAGAGATCAATATTGATGAAGAGCGCCGTCAGAATCGCGTGGCAAGTAAATCCAATTACAATATTTATTACTATGAAAAAAGTGATGTAATTGGTATTTCAGAGCTTGGGTAGAAGTTTTTTTTGGTCAATCAGGTGTCTAATTAACATATATATTTTACTATCCTAAAAAGAAAATTTCCACTATTTTGATTTATAAAGCTATTTTTGAATTTAAGCTTTTTAAACAGGTTGGTCGCCTTAAAATCGCTTCATCATGATGACTTGGGTTTAGACCCTTGCTAGTTCAAGTTTTATTTAACTCTTACAAATCAAACGAATAAATTCACATTCCCTAGTATTGGATGGGTTACGTCACTTATTGGCGTTGTTTATTTTCTTTATTTTTATTATGGTGTGGTGGATGCCCCTAGGCTGACGCCAAGTCCGCCTAGTGCCTAGATCGGGCGCTCGGCATTACATGATTATCTTATCGACATATCAAATCTTTGGCAAGCCATCTTGATCGAAACAAACTTTTGTTCAGGTATACATGATTTTCAGAAAATTCTCTCATAGAATAAGATCTATAAGTCTTAAAAAGTATCTGAATGGCATTCGCTACATTTTGATGTTCATCGATAGAGTTATTACTCGATCGCCAGCTTTTGAAACACGAACGAACAAGCGTTTTTTCGAACATTTTATTTGTTCATAAAATAATTATGTTATGTGATGAAAAGACACCGACTGTGTTGAATGATCACGCGCGAATTTCAACTAACGGAGAGGGGTTACGTCAGGTCACCGCAAAAATACGAGACTAAAATAATTTTTTCTCATAAACGGCTCATAGGATTGAGTCACGCCCATAAGAACTTTTATTCAGGAGGTCAAAGTCTATTACCAAAATAATTTTCATTCATTTTGGTCGGGACCAAAAGTTACATGTATTTTGATGTAATCGTACTCTTTTGGTTGATTAAACAAGTGATTAATTCAAAATTATACTGTTGGCACATTTAAATTACAACTTTTCTAGTATTCATTTTTGCAAAATCGATAATAGTTAATTTTTTTAATAATCTTTTTTATTCGCTTTTTTTCATAGCTAACCAATATTTTTCACAGATGTGAAGGCCCCCATTACTTGGCCTAGTCTATAATCCGGCACTTGTATGGGCATTGACTGAGAATATAATGTACATCTCTCAGCACACCCTCTTTATCAATTACGCTTTTATTTCGGTGACACGATCTAGTACGTTTCACGTGAATTTTCAAAGAGCAAAACCAATAAAAAAGTGTCCGTAGCGCGCTGACGCACGAAAGTCTTTTAAAAATATTCAAATAACGAGTGATTTATCATTCTAGATCGATACAGCGGATACCCATTCAATTTGGATACGATAACAGTAGAAAAGCACCACCACCAGTACATTGGCAAATGCTTCATCATAAAAATAGCATTATTTCTATTCTATTTTTAAATAATATATGCTAATAAAAAAATACATCGTCCAATTTTCAAGATTAAACTGTAAAAGTATACTACGGTTATTCGAAATTATTTGAAAGTCGAAGCAAAATTTAACTCAAAGACAATTTACAATGAGTTTAAAAAAAACCAAACTTATATGTAATCGAGGAATTTGTCCATTTTCGAAATTTGATACGTCGAGTGAACTTGACGATGCGAAAAATCGCTATTGATAATTAAAACGGGCGGGCGCATCTATCGCGATTTCGCGTACACACAAATGCACCGAGGAATAAGCTCCGCTCGAATGTTGCGATGCAGCGCCGAGCTTTGCTCGTGCATGCATGTTCGCGTATACATATACGTGTATGAATTATCGTTTACCGCCCACTCTGCGAATGCAGCGCAAAATAAAGCTGCACATACAGGTGATCGCGCGTATGTACAGTGTCGGAGGTGTATAAGTGGGTTTCCAAGCAACCTCTTGCCTTGCCTGTACGCCCGGCGGGGGTGCGAGTGCGCGTTCATACCCGCCGTATGGCTGGCGCAATGGAGCGCGAGCCCTTTCGCATACCAGCGCGCCGACTCGTGTGTTTTCCTCTTTCTTTCTCAGGCAGAGCGAGAGAAGGCGAATTTTCTGTACACAAGCCTGCGCGTGTGTTGGTGGTTGCGACCACGAACATGTCTGCTGCTGCAGCCGCGACGACTGCTTCTGGCAACATTTGTCGACGGGTACCGGTTCCGTCAACGTCGTCGCTTCTAGACAGTGGTAGTGCACCCCCGATATCATGAGTGCCCTCGCACGTGAGTATTGACCCTGCGATTTTCATTGAAAAATATTTACTGTTTCTTTTGATTCGATCGCCGTTCGTTACTGCAATGCATTTTTAGACACTGCGTACAACGTTTTGTTTCATGCTTGTGCATAGTTGTCTGAACTTTACTTGATTATTATATATTTTATTTATTGAAAAATCTTACTAAGGAATGATCGCGTTTATTGTTTGTCAAAAAATTTAGAAAAAAAAGTATTAATAATTGTAAATTTTTGTATTAGTAGTCTTGATAATTATAACAAATTATAAGTTTTTATAATAAATTTACAAGTACTAGTAAGATGTCATTCAGATGTTAATTAAAGTACGAGCTCACACACTAATTAGTTGGAAACTTTCACACTATCATTAAATCCATTTTGTCAAAAATTTTAATTCAAAAATAAATTTTTATTGATGTGTTTTAATTGACGAATTTTGATTAATTTACTAATTATACATTGACATTGCAATATGAATGAGGTCAACATTTTTTTTTAAAATGCAAATCACAGTTCACTTTTTTACTTGATTATTGTTGCTGCAAATTTAAAAATTCTTGTAAAAAAATAATTATAACGAAGACTATTACTTAAAAAGATTGTTTTAAACAATAGCTGTAATTGTTCTTGCATCATTAGGTTTTCAATCATTCATTCTTTCGTAAGAAAAACCGATTAAAAAAATTGAAGGTTGTAAAAAAAGAAAATTTTCGTTATTTTACATTAGTTCAGTTTTATTATTTTACATGAAGAAAGCATTGCACTACAATTACCAATCGATCATCGTTAATTAGTTTTTTTACAAACGAGGAGTTAACAAGTCATTTAAATCTATGTTTGATAGAATGGATCCCTTTGATAAAAATCATTAATTTTTCACTTGCCGATTTACACATACGACCGATTTTTTGTAGAAAGTATAGCGACAGACACGTTTCCGTATATTATCTAGGGTAAACATTAGCTCGAGCTAGCTAATTGGGTTATACGTTTCGATTTTGAACCACGAGTCGCATGAATGACGCGCGTTGCTAACAAATTTCATTCAAGTCCAGATGGCGGCAAAAATTATGCTTCCCGAAAAGCATTCAATGATTACACGAAACGCGCAGGTTGCACTGAAAATCATCGTTACATTGCACGAAAAGGTGTTCTCCGTCTTACTATCTTTTGCTACCAAGCGCAAAGTTGGAAAGCTGCCAAAGTTAAAGTTCTCTTTCAAGGAAATTCTGCAAAGTTAAAGTTCACTCGGGTTCATCAGATAGATTGGAAACTCGACGCTCTCTCTCTCTCTCTTTCTTCGGTGCACCTATTATATATGTGTACGTTTAATATACTTTCTGACTTGCCATCAGTTCACTTGGCTTGGTATTATATATGGATATGATATTGTACGAGCGACAGCAGCAGCAACTGCACGAGGAGCACCTATCACACATGATACCGATAACCTATATATCCTCGAAAAGACTACGCTCGCGATGAGAAAGCAATTTTCTGTTTTGCATATATATGCATGCATATATCGTAAGTAAATTACATTGATTAGTACACATTCGTTGTGCTCTTACTGGCACACACATACATGCACACATACCGGCAAGACATGCATAAAATTGATGAGCTCCATTGTACACGAGGATGAAAGGGGGAAAAATCGTTCATTACACATTTTCATTAAATGTAAAACATGTCTTAATTTTTTTCATTTATTCAGGCACATACACACCCTCAATCTTGGGCATAAATATGTGTAAGTAATCGCGATTTTGAAACAAGTATTATATAACGATTTTCAGTCATCGCCAGCCCAGAAACTCCTCTCGTGCGAGCGGCGATCGTGACACGTGAGAGAGTATGTGCATATGTACACACACGTGCCCATATGTGCATATGCTACTTTCACACGTATATATGAAGGAGAAAAGTTCGTTGCCTCGGTGCTCGCGAGCGCGTATGCACCCACGCATTACACATACGCACACGCATACACTCTTACGACTTTATAAATCCAAACAGTAGCCGCAACTTTTTTACAACCTGTGCGCACGACTAATTTACATTTTTAGTATAAATACCCGGCTAGTGGAAAACGGTTTCCACCCTCCTCCCCCCTTCCCTTGCGTACGCAAGAAGAAGGAAAAGGAGTCGGTGAAAATTAATTCATGCAGCAACGTTTGCTGTGTCAGAGACAGGAGAGAGAGAGAGCCTATAAATAAGCTCGAAAGAACATTAAAGAGCTCTTATTTTGCCACTGAGAGACAAAGTGAATTCAGCACTATACGTTTGAAAGTTCATTCGTGTGCAATGCCATTGTAAAACACTTATCTCTATGCTGCTATAAGTACGTTTTATGTACATTCGCGAATCTTGAACTTGCCGTCTTTAATGTCATTTATACTATCTCTACGTGTACGTCACGAATATGTATAGCTCGAGCAAAATATCACCTACATGTTATTCTGCAAAACGCGGAGTTTTTATTTCTGACAATGACCCATAAAGGCGCAAAGGAAGAAGACGAAAACGTTAATTACAAATCGTAACCGAGATTTTTCAATTTTCGATGAGCGGTCCTAAGTACAGGGAAATATCTTTTACGACCCTTTAAAGGGCTCACTATGTATAGCGTGACAGCTGATATAGAGGCACGCGCGCCAGCAAATTGTTTGAAAAAGGGGAGAGGAGTAAGAGAGAGAGTCTTCCACTTTTTGAACATAGGTAGACTTGAAATGAGAAACTAGATCATCAGGTCTGAACGCGGCTGGCGTCAAATCGTTATAAATTAGCTGGGCTTCTTTCTCTCTCTCTCTTTCTCTTTCCCTCGACACCCTGCATGTATGCGCGCTTTTGTGAAGGTGTGCGCGAGTTGCAAGGCACAAAGAGGAGCCGACGATTCATGCACGAATCGATTCTTTCCTCCGCTGTGTTACATATCGCTTATTCAGTGCGTGCAGACATTTTTTTGATTGACGCGACACGTCGGAAATTCGTGACGTTAAAAAATGTAGAGTCGACTCGAAATATGAAAACTTGAAGCGTTAAGTAATTGTTTTCGTGGTTTCATTTCTCATTACTATTATTACTTTAATTTTTTTCAAGAAGTACATAACGACGATGAAATGGTTTTAAGGCAATGACGATATTTATTTATTTATAATGCCCAAGTGATGTAACTACGAAACTAGGTCAAGTTTAAGCAAGACTGAAATCGATAAAAAATGACCATGCTGACGTGTATATGAGTAACGATTTTATACGCCGAGTCCGATAAATAACCTAAAAGTTATGATTTATCAAGTTCACAGACACTTGTAAGTCATATACTTCGGCAGTAGTCACGGTAAAAGTGCAGTCAGACAAACGCGATACAACTCGAGAGTCAACCTTGTCGCTCGTACCAAGCACACATCGTTCGTTCGATTTGGCTGTGTACCGATCTCGTGCTACGATGTATGTATATATATGCATCGTACAGTAAGGAGTCAGGAATCGAGGCGAGGGGTAGGGTGAGGCGGCACTCAAATCAGATGTAAATATACAAGCGAATAAATTAAGCCGATGCTCTAATAGAGAGGGAGGATATTATGTAGGAGAGACAATTCATTCGTGTGTCGTCGAGTCAAGGACGCCTTTAAGAATGGACTTGCGCCCGAGGCTCGTGTTTTGGCGCGGTCAGCGTTGCCATGATAACAGCTGCTTCTACTCGTGTAGCCCTCGCCTATAGATCTATACAACGTGCACACGTATATATATCGTCTTTGCGGGTGGCCGAGTGAAGTCGAAAGTGTAATCTTTGAACGGCCACGTGCTCGAGCGCGCGGCATGTGGGACTCGTTCTATATGCAATGTCGAGTATCGAGATCACAAAAAATTGCTCTTTTTGCCGAGGTGGAAAAAAAATAACAGCACGAAACACCGAAACGACCGAACGGCGAGGAGTAATGAGAAATCATTATGGTCGAATAAATTTGCCCTGCATTAACGATACGGTAATGTTCGCTAAGATCAGTCTGGCGACTAGCAACGATAAGCTCGAAAAATTTCGAAGAATATGTATATATATGTATACTAGTCGCTGCGGTTGGTATATCTACGGTAGAATCTTTTTCCGGCCAATCCCCAAGATCGCGAATTAAAATTCAAGGTCAGAAATAATACGCGTACGTAATAGCGGGCAGGTGTGCCTTTTTTTATTTCATCCATAATCTTCCGAAAATACCCCGTCGTATAAATGTGGGTCTATGCAGTACCCGTTTGTATAATAGTACTCGCGGGTAAATGGAGGTAGTCATGAAATTTTACTAGACGCGGAGAGGTATAAAACGAAGGTCACACAAAGCACAACGCACAAGATCCCGATCGGAGTAGATATTGTGCGCGGTCGCAAGAAAAAAAAATTTTTCACTTCGATTAGGAACACGAGTATGGGCGGTGCAAGATGATTTATAAAAGATGACGACGACGATGATAATGATGATGCACGTTCGATAATAAATCTTGAATAAAACATCAGTTTTTACTCGAATTGCCGCGCCGCGTGAAACAACCTTGAGCCGGTAATTTAAATTCGCTTTCTCTGCCTACAGGCCTACATTCGATATTTGTCTCTTTATCAGCTTAAAAAGAAAAAAAAAATAAAACCTCACACCCTTTCGCCGTTCGTTCGTAGCTCAGCCGAAGTTCGTGATCGGTGGTATTTTTCGTCGGTGCCCGCGCGCGAGTCCACCTCCAGCGAGTGCGAAAGCTTTTGAGCGAACCCAGGGATGTGTATACGCCCACACACGTACACACACACACACACCCCCTTGTCAGCTGCGCTCTCACAGGCCTGCATTGAAATATCCGTAGCGATAAGGCCGCGTGTATATGTATACGAATGTGCCGACGAGCGATCGTTGTCCTACATCTCGGGAGAGCGAAAAAACGAAAGGAAAAAAAAGAGGAGAAGGAAAAAGAAAGATGGAGCACACGTGTATTTTGCTTTTGCTAAACAGGTCAGAGCAGTTGGCGGCCCACCCGCGAGTCCGAGTGAGAAACGTTTGGCCCGCATCTTCAACGACTATACTAACACTGCAACCGATACTTCGGGCACGACGGCGAGTCCTCGAGTACTCGAGTAATAGACGCTCACACGATGCGACGGTTCAGGCGAGGACTTCGAAGACGTCCAGGGCGCTTGAGGCATCGCAGCTCGCTTCGCGGAAACTTCGTCACGGTAATTGATAAGTCACGCCGCATCGCATTTCATTTTTAAAGCTTGAATTTTCTTGGATCTTATAGAAATGTCCAGGCCCGATGATCGGGCCAGTAGCGGCTGCTCGTAGTAGCTAAGCTCGGCTACCGATCGAGGGCATGGACGCTAGGGCACCGCCGATCATTGGCTCGACGAGATCAACGACGCAGGAGCAGAGAGCATACCAGCAAAAGTCCGGAGCAGGAGGTAAGACGACGAGCTTGGACGAGGGCGTGACGCTGCCGCCTTTGCCGACGCAGCCTCGCAGCTCGGGCCAGAGGACGAAGTTCGCGCCGGTGCCCAACTGGCGTAGTACGGGCGGCGGCGCGGCAAACTCGGTGCCGCCCGGCATCGTCAAGCAGCAGGATCTGCAGCGACGGCGACCCTACAAGTAAGCAAAAGCTCACTCGATATCTCACATAAAAGCGCCTATAAATTCCCCCTCTCCTCGCTTATATATATATATATATCTGCCTCGCGTACACGATTTCGTTCGCCCCCTCATTATAAACACGCGCGTTGTTCTACGCCACCGGTTACCATCGATATGCTGCAGAGTCCTGGCGCTCGGAGCGACGCCGCTGATGCACGCCTGCCAGCAAGCCGATCGCGGCCGCGTACTGCGCCTGCTGCGCGACCAGGAGGAGACGATCGGCTACCGGGATCGAGCCCTCAGGAGCGCCCTGCACTACTGCATGGACGCGGGGACGGGCGGCGCCGTGGCCCAGGCGGCCCCGGAGCTCGTCAACGCGCCCGACGCCGAGGGCCACACGGCCCTGCATCTGGCCGTGATCGCCGGCGACGCCCAGCTGGTGGCGGTGCTGCTGGCCCACGGAGCCGACGTCGACGCCAAGGACCTCGAGGGACACAGCGTGCTGCACTGGGCCACCGGTGAGTCCGCGCGAATATTGTTTCAGCGATGTATTATTTCGTTGTAATTCTTTGTTGTCGCGAGAACGCCGAGAGCTTCCGAGAAATCGCGTACTTGGAGGTTAGGAGGGTGTCTTTGCTGTTCTAGCGTATACATTATGGAGCCGCGCAGGGATCGTGTTGCAGCCATGGCGTATAAAACGCTTGCGTGCCGCTGCGTGCTTTAATAAAAAGTCGATAAATACATGGTAACAGAGCCTACCGTTACGAGTGTATATGCTCAACGATATGTACGACATTAACGTTCGCTTCTACGCTTGAAATGCGTATTACGAAGGAATTCTTTAGTTTCTAAAAATATACATTTAAATGATGGTTTGACGTAATTATTTCGTGCAACAAGCGCATAAAAATCGACACATTTCGCTCGAATGTTCGCGTCGGATTATACGACAATGTGTGTCAAGCGCGACTCGATATATGAACCACCTTCGCCGACAAAATATATAAAACACGTTGCCGAATCGAGATTCAATGTTAACACCTCGTAATAACAATATTACATTATGCGCGAGCGCACGATATTATAATAGAAAGATCGCATGTTCGGATGATATATAAGAGCACAAATGACTTGCCATTCATGCACAGCACATCCTACAACTTATGTACACGATCACATGCACACACATACACACGTGCAGTCGCAGACACAAATATTTGATGTATTTATTCGCACGATCATTGCGTGTACTTGGGCGTCGATTTACATTCAATCTATTTTCCATCGCTCGATAATTGCACCGATCGAGAGGGGAAAAAAATAGGGGCGATTAAATTTTGAAATCGGTATGCTGCATACACACATACGTGTAACATAAATAGATATATATACGGGCCGGGCTCGACCTAGATCGCTGCACGACATGTTGCGCGCCGCCACCACGACAATTACAAGTGCACCCCTTATTACTCGCGGCAGTGCAGTGTGACAAAATTAAAAGCCATCCTCCGTCATAATCAAAATTTTCGTCATCGTTCATTCGGACGATATCTGGTCTGGCGCGAAGCCCGCCGGTGCTCGTGTGCGTGCGTATGTGTACACGATTATCGCGATCGCTTATAATCGCGCAATGTAAGAGTCGAAAGTCGCTTCGAGGAGAGAAGGAAGTAAATCGCCCGTTTCGTGAGTTAACTCGGTCTATGTGTATTAGGTAAGCGTGCGGTATGCATACATGCACATGCTCGCGAATGTACACGATGACGATAGGTCAGTGGGTCACATCAAGATGACGTAATTCCAGGACGTTCGGACTCGGGGGTGGGCCTAAGACTGGACACAAGCACGCGATCTTTTATAATTTATACATATAATAATATCGTGCGCGCAGCTGTATACGTCCTGGTGTGAGTGTATGCGTGTGTGTGTGTGTGTGTGTTTACATACGGGCGTCGGGGATTCGCGAAGAGCCAGAGATTATACTCATATAAAACACGAAGCAAAAGAGACCGTGAGGATTTATAGTAATTTTAGTTCCTTAAAAAAGTCATACACGTTAACGCGCGTATCAAAGCGATCGCTATACGCACCCAATTCGTCGTACAAATCTACTTTTTTTTCTTGTTCCAATAATTCCACGCGATGTTATCCGCGTATATTTCCGTAATTTTTCCTTATGCCGCTTCATTTTTCTACCTGCTCATGTAGAGGGTAACGCATTCTTCACTTGCGATACACTTACGGCTATAATTCTCAACGTTTTTATCCGCCGAGCGATCTTGAAAGTCCCATTCATATATTGGCTAGCGTTAGGCACGATGTTGTGCTGGCCGCGACGACCTATTTCCATGCCATTATTGTTTATTATACACATATACAGCAGTCGTAAAGATTTCTCGCTCGCAGATTAACTCGAGTGGGTCCTGAATTTTCCGTTATTAAGAAAAAGATTGTCACATTAATCCAACTTGATTGCGATAGTTCATGTCTTTTTCATGGAAAACAGTACAAATTACAAATTTCAACTCATTTTGAACAAATCTTTTGGATTGCTCATACTTACGTATTGATATTGCCTGATCTTATATTATTTTATAGTATCTTTAGCAGGTTATAGCAGGCTTTGCGATATTTTTTATAATTTATGTACTTTAATTTTGAAAAAATAATTTTTGCAGATTGTGATATATTTAGTTGTGTACTTGAACACATTAAAATAGATTTTCCTTTCACGCAACAAGTGACTAAGGATGCCTCTCTCTCCATGTGTTCAACCTTTATCTCTATATGGTTATAACTCAGGGGTCTGATAAAAACTTTTATCGATAAAAAAATCGATCACTTTCTCACGTACTACTATTACGAGTCCGATAATATTGGAAATTATGGTAAAGAAAAGCTTAGTTTCCTGAGGCTGTAACAAAATTTTATTATAAGACTTTGAAGCATCATTTTTTTTAAATTTTATAGAAAAAGATTTGTGAAATATTCACTTATTTTTTTCGCCTTTTTATTAAATAAAGAACCTATTTCAAGTAGTAAACTTAACAAGATAGTTGATCAAATAATAATGATTTTTCATATGCTTGCTATTGGCAACAGTAAATACAACCTATCTCAAATGCCAACAAATACTTTTTTGTTGGATATTTTTCGTTAATGATATCAATTTTACCTCAAGTAAATTATCTAAATTTTATTAATCGAATTAGGTTTTATTGTTTTGATAGTTCGCTGGAATATAAGAAAATGATAAAACAATAATAAATTCATAAATTTAATAGAGAAACGAAAATGTTACGTGAGTATAAACATTTGCCATTTACGCCTTGAGTCCCGCGAAGGTACTGTCGAGACTTCGCGTAGAGGCAACATATCGTGAGCTGCAGGTAGTTTAATTCACGAGCACGACGCTAAGATACGAGAGAAACGGTTCGGCACGCGATCTTATGCGCTCGCAGAATAAAGTTAAAATATATGTCAGAATGACTTACATTTTTTCTAGTACCTCGAGCTTTGAAGTTCGCATTAGCAAATGCGTGACACTTTTAAGTCTTCAAGTGACGTCGTTGAATTTTTCCTTAACCAATCTTAATTAATTACAGTTACCTTCTTTTGAAATAATGGAAGAGTAATTTTGTTAGCACCTTCCCAAGCTTTTGTTCAATTTTGAAGTCTGAGATGTAAATTTGGCTCAGGTTTGCTGCTATAAAGTTCACTGGCAAACGATGTCCTCCTTCACTCGTGCAGACATGACAAGACTGAAAAAAAGGACCAGAAGTGGAAAACGGACCAAAATAGCCTTTTCGACGTTTTACGTGTGTCTTTTTTTCTTTTTCTGGTCCTTTTGGCTATGATCGTAAGTGTATAATGAAATCCCAAAAATGAACATGATTATTATTCAGATGAGCGATGTAATGTCAACTATGAAATGGCCTAAATTGAAATTAAAACTAACTGTTTTCTTAAAGAGTGTTAACTGTGAAAAGCTTGCAGCTGTGTACAATAGAAATTCTGCCATTTTTTTAAATGTTTGGTAAAAATGCATCATCTAAGCTTGTTTTATATTTACTAAAAAATACCAAAACATCAATAAAAAGGTCATATACTTATTATTTAATTGTATAGTCATTTATTTTCACAGTTTTTTTTTTAACAAACAAATTCC
Organism: Trichogramma dendrolimi; assembly: GCA_034770305.1. NCBI lineage: Eukaryota > Metazoa > Arthropoda > Insecta > Hymenoptera > Trichogrammatidae > Trichogramma > Trichogramma dendrolimi. Next base: position 7,766,374 of record JAPMIB010000001.1, read on the forward strand.
CACAATATTAACACTTACACGCGTTGTTCCTTTTCTTTATATGAAAAGCTGTAATGAATGATATTGATCGTTTCATGACCTGTAAAAATAAATATTATAAGAACAACTAGTTACAAGATTTTTTACAATAGAATTAGTAATGAACTTACATTACTGAACGATTCAAAATTCATATCTAACAGTGGTCCAGCTCGCATTACTAGAGTTTTCATTGCTTTCATCATCATCAATATCAAGATAATCCTAGATTTTGGAGGATGATTGTACCAATCAATACAATAACTATGTCAAATATTAAAAAATTATAAGCAATTTCTTTTAAAATCATTTATCAATTTATGTTGCAACTCATTTAACCTCTTGGAATACACATACAAAGGAATACAACCATCGAAGCAGAATAAGCAGTAAACATTCTCGCAGCTCCATATTTATCCAAGTCGAATAAAATTACAATCTTTATAAACATTGGTAATAATTAAAATTATTCCTTATAACACTTGAATGTTGTTATCTTCGCAATTTCGACCCACTCGTGCGCCAATAATGATTGCCGAAAAAAGATAGAATTGAAACGCAATACAGTTTGTTATGAATAGAACTTACGTCGGACGTAGCTTATGTTAGGCACAGCTAACATTAAAAAACAGAGTTTCTATAAACCATGGTAAATTGAAAAATAGAGTTTTCATTATCGTAATAGGCTCCACTAGCACAGCACTAGACTTTCATATTCGCTTAACAGATGCAGTGGAAAAGGAATTTTAAAGAAAATTAAAGTCAATAATGTTTCAAACGAAACTATTCAAATAAAGAAAAGTAAATTGAATTGTTTTTTTTTCGTTCACAGTATGCGGCGAAGTCGAGTGCGTGCGCCTGGTGCTGGCCGCCGGGGCTAGTCCGTCGACCGCCGACTTGCGGGGTGGCTCGCCGCTCCACTACGCGGCCCAGTGCTGCGGGGCGGCCGCCACCTCGGAACTCAGCGTGCCGAAAAAAATCGGCCTCAAAGTCCTGAACACTCTGCTGGAGTTCGGCGCCGACGTCAACGCTCGCGACGAGGACGGCCGACAGCCGATTTTATGGGCCGCCAGCGCTGGAAGCGTCGAAGCCGTCTTGGCTCTCGTGAGGTGAGAGGCATATCGTGATAATTTATGTCGAACCTGTGTCCTTGTATCGCTGACCAAGTTGGTGTGACAAAAATTATCGATACCGCAGTGACCTCTATTTCCAATAGCACACATAATAATAATCGTCTCGCGTACCCCACCGTGTAAAATGCGCAGGGCTGGAGGCTCGGCGGTCGCCGGTGCGTCGGACAAAGACGGCCTCACGGCGCTGCACTGCGCCGCCTCGAGGGGCCACGTCGCCTGCATCGAGACGCTCATCAATCTCTGCAATGCTCAGCCGGATCACGTGGACGACAACGGCTGCTCGGCCCTGCATTACGCGGCGACGCTCGGCCACGCCGAAGCCACGGCTCTGCTGCTGAAACTTGGCGCCGATCCCAATCGGCAGGATCGAAAGGGCCGAACGTGAGCATACACCTTGCCTTATGCACGTGCGTTCAAGTGTATTAGCTAATTATTTTGCATCGCACTTGCAGGCCGGTACTGTGCGCGGCGGCCAAGGGTCAGCTGGAGACGCTGAAAATCCTGGCGCACGAGGGCGCCTTCCTGCACACGCGCACCGTCCGAGGCACGGGGGTGGCTCACGAGGCCGTCTCGTCGGGCCGGCTCGAGCTGCTCAAGTGGCTGCTCAGGCGCAAACCGGGACTGTTCGACGTGGTGACGCAGGAGGGCAAGACGCCGCTGCACGTGGCGGCTCTGCACGGCCACCTGGACGCGGCCAAGCTGCTCCTCGACAACGGGGCGAGGATCAACGCGCTGCTCAGATCGAGCAAGGGCGGCCTCATGACTGCGCTGGACGCGGCTCTCTACAAGGGTCACCGGGACTGCGCGAAATTGATACAGATGCACGGAGGATTGACGGCGATGCATCTGAGAAATCAGAAGAGCGGCCCGGCCAAAGGTATTTTCTGATTCTATGACTATGTTTCGTGTATAAAAATAAACGCAATCGATAGAAAACTCGCTACTTCGTTTCTGGTTTTTGAAGTGAAACTTCTTTAACCCGTAAAACCAAGTGACTATCGGTTATAGCGAGTTAAGTACAACAAATTTGATTCTAGTTCAAAATCAGTAAACAACTGTTTAATAAAAAAAGTAGTCAGAAGTAAAAATTCAAAAAATCCTACACTAAATTTTAAATCCAAACAAATTAATAATTTTTAAGTTAATGGTTTGTATTAAAAAAGTACAACGTATTGAGTGTATGAATAAAACCTGGAAAATCTTTTCAAGCTTGATTCATTTATAACCGAAGCTCGTGAATAAAAAAGGGCCATGTTTAATTCGTAATTGATTTAGTTTTACTTTGAAAAGTACACATTTGTAGATACCTCATACTTACAACAAAAATGCATCGTATATTGAATTTGAAATTAAAATTCGATACGATGAACGCGGGTTTAAAAGCATATCAGGAAATCTTCAGTTTATTTTGTTCTTTGTACACTTATTAATTGTCGTTGAAAATTGATGATTAAATAATTTCTAAGATTTAATTTGAATAAAATTGATTATATTATCGATACATCGACATTAAAGCTGTTGTATATGATAACGATGTTTTCATAATCTAATTCATCATTATAATTAGTTGACAAATTTAACAAAAACCAATGAATTAATATATTTAACTTACATTTCCGTACGTCTCGAAGTTTAATTGAGCTAGTGGCCCAGCCGGAACAACCAAAGTTTTGGATAGTCTTAAAATAAACATTAAAAAGTTTTTTTTTGCTTTTATTGGATAATCATGCCAATTGCAACCATAACTAAATTTTTTTCACTGTTAAAAATGAATTATCAGTTCTGCACAATTAAATATAAAAACTTTACCATGAGTTGTATACGTAAGTGTTGCTATCCACTACGATTTGGCTTGGTAAGCAGATAAAAAATAAAGAAATTGTTAGTAGCAAAAATGCACAAAACATTCTGAAAGCGTCAGCTTTGTCTGTTTTTGATAAAATCACCATCTAATAAAAAATTACAGAAAAATTATAGTTTAACAATATTGCTTCATAAGAATAAACTTCATTCCATACACAAAAAGCTGATATAACAAGACACATTGATGACAGCATCATTATTACGATCATAAGTGGACTGGCAATTTGGTTAAATAATTCCATTATTCTAAAACATGAAGTAATGAGCTCTTTTAAATATTTTAATTTGAATAATATGTATAAAAAGTAATGCAATTAATATATGTCCAATATATAATCGTTAAATTCGTATCAATGTTTTGCAGATAAACAATTTTTTTAGTTGTGTGATACTCAACTCTATAACATGCTGATGATTTTTAATCATATTAGTTACTTCTTTAGATATCATTTCAGATATTTCATTTTCAACCATCAGATCGCGATTAAAAGAATAAAAGTACTTTAACTCCTGCATTTGATACCTAAATCGATTGAATTGTTAAAATTTAGATTAATTATTGTAATGCATGGATATTAACACGATTTGTTGTAAAAATATAAATTTTCAAATGATTTTTATGAGATTTTTTTTGAATGGGTTTTAAAAACCTGCTTAATTGGTAAATTTGAATAATGTTAAATATTAGTTCGCTTAAAATTCACATTATAAAAATCATTCATTAGATAGAAACAAAAAACATTTAAAATTTTTTAACTATGCACCCCATAACATACACTAGGCATCTTAATAAAGTTATTATGTAGGCTACACCACACCATTGGAAAACATTCAATGCGTTTACGGCCAATGAAAAATTGAGTATTGTAAAAAATTGAACCAAGAAAAGAGTCACAAAATATTGATTTTCATCTAAAAAAAACTCCGCATGCATTGGCAAATGTTGGATATAAGTGTGATTTCCAGCCAATGTACGTTTTAAAATAGAAGGAATAACAACCGGAGCAAAACAGTATGCAACTAGAAGTGAAGCCACGAGAACTGTTGAAAAATTTAAAATAAACATGTTCAATTTTTTTTAATATCAAAACACATCGTTACGACGTGATATATTATATAATTAATTATATAAATTAGATTCAAATGTGTTTCTTTCAATTGAAATTTAAATAACTCAAGATGATACTTACTAGATTGAAAAAGTGCAAATAAATAAACGTATCTTATCACCTTGAATAGTAAAGCTTTCTCATCAGGCTTTAATTCATCTACTTTGAACAGTTGAGAATATATTATTTGTTTTACCTGCAAATTAATTCAAAAACGTTTAAAATCGTTTTAAAATTTATAAATATATTTTTTTAATAACCTTTTTTTCCTTGATTATCATGATGAAGTAGCTTGCCAACAATGCAGCCGATGCTAAAATTTGGAAGATAATCTCAACTAAAATATTTTGATTTGAATTAGTCTGAGAAAATAACACAGTGAGAAGCTTGAAGATCTAAAGTATAAAATGTGAAAAACATTATAGTTTATAAAAAGACTTAATTGAGAGGTTCAACGATTACCGAGCCTCCCAAAATGATTGCCAGCGACAAAGATATAAGAAATCGACCAATTATTTTTCCATAAATATTCATAAATGGCCATACACAAGACCACCGTAGAATTTGTTTGGTCCAATAAAAGTGACAATTACTAAATTCATTTGCATTTTTGTATAAAATTTTCACGGTTGCTTGATCAAAATTTAAATCTGCATGCATGATTTCTGATCCACAAAAATATTTATTCTATCTAGAGAACTGCAACAATCAAAACTGTTTACTACGAAAAGTTGCCCTTGAATACGTATATTCTATTGTATTCATTGTTCGCACAAAACGCCTCGAGCGAAAAAATATTCAATCATTTTTTCAATAATTCATGTGTTTAAATCACACTAAAGGTCATAATTTCAAGTTATAAAGTATCCATTTGTTTGAATTACTTAAAAATCTACTAGCTTTACTTTTACTTGGGTACTTTTCCAGATCGATTTTGAAACATCATTGCACAAAAGTGTACTTGTTAATTGCTAAAAAACAAAAATCCTTCAAACATTCATTTTTATCATAGTACCTATATTGAAAATAAAGTTATAATTATAATTAAAATATTCAAATCAAAGTAATCTAAAACTTTAAAAAACAAGAAATTCATTCAAAACGTTTCACTTTTAAATGCTGTCCTCACACAGCTGTTTAGTTATTTTTAATCTTAATTCAATTAGCTTACTTACTTGAATCTAAATTTTCGATTCTAATTTCATGACAGTGTTTTCCTCAAAACTTCGAGTGCGTCACACCGACTCGGAATCGTCGGACTCGGAGCAATACGGCGATCGCCAAGACGCGAGCGAGAAAAAGCGCGACGATCCGGGAGTCTACTACGAGGAGCGATGGGTCGAGAAACGCTCGAGGCGCACGCGGGCCAATCGACGAGGGGACCACGAGCTGCAGCGGACGGCGATCGGATCGCGCCAGGACAGCAGTCGCAGCTACAGCGAGGAGGAGCTGCGCGTGGCCAAGTCGACGTCGCGAGATCGCGCGAGGCACAACGCCACTTCGTCGTCGTCCGTCCAGAGGCAGAGGCGAGCTCGCAGCGAGAACGCCCGCTACGACGAGGACGAGGATATTCTTGATTCTAGAGGTACAAAGGTATTTGTGTCATTGTGTTGAGTTTAATGCAAAGTAGATGGCTTTCTTTCTTTTTTTTCCTTGAGTATCGCGCGTGTTTTAACGAATCACGAGCACCTCTGTACAATGCAAGCTTGTTAACGCTAAAACCGTCGGATGTAATTATATTCAAGGCAGGAGACGACGAAGGAGGAGCGCGAGGTCGTCGAAGAAGAAGAGAAAAGCCGAGGAGGCAGCAGCAGCAGCAACGAGTCGTCACGGCGATCGCGAGGCTGCCGCTGACGCAGATCGCGGCCTACTCGTGCAGTCATCCAACGCGAGCTCGGAGTACGTCGCGCCCGAGTCGAGCAAAGCCAGCGACGACGAAACGAGTTCGTGTGTATCTGACGACAGTCTCGAGGTTGTAGTGGTCCGGCGCTCGCTGGAAAAGAAGACCGAGAAGATAGTCTCGGGTAGAAAGTCCAAAATCGTGCGTGAAATGTCCAAGGACACGTCGACGGAGTCGCGAAAAATAAGCAAGAAGAAGAGGCAGTCGTCCAAGAGCAAGTCGTCGAGTCACGAGGCGCAAAAGAGCCTGGAGGACGACAGCACCAGTCAAGAGAACGTCGAGCGAGTCGTGGTGGAAGCCGATGTGCACGGGGACCAGCCGACGACGGGGATCGACGACACCACAGATCAGCCGCAGGTCTCGGACGAGCAGATGAGGAACAAGATGAACGACATTTTGGAGAAAGCCGACGAGCTGCAAAACTCGTTGCTGATCAAGGCGGCGGATCTGCGAAAAGATATGGAAGATATTAGGCAGCAAATGACACAAAAAGTCGACGAAGTAAAGGACAAGAGAGAAGAAGAGGAGCAGGTAGATACCGATAAAAGAGACAATTCGGTGGAAAAAGATCGGCAAGAATCGGTGGAAAAAGATCGGCAAGAATCGGTGGAACTCACTGACGAATCAAATGAGAAATCTGTGAATTCCCATGAAGATACTAACGAGCTAACGGGTAAAGGAAAAAATGACGGAGTGGTTGTCAAAGATGAGAATGAAAAATCAGCTGATACAACAAAAAATCTAGCCAATGAAGTGGGAAAAGTGGAAAATGCTGCGGACGAGTCTCAATCGCCGAAAAACGAAGTCAAGGCTGAAAACGAAACGCAAGCGCAAGACAAAGCTCAAGCTCAAGAGAATGTACAAGCTCAAACTCCAGGTACAATTAATCAAAAGCAAGAGTGTCAAGTATAATTTATATAATTTGTTTTCTTTCAATTATCTTACAGGCTCGGAAAATGTTCACTTGGTCGACGAAAGCTCCTCGAGCTCGCCACCGCCTCCAAAAGTATCCCGTCGTCCGAGCAAAAAGCAACGTCAGAAACAAAAACAGCAACAGCAGCAACAGCAGCGTCAAGGCGACGACAAGGCAGAGAGTTCGAATGAACATTTTTCACCGGATCACAGCGCGATCGTCGCCGTCATCGACAACTCGAGCTGGGACGTGGTCAACGAAGACGACGAGGAGATCGACAAAGAGATCCAAAACGTCGTCGGCGAGCGCAACGAGGAGGACGAAGACGACGAAGAGGAAGACGCGGACGATCTGGGAAGCGACGACGGGGCGATCGTCAGGATTTTACCGAGTACGAGCGAGGAGGAAACTGGCCAGTCCGCCGGTGATTCGTTGCCTCAGCTTCAATCGCACGCGATCAAATCGTCGCAGCAGCAACATCAGCAGCAGCAACAGCAGCAAAAAGAGGTGCGGCTACGTCAGCGTCGAGACAGCGGCGGTCGTGACAGCGGCATCGAGCCCAGTCCGCGGGTCTCTCGAATACCGCGTCGCAGCCTCCGATGCTGCCCCAACAGCGAGCGCCAGCAGGCCCTCAACATGGACACGATAACGCGCGACGTCCAGATCAATCTGCGACGCTACCACCTCGAGCGCAAGATCTTCTTCCAGCTGATGGAGCTCAAGAGGCTGCAGATACGGCACGGACGCGCCAACGAGCAGGTCCTGGTTAAGCGCCAGGTCGAGGCTTTTCACCGAGCCGGCATGAGCGGACCCGCCCTCGGGGTGGCCAGATACGATCAATCGTACACGTTCAGGTTGCTCGCGCACCATAATTATAAACACTATTTCACTGCTGATTTCGATAATCCATTTGTATTTTTTTATTCAGGAGTTTCGAGTCATTTTTGTACGAGCAGCTGAGGCGATTACAGAAGCGACCGGCGTCACCCGACTGGTGCACCGAGGCCAAGCAATGCACCCAAAAGACTCACCGCTGTCATCACGCAACAAGTGCCTACACTTCGCTACCCATTTATACATATTGTAAGAAAAGGCAAAAATTTTATGACGCGTACTTTGATTATAGCGATGAAGTTTGAATTTTACATACCATTATGTATGTATTAATGATGGATTAAAATTGCCATAGGTGGATCAGGCCACGAGCGACCAACGAGTCTTCTACCGAAGATCGATGGTCGTGGCAAAGGGCAGATGACGGTGAGTGATTATTAAAAAAAGAACCCTGATATAAATGCTCAATATTATAATGATGGCTTTTTGATCTAAAAATGACCATTCAAAATAACTTGCAATATATAACCATTAATTGGCTTGATGTTGGCGATTATTCTGTCTCTCTCTCTAAAAAAATGTTAAGCGCGCTAAAGTTAAATGACAATTTAACTGTTTCAAAAAATTTAGCCGAGTTTTCAACCACTTTAAATACTATTGCTTTAACTTTTCCCCGCTAGATGCCGAGTACCTTTATCTGTAAATCTGCAAGTAGTAAAGTAAAAATAATTGTATAAGTCTATGAGCTGTAAGTTGTTATTTAAGACGTAGTAATTTGGATTCAATTCTTGGCTGCACAGTTCGAAAAGAACATGTAGCTATCCTTACATTTTACAAGTTAAGGCACTATTCCAGTACCAGTTCATCAAAATACTTGCGACAAAGTTAATTTCATTTCAAAGTACTAGCATTAAAGTTAACGTTATTAAAATCAAATTAACTAATTCAAGTCAAGTTTTTGCAAACCAAATGTAGAAAATCATAAGTAAGTATTGCAAATGTTAAATAAGAGGTTTTCTTTTTGGTTAGTACACGTTCAATTTTAGTGTCCACTGTATGTCTTAAAAACTGTTTCGTTGGCCAAAAACTAGTCACAAAATGTTGAGCTTTTCTATCTGGGAAACAATCTATAAAAAAAACCGCAAACGTGCATGTGTGTATGGATAGTGAATAGGGCAGGGTCAATCCAATCCGTGAACTTTGTTTTTCTCATACCATCAAATTGATCGATCGATCGAGCTCTAATTTAATACTTAATCGTAAAATTGCGTAGCAAGAAAATTATTCACCACCCTCATTTCCATGTTTAACGAGAGTTGTTTCTTGGACAGCCTTTTCTAGAACGAATAACAATCAAATGTACGTTTTGCTTTTGACACACAGGTGGAAGTGACCCACGGCGAAGAGAAGCAAGTGATCGCTTTACCCGCAGAGAAGCTCGATCGCACCAAGAGGTACTTCGTGACTTTCACGGTACGCGGCGACGCTTCGGCTGCGGAGTTGGACAACTCGAGCAAGCCCAAGACGGGCACAGCAGCTCTGCCCGCGACGTCGGCCACTCAAAGACATACCAAAAGTGTCTGATTGATGTAATAAAAAAATAAAAGGATCGCGTGTAAATTGTGCTTTATATATAACTACGTATTTTCTTCCACGCGTGTTCACCACGATTGTTTCTATATTAAAGACAGATTATGATATCAATAAATGTATACGCAATGTCCATGCGCTTCGATAATATGAAAGACACCGATTTTTTAAAAGCTAAATTTTGCAAGTCAGCTCGACGACCTAACTGCCAATTGTTTGTTAATTACTGTATTTGTGTACGATGAACATACTGTTTATAATGTTTTACGACGGTTTTGGACTTTCTACGTACCTCCTCGGAGTATCTATTTGGAAAAGATTGCTGTAAGCTGTCTTAACCTTTACTTGCCACACTTCTCTGGTATAACGTACTTGACACACTGGGGTTTTCTGTACCCCAACGAAAAAATCGTTATAAAAAGTAATCTATTCAATATTTCGGCCTAAAAATTTTTTTACAAGCTTCTGATATGTTTATCTTGAAAACTGTATACTTGCGGTATTGAAATATCGACAGTAAATATGTTTAAAAAATCAAAATATCAAAAAAAGACGAAAAAACGACCAAAATTGATTAAAAATTCATAACTTTTTAAATTTTTGATAAAAATGGCTAAAAATTTAGAGGAGTTATCTTTAGATGTACCCCTTTAAAAAAAAAAATAGGTGAATATGCTATATTACAAAAAAGATATTTATTTCGAGATAAAAATTCAAATTTATTGAAAAAATACTTTATGTAAAAAAATTACTTTATATATAAAAATGTAGCTTATCTTGGTTCAGCATACATATAATTTAAATATTTAAAGTAATTTATATAATGTAAATAATAAATAATAAAAAATCGGCTTATATTTAATTTCCTGCACACGTATTGCACAGAATGTAGCTGTGATTGCTACAAATCGGACGTTGGCATGATGCACAGCACTTTCGACTCTTCTTGTCCTCCTTTCTGGTGCAGTTAGCACATCGTTGAGGCGAATCCAGGGTTAAGTTCTTCAAAATATTAATGCTTTTTACATCAATATTTAGTATTGCAGCTATTCCAAGCCTTATATCTTGTCGGAGTGTTACAGTTTGGTGGTACCGTCGTTGTAAGTGTGGTGTAACGAGGTACGTATACAAACTATCTAAGCACTCGACTGCAGTTACTTTTTTTTTATGCCATCATTTTTTAATTTGCACGCATATAAAATGCGTGCATTGACGATAGCTTGGTCGAGAATGCCATAAAAATATCGCATAGGCCATCTATTTGTCCTTCCAGCCGTACTGTATGAATGGCAAAGTTTATCGAAAGTATCGGTACCACCTTTATTTTCATTGTAATACCGCACTATATCTGGTTTACCATCTGTAATATTTATAGTTTTCAAGTGCGATGATACAATGAGGACGATTTTTTTCGTCTTTTTTTTTGGAGCGTATGAAAGAAGAGTCAATTCATTTGTGTGAACAAATTTTGTAGCTGGCCGTTCCTTAGGTACAGCTAAAAATTCTACTGGAATCTCTCTTTTATTTTTTCTCACTGTTCCAGTTATTTTTAGGTGATAAGGATCCTTTAGCATTCGCAATAACAAAGGTATTGACGTATACCAATTATCGCACGTAACGGAACGACCGCTGTTGAATATTGATTCACATACTAAACGAAAATAATACTCCGGGACTGCTTCATCCTTTTGAATTATTTCCGTATTTTTACCTAAATATGGAACTGCATCTATCATATATGCCGTTTTGGAATCATTCAGACTGATAATTTTGAGTCCATATTTATCTGGCTTATCTTTCATATACACTCTAAAAAGACAGCGTCCTCGAAAATTCAACAACTGCTCATCAACAGTACACTGGCTGCTTGGCGTATAATTAGTTCGACAATTTTGAATAAAAATATTCCAAAATGAACGAATAGGAGCAAATCTATCATTTTTGTTTCTTGTATTCATATCATCAAAACGTAAACATTTTGTCAAGAAACTGAATCGATTTCTCGAAAACATACATCTATAGAATGTAATTCCATTCTTTTTATCCCATAGACGATTGTCATTAACTGTTGTCGACTTCCATAGTCCGGTGTAATAAAGCAGTCCAATGAAACCTTTCATTTCGATTTCATCGGTATGATGATGATATGTTTCTAATCTCTCGTTAACGACTAGGTCTACACACTCTTGCTCGATTTTCTCATTTGTATATTCTACGAGCATATCTATCATTGCTTTATTAAAAAGACAACTCCAAAATTCCTCAATTGAGTTGGAATTGACAGCATCACCAGCTGGACCAGGAATCATTTCAGGTGAAATATCCGATTGACGATCTGAAAAAAATAACATAGACAATAAATTTCTATTGACTTTTAGTGCTTGTTTACGAAATGTAACAGAAATCACGTAGTATATTACAAGAGTCGTATAGAAAGTAAGAAATAGATGTGTAGATGATGAAAGAGAGAGAAGAGGGGGAGCCATACCTGATCTTCGAGAAGAGAAAGTATTGTCCCAACAAAATCCATTTTTTCCTTTCAGCTTGGTTATAGGTCGTCCTCGTGCACGAGACTCATTTAAACGTTGGTTAAGGCTTACGTCTTCCATTTCAACGTCACTGTCATCTTCATTTGATGAAGAATCTTCATTGCCACTAGTAGATGAGGCATCGCTTGATTTTTCAATGATTTCCTCATCAGAGTAATCATTTTCAAGCAGCTCGTCGATTATTTTTCGAGGTCGTAAATTATAAGCCATCTAAAATGCGGATAAAACATCACACATAGCCGAAAAAAAAATTAGACACTTAATAAACAAATATACTTACTGTAAAATCAATATTTTCACTTTAAAAAAATCGAAAATATTATAGCGATTCCCGCGTACTTTCAAACGTACTTGACACACTGGGGTACAGGCGAGACCACACTGCTTCACTCGACGGTAGAAACGAGAATAACGGTCAAAAAATTTCCCCCATAGCCTGAGAAGGAAGTAGTACCCTCGAACTAATACCAGATGGCACCCCAGGTTAGAGTTTTTAAATTTAGGTACTTTAATCGAACATAGAAATAGCGTGGGGTCGTTTCTACCCCAGTGTGGCAAGTAAAGGTTAACTAATTACCAATCGTAGAGCGAATATTTTCAGAATAAAATTTCCATGTAAAGTTAAACCTAGTAATCACTGGTAATTTTCCATTGCAATTGTTTCTAAGTGCAATAAAGGTGATTTTATTTCTTTGTACAATGTATTGAGAATAAAATGATCGGCTTATTCCGTGTAATTTCAAGCTGTGTTTAGAGATAAGCTCTGGTATCGATTCATTGATACCTTTATTTTTTATAGCTCTAGAACTGCTTTTTTTACGTTAACGTGAAGCTAAAATAATCCAAATGCAATAGTTTGTTCCGTGATGCATTAATTGGATGTGCTAGAAAATTATACAATGATTTACTAATCTACTATTTTAATGAATAAAAAAAACAAGTCCGTCCTCCGTTGCTTTTTATAATCTGTAATATTTTACGTTACGATAAATAAATGTAAACGAAAAAAGAATTGAAAAGTTCAAAGCAATAAGGTATACGTAAAATAATAATCAAGAGAAATAAAATATATCATTATTAAAAAACTTCTATAGAACTGATGTTTTCTTTAATCTGTCTCACTACTTCACATACGTAATAATTTTTCGAAGCGCTAACAAGGCACCTACGGAAGTGACTTTTTTAAACAGGACACTCTTCGAATACTGATAAATCACCAGCAAAACAGTTTTTCACTTTGTGAAAACTTGTCAAAGTACTTGAATACATTGTTGATGATTGCGAAAAAAGTAAGTACTTTATTATCGATATTTTCAAAAATCTCGGTATAATCGTGTAATTTTTGGGACACTAGATGCCGATGCTCCTCTTCGCAGATAATTCGGAGTAATCATATTGAATATTAAGATTTTAAAATATAAACATTCTCCTTCCTGTACGATATCTTGTCTATTACAAGTCGGCAAATCAGGAGTTCAGTACACCTCGACATCATAACCGATCGGTAACATTCATAGCCAATGCTCGTGTGTATAGCAACGAATCGATCGTTTGCAGCTCGCTTGTGCACGTGCAGCCGCGCGAGTAGCGTCGGTAAGGAATATATTTTTTTACTATCCTCCCGCACGGACTGGCGTCGGAAATATATCTCTCTCTATCCACCTGACAACAATAACAAGTTGAGTAAAAATCGATCGAGTCCTAGGCTACGCATTCGACGATGATATGTATACCAAAAGAAGAAGAGAGAGAGAGAGATGAGGCTCATTCAGTCGCTGAAACTTCGAACACGGGCTGTGTGGCAACTATTCTACCATACACGATAATATTCGAAACAGATATATGTATGTGCGCGCGCGACCCGCCCCCGCGCGATGGATACGGTACACACACGATGTAAAATATATAGCATGCAGCCGCGGCGCGACTATATGCACGAGCCATCGCGTATAGGTGCTATATTTATGCCAGGCGATGTGTACACACACACAACATGTCGGTGCGACGATTTATACACGTTTTGGAAGCGCAGCGACGAGTATAATACACAGTACATTCTACGTATAGCCTACCGTACGCGTGTCGTGTGATACATACCTTACCTTTCATGGCGTGTTTGCATTATCATATTTGCGTGTGTGCGTGTTGCAGTAGCACAAGCATCGGCTGGAGCCGCCGATAACTGCGAATTAGACGATGATGAGAGCGGCCCGCAGCACCTGACTCGAGCATCAATTAACACATGTTAATCGGATCGTCTTCGTGCATTTATGGAGAAATGGCTGCATGAAAGGAAGCTTTGGCTATTCGGTAGTACTCTGCCACTGCTGCCTCGAAGGTACGCTCACCAGTAGAGCTTTTTTCTCTGCATCCTACTACATTTATTACTCGTTCGCATTTTTTTATTTTCTTAAAAATAATTTAAAAAATAAATGAAAGAGTAGAAGTTGACGAGCGACCGGCATCATAAAGTTCAACTTACGAGAACGTTCACGAGTAATCGTATCTGCGCGTGTATAAATGTGAGCTCGATCCCGCGCGCGGCTTTGTATACGTTTACTTGCCACAACGTCGTTGCGAGGCAACTTTTTTCTCTCTCTTATTTCGACGTATGCATTCGGTCGTTTCGACTATTTCGATTTGGTTTAATAGGCAGTGGCGGTTTTTGTTAATTTTTTACTGGAGATTTTGCACACGCATTCGGCGAAATTAGCATTGAAATCACGCGATAAACGAGGTTTTAGTGCGCTTTTGTAGTTTGTTACAGCCTTGATCTATTTTTACCCTTTTCCTGGCAGTACTATATGAGTACACAATCGGCCGTATACGTGCGCGCATCCATCAGAAAAATTCTTCTCCGCATCTTTTGATCCATGATTACTTGCCTCGTGGACAATATGCAATGATTCCATTTCTTGATGTTCGTTATTTTTAAAATTTTCATTGATTTTCATAACAAGACTTTTGCATCAATAATCCCCGCGTTGTTGAACAATTATCGGAAACGCCAACACTCATGCGCGCCCCGAGCCATCGCGTGTCAATTAATTATGCACCGCCACGATGCAGCGTACGATATTTATTACGAATACGCGTGAGAAAACGGATAACGAAAGTCGCGAGAACGAGAAAAATTTGACCTTGCATTAAAGCTCGCGTACACGCGAAGATCGTCGAAAGTAAAAAAGCCTCGGTATTACGTGCCAAAAGGGGTATGCGCGCGAAAACGAAATTAAAAGCCGAATGATACCATTTAAATACGCTATTGAGCTTGTATAGACGATGATTGACAAGGTCATTACAGAACGAGGGAAATTAAAAAGCTCTCGAGCTCGATGCGAATGTACAGAAGATAGATCGTTAAAGCAAAGGCTTTTTCTTTTACCGATCATCCCTCGCGTCGGTTTATCTCTGTTTTTCCATCTCCGACTCTATGAATAGTTAATTCACTCCATTAGCGGAAACATCGACTTTGACATCGAAAAATTGCCCCGGAAAATCGATAAAACTTGGTTATTATTCAGCAGCAGCGGTTTTGCGTGTGAAACAAATCAACTGATCGTCGTCAGGCTTGGCGTTACCGAAAGAAAACATAGTGCAACGGTAAACTTCTCATCGACGCATTGTAAAATAAACAAAATTTCTACGATCTCGCAAACGACCTCGTCATTCGATCGGTTATTTCCTGTTACAACAAAGCGCTCGCCCACTCCTCCCGTTTCGAATTATTATTTCTCGGAAAGCTCGTGTACGCCTCGAGACTCTACTATACGCGAAACTGACTTACACTTACACACACACGAGGGCTCTGGGCAAATCGAGTGCAACGGGTGTACATACAAAAGGAATACAAGAAAAGAGACGTACTTAGCCCCGAGGCTTCGAACGATTTTCACATAAAATTATAAAAGTTTCCACCTGGTACGAGAATATCGATTCTCTCGGCTAATGTTCGGTCCGTGTGTACCTCTTTTATTATTATAGGTAAGCATATACCTTCGAGCTCGCTCGCTCTGTATACACGTACAATACATATTGTATAGATATATAGTGTACTTGTAACTTGTACAATATGATATCTAGTCAGTCGTTGGAGCCGAGCGGCGGGTCACATTTGTCGCAGTCTGCTATGAAACAGTGTATAGCGAAACGTTGTTGCGTGTGCCCGCGATATATCGTACACCGAGCAAGAAGAAGATAATTCGCCACGTTTGTTTTACGACGTATTAGCTGCGCGCAGATACCAAAAGTTTGAGTATAGTCTGCAAAAATGAAGTCCAGCAAATAGAGAGAGATTCGCAATCGATCGGCGATCGAGAGGCTCGAATGTGTCATGAATGCCCTCCTGCAAATCTTGTATGTATTTAATCGTTGATGTGTGTATATGCGACTACGGCGAACGATCGCACGGGTCAATTTTCATCATTTTTGCGCACTCCTTTTTTTTCGCGACGTTATACCTGTGGCCTATAAGGTGATGATTTTAAGTACACATCCTTTGCGTCTTTTAAATGGCCCTCGTTTCGTTGCCCGTCTACCTTGGTCATAATTCATTAATGTATAATATCTGTGTATAACTCGAGCAACGAGTGTGTATAGCTGGCGGAGGCTATTATAATCCGTATTCGTGGTTTCCTGATTACGCCTGCCCCGGACTACGTGCGTCAGTTCTTGGCCGATTTCTCGCTGTACTGCACACGGGTGGCAAAAAGTTTTTGTTTCGTGAAATTCTTTAAAAAGTTCGTTTAACGCTGAAGTACGCAGGAAATATGGGCAGCACACTCGAAGAGGGTCAACTATGAGGTGATACATTTTGTTCCAAGAAAAAAAAATAAACGCGTCCGTCAAGGTATAAGTCGAAATAACAAACAAAAAAATGACACGTGTTCCGTGCACCGAGGAGGTTTTTTCGAATGACATTGGAATGCTCATTGAAAATCGCATGCATTTTTCAATTTCGAAAATCGATATACCCACCGACACGGCGTCGATTACTGCGCTTGTACACCCGCGTACGCGCGGCCGTCGACACATTGTTTCTCGTCCAACGCACCGATAATAATATAACAATGACTCTAACCTTTAAAACTGTTGTCCGAGTTAAAAATTCTTGCAGTGTACCGCGTTCATCTTCGTCCCCCTATTTTACTTTGTGTCCTGGTCTTGCGTTCATTGCGATCCTTAAAATTTTCAGTAATGAGTTTTCCAAATTTTCCCGGTATCGCGAAAATCGCCAAGATCCTTAACGACTTGTGTACGGTCGATTACGGTTGGTACGTACCAGTTTGGTGAGTCGAATGACAGATAATGATCGGTAATCGTAAGAAAAACGCGCGAGCTTTCGTCGTCTGTGTAAATTCGATTGCCGTATGATTTATTCAAGGACGCGACTGTGTTAGTGTGGGTGTGTTTGTGTATGCAGTTAGCAGTATCATTGTGCCGCGCATCAGTCCGAAGGTTTGAGGAAACGATTTTTCGTCCTTGGAAAATTGACTAGTGTGTGGGTGTGTGTGTATGAATACAACGTGACAACGAGGTGCAAGCTCGCAATGAGCTATAATCGAATCGACGCGCTCATTATGCATGTGCTTTATGTACAAAAAGCTCAGTCGCGTCGCGAGTCCGTTTCGCGCGTGAAAGGTAAATTTCCAAAAACCAATAGTTGTTCGGTCGCGTCGTCTGTTCGCGGGGTTCGTTTCTGTAACCGCAGTGATACATTACATCGAACCTTTACACGGATTTTGCGCCACACATACGAAACGCGACACAATTCGATAGGGCTGCAACTTTACACGTGCACGCAACATACTCACACATATCTACACTATACATTACATTAAAAGCTCGGTCATTCGAACTCGGTCACGCGGCGCAAGCGACAAAACGGGTGCAGGTTAATTCAGGCGCGTCGTGCATACCTAAATGCATGTGTAAATAAATTCATCGGCTCGACGTGTTGTGTGTAACATTTCAGCTGGAACAAAAGCGTCTCTGAATAGATAATGCGTCGATGTATATAACGCAATGGAGTCAGCCTTATTTAACACACATGCACAATAAAGTCAGCGGCTGCAGTACTGTAAATTTTACGAAAAAGAAAAAGAAAAAAATTTGGTTCAAACTTTTCGGGTAGTGGGATTAGGAATGTATATAAATATACGCGATCGTCTAACGGTTTGTTATATCGCAAGAGGCGTGAAGGGAGCGCAAGCGCAAACGTCTCTTCAAGACGGACAGTGCGCGATTTTCTTCCTCTCCCTTTGGAGCGTGCGTCGTCGAGGCGTATATACCTTATACGCGGGCTGCCACAAAGGGGGAGCTTGACCCTTGGTCAATGGCGTGCAGCGGCGAGAGAGCCCCGAGCCGTATTATAGTTTGCCGCAGTTGCTTACCAACGTCTCGAGCAGCGAGAGCTGCATTACATCGCATATACGTACATAGTACAAGTTTTCTTTGATCCTTTGCGCGCGTATCGTACAACGTTGAGAGAATCGATCTATACGGATAACACGATGCTGTTCACTCAGCAGTTTACTCTGCCCTGTTTAGCCAAGTACCGAAAGTACGATCGATTTGTCGAATAACTTCTAAAAAATATCTATATCAACATTTTTTAACATGCACGCCAGAGCGGAATGAATACAACTTTCTTTGTTTTCTGTTCGTTTTTTTTCTTCTCACTTACTGTGGGTGCAGGTCGCGAGCACCGAGCAAAGCGATGGAGCGCTACGAGAGGCTGGGCAGATTGGGCGAGGGCAGTTACGGCGTCGTCTTCCAGTGCAGAGATCGGCAAACGGGACGACTCGTAGCCGTGAAAAAGTTTCAACAGACCGAGGACGACCCGCTCATCAGGAAGATAGCCCTCAGAGAGATCAGGCTACTCAAGGTACATAACCATGAGACTTCTTAATTTACATGAACTCGAGAAAAAAAGAAATATTTTTTTTTCTTCGCCTAACACACGGGGTAGAGACGAATAGAGTAGTTTTTCTCGAGTCCAAAGCATTGGATAAAATGCAACGTCGATCGGGTATACACTATAGATCGGCTATATTATATAGCATTATACTATAAGTACTACGTATATAAAGCACGTGAACGAGGCTCGCGCGAGTCCGAGCACGGGGTGAACAACCCCCAGCCGAGCAAGCTCGAGCCGGACTCTATCTCAAGCTTTGGTCACTTCCGTCGCTCATTTGGAATTTATATATTATGAACTCGCGACACGCATACCCTTTCACATATACGGCCCTTTATATATCCTCCGCATTAAAGTCTCTCGTGCAAAATATCGTTGGTTTTTTTTTAGCTTATCGTTCCTGAGCTTGTAACGTATGTGCATTACAGCAGCTACAACAGCAAAATTACGGGCAACTTTTTGTTCAGGCACATCTGTATGTGATACCGATTGTTTGAATATTTTATCGTCGATACGTTGCCGCATTTGTACACACACAGTCTTCTCGCTTTTTTTTCTTCTTGTCGGTTTCGACTCGTTGTAGACATTTTTTATCGAAACAGCTGCAGTGAATTTTTATTCCATTATCGCAGCGATCGATATAAAACACGCGTGCATCGGGTACGATACAAGCACATATAGAAATTAAAATTTAACCATACATCGGCGAAGCTTCCAGACGTCAAATTACCCCGTTGATGAACGTAATTGTATAGCTTCGCCAGTAGAATCTTGATCGCCACAATCCGACACGACGTATAAAATTTCGAATGTTTTTTTTCCTTTCCGCGCGCTGAATCGATCTCTCGTGCATTCGAACGTCATCGTCGTACGATATATACCACCCGTGCGAAACGTCAAAACGCAAAAATACGTCATGAAATGAGGAGATCCGAATCAATCGTAATCGTCGATCATGCGGCGCGAGCAAATGAAACGTAAGAGAGAGAGAGAGAGAGAGAGCGAAGGAAAAGAAAACAATTGGTGCACGATAAGCTCGTTACGTGTGTGTATTTACCGTAGACGAAAAGGGCGAAATGTTGGTGGCTCGCGTGTGTTGCGCTGACGACACAGACCACTGGTCAATACTACTACCCGCGAGGGAGCGTCGGTCAATATTTTCGTGTGTAGTCGACTGCAAGACACGCGAACGTAGACGTGTGCATGTGTGTGTATAAAATAATCCATGGCTTTTAATCCTTTATCGTAACTGCAGTCTGCAGCGTTGCGAGTTTGTTCCTGTATAATTTCCTATAATTTTGTGTTAGAAGAAAGGCCGTTAAACATCACGTACTTGAGAATAGCAGAAAAAATATTTTTGTATCAATGATTTTTATTTACTATAATAAGTTTCATTGTAAATTCGAGGGCCAATTAAGCATCTCGATATCTCGAAGTTTCCAGAAAAATCACAGACACACACTCGCAATCTTACGAACCGCGGCGGCCGACGCGAAACTTCGCGTGAGAGATACGCAATCTCAAGCAAGCCTGTTTCTACGACATCGCTGCATACGCGATATTTCTTCGTCACTCCAGATGGATGTATGCATATATAAGGTTCGCGAAGATTCGAAATTTGCACTCTCTCGCGTGTGGGAAATTAAATGCTACGGAGCGAAGAAAAGAAGTCCGCTGGCGGACACTATTCATTTTCGTATCGTAGTACGTACGAGGAAATACTAATAACGACGATCGATTTCGCGAGACCTGCAATCTTGAACCTGACCCCTTCGTGCATCAACAGCGTTAATTTCGGTGGCAAAATATAATGAGCTCGTCTAGAGTCGACAGCTTTGAGGAGGGAATTAAAATTTTTAATGAAAACGTGATGATTGGTGCAAATTTGCCACAGAGTGATTTATGTATTCGTCGAGTTGTTGAATAAAAATGTTCAACCTTGGGGAAAAACACACCGATCTTCTTTTGTTCGTGGAGGACGCGGAAGGATAAAGACTTTTTTTGCACCTGTCATGTCGAGCACAAAACGATTTTATATGCACGGATAAATTATGCATTAGCATTGAATAAAGAAAGAAATAAAAGATTAATGATTTTTTTACACTCCCTCTACCTCCGGTGATGTGCTTGCACAGAATCTCAAACATCCGAACCTCGTGAACCTGCTGGAGGTGTTCCGACGCAAGCGCAAGCTCCACCTCGTCTTCGAGTACTGCGAGCACACGCTGCTCAACGAGATGGACAAGTACCCGCACGGCTGCCCCGAGCCCATGATCAAGCAGCTCACGTGGCAGATACTCCAGGGCGTGGCCTACTGCCATCGTCTGGGCTGCGTGCATCGCGACGTCAAGCCCGAGAACATCCTCATCACGGCCGAGGGCGTGGTGAAGCTCTGCGACTTCGGGTTCGCGCGCATGCTCAGCCCCGGCGAGAACTACACCGAGTACGTGGCGACGAGGTGGTACCGGGCCCCGGAGCTGCTCGTCGGCGACACCCAGTACAGCACCCAGGTCGACGTCTGGGCCATCGGCTGCGTCTTCGCCGAGCTCATACGCGGCGAGGCACTCTGGCCCGGCAAGTCCGACGTCGACCAGCTCTACATCATCAGGCGGACGATCGGCGATCTGCTGCCGCGGCACATGGCCATCTTCCAGCAGAACGAGTTCTTCGCCGGGATCACGCTGCCGACCCCGCAGACGCTGACGCCGCTGGAGAGTCTCATGCCCGACACGGCCTCCTCGTCCATACAGCTGGACTTCATGAAGAAGTGCCTGGACAAGGATCCCGAGGAGAGATGGACCTGCGATCAGCTGCTTCAGCACGTCTACTTTGAGAATTTCCACTTCAAAATGCCCGAGACCGAGGCGGACGAGTACGAGAAGTTGAGGAGCGTGAGGGAGAGGTCGAGGGTGAGTTTAGCCAAACCATTATTGTTACGTTACCAAACAGGAGCCATAATTTCAGAATATACATTTGATTAATTGTATTTTTTAGCAACACTCGAACTTTAGTCAAATGATATTGCCGCAATTACCGAAAGCTTCGGGCTTCGCTCATGCGATTGGTCAAAATAACAGCGAGACGAATCGGCCACGAAGCTCGTCCCTGCGTCACCAGCAGAGCTTCGATCATTTGCCCGTTATAAGGGGCTGATGATAGACGAGTCGTGAAATTTTAACGGACAAACGAAATAGACGCTAAACTGTGATGATTGTATAAAATATGACAAAAAAAAGGCCTCGAGCGATGGTGTTTTAATCATTCGTACACACGCGTTCGTATAACCGAGTGCTCTATCCTTACGGCAGATTACATATATAATATATTACAAAACTATATATAAATAGAAACTCATGATGTAAATGATGAAGACGACCCTTGTAAAATATAATTGTAACGACGTTGACGACACTTTTCTTAATATTCATGCAGGCGCACACCACTCATCGTTTTGTGTTTCTCATCGTATACAATGCAATCGTGACGATCGTTCATTTTTTTTCACTCATTCATATCAATTGTACACGGATATGGTCATTACGTAATCGTAAGATATGTAAGGTGTGTATATGAAACAAAAAACCGTAAGCGTACCTCTGATGAATTATGCTTATATAAAATAAAGTTTTTTTTTTAATGAAATATATCAATTGTTCGCCGTTGTTTTGATTTATCCTGTTTAGAAAATCGATTAGTATTGTGGCGACAGTGAACGAAGGTGTAATGATAGTTGAACGCCCGAGATTCAGGTAAGACACTATCATTTAGGCACGATTTTATTGAAATTTAAAAAAATAAACGTATAAATATTTATGAATATTTACAATTGTCAATCAAAATTTTTTTCTCGCAGCTACGCATGCATAATCTTTGCGACCTTCGTGGATTATCCTTTGGTGCTTCAAAAAATTTGATTTAATTTCAAATTTCTTCTCACACTTGTCACATGCGAAATCTTTTCGACCTTCGTGGACTGTTTTTTTATGTTTGAGCAAATCTGCATTATATCCAAATTTCATTTCGCACTTGTCGCAGGCGTAATCTTTACGACCTTCGTGAATTATCCTTTGGTGCTTCAAAAAATTTGATTTAATTCCAAATTTCTTCTCGCACTTGTCACATGTGAAATCTTTTCGACCTTCGTGGACTGTTTTTTTATGTTTGAGCAAATCTGCATTATATCCAAATTTCATTTCGCACTTGTCGCAGGCGTAATCTTTGCGACCTTCGTGGATTATCCTTTGGTGCTTCAAAAAATTTGATTTAATTCCAAATTTCTTCTCGCACTTGTCACATGCGAAATCTTTTCGACCTTCGTGTACTGTCTCCTGATGGCGAAGCAAATGTGATTTTTGTCCAAATTTCATTTCGCACTTGTCGCAGGCGTAGTCTTTACGACCCTGATGGACTGTTTTTAGGTGTCTGACAAGAGTATATTGATCTCCGAATGGCTTTTCAAACTTTTCACATAAGTAATTTTTCTGACCTTCGTGTACTTCCTTTTGGTGTCTAATAAATTTCGATTTTTGTCCATATTTATTTTCGCACTTGTCGCATTCATATATTTTTTTATCGTTGTGAATTACGGCTCGGTGAGTTATCATACTTGATTCTAGTGTAAATGCCTCCTGACAAATATCACAAACGTATTTTTTGTCGTCTGAAACAACAATGTCATGTTCATTTAAATTATCTTGTAAGACAACTTCTTCAATTTTCTCCTGACTTTCGTCCATTTCGGTGCCTAAATTAATGTATGGGATTTTCTATTTAGCTTTGGTTCTATGTCTCATTTCATCGGGAAAGACAGCATTTCAACTAAATTTGTTTTCATTATAAACATGATTAGTATATCGAGGGAATATGTCAAAATCGTTTGTGATCATATTATTGTTTACAGTCTCGGCGACGATTCCTTCGAGGAATTTTTGGAGCTTCTAAAACTAATTTCTAAACTCCCCCAGGCAAAAGCGAGCTGACACGAAAAATATCGAGTAAATAGATCCTTATCCATGAGTATAATAGAAAATTTTAATATTCATTACAAAATTTGTCACCCTATAATTATAGATAAAGGTGTTAATTTTAGCTCAAAATGGTTCGCTTTTTAAAAAACTTTCACCGTAAACCAATTGAGCTACAGGGTTTATTGTTAAGGTCTTCAGAAAATGAAAAAGTTAAGGTATAAATATTTTTCAGGCAGTTGGACTTGGCTGTATAAGTTTAGTACCATGATAAGTTGATACATATGACTTTTTAACATTACACAATTCTCTTTAGGGTCTAAGCGATCAAACTGACTATAAGGGGCTTCATTATTGAGACCCCCAAAAAAGTTTGGTGAAAATCTGGGATCCGGAGATGAAAGGCTCTCCTTTTCAATCGTAGTTCTGAAAGTGCACTGAATTTCGAGTTTAATTCCACGTGAAGTTCAAGCATTAAACATATGACCATATTTATGAAAAGATATCCAAATAAAAATGAGAAAATTCTTATTTAAAACACACTGAATGAACTTGTAGGAGCTTTTGATTCTTCGGCTACTCTCAAAACCTTAATACGAAGAAAGCCGATCCCGTGAAAGATATGGCGAAAGGAAGACAAGGAGAGAAAGAAATTATAAGTATCCAAAATTATTGTGCTCAATATTCAAATATTTTTTGTTTTTTATAATTTATCATAATTTTCGAATTTATTCAGATAAGCATAGCATTCACATGTTGAAGTTATTTCAATAAAAATATGAAGTTTAACTTTAAAATGAGTTCTTAATTATATCATTACCATTGCTTATGACTCTTAAAAATCAACATTATTGAAAAAACTTTGAAAAAAAATGTACAGCCAAGCCTCAAAAGTTTAAACTGGTACGTCCGAGCGTGAGCTTGCAATGCAAGCTTGAGTAACCTTTGTGAGAACCCCTTAAATTCAATAAATAAGTATTTTCTTATGACAGAGGCTAAAATGAACATTATAAATATTATTGGTAAGCTTTATAAAATAATTTAATTCATTAATTATAATTCTTGTATCGTATGCACCTTGAGTTCTCTAATCATATTTTTTCTAGTCACAACTAACATTTGTATATTGATCGTTCAATTTTTTATCAGTCACAGTTGAAGTTTTTGTTCTTAAAAATAATTCGGGTTTTAACGCAACGTCTGCATTTGAAATCTCGCGCTTCTCAACGCGTCCGATCGCAAATTCATTTCTTTGATTCTCATTTTTTTCAAACGTGAAAAAAAACCTATAGGTTAATACTACGCAAACAAGGTTTTTTTTACCAGTATCTGGTAATTATATTTTCATTTTAAAGGAAAAGGTAAGCAATAAAGTATACAAACTATTATCGTCCGAATCACGTAAGCATACGTAATATCGTGCTCGGTATCGAACGAAAAAAATCAATTCAAAGTCTGTGCACCGCAGCTATATACACTGCATCTGCATCCTAAACGCTCGTGTGTCTCGCTCGCCCGTGTGCATAAATGTGTGCCGTGCGTGTGCATCGCGGAGAGCTTGCAAGCTCGTGCGCACTGCGTCAAAGTGTAGTTCTCGAAGACACACGACGAGCCGCCGCCGCTCACTGCACAGGCGTAGTGCAACGCGCACGATCGGAGCTTCGAAGCTCTCTCAGGGTTGTACCCGCTGTACTTGTGTGCGGTGCGCGTTTCCTATACGCGGAGAATACAGCACGTCTCTCGAGCTGCTGTGCAGTTCTCGCTGGCGCGAATTCGTGACGGGATCATGATTAAGTGACCGCGCGACATTTATTGTATTATTACAGGAGAGAGAGAGAGAGTTCTCTTTCATATCCACACAAGTCAGTCGCGATATACGTATAATAGAGAGGCGCGCGCGAGTGCATCGCGGTATATACATGTCATAGCCCTCTCAGGTGGTGCGCTCAAACTGCAGCGCGACCTTGAACTTATTTTATTCGCAACTGCGCGCGGGGCGACACAAAAAAGAAGTGCAACGCGTTCGAAGCCATCGATATACCTGTGCACATTGGTTTACATCTTTTACGTGGCTGTATATAGTGCGCGAATTAATTGGTGGCTCGACGATCGATCATTTCGCATTATAGAACGCGTTGGCGGTGGCGTTGAAAATTTTGAGCGCCGCGACGAAGTAGCTTTGGCAGCTACTTACCCTGCGCCTCACAGATAGAGAGACAGAATTTAACTAATTGCCTTAAACTACTTAAGATATAAATAACGTTAACATTTCATAACGCCGTTTACGCGCCTTATTTGCATAATATATATCACTATATACACGCTTAGTTCGATTAGTCGGTGATTTTGTATAAACGTCTACGATATTTTTGATACTACTCGAAATTATTAATCGAGACACGCGCGATCTCGAAAATCTGCAAAGGCGAATCAGCATACGCGCGCCCCAGCAGCAATTTGACATTAAAGCTCTGCCGAGCGCACCTTGAGAGAGAGCAGGTAAATCCGATACGCTATTTCGCATGAAATGTCTAAATAAAGCAGCTACACGCTCAGTCGCTCAAAAGCTCGTACAGTTATAATTACGTGCAGTACCTCTAAAAATAATAATGCAATGATGTGCCCGTACTGATCTTTACGCGCGCCGATTTTCTCTGTTTCTAGATCTTCTGCGTCCATCCTGAAGCTGTGCGTACCTCTTCTGCATAAGTGCGTGCAGTTAGCAGCGCAAATGGCCCAATTATCGTCCGGCTATGACATGCCGCTCGTCGGTCTCGGCACGTGGCAGGTACGCAACGACGCCACGAACTCATTACATCCCACATTAGTTTTCGTAATGACGATACCTTCATTTTCAACAGGCCAAACCGGAAGAAATGGAGCAGGTGATAACCACAGCGCTCCAAGCTGGATACAGACATATCGACACTGCATTTAACTACAACAACGAGGAGTCCATAGGTAAGAGTCTCAAAAAGTGGTTCGCCGAGGGCGGCAAACGCGAGGACCTCTTCGTCACGACGAAGCTGCCGAACTTTGGAAATCGACCGGCCGACGTCGAGAAGTACCTCAAGCTGTCGCTGGAAAAGCTCGGTTTGGACTACGTCGACATGTATCTCGTTCACATGCCGTTCTCCTTCGTCAAGGACGAAAATTCCGAGGCTCAAGCCAAAGACGCCGAGGGCTCTTTCATTCTCGACGTTCAGGATCCAGTAGAAGTGTGGAAGGTAAAAATAGTCGGTTCGGAGTATCTGTCGAAAAAATTCTTAACGCGCTAATAAGCATCGTCTCTGCAGGAAATGGAGAAACTCGTAAAATCTGGGCGTGCGCGCTCCATCGGCCTGAGTAACTTCAACATCGACCAAGTCCAAAGAATTTTGAACAACTCCGAAATCAAACCCAGCAATTTACAAGTGCGTTCGAGAAAATTTAATTGTAAAACGCAGCACCATTTGGATGGGAATAAATTTGGAAAAATTTGCAGGTAGAGCTGCACGCGTACATGCAGCAACGGCCTCTGCGCACCTTCTGCGCGGGACACTCGATCGTCGTGACGGCCTACAGTCCGCTCGGCTCGCCGGGGGCCAAGCAGCACTTCCAGGCCAAGTACAATTACAGTCCCGATAAATTTCCGGATCTGCTGGGACACCCGGTGGTGAAGAAGATCGCCGAGGAGCACGGAAAAACGACGGCGCAGATCTTGATCAGGCACGCGGTACAGGCCGGCGTCGTGGTCATACCCAAGAGCTCGAATCCCGAGCGAATCAAGTCCAACGTCGACGTGTTCGAGTTCAAATTGACGGACGAGCAGATGCAGGAATTGGACGGCTTGGATCAGGCCGAGAAAGGACGGATATTCGATTTTCGCTTTTTCAAGGGGTGAGCGAGCGTTGCCGTAGCGTTACTTGGATAACAAAAATATAGATGTTTGAAATAAGCATATCTTGTTTTGCAGCGTCGAGGAGCATCCGGAATATCCTTTCAAAAATGAGCTCAAATGAACATCAACGATCTCTGAAGAAAACAAACTTTTTTTAAGATATCGATATAGTTCATTAAAATATAATAAATTTTATTTTCTTATAATGAAATCTGGGGATTTTTCTTGCAAACTAAAACAATAATTAACAAATACTAGTTTAATAATCTAATAACTTTTTATTACAAATTGTATAAATGCATAACTTTTAATGGAATGCATCATAACACAAAATTAGACTCTATACAAACAAAACTCAATTTTGTCACGTCGTATATTGCGCGCGATACACAGCTTGCATTAATCATAATTTTTTTACTTAACATCTTTGGTATTTTGTTCTAGCTTGTTTTTTTGTTTTTATTTTTTTTTCTAAATTAGTTTATGCTTAGCGGTTTGACCTTTAATTGAATTTTTCATCGGTTAATTCGACTACCAAAAGCACAAGCAAATTATTTTTATCGAGTCTTTATGCCTTTCAAAGATATAAAGTCCCAATTTTTTCATCCATTTTTTAAAGTAAAATTTTCATTTTTCGAAACTGAAAACTCCAGTATAGGCCAAGACATTCACTTATTTTTAACGAATACCTCGCTCTTAAAGGCACACACTACAATTCCATCTTCAGGAGGCTTTTATGTGCGTAATTTATTCTACGTTTTCGGTTTATTTTTGCATTATACTGGCCATTAATATGATTGAGTACACCTAATTCGTTTTGAAAACGAAGTAGAAATGCCACTAGGCCATCGAGAATAGTATTTTCAGTTACCCCTGAAGACTAACACTCGTTTTATTACCTCGCATCAATCATCTATCTGCCAAATCTCGTCGTCAATCGTAGGTGCAGTTGACTGAGGTTCTTCCTCTTCCTCTTCGGCAATAGGCTGCTCTTTTTTCGGCAATTTTACAGGTTTGACCGTCCAAAAGTGGACCTTATGTTTTTGATTGACATAAGTTACAATATTTGAAGGCGCTGGAGACGACAACATGGGTATACTGTCAGAGTCTAGGCCTGTCTCTTCCATTCTATCATCCAGCCTCAATGAAGTGGAGACTTGGGCTTCGAGTGATCCCATTTTTTGTCTCATCGTTATGGCTTCATTTTGTTGAAGTTCTGTCCATTCTGCATTCAGAAGGGCTTGAAGTTCAGAAACTCCTTCTTGACTTTTTGGTTCAAAATTTTTGCTATCTTGAGACATACTGACAATACTTTCTTAAAAGATTATAAGTTTAACAATTTTTACTCAATTACAATGACTAGATATTTCATTGACTAGTTGACAATTTTAATACAAGTTTCAAACATTTTACTCAATTACAATAAAAAGAAGAAACAGTAAACAACAAGGACCTATTAACCTAAAGCTTTAGTAGTAATACTTTTCTATTAGCAACATTTGTTTGTGGATCACAACCTCATTATTATACTGGCAAGGCATTGCCTTAAGCGAGATACAAGATAAAGTTTACTTATCTTTGTTTTGTATTTAAAAGGAATATTTCATAATACTGAATGTTCTGAAGAAATTACCTGCAAATCCTTTTGTACGCTACAAATTTTGAGCTACATTCTCTTGTATAGTCTATATACAATTTTAACAAATGTAATTAAATATAAATAGGAAAAAATTAAGTTTTTCTTTTAGTGATGAGGTAACTTTATCGTAGACAAATTAATTTTCAAGAAAGAAAAGTGTTTTATCAGCACGACAGATTAATGCAACACTTACTAAATACATAAAAAAAAGTTTTCTCAGGATAGAACCCATCAGAAAGATGTGGGACCAGACAGACTGGTCCCACATCAAAAGACTAAAGTGACAATGAAAGTTGTTCACAATATTGATTATATTGCTGTACTTTAACATGAAAAGGCAGTCCATATTCTAATATAACAGCAGTCTATATTACAAGTACAACTGATTCTAGAGCTTGGTTTACAATCTTGACACTATCACAAGGGTTTTAAGAGCTTCATGATTGATTAAGTGAGTTAGATAATAGCACGTAATAACCTGAAAATAAATCAGTCAAATTATCGTAAAAATATATACTTTTTCAGAAACGATGATACATTTATAATATTTACCATTCAAATTTTCACTAATAAAACGAAAAAATTAAAAAATTTTATTTCTTTTTTTTCTATTGATTGCGTTGAGATCGTTTAATTTTTTTGACAGAATCGGAAAATTTGAACTAACTAATGTTAAACTAATAAAAATATTCTAGAACACTTTGTTTAGCACCGCAAAGAAATAAAAATTGTGCCATTAACGTGTACACAGCATAATGTACTTCAAATACATTTATCAAGATCAAAAGGTAAAAAGTTAGGCTAGAATAAGCTTGTTGTCATAGCAGACAACGTTGTGCGCTCTACTGTCACTATCAAACTTGCAAGTTGCAAGTTGCAGAAACAGCTATGGGCAGACCGATACCTGTCGTGCCATACCTACGGCCTATTCGTCGTTGGAAAAACTTTAGAATTACATTTTTTTAAACAAGGAAATCATTGACTAAACTAATTCAGTTATTCACATAATTTATTTTTATAAAAGATAAATTAAATTTGTATAAATTAAGTACACAATAAACATTTAATAAAAATTTGATGCAACAAAATATCTAAAAAATAGTAACTTATGCATAAAATCTCTTATGTAACATTATACATATTTTCATTTCATGAAAATTTCAGTCATTTTTATAAAATGCAAAAAATAAAATGAATTGTATTTTCAACAGAGAATTTTTAAAATTCCCAAGAATCCAACCAATGTAAAGAATGTAAAGAACTTTTTGGGTCAGTAGCCGGTAAACCCTCAATGCCATATGCCAATGGCGAAAATAAGTAGAAACTGTAAAGAAGATTAAAAGTAATTAATAATTTAAACGCAAAATAAAGTATTTAAAATTTATTTAAATATGTTACCTGTAAATAATTGCATAGGCAACCAAACCCAGTAAAATGTGATAAATAGTTTTACCTATTTTTTCTGGTAGTATCAATAAAATACTATCTAAAATATAATTCACAGTAGTTCCCGTGAGCATTGAACTGTATATCAAAGCTGGGAAATAATGATGGAAATAAAGGATGCGAGTCATTGCCCAAAAAGGCAAGTAATGAAGTATCCATCCGATAAAAAGCCAGCTTCCTGCGTTCATTACGGTTTTTCGTTGGCTCACAAGGGCTGGATCTTCTTCGAGTCCTCTTTGTTCACGTATACATGCGTTCAAGTATACGATCGCGAAAATTAATAGGAAACCGATGTTGGACCACCAAATGACTGGATTACCAAGAAGATAGATTTTAATGTTATTTCCAGAGAAAAACTGACCCTGAATAATTGAAATTTTTTAATTTAATTTGCTAAAAATAATTCAATTTTGAACATAAACATATCAAGTGAATAATTTACCCTATAATTTATTGGCCACTGCCACGGTTTTGAAGTAACTTCACCTTCTTTGATTTTTAAATCTGAGTTACCTTGCAACATAACTGCATGAGATTCGAAAAATCGTTTTAAGAACCCTGGTGCATATACTTGAAAGCTGACATTTGGTACTAAAAAAATGTCGATAATTTTAATTTCATTTAATAAATTAAAAATTTGGATAATACTCACACTTATCATAATTATTGTCTTCAATGTTCCACAAGGCATTTTTATCTCTTATGTTAGGATTGCAACTTACTTCCTGTTGACTGTAAGCCCTGTACAAAAACGTATATTAATTTCAGCAAACTGTTCATTTAAAAGTTATTTCCTTCATACTTGCCATTTGGGTAAAGTTTTCCCACTTGATGTTAAAGCACAATGATTTAGATAATGAACAAATTTAAGTTTACTTGTTACTGTTTCTACCAAATCTCCCTCTTGACCATGATTTATAATTACTTTCCAGACATCATTCGCATCACCTTTCCCAGACTACAATAAATTAATTTTAATGAATTTTTATATTTTTTTGTTTTTGAATACTCAATTTTACCTCTCCGTATCCAGTTACTTGGTAATGCTTTTTTGACAAAGGAGCAAATTCTTTATGGGAATGTAAATTGCGTCCAGTAATAACATGTTCTAAGCGTACTAGATCACCATGTTTTATCAGAACAGGCTCTGATGGAATGTCTTCATTATCATATTTTTTAACTAACCAGAAATTATTATCATCTTTATGAGAGTATGTAGTAACTTGTTGCTGACGAGCACCAACCCCCTCAGGATATAGGTGCCAGTGGGAATGTAAATAACCACCACCAGTACGATGATTTTTCAAAGTGACTTTAGCACCATAAGCTAAATGTCTAGGCATAGATGCATTATACAGAGAATTTCCTTCAAGCAGAGACTGGAATTCTGAACTATAAAATCCATCCCCATTGCCACTGCAATTGAAAATATTAATATCATGTTACATTAGTAGATAAATAAACAAAAGTATTCGTTACCTTTTATTCAAGACAGAGAGATGTATATAGAAAAACAGCATGTAGCACATTACAGGTATTATTATCAAACAAATTATTCTTGCAATTAAGTGCTTTGCCACTGTGATCTGTAAAACAAAATTTTTTTTAATTCTATAAATAAATTGAGTTCTTCAATTATAATACAAATATCTTACGACAGATTGATTTAAATCCCCTAATTCCCTCCAAAGTTCATAAATTGTATAAAATCCTACTAATAAAACAACAAATAATCCAACGAATTTAACACTAATTGTACAGGCAAGAGATATTCCAGTGAAAGTCATCCAAAACCACCATGAAAATGTGAATGGTTCTTTATGCAAAGACCCTACGCGTACCATGCCATACGTAGCACACATCATGAAGCACAAGAGAATAGGATCCAATAGAATATATTGATTCAACGTGAGTAAGCCAATATCTGAAAATAAGAAATGATTGTTGTATCATGTCTGAGTATTTTTACATCTTACCAAATTGGATTTATTCAAATCTTACCAAACAAAACTAAGCTAGCTGATAGAAATGCTGCTGTTGTAGATTTAGTTAGTTCCCATACAGTTAAGAATGTTAAAGGTACTATGCTAGCTCCCAAAAATGTACAGAACTATAAAAATAGATAATGCAATGAATATATTTTTAAAACATCCAATGCTTTTTATTTGATTATTAATTATATGAGGAAAAAGCTCACTATTCTCATGCCTATGTAATTAACATCTTCATATTTATCACCAGGTTTTTCAAAAGGAAAAGTACCATCATAGCCTGTTAGGTACCCTGATAGTCCAATGAGCATCTAGGAAAAAACATTAAATTATTCAGTGAAAAGATCGTAATAATGTTACTCAAATACACACTTTTCCCAAAGGTGGGTGTACGTCAAAGAAGAAAGTCCGATTGATGTACCAACTACCCATTTTGCCAAAATGTGTTTCATCCCAACTGTAAATATACGCATATATCAGATTTTATTTCCATCAGTGGATCAAATTTTTGTCAAAATTTTTCTCAATGCTCACCATACATGATCAGGTTCAGTGACCTTATAAAATCTTGTTGCCGCTGTCAGTACAAGAATAATTGCAAAAAGAATCCACCAGTTTCTAAAATGATGCATATGAGCAAGTCATGAGTTTTGTTACTTTGACATTTCAAGTTATACATTTTACTCACGTTTCATCTGTTTGGTTTTGTTTATCCTCTTTCAATTTGCCAGATTTATCGCCTTCTCTGGCGACTCTACCACTAATATTTGCCATCGTGCAGTCAATCCTTTTAAAAGAGAGGGCCGATCAAACTTCCAAAACTATCATTTTTTTGTCTTTATCAGCACTGCTACGTGTAACAGACTTTATCGAATTGTTTCAAGTTTTTGATGTTTGAAACAGATTGACACTTCAACCTAACAACAGGTTGACACGTCTGCTCGCGTGTATGTATAGGATGCCTATGCATACGCCGAGAGTACACGCCGCGAGTGAACATGGTTGATGGTACCGCTATCCCCGTGCTTTTTATCGCACCGAGTCAGTCTCCGCGATCGTGCAGCCACTCTAACTGTACATTACCCGATCGAAGCTGCTTGTATATTAAATTCACTTTCGAATTCTGTCTTCGCGATTCAAAAGTGTGTGTGGCACCTTCGAGTCGCTGTCGTCAATTGTTTTTCTACATTATCAATAGGGGTGGTCGTTTCATAAAATTCATGTAAAAACTTGTGTAGCACAAGGTCGAAAATAAACCGTCAACAAATGGAACGAATTTTTTTGTCCGACAGAGTGTAAACAATCGACGCCTGCATTACAGTTCGTACACACGTGTTCTTTGTTCGAGAAACATTCACCCGTCCTTCTCGCTCCAACGTAAACAGTGCGCTGTGCGAACAACGCGATTTGCGCGCGCACAATCGGGGGTTCAAATTTCTTCGAAATCACTGCGATAGTCCGCAGTCGTGCAACCGGCCTTTTCGCAGCCACACGTTGTGTCACTGTGTTTCCGCACGCGACAAAGAACTTTCGTGCTGGGAACGAAGTAACGTCTATGTGCAACATAAGCGAATTGCCGATTTTTAT
Organism: Trichogramma dendrolimi; assembly: GCA_034770305.1. Classification (NCBI taxonomy): domain Eukaryota; kingdom Metazoa; phylum Arthropoda; class Insecta; order Hymenoptera; family Trichogrammatidae; genus Trichogramma; species Trichogramma dendrolimi. The sequence goes on from JAPMIB010000001.1 coordinate 7,800,709, forward strand.
GCTTACAAGTGAATATTACTAAGCATTATCTCTATTGAATATTAGCTTGAAACAGCTAAAATCTCTCGGAAAAAGACTAAAAATAGGTGAGTTAAATTAATATGTTTAAGAATTCAGTGCATATCGAAGAATCGGCGGTTGAAAATTATGAAATAATTTTTCGCTAACGAATAACTCGACGACAAAAGTTCGTTAAAAATCTTGCTGTATTCTGTAGTTGTAAATTGTCCGTTTCACTTATTAGTAACTTAGTTTTCGTTCTAAAACCATTTGCGTCTTTATGAAATATGTAATTCAATTGCTATGAAATGTTTAACCATTAATCACAAATTGTCATCATAATCTACAGATTTACCAAGATGGATCTTTTGAATTTATTCGATTCAAAGAAGGACTTTAGACGTGCTCCTGTAGCAGTTAGAAATAAAAATGATGATACTTCAAGTGAATATTCTGAGTATAATACTGTATACTCATGTGCAACAGATTTTCCAGTTTATTCGGGTACTGACTATGCAAAACAATATCAAGAAGAAGAAAAAGAATTGATCATGCAGGTTCAGGTACGTTTAGCTTAATTTTTGTAATTGATCTGTAGCAATGTATGTCAAATTGTTTCAACTGTACATTTTCATAATACAGAATGTTAAGATTAATGATCCCAATGATCCAATGGATCTCATATCAGAAGGAACCGTGCCAGTTAGTCTTGCAACTGAATTAACACAAGCCAAAAGTATGGATCCACTTGATAAAAAATATGACTTTGAACACCGACCTTGTAATTTGCCTATTATGGAAAATAAAGAAGATATATTGAACATGGTCAATTCACATATGATAGGAATTATCGAAGGCTCTACTGGTTGTGGAAAATCAACTCAAGTACCTCAGTTTTTTTTAGATTATTGTCGTGAACATCATTTGAACTGTAACATTATTGGTGAGTGCTAATTTTTATGATATTGAATATATTCAGATAAGTAATTGAATTGTAATTTATATGATGTTTATTTTAAAACAGTGACTCAACCCAGAAGAATTGCAGCTTTGAGTATTGCTAAAAGAGTTGCTAAAGAAAGAAAGTGGCCTTTAGGATCAATAGTTGGTGTTCAAGTCGGAATGTTTAAACTAGTCTCAGCAGATACAAGATTGACATACTGCACAACTGGTGTATTATTAAATAAGTTAATGCAAGCTAAAAGTTTAGCTGAATATACCCATATTATTATAGACGAAGTTCATGAAAGAGATAAAGATATGGATTTTCTTTTGCTGGTTATAAAGAAGTTAATTGCAACCAACAGTCGTAATATTAAACTTGTGTTGATGTCTGCAACATTTAATGTTGACAAATTTTCAAAATATTTCGCTATAGCTACTGAAAAAGGCCTCATGCCAGCTCCAATCACGTCAGTTGCAAAAAAACGAAATTACAAAGTATTTATTCATTACCTTTGTCAGATTCATGTTTTGGGAGCTGTAAGGATACATTTAATATTAATATATATTTATTTAGCTTTTGATAATAAAAATTTCAAACAAAAAATTTTTTTTTTCAGGTCCCTGAAGTTAGTTTTGAAAGGCCTGAAGTTTCACATCATATGATGCAATTTTGCATTCGGCTTTTAAAAATTTTTGATGAAATTGATTTGAATGATGAAATGGATGATGATGATAATACTGATAATAGACAGCGCCATACTGTACTAATGTTTTTACCAGGCATTTATGAAATCGAAGAAATGCATGGTCTTCTATCAAATTTTACTGATTTAAAATGGGATATGGTGGTATTACATTCTTCTATTACTCATGAAGAACAATCCAAAGTATTTACACCACCTCCTAAAGGATACCGGAGAGTCATTTTATCCACTAATATTGCTGAAAGCAGTATCACAATTTCTGATGTGAAGTACGGTAAGAAAAACTAAAAATTTTATTCTAAAAACTGTTTATACATTTATTAAAATCTATTCTAGTTATTGATTTCTGCCTATCAAAACAACTTGTTACTGATCAAACTACAAATTTTCAAAGTCTGGAACTTTGTTGGGCTAGTAAAGCAAATTGTGACCAACGTAGTGGACGTGCTGGCAGAGTAATGGATGGAAGGGTGTATCGTCTGGTACCAAAAGACTTTTTTGATGTAAGTTGAACTATTCTCTATAAAAATATTTTACATTTCAAAAAATATTAGGATTTACTATAAAAATGTTCTTTTTCATAAAATTATTGATACCCAAAGGTAGAAATTATTGTCATTGAAATTATTAAAAATCATAAAAAAAAATTTTTTTATTTTAATTCCAAATGATTAACAGTATGATATAAAGTACATTGATTTTTCAAATTTTATCTTTATGTATTCATTTATAGGCACTCAACGCAGAAAGTGAACCTGAAATCAGAAGAGCTCCACTAGAAAATCTTGTACTTAAATCAAAAATCATAGATTTGGGTCCTCCCAAAGCAATTTTAGCTCTAGCAATTGATCCACCAGATTTGAGTAATATCACCAACACTGTTTTACTTCTCAAAGAAGTAGGGGGTTTATTAAACAAACCATATTATAGTAATAAGCCAGATCTAGTTATTAAACACCATTCTTATGATCCATTTGACGGTATACTTACCGATCTAGGTCGTATTATGGAAGCACTTCCACTGGATATTCATTTAGCAAAACTTATTGCTCTTGGTCACGTATTTAATGTATTGCGTGAAACTATAATAATGGCTGCTAGTATGGCTGTAAGAAGTATTTTCAGTTATCCTTTCCAAAAAAGAATGCAAGCTTATGAACATAAAATCGATTGGGCTGATGGATCTACTAGTGACTGTCTAGCATTTCTCAATGCTTACAGAGTTTGGCAAAGACATATAATTGCTAACCATTTTAAACGTAAGAGCCAGGCAGAAAGAATGTGGGCAGCTCGAAATTTCATCCAAATTAAAGCAATGCATGAATGTGATTATCTTATTGAAGATATTACGCTCCGTTTACAAAAACTGGGTATTAAAGAAACTGAAGGTAGTGAAAAAGTTGTTATTGATGACATCAAAGGGTTCATATTAAAAATTGTTATTGCTGGAGCTTTTTACCCAAATTATTTTGTAAAAATAAATTCTGATGCGGAACACAAAAATAAAGAAGCTACCAAAACATTGGGTGGACTAGACCCTTCAAGAACAGTATATCTCAAAGGCTGGCCATTAGACCAACCAGGAAGGTTGTATGCAAAAGAAATTCAAAAACTATTTGCACATGCTTTTGAAGAAAGAGAAGAACCAGTATGGAAAAATGCCCTTGTAGAATTTGATTCTTCCCAAAGAATTTACGTCATGTTTCCTGATGATAATCAGACCAAAGAAAAGAAGCACTTTGAAATTCCTGGAAAAGTGTCATCTTATGTGTACAAAGCACTAAAATTGAGAAAATTGTTTGACAGAATGAGTGTAAAAGTTCCTGATTCCAAGACTAGCAAATCGGTAAGGAACAATATTGCAAATACATGAAAAGTTTTCAATAGTTTTGATAATTATAGTTTCAATGACATTTTAATAATTATACAGATAGCAGAAAGACAATATATTCCATTTAAAGATAGTTTTACATTTTACACCAAAGAAAATTTCGATAATTTTGTTAAAATTCTACCAAAATTCCTTCCAAAATTGCCATCTTTAAATACAAAAACGATTCAAATACGAGTTATAAAGGATGAAACTAGTTTCAAACCTAGTCAATTTTGGGCTCAGTATGATAATAAGGAGACAAAAAAAGATGCTCTAAAAATTGAGGAATATCTTAATAGTTCAAAAGTATCACTTGAAAAGTTTGATGTACTTCCAGATGTTGGTTCACTTGTTGCAGCTAAGAAAAACGATATGTACTATCGTGCTGAGATTGAATATTATTATAAAATAAATAAAAATGATGCAGCTAGAGTATTTTTCATTGACAAAGGATTTGCATGTCCAGTTGCTGCAACTGAATTGCGTGCAATTAAAAACCAAGATATCAGTAATTTACCTGCCTTAGCTTTTGAATGCAGATTGAGTGGTATCGAACCATCGGCAAAAAAAGATGTAAATGGAGATTGGTGTTCAGAAGCTCAGAATTTGTTTGCTCTATACATGAGTGATAAATTCATTATTTTTGGGACTGTTTATTCTGTAGTTGATAGTGTAGTATCTTTAGATATTGAATGTGTTTGATGGCAAAGAGAAAATTAAACTTAATAAATTACTTGTGGAAAATGAATATGCTCAAGAACGTGAAGAAAGTTACTTGTCTAAATATAATCATGATTTGCGTGAATCATACCAAGACTTCAAACCAGAACAAAAACAGTATTTAGAATTTCATCAATATGATAAAAAATATTTAATTAATGTTTACCCAAGTGCACCAGATGAAGATATTTGTAGTCATGACATCATGCTTATGGGACCTTATTCACCATTAGAAATACATCTTGCAAGTCTTTCAACAAGTGCTACTAACAAAACTGTTTCTATTGAAACTATATCAGTGAATTCCATTTTGCTTGATTCAGATTTAGAAAGCCCTTACGAAAGACTTGTGGTTTCAAGTGTTATAAATCAATCAAGAGATGGTACCAAGCTTACATTAAGAGACACAACTCTTATGCCGCTTGTACCAGGTCTAACAGCTTTAATTTGTTTGATTTTTGCTCCAAAAATTGAACTAAGAAGAAATACTTAAAGGCAGTCATTATGTCGGAGCTCTATGTGGCTTAGGAGCAGACCCAAAAAGAGGTATAGCTCAAATGCCCGAACACGATATAGAAGTACTTTTCAACACGGAATTTACTATTGATGATTTGCAAAACGTAATTGATATTTATTTTTAATTATAAACTTTTCAATATTTGTTTATTTGCTTATTTCAAATGTATAATTTTAGATTAACCGACTTCGTCATTGGATGAACATGGGTATATGCGTTGCTCAGAATGAAGATGAAGACTTGGAACAGCAAGCAATGGTGTGTCAACATAAAGTAATTCAGTTTATAAAGACATTAACTGAACGGAATAAAACTTATCAGAAATCCGAAAAAATTGCAAACTTTGATAAATGGAATTTATATGATAAAACTCTTTTTATGCGTCCAACTAACAAAGTCATGAAAGAGGACAGTGTTTACCCATTACATTCAGCTTTAATGCTTGATGAAAGAGATGAAGATATTGATAATTTAGTGGACCACATTGAAGAACTGAGATATATGGCTGTTTGGTAAGTTTACTCAATTATCTTGATTCATTTACTTGTTAAAAAATGAACTAGTTCTGAAAAAATACCTGGTTATTCTAGTGATCCAAGACAATCAAATAAAATTGATGTTGTTTGTCAACTTTGTGACATGCAATTTTTCTACAGACATGATCTTAGAAATCATTTAGTAAGTATAGATCATATGAGAGCAGAAAAGCAATTGCCAATGCATTGGTGAACAAGGATTAAAAAAGAAATCTTTATTGTTTGAAGAAGACTTTACAGTCGATTTGGATATTGGCTTTTGTAATAATTTAATTTTATTTTAAAAATGACGTTTTTTTTTATAATCCAAGTCATTGAATATTTTAAGTTTTTATCATCAAATTACCAGTTTGACTTTATCAAGGTATGACTAAAATAGTGAAATAAATGTAGCTCTTCCGTTACTTTTTGATATAAAAATTCTTTATTATTCAAGTAATTTTTTATAACCTCCTTTAATAAAAAATGTCCCAGAAAAAAATATACTATTAACAAGATTTCGATTTTAATATTAGAATTACATGTTAAGTTTATTTAAATATCTAAAACAGCGACAGTCTTGAACGATTAAAATGATATCTTACAGTTATCTAAATATACCTTCTTACTTTAGTCGCGCTGAAGATATCGCTGACTAGGTTGGGTATAAAGTAATCTTCCCGGTACATTAGGTGCACCTGTTACACTGACATAAGCACCGGGTGGAGGCGGATAAGGACTTGGAGGTGGCTGTGGTGTTCTTACAGGATAACCACTCGTTATAGATCCCTTCTGACCCTATAAATTTAATAGCATTATATTCATTTTTTTTAATTTGAGCATAATATTTATTATCCACTAACCTGAGGCGCATGAGGCATAGGCATACTGTTGCCATGAACTGGAACAGGTCCACTTGCTCGAGGATAAAATTTTGATTCCTCTGGATAAGGAGCTGTTTTAATAATGTTCTTATTAATCAATTTGTTTTTATAAAAAAGGAGAAAAGAAATATTTTAAATGTAAAAGTTGTAATTACATGATGTTAATGTAGGCATTGGAGGTCTTGCTGCTGTCAAGTATACTGATTTTCCAGGCTCTGCAACACGGGTCAATGTTTGGGATGTTGGGGGTGGACCAAAGTCATACTGAGGTGTTGCTGGATAATAACTTGAACCAGGAAACTGGTTGGGCGTTTCTATTTGAAAAATCGATTCTGATTAGTATAGAATAATTAAAGTATAATCAAAAATAACAATGAAATGTGTACTATTCCACAAAACGACGCGAGAATCGCCGCTTCGTCTGGCATCTTCAGCTTCTGTATTAATATGAAGAATGAAGAATATAATATGATAGTTTAAGACTGGATTATTGAAGTACTTATAAACATTACTCACTAGGAGGTCCTGGGATTGAATAAGGTATTGGAGGTGGTTTATAACCATAACCTGGGTGATAAGAAGAGACTGTAGGTGGTGGCGGGGGAGACGGGCTATGCGTCCTTTTTATATTTCCCTGCCAAATGATTACCACAACAATTTATTTTAATTTATATCTAGTTGAGGAATACAAGTAAATAAAAATGTGCATTCTCTCCACTTACATTACTTATCATTTGATGTGATGGTGTAGTTTGCTTGACTTGATAAAGAGGAGCTCCTCTTGGCAGAGGAAGATACAGATGTGGATTTACAATTGTATTATGATCTAAATAAGTGACTTGTTGGTGAGGCTCTTGCATCACACTACAAATAAATTCATTACAATTGATGTTACTTACAAAGGTTCAATCAATAAATGAGTAAGCTCTATTGTACCTAGTTTCTTTTATTAGCCTCCTTCGACTATCATCCTCATGGAGAACTTTTTTCAATTGTACAAACAACTCATGCTTTTCGTGTTTTAAATTGGTCAATTCGCTTTCTAATGTTGCTATCTGTTCTTTTGTTTCTTCAATAGTCATAACAGTATTTTTCTGTTGTGTTTCTCTTTCTTTTCTTTGCCTTTCTTCTTCTTCATCTTGTTCTTTTTCTGGAAAATCAATCACAAAAGATAATCATTATTCAACCACTACAACAGAAAACAATTGTTAAAAAAGTAATGCAGAGTACTGACCTTGCTTTTTCTGCTGCCTTTCCCTCATTATGTGTCTCTTCAAAGACTTCCATATCGGCTCCTCGGGCTGTGGCGAGCCTGCAACGATCGCTGGCATATTTTCAAATACACCAATTTATCAATCGTCAAATAATATAGAAATAAATACTATTCCGGCTTTCTCATACAACTAGCCACTAACCTAAACACACACTAACTTTATAAGTAAACACAGAGATTCAGACTTGAAATGAAACTTTGGAAATTCTTATAAAAAGTAGCACTACAGAACACTGGCTTCATACAGTTTACAAAGGTTTTTACTGTAAAAATTAATCTGTACTTCATCTGGTACCGTTACAGGTATCTCAGGTGCGATGAATTCAACTTCAATAATATATTTTTGCCATCGCAATCTGCAGGCCTGGGCCTATCACAATTCATATCACTCACCACAACAGTAAATTGTAAACTGACATTGTTGGAGCGATATTGGCGAATGGCGCTTCGGAGTCTCGAGCGGAAAAAAGATGAGTTAATCAACGATTAACATCCTTTACTTATTATTTTTTTTGTCTTTCGGGAAATTTTAATAAAAATGCCGCAGGGATTTCTCATTTGATACATGCTATATTTACATCGCATTACTTTGTTAAATCAGTATCGAATATTTTTTTTTAAATATTTTATTTGGAATTGTAAACAGCCGCATTTTTAGCATGTGGATGTTTTTGTTGTACAATTGTCGATTCATTCAGTTGTTGATGTATTCCGCAAATCTAATACCTGCGAATCTGATTATCAGCGCAGACGTCAAATGTTTCATATATATTAATAATATTGCAACGTTGTCGTAGATCTTTAAACCTTTGGAATAAATTTTCATCATAAAATAGTTAATATGCTCCTTAAATAATTAGACTCATTGAATAATCTCTTATAATTTCAAAGATCTTACGTACGAAAACTCATATCTCTTTAAATGATTTTTTTCGAATAATCGTAAAAGTTTTTTCAATCAACATTTGGCAAAACATGGCAACAATGCGAAGTTGAGATCGCTGCAGAGTGCAGACTACAAATAAAAAAAAAATCACCAAGTGTGGACGCTCCGGCTCGCCCCCGCATTCGTCAATTAGTCAAGCATCGCGTGATAGCACAGATTCCAGTTATTAAAGTAAGTATGTAATATTTAATTGTAACATGATTATTTATTTGATTCCAATATTTGTTCTGGAATAAATTTATGGTATTGATTCAGCTATTCCATTGTAATTACGCAATATTCATCGCGTGCAATTTTAATGCATTTAAGGTTATAACCGAAATTTATAAAAGAAAACATTTCTTATTGTTTACATTTTTGATTTCTTCTGTATTCCTAAAATTTTCAATTAACATATGAATTATTTAAACAGTAACTTGAAGGTTTGAACCGTTGAATGATTTTTAAATAATCTTTGTACCTTCGTTTATTATTTTAAGATGCATTTAAAAACATGACAGTTAGTTATCCAAAAAATTTTCATTGTTATTTTTGATTTTAATTTATTACTCCTGCTATGTATGCTTATGTTCTGCTTTTAGACCCGCAACGCTATGCATAGACGAATGTACGTAACAGTGGATATTTAAATTTACAATTGTCACTTATAAAACTGCTTGCTCTTGTTGTTTCTAGTTTTGACAACCTGAAAGTCATCATGAAAAAAATAGTCATTTTTGGCGCTACCGGTAATACCGGCTTGTGTTCACTGGAGTATGCTGTCAAAGAAGGTAAATTTTGTTTAATTATTTTCAATGTTTTTTTTTTCAATTTTTCTGGATGTTTATCTTATATCAATATTATGAACAATAATTCGAGAAAATCGTGAGAATTTATCAATGCGCATTGTCGTCGTGATTGAAATACCTAAACTGCTACATAAATCGTGCGTCAATCCAAAATTATGTATAAAACAATTTAATACTTGGCGTTATCTTGCAGGCTACAGGACTCGAGCTTTCGTGAGAGACGAAAAGAAAGTACCTGAAAACCTTCGCGACAAAGTCGATACCATCGTTGGAGATGTGACAAATGCCGAACAAGTCTCGCAGGCCATTGCCGGAATGGATGGAGTAGTCGTTGTACTTGGCACTCGCAACGATCTTGGTATTTATAGCGATTAATTGTAAAATGTCAAAACAAACGAGCTGCGATCTGTGCTTTACAAATTTTCATTAATTTTAAAGGTCCGACTACAGTAATGTCCGACGGTATGAAAAATATCATCGATGGAATGAAAAAGCACAACGTTGAAACTGTTTCCGTTTGTTTGTCAGGTATACTTAAAGTTGCTAAGAAAAATTTTCATATTCAATAGATATAAATTAATGTATGCTTTTTTTCAGCATTTTTGTTCTATGAACCGGGAAAAGTTCCGGTAATATTTAAAAATGTTAACGATGATCATCAAAGGATGTTTGATCTTGTTAAAGCTTGTGGCCTAAAATGGATTGCAGTATTACCACCTCATATAGCAGGTATAATTTATATTGATTAACAAGAAAATTTCAATTGAACTTATTTGTAATTTGAATTTTGATCAATTTTAGATGCTCCAAGCTCTGAGTATAAGACTCAGTATGACTCTTCTCCAGGTCGTGCAATATCTAAACATGATTTAGGTGCATTTTTAGTAAAAAGTTTAGATCAATCTGAACATTATCAAAAAGTTTTGGGAATTGCAACGGTCACACAGTGATAAATTAGACATTTACTGAAGAACATTTTTGTAGCCTTTATGTGTGCCATACATACATAATTTGTTACACTTTTGAAACCGCACAGCTTTTAAAGGTATTATTTAAGGTGTATATAATATATGAGATATTTATACAATATATATGACGAAAAAATTGATTTTTCACATTAAAATTTTAATAATTTTTTATATAATTTCGGTGTTAAGTATTTTACTTTTTTTACTTAGGTTATTTATACAAAAATAAATTTTTTATTTACATGACTTGATGGCTTAGGTGTTTTATAATTTTCATCTTGGTTTTTTAGAAGATGTTAACATTTTTTTCATAAATGTGCGAGATGGAGTTGTTAAACAAACTGGAGCTGGTGTTAGTATAAGATCATTTGGCATTGGTGGGGGTGGAGGACCTGTTAATATAATATCTCCTTTATCTTTATCTTCTTTATCATTGAGAAGTTCAATACTAAAATCCCTGTAATCATTCAATTGTCCAATGGGTGCACAAGATTCATAGCCATTTTTGGCATAGAATCCTTCCTGACCTTTAGTTAATAGATATACACTTGTAATGCCAAATCTTTTGACATAGCGCTCTAACTCTTTTAAGAGCAAAGATCCAAGACCTTGACTTCTGAATGAACTATCTATTAGAACTAAAAAAATGATTCACTTGAATTAATGTTTATTCAAAATAAAACTTGAATTTTGATTTGAATTCTTACATGATTCCAATAACACACTGTCTGTTGTACCATATACCGTGGACAATTTACAATGACCTAAAACTTCATTCTGTCTCAACAGCACCAGACAAGTTGGGAAATATTTGTCTCTGCAAGATGTTTCCAGACTCCTTACTCTAAAAATTTTTTTTTTCAGACTATTAAGTTCATGATAACATTTCAAGAAGAATAATGTAAAACAAAGGTTGTTACAAAAACTTATTGAATATTAGCTTCTAACATACCGTGCAGTTTCACTTCGTTTCCATTCAGAGTTTAGTAGGTTGCAACATTGTGGAATTAAATCAGGGCGTTCGTGTAGTGGAACTACATTATACCAAGGATCTCTCATAATCTTCCTGAAAAGCAGGTGGATTAAAACAAAACAATTAGTGTCAGTAAGATATAAATTAAAGAATTTATCATATTTATTATATTTTAATTGGACAACACAATATTATTAGGAATTAATAATGTAAATACACAAGATAATACTCTGGGACTTTTAAGACTCACTTAACATAGGAGGTAAAATTATCTCTGCATCTTGGACCCCGTAGAGGAAAATAAAATTTATCACAAACTTGTAGTTATTTTATCACAGACACTGGCAGTAAATGTAAAAAGTATCATTGAATTTTCTCACTTTGAACAAGAAAATATTTTAAACAAAAACGAGTCATAATTTAAAGCGAGTCACGATTGCCCCCTCTGCGAAACGTTTTAACGTATCACCGACAACCTGTATGTATATGTGGTGTTGCAGCGTGCATCAGAGCAAAGCAGCCCACCCGCAAGTATTCGAGATCTATTTTTAGTGGACAACCATCAAATATATAGCCGTGTCAAACGTCAACATCACAAGTAGCAGACGACGCAGCTCAGCGGCTCTCTTGAATTGCCACTCATCCATGAAAGGGCACACGCATCAGCTCTCGTAAACGATGAATTTGCGCGACAAAAATTCTTTCGAGATTGAAAAAATGCAAGCGAGACGTGCGTCGTTAGAAGCGCTCGATTTACAACTAAGTAAGCCAACACATAATTTGTATATGTAGAGACAGATATCTGCTATGTAAGAGAGCGAGAACGAAAGACTCGTAGCTAGCGCAATAATATCAAAAGCCAAAAAGCTGAATCTTTTTATATAGCCGAGCATCCAGTCATAAATCTGTCATTCTATTAATATTTTTTTTGTGCACACGCCGAGCACTGCTAGCGATATTGTATACCAGTCCGTTATTATGTAAATTATTATACATGTACATTGTACACATGCGGTCGTGCATCTTGTATATTTTTCGAAACGTCTAAGCGCCTCTGCATCGAAGATGCGTGAAAATCGATCGATTTGAATTCATTTGAGAAAAAAAACTGCAAGATTCCTATATTATGGAAATTCAACACTCACTTGTTGGGAGAGCAGCTCGAGCGCCCACACCGAATAACTATAATTTAATCATGAAACTCTCCGCTGGAGCGTCGAGAGAACGAACTGATTTTCTACAGAAGTTATAAAATTACAAAAGCCAATCTGGAGCTTCGAGCTGAGATTCGCTCCCTACCGAGACTTATGTTGGAAAATAAGCCGCGAGACGTCTTATATGCGGATTCATGTAAACGTATAAAGTATATATAGCTCAGCTGAGTATCCCCATTTAATCATAAACCTTGGCTGCTTTTCGCGGGTGCGTTCGTTTGCCTAAGACGCCTAAACGCCCACGCCTAATTCGCGACTTTTTACATATTTGTGCAAAAATTTAAGCGCTTTGAAGAAAATATTGATTTTGCACTCGTACACACTGAGAAATGAACGAAATTTTAATGACTATCGAACGCATAATGAAATTTCACTGTTCGTGAAAAAAAAATACTTTCTCATTTCGAAAGAGCAAATTCATAAAGCAATTTTGAAATTCCCGCTGTAGCGTCGAATCTGTCAACACTCAACAGTCATTCGGGCAGGTGTGCATTTTTACTGTCATGCTCATGTCGTCGTGACGTCCCTAACTCACTCACCGCAAAACTTGTGTACATCTCTCTATCCAATGCGAGTAGAGACTTTCGCAGTGAGCCGCTGTTTGAGTCATTGATTCGTATGAACATCAAAAATCGCCCTTTTTGGATAGTTTATTCTTAAAAAAAGAATATGATTCCCGGAAGATCAATGCCAGCCACAGGTGTGATATTACTAGTATTTTTATGAGTTTATTGGATATATATAACCTAGAATTATCTAACAATACAATATTTACAGAAAATCCTCTGGGACTTTCTTGGCATGACAGTGCATGGATCCCTATACTCAATCCAGGCAACATTATGGATTACTTTTCTGAGAGGACTAATCCTTTCTATGATAGAACTTGCAATAATGAAACCATTAAAATGCAACGTTTAACAACTGATCATCTACAGTGAGTAAATTGTCAATAATATAAGTTTTCCATATTATTAGCTGTCATACTGATTAGCATAACTTATTTTATTATAGAAATTTGACGGGTATTGAATATACGTTGCTACATGTTCAAGAGCCCATTTTATATGTTGTTCGTAAACAACATAGGCATAGCGCTACACAAGTGACACCCATCAATGATTATTATATTATAGCAGGAGTTGTGTATCAAGCCCCTGACTTGGGTTCTGTTATAAATTCCAGATTGGTAAATATTAACTCTAATTTTAATATTTCTTACTTTATTCAAAAAATAATTTAATTAATTCTATTTAATGCAGCTAACCACAGTAAATCACTTACAATCAGCTTTTGAAGAAGCTAGTTCATTTTCACGATACAATCCAAATAAAGGATATTTTTGGGATTTCGGTAATAAAGGATCTACAACGAAAAATGATTCTGTTGTCAAAGAAGAACCTAGTACACTATTTCAACGTCAACGAGTAGACATGTTGTTAGGAGATTTAACTAGAAAATTCCCTCCTCCTGCCCCCAAACAAATACCAGTTGCTGCACAACCCACTCCTCCAGCTGCTGCTGTTCCTGCTGCTACTGAACCTAGTAAGAACTAATTTAATAAACTAAAATTGAAATGATTGAGAGAACTTATTTAAAAAAAATATCTTTTTCCAACAGATGCTCAAATTAAGACTGAACCTCAAACTGACAAAAAAGACATGAAACCACCACCAGAGAAAAAGATGAAATTAAAATAAGTTAGTATATAAGATGAAATTATAATGAGTGTATGAAAATAAGGTTGTAAATATTGAGAATGTTATATATTTTTTGAATGGAGAAATACTAAAATGAAATTTTTTTGAAATTTACCATGAAATTTATTTTTTCTGTTGTTTACACCATTCGCAATCCGGAAAATCGCAATCAGGCACGAATCTTTTGGTTGGTTTCTTTTTGCAAAATAAAAATCTTTGGTAGGTTTTCCAGACTTTCTCGCAAGGTGGTCGCTTCGTAGGACATGATTTTGCGGATAGCGTCGGTTTTGTTGGACAGCTTTTGTGCAGTGTTCCACGAAGCCCAACACTCTGAGAAAATTGCCTAAATAACGTTAAAAATTTCATGTTTCTTTGCTTAAAATTTTGAATTTTGAATTTTGAATTTTGAATTTTGAATTTAGAAAGTTGAGTTTTTAGTTTTGTGGTGTTGAGGTGTTGATGTTTATAACCTGATTATTTTCATTGTGTTAGTATCTATTTTCATTTGTTTATTCGGCACAATTCGCGTTGTCGCTCAGCTGCTGTCAGTGACTGCATGTACAATTTGATTCATTTGACCAAAGAGTTTAAAACTCAAGTCGAGAGTAATCATGACCAAGAACCAAGTGGTCGGAGAGTATTATGTCACCTGGAGAATGTTTGTGTAACGAAAAATCGTCAGAAATCGGCAATCGGCTCAGCGTGGTCTGTCCTAAGGATAGCGAGGATTTCATCCGAGAGGTCAGACATTATAAGTGCAAAGTAGTCAAATTAGCGAACGAGCAGATAACCAAACTGCGAAAAAGCAAAGTAAGCTTTGAAATCATGGCGCAACAATTTTAACATCGGCTCCCGTGGAACCAAAAATACTTTTCTTTTATCTCATTAGAATGATGACTCGTGTGCAGACACTGCAGCGAGCGACTGCGGTGGTAGCCCTGGCAAACGCTGCGCTTGTTGCCTGAAACCGTGCGAGGACGATTCGGGAATAGCCGAGGATTGCACCTGCTCGTTGTCGTTCGAGCAGATTTGCGGCGATGACAATTTACTGCTTCAACTTTATACAAAAGCCTTGAGACATCCTGCGATCGTCTCGGCTCTTTTTATCCTATTTTTAACTCTTGTATACATTTACTGGCAAATTTGTCACGTGCTGAGTCGGTGCAGCAGTGGTTGCTCATTTTGCTTACCCATTGCCCTGACTCGGCCGTCCCGCGTCAAAGTCTTTTGATGAATATTTTATGATCTTGCTCTTTTTGTTAATAAAAGCAGAGGGTAATTTTTGTATTAAAGCTGTCTTCACATTTATTCACAATTTCTTACGCTTTTTTTTTTTGTATTATACAGATTTGTTTGGTTGATTTTTTATTCATTTTCTTTACAAAAAATCGATATCTTCGTCGTTTTCGTATTTTCTTTAAAAAAATTTTACAGTTGTTTTCCTGCATTATCATTTATCAATAGCGAATAAATTACACACTCTCATGTTGTTGTTGTTATTTTTTAACTTTATATAATATACTTAATAGCGTCACTGATATCGTGTCGATACTTCGTCGCTCAATTAAGCAGTAAGAAATATTCTACGTACGCGCAACATCATTCATCATTCATTGACGGGCATTTTCATGTATAATACATAGATTTACTTTTTTCTCCCTTAATTAAATTTCTATTTATAATTTATACGTAAGAGCTATTGGAGCAAATATTCGTCTAATGGAAACCGAAAACAAGTACCATCAGTTTGTCGGTCGAATAATTCAAATTATGCGTGTATGTATAGGAACTTTTTTATGAAAAAAAAAACGTCATTTATCATTCTCACAAGCACGCAAAATTCAGTCATCCCCACACAATTACTAGAAGAATAATCATGGCAGTGGTAGTTTTTAGAAGCATGAATATGTGTTACATAATACGTCGATAATGGCAAAAGTATTATAAATAAACTCTCACCTCTCACCCTCACATTCTCTCGGTCTGTCTCATCCTCACTCGTAAAACGCGAGAAAAGCATGATAATCGATAACTAACATCCCTGTAAATTTCTCAGCGCGTATTTTATTTTTATTCCTCTTTGCCACATAACTATCGTTTGCGCGTATGTAAAAACGAATCGCTCGGATTATCGCGTAACAAATGTGGTCCGAATGTGTGATATATTACGTGCTTATACGGTGATTATTTTACAATTTTTATTTGTTGAAAAGCAGTCTTGTTCTTTAGATGATATACATGTATTATTTATTTATATTTACCATACGCATTTTTGTTTTGCAAACACTTTCAAAAGTACTCGGTTTCATAAATCGATGTACATCATATAATGATATAATTAATCTAAATTGAGTTTTTGCGTGAGTTATGTATGTGTGCTTTCTACGAAACGATCTTTCACTTAAGTTCATTATATCCCGCTAATAATTAACTACTTATGCTTTATATCGCTTTATAACTCGCCTGATTAATCATTCAATCGCAGCTCCAGACACGTTTAATGGAGAGAACTTTCTAGTTGAGTTTTTATTTATTTTCATGCTTAGTTTTTAGCCTACGTTAGGATAATGAAATTTTTGCACGCGCTTATAAATCATTAATTTACACTTGATAGAGTTCACTAGCTCACACATTGTTTACACATACAGACTCACTCATTCTCTCTCTACTTTACACGCATTATCTCGTCGAGGCTACTACAATATTTGTTTGCGGCGTTCTACATCATTGAATCCAATGTGTGTGTGTACGTGTGTTGAGTATTTATTCGATATGCGCGAAGGCTAAAAACTCGAATTAAATTCTTCCAATACATACCATCGATTTTTAATATAGAGCAACGATATATATTATATTTCAGAAAATGAATGTGGGCTCAGTTGTGCGTGTCAAGATTTTATAAATAAAAAAAAAAGGAGGCAGCCCGTCAATGGGTATCTATACTTAACTCTGCATCGAAAACGATGAGATGAAAAAAAAGAGAGGTTGAGCTCTTTTACACACTTGGACACGCGTTTATGCACGGACACGCACTCTTCGAGACTTTGTGTTTGGACAGTATAACGTATATAATTTATGCATTTATATACCTCGGGACTTTGAGAAACGAAAATTGTGTTACCCACTCACGCTTATCTCGGATACAAAATAAATTTTCATCGTTATGTATATTGCACTCGGGTTTACCGTAATTATTCATATTATTTATAACGTAACATTGTCCCCGTCGTTTCTCTAACTCTTGCATAATAATTTATTTTAAATATTTTCTATGCTTTATATGTATCTTGTATAATGGTACTTTTTGTTCGTTCCGGCTCGCTGAAAGCCACTCGACGCGACATTTTATATATATATATATATAATATAGAAAACAATTTTATTTCACGATGATTATGTGCGTGCGCGTTTTCATGCCGTGATATCGATTTTCATTGATATGTTTTATTTTGTTGCGTTGGGGAGTCCACGAATACAGGAAAAAGATATTTGCTGCCGGATGATCTATACGGATGCGTAGGCCATTTTTATGTACAACGATGCGATGAAAGGGAGAAAAGGGGGTCGAATGTACGCGCGTCATGGTCGAACAGCTGCCATGTGCAGCTAGCAACTGCGATCTCGTAGTTTCCTTTTCTTTTTTTTTTTCGTAATATACATTTTTTTTTATTATAAATCGTTGTGGTACGATGAGATTGTGTGCGGCGACCGATGCTGCTGCGGATGCGTGCGCGACTTACACGCAGCTCTCGGGCCCCGGTATGGAATTGGCTATGATTATCTCCTTCATGAGATTGCGATCGGTTTTGAAACTGATCGGCTCCCACAGCTTCGCCGAAAATGGATTCAACTGCAACACGTATACGAAATGTTCGTTGTTGTAAATTGAAAAATGAACGATGACGTTATCTCGAAAGTATATACTCACGCTGCATCGATTGTTCTGCAAGCTCTGCTTGTGCAGGTCGTAGGGCGCGAAGAGCGTGTCCGGCCTCACGGGCAGGAAGAGCTGCGGCTCCTTCTTCATCTTCTCCTGGTCGACCTGCGGCGACTGTATGATGTCCGGCTGATTGTTAATCTGGTAGTCGGCCACCTGCTTGAGGGTGTACTCGACGAAGTACGTGTGGTCGCCGTGCGCCACGTCCATCATGGAGTTGTTGCGCGAGTCCGGCGGCGTGATGATGGGCTGCTTCATGTACGGCTCGATGTGGACAGGGGAGGTGCTGCCGCGGCGGCGGTACATCATCAGCACGACCGAGACCACGGTGACGGCCAGGGCCAGGATGCAGCCGACCAGCAGCAGGATCAGCGGGATCATGTTCACCGGACTCTCTGTTGAGCGCGCGCGCGCGTAATTCCGACGAAATTAATTCACGCGAACTTTTGCGCATAGACCATAGTAGTTGGCAAAGAGCCGCGCACTTACCGGCGTGTTTGTCGGGATCGCCCAGTACGACGTCCTCGAGTCTGACAACTTCGCTCCTGCCTTTGGCGTTGGCGGCGTAGGCGGCCAAGTAAAAGTGCGTCGAGGGCAGCAGCTCGATGAGTGGCAGCCGAAACACAGGACTGTCCGCGAGCGAGCTCGACATGTTCAGCTTAAGTTTGCCCGTCGATACTTCGTACACCTCGAGGCGAAATTCTTGCCTGTGTACACGAGCCGCAGATGGATTAGATTCGACGACGAAAAAATAAAATGTTCCTAACACGTATCGCATGTGTAAGGGCTAAGCTATTATATTGTATTCTCTGCGAAATCTAATTGCCTCAATAAATATTTTTTTGACGGCATGAAAAACTTTTGGTTTTTTATGTCATGCACTGCTGGTAGAAATGCTAAACATGTATAACGGCTCTATAACTAAAAAATGACTATTTAGAATGTTTTAAAAGGTATAACCATTAATTGCCTCGATTTTGGCAATTTTGTGCTACAATCATTTTACAGCTATTAAGAGTATTTTAAATGACCTGAAAATAACAGATTAACTGTTTTAACAAATTTTGACCAATTTTTTGAACCACTTTATCTTAAACTACTTTCGAGTTCCGCCACTAGATGGCAAGTACTTTTTTCTGTAAATCTGCAAGTGTCAAAGTAAAAAACTTGTATAAGTCAAAGCGGATATTTTGAAATTCAAATTTTTAAAAGTATTTCTTGGAAATTACATTTTCCTCTTTAAAAGCCTAGAATCGATATTTTTCTGAAACTATTAAAGTTTGCTAATATTTCAAAACTCCTACCATAGTTGAAAGTGACTTGAGGAAAAAAATATTTTGGAGCTTTTTTATTTGAAATGGTAAAAAAATTTCAGAAATAAAATACTCCAACAGGGTCTGAACCCTTTGGAAGCTGATTACTATAAAGAGAAACATAAAAGCCAACATTTAATCAAGTTCGATCCGAACTTTCATCGCCAAAACATTCACAGAGCTTCCTTGCAATATCAACTAATACCTCAATTTTCGTAATGGGCCTTCAAGTTGACGACCACGAAAAAACGCGAAACCTAGCTCTCTCGGTTTCTTTTCATCTTCGGCCATTACATATATAGAAGGGTAACGAGAGAGAGAGAGGCGTTTTACTCACCTAAGTCCGCCGTCGTATCCGGGGATGCACTCGACGTCGAGTATCTCCAAGCTCCTATTGTTTAATCCAGTCTTGATGGTGCAATTGCTGAGCGGGCTCGGCTTAACCGCCGGTATGATCTGATAGACGCAGGGGGCGGCCTGCTTGCCGATGGGGTTGCGGCCCCAGCAGGTGAGCGCGCCGTAATCGCGCTCCGTCATCGGCGTGTAGACGAGCTCGCTGGTGGTGCCGTTGTTGCCGTCGAAGCGGGCCGGCGCCACCTCGAAGTTCTCCCCGGAATTGTTGAACTCCCAGACGAAGTCGACCTCGGCCGGATCGGCCTCGACCTCGCAGCGTACGCGCACCGACTCCTCCAGCGAGGCGCCGATTATCGTCACCTCTTTGCTCTTGCAGATTGGCGCGACTGTTCACACACACACACATACACGTACACAAGCGAGAGTGTACGTCAACAATTATTTACTTTTATTTTTTTGTACCGTTGTCGGTCAATGCGTAAAATTAACGCTGCAGCGTGTCTAGACTCTCTCGAGAGAGAGAGACGGAGCGACCGACGGACTCAAATGAATTCGTCATTTGGATATTTATTTTTGCTCGCTGCATGGCTCGGCGGTACAAGCTGAACCGTGTACACGAGTAAAAATAATAATTGAATATACTCACATTGTACTCGGAGCGCGACGGTCGGACTGCTCGTTTCGCCCCGATCGTTGCTGGCGAGACACGTGTAATTCCCAGCGTTCTCTCGCTCGATTCGCTGCAGCACGAGGCTCTGCGTGCTCATTATTATGCCGGCCGAGTAATTTTGCATCAGTGCGCCATTCTGTGGACGTGCATGCATGTGTGTGTGTGTTGAGTTTTTTATTTAATTTTCATTTGGCGAACAAAAATGTATCGTCATTTTGTAATTTGTTTAATTACGTTCTATATAGCGGGGGGCTGATGAATGAAAAATAAGCCAGCCGGGCGGCGCGATGCGCGCGGCTTCGGGGATTATTGATTTTTCATTACACGCAATTCGGTGGCGAATGATTTAAATTATTAAAGGGAAATTTAATCATCGGAATTAAAAGTGAAATTAATGCAGTATTTTTTTCTTCGATTACACAATAAACTTAATAGCTGCTTTAATTATCGTGCCCCAATGAAGTCTGTCGATATTTTCCGGTATCGAGGAGGCGAGAAAAAAACATATTCTTCGAAACGACGGCGATCAAGCGCAAGAGAAGCGAGAAAAAGAAGAAAAATAAGAGGAAGAAAAGAGCATCGCGCAACACGCGAACAAGTAAAGAAGTAGAAAGAAGAAGTAGAAGAAGTGCAGTTGGCATTATAATAGAAAAGAGCAACGGTGGCTTCGGCGCCGTTCAGATGAGGCGGGGGTGGCTGGCTGGCTGGCTATATATATATAGGAGGAGGAGGAGGAGGACAATTAAGACTCACATTGTGTCGCCAAGTGATCTTGTGATGCTCGGGGTTGGCGCGCACCTTACACTCGAAGTAGACGTCGTCGCCCTCCTTGATGTTCTCGGCTCGTAGCGTACTGCCAAGTTCTAATTGTACCTTCGGTGGAACTGCGAGCGTAGAAAAACACACGTACACACACACATGTATATAAAATTACACACGTGAGTTTGAAATTGTTGCCTCGTTTTTTTTTGTTGCCATTCACGCAGATAAAGAAGAAAAAAATCTCGCGCGCGCAAAAAAAGAGAAATTCCACATATACGTAGCAGGCGATCGACTCTCTCTCTTTCTTTCTCTCTCTCTCTCTCTCTCTCTCTCTGGCGCGCGCTGTATATAAAAATGAAAATTGCTCGAGCGAGTCAGTCCATCATGTTGTACAAACTGTCTTGCGGAGATATAAACCGAAGCTCTTGCGAGCTATATAGAGTCACGTTCGAGGCTTAGAGATATATGAAAAGTTACGCAAGTGAGTGAGTGAGTGCAACGCGCGCCAGTGAGAGAGAGAGAGAGAGAGAAAACTAAATGTTAGCTAAAGTTTTTCAAGAGCTTTTCGGACCGTACATATAGTGAATTATTTTTTTTTTCTATTTTTTGTTTCTTCTTCTTTATGTTATAGCGAATCGGATGCGCGCGCGGCCGAGGTACAAAAAAAAGAAGAAAAATTAAAAATCATGTATGCTCGTGTGTGTATTATACTACTATACTCACAGACGACGTTCATGTGAAAAGAGTCTTCGAGATGAGGCGCTTGCAGCACGGGATTCTCGCCCCGGCACTTGAGTATTTTGCCGTGATCCTCGGGTAGGGGGGCGAAAGTCAAAGTGCTCAGCACCAGCATGCCTGGACCCTCGCTTCCAGATACCTGCATGATGCACACACCCACGCGCACACAAACAGACAAGCAGACGGCGTTATATATATATAGTGTATATAGCAAACACATAGCTTGCGATGCGTAGCGTATAGCGAGCTCCTTTTCTTCTCTACTCGAGCCAACACCTTTCAAAGATTCTATACGTCTATATTATAAGTGCAGCGCGACGAGCTCGAGCTTTGTTGGTGTATAATCGAGGCGACGATTAGTCTCGATTGTCTTTCGAGGGTGCAGCGCGCGCTATATAAAGTGTATAAGGAGGAGGTGTGACACCACGCCGACGACGACGAGCCGCTGCAGCTCGCACACAGAGGGGCTTATGAATAACCACGCTCTATGTCGGAGTCATTCACGACGAATTTCTTTTTTTTTTTTTCTTTTTTGGCACGGAGCGCATCGATTCACCTGATTTTTAGCAAAGCGAGAGCCCGCGAGTGCATAACGGCGCTGGTTATCTATCGCTTCCATCTCTGGCTCGTCGGCCGCGCGAGGAAGAGAGCGAGAGAAAATAAAAACATAACCGTCGCCGCTGGTTATTGAAAATTGCCCGAATATATACGCCACTCGGCGGGACATTTATATTTCAATGCAACAGCTCTCATCGATCTCGTTGTCGCGCTGCACCTGTGTGTACGAGAAGGACTCTAATACGCGAAATTAAGGGATGAACTGGATGAAATAATAAAGCCAACGGCAGCGGTTCGCGGTGACAATTTCTTACGGTACCTAGAGGACACGTATATCTTATTGGTGACTGTCCTAGATGTCTAAAAATAAATATATTTACTATTCAAATGACATTTTGCGCTCCGATTCGGGGGAATAAGGTATAAACTGACTCGATCCTTTATCGACAGTACGACAGATATAGGCGAGCTATCCGATATTTTCAAAATTAATTGGAAGTGCAATTAATAAAGCAGTGAAGGCAGACCGAGAGAGAGCTGACAATCGTTCGGCGCACCGCTTCTCGAGCTTCGAATCTTCTTGCGTGTCGCGCGCGTCCTAGCTCTCCTCGTCGTCGTTCTCGTCGTCGCCGCACTCGAAATCAATAAGACCAGCCCATAAATCTCTCCTCGTATATACGCATAGCTGTATACGGTATCTCTTGCTCTCTCTCTCTCTTGTGGCGCACGTATTATTTTTCTCCGCTGCGGCGCGTAAACAATAAAGCCTCGTTAACTATCCCCCGGTGCGTCTCTCCCACTCGAGTCAAGGCTTGGCCAGGCCGAGATCATACGTATATAATAGAGTCATACGATATTCCTCAAACGTAGAGATGCGAGATCATCGCATTTGCTGCTTTCTGCTGCTTGTGTGTATGTAAGAGATGCGGCGGCCGTGGACCACACCGCATCATATTCTAAAGGACTATATACGCGCGCGCGCGCGGCTACTGTTGCGCTCGTGCCGTAAAGCTCTGCAATATACCGAGCTGTGTGCAGCAGCATCGTCGTCGTGTGTGTACCTATATAGCTCAAAGCTCGTTGAGCATGCGTAACATCAAAGTCTCTACTACTATACGTGTATCTATACCAGTATATATGCAGTATAACGCAGAGAAGGAGGCAGCGGCTCGTATACATTACACAAGATCGCAAGCCGAGGAATAATATACCATCGGCAGCGAGCAACTTGCTCTCGTTGTTGTTGATATAAGAAACTTACCCGGCCGTTATTGAAGGCTGTATGGCCCTCGAACCAGCTGATCTTGGCACTTGGATGGGATCCCTCGGCCTCGCACGATATCGAATAGTCCCGATCGGCTTCCATGACCGTCGGTTTCGTTAATATCTTCACCGAGACTGGTTTCACTGGTTGCGGCATTTCACGATGACGACAGCATTTCATGCAACGAGCGGAGAACGAATTTTAATTTTAATCAGACGGGCATTTTTTTACGCGTGCGCCAACGCGAATCATTCGATTTTTGCATTAGATCTGGGGGTTTCCAAACTACAATGGGAGTAATCACTTTTTTGAAAGTTACATAATCGAGCGAAGCCTTTGTAAGAATGCACGCAAATAAAGTTCGTGTAGCTTTGTTCCAGGCCGAGCTTTGTTACATTCATCATATCATAAAAAGAGTAACGCCAATGAATTTTCAAAAAGAGGGAAAAATTAGCGAAATGTTTTTTCATTACCGCAAGCTCTGTTTAAGAATAAAAAGAAATGTAAAAATTCAAAGTTTTTCTTTCTTAATAATATAGTCACGTAAAGCACTGCACGAAGCTCGCAAGAACAATCCTAAGGAAAGCGTGCAAAACTTTCGCGTTTCCACGCAAAAATCATTCGTTCGAGTAAACTCTGCTTGGCAATTCCCGACGCGCGCGCGCGCGCGATTCCGACAACTGTGCGCCTCGCGCAAAAGCGAAGAAACGATATCTGTGTATATTATTATATACTTACGATAAACGTCGAGTCGGACGGACTGCTCGAGCGGCAGCATGAGGTTGACGTTGGCGTTGCTCGCCTGACAGCTGTAGGTCGCGTTGAGATGCTCCCTGCGCAGATGCGACACCTGCATCCGGTTCACGACGATATTGCTGCCGGCGGCCGTCGTGTCGAGCGAGCCGTTGAGCTCCTTGCCGTTGCCGTACCAGCGCACCTGGGGCCGGGGCTTGCCCCCGCGCACCTCGCACGTCAGGCTGAACTGCTGGCCGACCTCGTACGGGCCGACGGTCGTCTTCACTTGTGCCCCCGAACTGTCGTAGATCAGCAATTGATGGGGCGGAACTGCACGAAGAATAAGCGCATCGTGCATCAGATTTGTCGTTCGAGTTTTGCGATTATAATTACGCTTGTGATACCTACCGATGACCGTGAGATTGACCTGATAATTTCTCGTGGGTGAATTCTTAAAGTCCACCCGACACCTGTAGATGCCCTCGTCGTTGAGCTGGACGGCCTCGAGCTGGAGGGCCGCCGGCTTGGTGAGCGTGACGAAGTAGGCCCTCGGACCCATGGCGTTGTTGTCCGACCAATTGAGCGCCTTGTTGAACGCTCGGCCTCGCACGTCGAAGCTTCGAATCAAGCGATTATATTGTATATCACACACGCAGACATGATGCACGTGTACGAGAACGCGAATATAATATAAGCGGCCGCGCGTATAGCAGCGCATGATAAATGTGTTATACAGCCCCCGATATTGACACAGGTGCAGCACAAGTGCCTACATAGAGGAGAGAGATATTCGAGGTAGCTCTCGCGCAGAATTTCCCGCTCCTCCATACAATATCTATATCGGAGGATAAAAACGAGAAGCGAGAGGAGATAAAAGAAATAAGCTGACATTCGATACGTCTGTTGCTGCTGCTGCTGCTACTACTACTGCTGTTGCTGTGTACAAAGCGATTTAACGGGCAGAAAGTATTAAAATACATATCTATATGTAACGCTCGGGCCAGAGGGGTTGCTTGGACTGCCACTGGCCGCGCGCGAACTGGATTGAGTTACACGGCGCGGCGCATACATCGTAACGTAATCGTCTTACACTGCCTATGACATATATGAGTGTCATATATGTGTCAACGATACGTACATACGTGTGCGTATATTTGGATTTTTCAAAGTGAAAATGTGCCATGAATACCCTATTGCTTCGACGCTCGGCGATTCAATAAAATTCAACCAGCCCCGACGCGACCCCTGCCCTGCATTACCTTACCGCAGCAGCAGCAGCAACAGTCAACGCGTACGCATACGTTGAAAAAAAAACGATAAAGAGAGATAGAGATAGAGATAAAGAAGGGGAAAAAATCATCGCTTCCGCACAGTCTCTTCAAAGCGATGATCGACCGAGAAGTACTCGCTTGCTTTTTTTTTTTGCTTTTTATTTCCAGCCAGCCCCCGATACAGGAGAGAGATATGATACACACACGAGCTGTACTGTGTAGCGGGTACGTACGTACACGCAAAACTAGAGCGAGTTTTTAAAAGTTGTACACGCGTGTTATATTCGCATATACACTTTGGCAAAAGCATCCCCGCAGCAGCAGCAGCAGCAGCAAGCATAGCAGCCTAGTACACGTTGAACGAGTGGCGATGGAGAGAGAGAGAGACAGACAGAGCAAAAGCAGGAAAATAAAAAGAACGAATCTTTGCGATAGTGCGAAAAAAAGCTCCCGCGATTCGTGTCAGATTCAACTGGTTGCAATTTTTTTACCCTCATTCATAGGCACAGAGGGTAAGAGAGAGGAAGGTTCTGCACATTCTGTATCGGTGAGTGTGCGATGCTCGTTTATGCATGTACAACATTGCTCGCGCGGGCGGGCGGTGAAAAAAAAATTTCCTCGACGATTGACACACACGCGCGCGCGCGCAAGCGGGTGCATATCGTATCTGGCTGCAGCACACACCGATCATCCGCGAGCACACGCACATCAGGTGAAAAGGAAATATTTTATGCGTCTGCCGGGATGTATCTGTGCGAGGTTTAAAAAGGCGCGATCGTATTCAATAGCCGAGGATAAAGTGGAAAAGAAAATTTTTGGTTGCGAGTGGAGAAAAAGAAGACACGGAGCCCTATACCGCGAGCTTTCAATACCCCGCGAATGCCCATGCGCATAAAAAAGACCATTTTTATATAAGTAAGCGATAAAAAAAAAAAGAAAGAAGGAGAGAAAAAATTACGAGACTCGTGTAATCGCTTGCGAGCTTGCAGTGGTACGAGAGACGGACCGCCCTCTCTTGCGCGAATCGCGCATATAATGAGACAACTTTCTTTTACGCTATTTATTCGGCGAACGACTTTCGATACGCAAGTATTGGCATGTATATGCGCGCTTTGGTATATGTGTACGCGCGCAGCAAGTAGAGGACGGCGAAGGCGGCAGGACTTTTCCGACTGAATAAAAAAGCGAGTTAGTAGAAAATAAAAAGAAATAAAGAAAGAGAGAGAGAGAGAGAAGAAAAAAGGTGTGTATAAGCAGTCATTGCCGAGGCGTTCTTCTCTCTCACTCTCCTTCTTTGAAAGTGCAGCGCAATAATTTTCAATCTTATTTCCTTTCGCTTTCTCGCTTCGTGATCTTTTTCTTCGTTCCTCACTCCCTCCCTCTCGTACTGCACGCGCCACTTCCTTCGTTTTGTACATATATTTCGCCTTCATACAAATGCATTTTTCGCCGCCGCTGCTAGCTGCCATTGCGGAAGCGATGCTGCAGTTTATAATTTATCACACGTGTCTTTTGACAGGGAGAATTGTGAAGAAAGCATAAGAAAAAGCTCTCACTCAAATTAGTAATTCGCGATTGCAGCTTGAACGAGGGTATACAGCTGTATACTCTGTATACAGCTCTCAGCTCTGTGTCGCGAGAAAAAGAATTCTAAAAGAGAGCTTGCAGCGAGCTTGCAACTTGTCCGGCGAAGCTCGAGTCGAGTTTTGCTGCTCTTGCTGCTGCTGCAGTTGCGACAATTCTCAAAATTGACGTGCTCGCGCTTAATGCACTGCACAGTGAATATCACGACTCGAGCGGCAGACTAGTAGTAGTGCAGCTCTCGTCTGATTTGACGACGTTGTTATACATACCTGTAAATCGGCTTGACTGATGTGTCGCGAAACCATAGGACCATATAAACTCGATCGTCTCGCTTGGACGGCTCGGGCTCAATGTCACAGGGTAAGGATGCCGTGCGGCCGAGCACTGCGCTCACATCGATCGTCGTCACTGCAACAACACAAATACAAACACAAAAGAATCAGCGCTTATTTCCTCTTGCTTTCTCTTCGAATCGTAAATGAACATGTTTTGTTTTTTCCCTCTCTCTCTCTCTCTCTCTTTTTCTCTTTCTTTTCTCTCTCTTTCTCTCGGGCTCGCGCGCTCAAGTGGGGGGAAAAATTGCATTTGACTATAACAAAGCCTTGTGCAGTGAGATAGAGAAAGGAGAGCTAGTAGTACGGGCGTATAAGTTGAGCGAGCTTGTACAATTTTAAAACATTATGCATAGCCCGAGCCAACGTCAAAGTTTTCGCACTTGTGTATATGAGCTTGAGCGAGAGAGAGAGATAGAGAGAGAGTGAGCGAGCCGGCAAGAAAAAAGTTTTTCTTAACTATTTAAAAATGACTGCGAGTTTTCGAATATAATAAAGAAAAGAGGAAGAAAAAAAAGAAGCAAAAGGAGGACACGTACCAGGCGATGAACAAAGATTACAAGCTTATACTCGCTCTACGCGTATTATCCAAAGATTTAAAAATATCCTCTGTATTATACCCGAAAAGGTCGAGTACTCGATTCGATGCAACGCGGGGGCTCGTAAACTAACCGAATTTCAAGGTTCTCTCTCTCTCTCTCTCTCTCGTGTATGCACCATCATTATACGTGTCCGAGAGCATTACGGGACCGATAATTATCGTCATTGTATTATTAATAATTTCATTTCTTTCTTGCCGCGTGCGAGCGCGCGCGAATTCAGCGTTGGCTGCGCGCACAAAGGATATCGTAATTTCATCTTCCGCAAAAGCTACGCTAGCACACTCGGGGGAGAGAGGGCGCATCGATGTGCGTGATATTATCTTGCCCGTTCGATGTGCCCTATCTGTGTGTGTGCCTGTGTGTACATATTCAAAAAGCTTTAATCGATTTATCGATCATGTACAAATATTTGATGCTATATTATACATTATAACACATAGAGATTTAATAATTCATTATGCTGTCCCCCTCGCTCGCGCCAGCCCGGCGCTCAAAGGGCTATATAGCATTTATATGCGTATTATATAGCGCGGGGGGGTATTCCTCTTTGTATCAGCTTACAATACCAATATTGTGTGCGCCGCGACTCGTGCGCTCGCTTACATTATTTCAGGGTTGCGAGCCAAGAGAGCTATGCATCTATTATGAGGAAAATATTAAGTAGACCACGAGAAGCATCGCCGCTTTAACCGAGAATGAGAGAGAGAGAGAGAAGGAGAGGCTTTGAGTGTTGTAGGTACATACACTCGACACACACAGAGGCGCGTGGCTGGTGTTTTTATATACGTGCTTGTTCGTAACCTGCTTATTTAAATCGTCGAATTATTACACAGAGCACTGCTGTGTATAATAACGCACGTGACACACTCTTTCGTGTACAATAGTCACGTGCCGTGAGCTTTATTATTTTTCCCGACGACTAATTGAATGTATTATAATGCACAGTCGAATTTCAGATTGATTATATAGCAATAATATCAGTCGCGCGATCGAACAATATTCTAATCGAGCGCATGTCGATGCGAGTCTGTGCAATGCTCCTCGCGTCACAAATTATTTACGCACGAAGCGTGTGTGTGTCTGCGAGTATATAATGTATAGTATACCTCACGGTGCAGACTCGATTGAAATATCTTTGGGAATTCATTAACTCGCGCGCGACAGGATATATAGCTATATATACGTATGCACAGAACTCGACTGGTGCGCGCGTATACATTAAAGCGAAAATCGACCGCACACGCACAATTGTATTGGCCGTTGATCAATCGCTATTATATATACGTACGTATGCACGTACGTAGGATACGGGCTAGTCGCTGAAAAAGACATAATTTCTCGATTGCGGTCCGCGCGAATAAAGCACGAGAGAAAGAGAGAGAGAGAGAAAGAGAGAGTTAGAGAGTGACGTCGGCGCGTCGCGGTGCTGGCAATTCACTCGAGTAATGACATAATATAATCTTATAACGGGCCGCGCGCGCGAATAGCGAGTTACATTTCTCTGCTCTCGCAGCTTATACGTATGTATGTATATAGCACAGATAGACATATATATCCTCGTCGCGGAGTCATTGCATTTGGCGCGCGGGGGGGTGGTTGAACGAACTCTCGGCCATCGCCCAGACTATAATATCGCTACCTATACGTTCTCTCTACAGCCGCCACCGCCAGTGCACTGTGCAGCTAGTGAAATTGCTGCTCTTTATCTCCGCTTCCTCCTCTTTCTCACTGTCCCGCTCTCTCCTCTCTCTCACTCTCTCTCTCTCGCACCGTTATACACATATATGCGCTATGCTCTCTAACAATAGGACTCGATCGAGCGTACAATAATTAAGTGGCCCAGCTCGCAAGCTAGAGCTAGAGCTATGAGCTAGTTCTCCGTCTGTCTCTCACCTGGATCGTCGTCGTCGTGCTCCCAATTGCCCGTGGCTGTCACCCGATAGGTCGGCATCACGATCACGAGCAGCTGCAGCCCGACCAGCAGAAAGACCGGCAGAACCGCCAGCGTACGCGTAGTGGAGCGAGCAGCGGCAGCGGCGACAGGACGAGCTGCCGCTATGCTGCTGCCGGTGGTAAGGAGACGAGCTGCGGCCATGGCAGCGGCTGCACAACAATCCTAGTAGTCGTCGTCGTCGTTTTGCTACCGCCGGTGCTGGTACAACAACTGACGAATCAGCAGCAGCACGACGAGCATCTGACGCTTGTTTCAGCAGCCTGCGCGACAGCAGCAGCAGCTTATCGAGCATTTAAGGACTCGAGTCGCGGCCGAGAGTCGGAGCGTCGTCGCCGACGACGATGCGGATGCACTGCTGCCCGTGGCGAGACGAGAACGCGAACGACGGGGGCACTCATCGACACGCACGGCCAATTCGGCAACACAGGATATCGACGAACG
This sequence comes from Trichogramma dendrolimi, assembly GCA_034770305.1. NCBI lineage: Eukaryota > Metazoa > Arthropoda > Insecta > Hymenoptera > Trichogrammatidae > Trichogramma > Trichogramma dendrolimi. Next base: position 7,831,244 of record JAPMIB010000001.1, read on the forward strand.
AGTTTCCTTCCTCCAATTGGAAAATCACCAAAAAAACAATGCACTGATACGCGCACGTTAAAACACGACCATCGGCAATGATAGAGGCACAGCGAGCTCGCAAGCACAGAGTCTAGCGCATAGCCCAAAAAGCTCGCGTCGTCGTTTCTTTGGCTGGAGCTTGCTCGACAGCGAGCAGCACTGCTGGCACGTAAGGGAAACAAAGCCCAAGTCGTTGCAGTTTGCAAGGAGGAGTTGCTAACTGGATCGTACTACACGTTGATGCATGTCTATTTCTCTCTGGCTGTCTCTCTCTTTTACTTGGTATGTGCGTATGTGTAGCCACCCCGACAGCAGCCTCAACGCTGCGCGACTGCTGTATATACACACACACACGGCGAGCATATAACCCGCTCAAGACCCGACAAATAGCAATGATAAATCCACTCGAGACTGCATGCTAATGATCATACAGGTATATATATGCTAGGCTGCTGCTGCTGCTGCTTGCAGAGAGGAGCTGAACGCAGCGAGTGAGACAGAGACGGAGGTAGGCTGGCTGGCTGGTGCGCGCGACCTGCGCCTCGCTCGCGGAGTGTGCTTACAGAGGCTCGCTCAGTCGCTCGCACATCGAGCCGCACACCCGCGCACTGCACACGCACGGATGTGTATACTACTGTATATAGAGAGCAGGCGGAGAGCGAGAGAGACACGCGCTGGCGCACACATAAATGTGCTGCTGCTCGCTGCTCTCTATACGTATATACGTATGACTTATCAGACAGTCAGAAGAGCCAAAGCTGAACTGGCGGAGCAAACTCGCGCGCACCAAGAGATGTGCAGCAGGATTTCTCTCTCTCTCTCCCGCTCGCACACACAGAGTCGCTGTTGGCGCTCCGTATTCCTACACACGCATATATACGCCAGCAAGCGTTAGGAGAGAGAGAGGCGAAAACGCTAGGCGCGCATGCTGCGCTATGCTAGGTGCTATAGGTGCTCCGCTGCTGGTTTTGGTGGTGGTGGCGCCGATCGATATATACACTCGTGTGTAGGTGCCTGTGCCGCTGCGCGCGCGCTCGCCTCCATTTGCCAGAGCGCCAAGCGCGCCGTGCGTTGATTCGTACTACTGCGCTGCCGTCGCCGCCGCCGCCGACGCCGACAAAGCCGCCACCACCACCGCTGCTGCTGCTACAGGCATCGCCGACATCGCCGCTCAGAGGCACACGACGACGGCCAAGAGCTTTTACTACTACTACTACTACAACTACTACCAACGTTACATATATGCTATCCAAGAAGGGAGAGAGCTGGAGAAAGGGACTTTTTGCTCGTTTGGGATTCTCCGATCGTTGAGAATGAGCGAGAGAAAGAGAGAGAGAAAGGATAAATATATCTATATATTCGCGTACGCGTCTCGTGTATAAGTATGTGTATATGGAATTTATATTGCGAACGTGTAGACGTGTGGATATACGTACGTGCATATGTGAGGAGGATGTATTATGTGAAAGGAGTTTGATGTCGACATGCCTGAAAAGAGAGAGACAGAGAGAGAGAGAGAGAGAACACTCGAAGGATGCTCCCTTTATGCTGCGCTCCTATATATATTTAAGGAGAGGGGCATATGTACCGAAACTGCCGTCGCCTCCGCCGCCTCCGTCTTGGCTGTACTGCGCGCGTCAACGACGCTCATCTCGTTTCGTCTCGTCTCGAGCCGTCTCCTTGTATATAATCACATACGTCTCGGAAAATCATGTACAATGGATATCATCATTTTCGATTCATCTCGGTGGAGCGGCGATTGTCAAATCGATCAGAATAAATGCTATCACGAACAAGAGAGAAGAAAAAAAAAAGAAGAGAAAGAAAAGGAAAAGAAAAGAAAGAAAGCGTCACGCTGTATAATTGATTCGTTATGCTACGTTTGATTGAACATCGGATCGCGTATTATGTTATAAACCATATCGCGCGCGCACAGAATCGATATAGCGGAATAATCGAAACGCTCGCACGGGCGCGCGCTTCGAAATTCTTTTTCAGTCCTTATAATAAACGTAATGCCGCGGAGCGATTATCCATCCGCACAATAAGCTTTTTCTTTCTTTCTTTCTTTCTTTCTTTCTTTCTTTCTTTCTTACCTTCTTTTTTTGTGCACCAGCCCCAGCCGCAACCTAAGAGGCTTATAATATAGACGTTTTATATATATATGCGACGGCGATGTCGACGACGACGAAGCGCCTCGCTTACTCGCAAGCTCGCTCGCGTTACCGTAACATCGAGTATTAATCTTTTTCCTCTTGACTCGAGAGATAGAGAGAGAAAGACAGAGAGAGAGAGAGAGAGAGAGAGAGAGAGAGAGAGTAAAAGAGAGCACGACGACGCGATCGACGCTGATTTATGTATACACGCTTAAACTGCAGCCCTAAAAACGAGCAGCGCGAGGAGGAGGAGGAGGAGGCCTTGTGTATCTCTCTTTTATCGGAGAAAAATACACGCGCTTTACTCTCACGGATGAGAGCTTTTCGATGGGCGACGAGCATCGAGAGACAGCAGCAAGCACAGAGAGATTTGTTGTAATAAAGTCAATCGGATTTCACCTGAACTCGCCGCGCGTACCCCCGAACTCTCGCGGCGCGTTAAAAAGTATAAAGGAAAAGCCATGGCAAAAGAGCAGTTATTATGCGTACACATACAACAATGACATTTCGTACGTACAGCAAGACAAAAACAAAGAGAGAGAGGGAGAGATGCAAGAGAGAAAACTGCAATATAAAAAAAAGGAGATAACAGCTAGAGCTTGCAAGCTCTCTCTCTCTCTCTCTCTCATTATACTCCTCGCGCTCATATACGTATACGTGCATGTGCGTCTCGCGTGGTATATCTCTTTTTCTCGCTGTACCTCCCGCGCTGCGACCCGCATAAAGTTTAAACAATTCACTTTGTTAGGCGACAAACACTGCCTGTGCGTAGTCGGAGGGGGGAGAAAGGCCAAAGACTAGGAATACGAGAAAATATGAACAATGGGGCCGTATAACTGTTGAAAGTAGCGCAGCACACAGCGCGCGTACCACACGAGCTTTTTCTCTCTCTCTCGCACGCGATGACGCGAAAAGAGTCGCAGCTACTGCGCTATAAAAATATAATATAATAAAAAGCATAAATTTGCCTAGGCGCGGTTTCAAAGCGTACGTAGACGCGCGCGCGCGTGTGTGTGTATGTGTACGCGCGTCTTTGTCACAACTTTGGCCATAACTCTCCTGCGTGAGGTGCCGCGCGCTCGGCTCGGCGAGGTATTGTGAGGAGCAGTATACATTTGTGTGTGCCTGCCGCTATATGTGCAAGCGTGACACGTCCTTATACTCACTCGCTGCACCCCCGACTAGAAAGTGTGTTATATAATAATTCTAAGCTTTATTATGCAAGCTCGATTATAATTATAATTGCGCAAGCTCTAGTTAGAAAATAAGCCGAAGTACGGCGCGCGAGAAAAAGTGAAAGTTTTCGATACTATGCGCTATATCGCGTGTACCGTATTCTCGTTTCTTTTATTCTTCTTTTTTTTTAGCGAGAATATAAAGCTCCGCCAGTCGAAAAAAAAGAATCAGTTCTTCGTCATAACGGTGCCGCATTAAGAGCGAGCGCGACGACGACTAATTCGAAAAAGTGCTCAGCCAGCCGGACTCGCATATGTGTGCAGTACGGCTCGCGTATGTGCTGCAGCTAGCTCGCGTGAGCAGCTTATAATAATTTCTTTCTTTTCGAAGTCGCTGAATGTAAAAAAAAAAAAAAATGGGTGAAAAAGGAGGAAATTTTGTACACGACGATGCGCACGAGTAGTGTAACGTTTCAATCCGTTATAAATATGACCTTTTGAGACAAATAGAGTCATGGGCGTCGTTTCTTTCTGCATTTAGCGCTGCACAAATATCTAAACACACTCACGTATGCGATATGTATCTCATTGTTTTGCTTGAATATCATATACTTATGTATAGCCATTGTATAGCTTCGCTTTCTTGAGAGGAGCTTATAATGACGACGACTGACGGGAACGTATGCAGCGTACACGTATGCACACGAGCATAAACAAAAAAAGGTAAGATAACAAATATCAAGACTGACGCTCGAGTCAAAACACGAGGAGCTCATTAGTCATGGACTTGGCGCGATATAGATATAATTATTTGCCAGGGATAGCGCGCATAGGATACACGTACATCAAGTGTCTAAACGGCCAAAGAGGATCGGGCGTTTGCTCGGTCTGTGTGCAACTCAACCGCAGCAATATCACTGGCGTTTCTAATTTACCCCGTCTGTAGCGCACATATAAGTAAATAAGCTCGCTCGAGCGAGCTTCGTGCGCGTCGACATTCGTCAAATTGAAAACTCGACGCCGCGTCTAGGCGCGCTCGGATCTTCTCTTCTTCTCCCTCTCACTCGCTCTCCTTTTTTTTTGCCTGATTAATTGCCCGCAATGATAAACGAGTACTTTATCGCGGGTGCCCGCGTATACACACACAGATAGATACCGGCTAGTGCAATTGCGTGTGCGTTTAAATTACTTTCGCGGGGGATATAGCTCGATACGATCAAAGTTTCATTAAAATCCGCGAAGCCTTGCAGCACGGCAATAGCAGCAGCGCACACTCTTATAAACAAGCGAAAAGCGATGACTCGACTACGCGCGTTTATATTAAATATACAGTTATATACAGTAATGTGCACGCGACGACGTTACCTCGACGACGACGACGACGACGGGGTAGACTAGTAACCCGATCCGCAGGAGATGATATTGTACTTAAAGAGTGCGTGGTGTAACGGAGCGTATTTTTCAAGCTAATTTATGGCATTTTAAACGCTCGCTCGTAAATCTTCGTGTCGGGGTCGCCGAGCTTTTTTTCTCCATCCTCTCGAGCTCTTTTCTTTTTTCAGCGCGTATATAACTCGGGTGCTTTGGGTATCAAGTGTATGATACACCACTTCTTCGCGCTAGTTAACTAAGGTATACAAAGGATTAGTTTGGAAAAAGCTCGACGATACATAACTTCTTTGCGCGCGCGCGCGCGCGCGGAGCTTTCCTTCCTGTTCCTTTTTTCTGCTCGTCGCGCTCGAATTCGTACAAAAACTTTTCTGTATACTTTACAGCGCGCTCGCTCGGGTGCAAAAAGTTGTTGCGAGCTTGCGCGCGCGCGAGATCGAAGCGTTTAAATTCTTGCGCTCTTCGCGCGAGATTTTTTTTACTCCGTCATAATTTCTTCGATATAATGACGAGGTAAACGCGAGTGAGCGCGGGGGCCGAGGGCTTTAAACGCGGCGCATTAATGCACTTATGCGCGCTCGCGTCCATTAGCATACCTACACACTTTTGTATGAAAAAGTTTAAAAAATTTTCGCTCGAACTCGCGCGTAGATATACACGCATTTCGGGGCGAATAATTTTCTCGCGCTACCGCTCGCTGGTCCGAAATTATGAATAAGCTTGCGTGCGAGCGAAATAACGCGCCGCAGATGCACAAGTACGTTACGTATGCTCACTTTTGAGCTTGTGTATATAACAGATCGCGCACTACGACTTTACTGCATATATCTATACGTGTATTAACGTATTGTCAGCTTTGTTAAAAGGGGGGTATACAGTATATATGAGCGCGCAATGCAGCAAGCGCCGAAATGCTAATTAAAGCGTACGGAGAGTAAAGAATTCGAAAGTAAAATTGCCGGCGATTAAATCTCTCTCTGGGCCGGAGGAGAGCGAGAGGAAGAGAGAAAGTCACTTTGAAGGGCTGACTTTATTGGTTCTCTTCTGTGCTGCACTCTACACACACACACACACACACACACATCTATATATATGCATCGACGTGCTATAGGAAGCAGTACATATACACTATGCTTAATATGCGCCATGAGAAAACAGCAAGCGTCGGAAAATTAGTTTTTTATTCAAATGTATGTTAAGCGAGCTCCTGCTCCTGCTGCTGCTGCTGCTGCTGCTGCGTGGTTTGTTCAGGCTGCAACACAAAAAAAAACAAGTTGCTGCCGGCCAATCACTGGATGAACTTTCTTAATATCGATTTTTAATTTCCAAACTCGTACTTAATTCGATGTAAAACTTTGCGTTCTTTTGAAAACCTCGTAAATATCCAGTAGGGCGTCGAGTAGTTACGACGTATATATGGGTCAAATCCAGAATATTTTCAATAAACCTTCACGCGGGGTCCTCGAATTTTTCCCGAATTTTCAGTATGGATTAGGTCATGTCAAAAAGTGAAGAAAGCTGTGGTTATAAATTTATGATTTTCTCTCCGAATCGAAACAGATTTTTTATTTTTATCGGCGTCGACTCTGATCGTAATATTGAATCAAAAAACCTAATGAAATTCACGAAGGCACATTCCAACAATATAAACCTTAAATTTTTTCAACTTTGTTGGACTTTTTCAGCCTTTTGAGAAAATCATTGAAACTTTTAAATATTTTATTTCCAATCAAACAGTTGGAAATACTAGAGCAGATATTTTTTGTGGGTAAAACAAACAGTGTGCGCCGATTCATACCGAAATATCAGAAAATCCATGAATTTTGAATAAAAAATTCGGAAAATTTTGAGAACCCTGCGCTAAGTCGTACTCAAAAAATGCTGAATCTGACCCATATGCACGTATACATTACGTAAGGCGTTCACCGAGACGCTCGTGAATATTCCTTCGCCGCAAATGCAGTTTCGCGCCATGTACACTAGCTCATGTATAACGATGGCTCGTTTTGTGTAGCTCGCATATGTTTACCAACCACACACACACACACACAGTTACACGTCGACGATAGGCCGAGAGACCGCGTGCAGATACGAATCTTTATGTATCGGCTGATTTTCTTTTTCTCGAAATGAAGTCAAAGGACTGTGCCGACGCCCGCAGAGGGACTGCAACGTAAGAAACGCGTTATACATTTCTCTCTCAGACTTACGAGTGACTAAGGAGCTGAAAAAATATTTCCAGCTGCGAAAATAGCGCTGCGCGACGTTACATACATGCACGTACGTGTACGTGCATCAAAGGAACCGCAATCGTTTCTACATGACGTTCATATACGCAGCCACGCGCTTGGTGATAATTTGAACTTTTACCTAAGCTTGCGCGACTGCACGACAAACGCGCGCAATGCCACATCACAGACCCTATGACTTAGTTTTGTTGTAGCTTCCTCCCTTCCTCTCTCTCTCTCTCTCTCTCTCTCAGCAAATACGAGCGAGCGCGTAGCTTCGTTTGGCTGCAGAACTGCCAGGCGGAAAAAAAAGGATAGGTAAACGAAGGCAAAAATAAAGTTGACGAACTTGGTCTGTGTGCACACGTACGTACACACGTAGGAAATGTTTGTGCGTGAGCGCGAGCTTCGAAAGCGAGAGAGACGAACGCGTGTCACACGGGCCGTTACGCTCGTTAACGACGAGCTAGAAAAAGAGAGAGAGAGAGAAATGCGACAAAATCCCGCACCAGACACACACCCTACATAAACACCCTACATAAGAAAAAGCGAATACCTATACATAATATGCACATCGATATGCACATCGTGCAAATATAAAAACATCGTTATCGAGTATTGTACTACTCGTACACACAATTGCTGCAGCTGAATATGTGCTTGCTTAGATCGGTAATAAACTTTCGGTCGATGGAGACACGTTAGGGCGAAAGTCGAGCGTTTACCAGCCGCTCGTAAAGAATAAACTTTTCCACCCGCATATACAAAAGTCCTTTATCCCCCTTTTTTTAGGGCGGTATCTTGTACACACGATACACATGGCCATCCAGAAAATGAGAGAGAGAGAGAGAGAAGTAGCTTGGTCCAGCCTCGGCGCGGCGTACCGCGCTATGCAATAGTTTCTACATTATGAGCGATAAATTCTGAAAGTCGAGTGCGAAAAGAGCTTCATTACGTGCTACTGCGTGTGCTCGAGAAACGAAAATAATAAAAAAACGACTAGGCAGAAAAGTTTCTCGTTAACCAGAGAGTTGTTGGCGCCCCTGTGTACGCCGCCTCCGATTATACTACAATATATAGACCTCCGACAAATTGCACCTATATGGTTCGCAGCTTCGTATACGAATTAGGTTCGGGCTTGTGCGTCACATATTAATTGCGCGTTGATGTCATCGGTTTACCTTCTTCTTTCTCCTTTTTTTCATATATCAATGCGCGTGTACAAAAAATATCCACGCTGCGCGTGTATTCGCAATTTTTCCAGTGCAGAGCGCGTATACACACACACATATAAGCTGCGAGGAGAGTATCACTTTTGACACATCACTGCTACATATTTACCGTATATACAAGTTATACTACGTACATATAGGTGCGGGTAGATGAACGCAGAGGAGTCGGGGGCGGAGCGCGGGGGTGCGGTGCTCGGGTAATATCGTCGCGTTTAGAGAGGCAGTAGCAGCTAGCTGTAGTAGTAGTAGTCTGTAGTCGGCTCGAGCGCGCGCCGCGCAAAAGAAAATATACAGTCGTCGACTCGATGCGATGCGCTTCGTTTTACGCCCGACTGCTTTTCGCTGATAGAGGGAAAAAAAACGGTTTTCTTTCTCGATTGAAAACGCAGATATGCGTAACGCGTAGCAGCAGCAACGATGCCCCGGCATTAAATTGCTTGTATAATATTCGCGGTGCGCACTGCCTCTGTATATAAGCGTTGGCTTATTTTTTCTTCTCTCTTCCTCTCTCTCTCCCTCTTTTCCTCTGCCTCTTTCGCTCGCTTTTTTTTCAATTATAAACGAAATATGTTTCACTTATAACGAAAATAAAATTTATTTCGTCCTTCCTGAATATGATAGCTAGCTGTGGCCGTCGATCTATCGTTACCGCGGGTATATATATGCATATTTTCGATAATCAAATTAAGACTGCGAAAAGAGGAAAAAAGTGTCGATGGACAATTGGACTCACAACAAAAATAATAATATAGTGCCTTTTATAATTGATAATAATATATTTTCACCTATAATAGTTGTATATAATTAATGCATCATATATTATATTTATATGTATAATCGTTTATTATATATAATGGGCAGATTATTTATTTACAGAATACGTCGTGGTATCAGTTGTCATTTGCTCCTATTTTTTTTCCTTTTGTTTGTTACAGATCAGTGATCACATAATCTATTTTTTTTTCATTTAATGACGATAAAATTTCCTACACATCGTACGTAATTTACCATTGGCTGCAGATTTCGCCGTTTTTTTTTTCGTGCATCGATATCGGCTCGGTGTGTGTATACGTGATGTTATTGCGCGCATGTAATGCTAAAATCAACAATCATATCGAGTGTTTCGCCTCTTTTGTTTCGACTGAAGTTACATTATATGGGATCTATTGCTCGTCTTTATCGCGTCATAACTGGAATAACGTCGGCTTAAAATCTAATGATAATGGAACGCAATAAACAAATAAATGGCAACTAACGATACAACCATATATTTATAGTTTAAAAAATGGCAAGCAAACTACGTTCGGCGAAGTAGCTGAGAGATAATGGGCTGCTGCATTGTTGTAGCAGTAAACATGAACGATCTCTCTTGGGGGTGACGAAATTAAAAATAAATATAAAGCAAAGCGTTTCTACTGGCGCAAGTACTTATGAATGCATAAATCAACGAACAATACTAACGATATAAATGTATAGGAATCAAATGAGCTTTGCGCAACGATACGATTGTATTGCGCTTACGATTGGTAAATTGGTGTGATTTCATATACATTTACAATGACAGAACTTCGGATTATCGTGTGTGTAAATGAATACAATCAATTATCATGTATGGTTTATTCGATTATCACTAGTTTGTATATCATTTATAAAGAGACGATCAAAAAGAATGCCATTATAGTACAATGTAACAACTACGCATACATTATTTCGAGACTTTGTGGTGGCAATAAATAAAAATAAACAAATAAATCACCTGTATAATTTGTGTAATGTTGCGTGTTCTTGTTTGCGTCGTACAGTAAAATTGGATAAGAAGATCGAGTAAAACTCGTGTATTCATCTTTTCACTCTTGTTCCACACGTATATTTCATTCATACACACTCGCGCACATATACATACTCTCGCGCTCGTACGAAACTGCAGTCGATTCTCGTATTGGAATCGATCCCTTCTATCTATATATTCCTGTGGCTTTCGTCTTATTACAAAAGAAAGGAAAAAACAAATGTCGGGGGTGGAAAAAATGTGCGATCGCATTCGATACGTGATTTTTTCCAATATACACGTACATTCATTTATATATTGTATCTGTATGCGGTATACGCGGGCGGAGGCAAAGAGGAAATAGATTTAAACCGTATTATATAGTCTTACACGTGCACACACACACACATACATACATATTGCAACTTACGAAACGATATAACAATGTGTGTATGTATTACACGACGAAAAAAGTAGTAAAAACAATAACGCACAGAGACCACATTGCAACCTCGTGTGTAGACAATATATACATTTATATCGTAACAAGTGGCATTCTTTTTTGTTGACGTCGTCGTCGTCGTCGTCCGATTATATGCGCGCACACACACACATTGACACACATACCACTCGCACTCGCACATTCGTACAAAGTACCTGCACTCGCGCAACTGATTTCCTTTTTATTTCGTTTTTCCTGTCCCCTGTATGTATGTGTGTGTATTTCGTAATAATATCGATCATTGCCCGGTCGCGTGCTACTGCTCCTTTTTCTGCATTATTTGTTTTTCTCTCTCTCTCTCTCGCTGCCCATACGTACTATAATATCGCCTTTAGCGCACTTTTTGATCGTAAATAACAGTACAAATGTATGCATACTTTGTATACTTATTTAACCGGAGCTCTGCGCACCACACATGTTGTACGCACAAAAAAATTCGCTCTTTTTCGTTTCATTAAATCTTAATTATTGTTAATATCATACACGCAGAGCATCGAAATGCGCGCTATGCGCTCGTTTCTATCTCTCTCTCCCGTTCCATATCCGCACAGTCTTGCTTTTCTTTGTTATTTATAATTATTTTTTACCACTCCTTCGTTTGACGATTTGATTATTATTCATCACCAGGTATACAATTATATCAAGATAATAATTTTTTTTTCCACTCTCAATTATGGTACGAATAACTCACAGGCGCAATCCCCTTGCTGACTTTGTCATTGTACTCGATTTGCTTCCTCAAAGTTTCCTCCGTAAAGTATCTGTTTTTTTTTTTTTTTTTTTTTAATTACATAAGAGAAACGAAGGGTCACGCACGTACAACAAAACGAGTCTGTCAACGATTCGTATTCGCGCACTGAAAACGTTTGACGTGCACTTTTTGAGCCACTAATAAATTATTCATCTTAAATTTATGACACATAGATGTTCCAATGATTGATTTTTTGTGTTATTTGAGAGTATTTATAATAAGGCTGTGTAAGTCATGCTAAATGATGAAAACTGTGTATATTTTACAAAAAACACTGTACAAAAAATACAGAACACATTTATGTACATTTCACATGCTGGCAGAGGATAAATGTAGTTCGTTTAACAATAAATTCGTTCATTGTTTTTTTTTACAATGAAAAGAGATGCTTTGAGTAAAGATAAGAAAAATATAATGATGTGAAAGTCTTTTTAACAGGGAAGTTCATCAGCTTCGAAACGTTTTTGTATAATAGTTAAGACAGAGTCGTTTAAGCCCTTAAAGTACAATAGCTTTGATCGAGAACCATGCAATCGCTATTTATCGCATTTGTTGTAAAATTTAAATCACAGATGCTGCCAATGCGTTTTAAAGCCATAAAAGTCAAAGTTTAAAGAAAAAAATTAAATAAAAAAATTCAACACTTTTTATTGCAAAAATCATTATTGTTGTATATTTATCATCAATAATGTTAATTTTGGTACAGTGGAATTCCAATAATCATTGAATTATTCGTAGTTATATGTTCTAACATTTTACACACTTTAAATAATTTCATCTAACATAAATAATAATAATACATTTTGAACCGAAAAAATCAACACATGAAAATCATTTAAATCTAAAGAATAAGCAATTAATGATTGATATTTAAATAAATCGACAGTCAAATGTTAAAAAAAAACAGTTGTAATATTTCACTTTTAGAAAATCGTTTAACAAAATTGGTTATAAATTTCGTGAACAAAAGAATATCAGATATTTTTTTAGAACACTTTTTGTAAAATTAAAAATAAAAATTTCGATCGAAAGTTTAACTTGTGTCTATGACCGTCGAAATGATAACGATGATTAAATAAACTCGTGTTGATTACATTATCTTAGTGAATAAACTGGGAACTTTTTATAAGCGTATACAACTCCCAACAAATAATGTACAGTAATCCAAATACAAACGCAGTATTTGTGAAAACAAAAGCTCGTCAAGAAAAAAATTAAAAATCATTCGTGACAAATTTTCATCTGGTAGTATAAAAAGTTAATAAGAAAATACGATTGAATAAATGTCAAAAAGTAACCGCAAATTGCACACGACTTATAAACTCCATAGCTGTTCACACTTGGTTATTTTATATACTTATTATATATGACACTGCTGTTTTGCACTAACAAGTACATTCACTTATAACATACATATAGATTGACCTAGAGCAATAATTATGTTGAAACATTCAGGAAACCAGTTGAAATAAAATTAACGTTTGTGCCATCATAATGAGAAAACACAAGAAAAACCGTTCACTACTGGCAGTCTTGAATGTTCCATTTTGTGATTTGCGAATTAACATTTGCATTGCTAATGTGTAAATGAGTCCGCGATAATGATTGCCTCGTATATTGAGGGCTAAGAATGATCTTTATAACGTCGTTGGCAAACTAATAACAATGATCTGTGTTTAGAGTGAACTTTACTGAATCTGCTCAATACGTGCTCGTGTTTACTCTTTATCACTAACGTAATTTTTCAGTTAAAAAGGTGTATCAGCTTATGCTTAACAAGAGTTCAAAGGTTATTAGTTTTAAAAACTTTATCAGTGGACAGCATCTTTGAAAATACACGAGTATGGTGTATTTTTAAACTTGAAAATCCTAAATTCACATAGTCACTAATTGCATTATTACTAATCACCGATTAACGTCTTTGTTTTTATAATTTATTATTATATTAATTACATTTAATTTTCATAATCACCTTTTCATTGCTTACTATTTAATTACAAACTTTACGCATTCTTAGGCGGTTTTAGGACCATCGTATCGCAAATTATCGTGATGCACAAAATAGAATTAGAAAATTATAATTTCTTCAGACAGAACGATAATTCATGATACAATATTAATCACGATAATAGTATTGATTATTACGGCAAAAATTACTCTTACTTATTCAATATTATTATTTCTGATTATACATAGAGTATATCACATTCAAGCGTGTAATAAAAAAATTTTAAAACTTCGATCGTTTCTCGTTAAATTTACATTTTGAAAACGTACATTTAAATCTGTAGCAGCACGTCAAATGAAGTGCATTGATTTCTTTTCAGTGATAGAATTAAAAGTCATACCCAAAAAGCTTATATTTTTATTAATACCGATCGGTGTGGGTCAATTTCCTTTCGTCTTTTGTCTCAGTTTTGTTTCGATCAGTCCACTTCAATTTTTTGCTTATACACAAATTTACATATGTGGCACATAAGTCAGCGTGATTGCGCTTGTCTAATAATTATAATTAACACCGTACACTTGGAAAAATTCATTAAAATGTAAATTCATACTCATGCCCTAAACAGTAAGCTTAAAGCAATAGATCGATTATAAATAATACATACACAAGTAGTTTGCTCACTCACTCTTTCTTTCCTACTTTCTCAAGCTGTACATTTATTTTGTTAAAAAATAGCAATGAGTTATAAATAAAAATTATAAAGATTTTATAATTTAAAAAATTTCGTTTCTCATCGATACATTATTTGAAAAGAAATTTGTCATATGATTATTGTGTCACTTAGTAAACTTTACGTGCTGTAAAATTTGATTAAACTTTTTTGTTTCATTTTTTTTTCTAAAGACAACATACAATTTACTACCGTAGTTTCACAAGAAAAAATCTCTCTGATAGTCATCTATAAGTACAGTTCGACGAGTAAATCAGATACAACGGCAGATTTTTTTATTTCTATGTCTTGCACGTATCATGCGAATCGCAAAGCTATTTGTTTTTTGCATAATAATTAATTAACGCTTACGTGCCGAGACACTTGGGTGCGTGTGTACACAAGTTGTACACACGTACGTGATATACGTATATTTATTTTTACGTTCATATACGTATATTTTTTTATTTGTGTATATTTATAAAAGTGTAAGTGTAAGTGGTTTGAAAAAAATCAGATGTGCGCGAGAATCTCTGCAGTAAGCATACACACAACGTTTTGCTCGATAACGTTTTTGCACGCATAATTGTTTCTCGTCCATTCATTTTTGTCGTAACTTATTTATACGTGAATGTCGATAAATTTTTTCTTTTAGTGTGTATAGTATTTTACGCGCCTGTTGTAGCGTGTGTTGAAGACTTAGATAATTATAATGATTTATGTTAGATCCTAGTTGACCATAAGAGTGTGCGATTCCATGGGAGCTGCACTGTCGTAAAGAGTGTCAGTATCCTGCGTAGGTTCACCTTGCAATTGGCATTGATTACTCAATGTTCCAGCGCCACAATCGCAGAAGAATCTGTTGACAAAAAATAGATTTATATAACTTTTTTCTTTTTCATTTTATTAACAGACAATCCCATTTTTACGTTGATGCTTTTGTAATATTTATCAACTGTTCTGAGATTTTTCAATCGATGTTATATTAATAACATACACATTTTTGCTTAATAAATTGATTGTTTTACCTATCGTGTCGTATGAATTCCACATCATGTCCTGCGTGACAGGTTTTAATACAGTTGACACAGATAGCATTTCGATCCGTAGTGTTACAAGTTTGACAACGATAAAAGTCATGCATTGGAAAAGACGTATAAGACGATATCTTGTAAAGACACTGACCATTACCGACAGCTTTTTCGACGGCGTCTTGATTGTCAAAAATTTTGTTACCTTTAAAATAAAAAATTGAACGTTGTAAAAAACAATGTGTGTGAAATTTTATGTAAGTACGGTTATTAATTGTGTACCTCTGACAATCGGTTGCACTCCACTCGCTAAACACAAACCTCCAAACCTATTATGGAAAATTTGATTAAACTCTAATATGGCAGTGGCATTATTCGTTATTTCAACGCCAGCAGCAAGACCGTCAAAGATTCGATTTCTTCTTAGCACCGGGTGCGACTGTGTTGAGATAAGCACTCCAGCCTGCGCGTTTCTAAATATATCGTTTTCTTCCAACACGCCTAAGAAAAAAATGGAGAGAATAAATGTTTAATGTTACTTATATAAGAAGGGGGGGTTTGTAAAAAAGTCATTATCATCACCTTTGCCACCGTTAAAAATGCAAATTCCTCCGTCCCTGCCATCAAAAATTTTGTTTCTTTTCAGCGTTGGATTACTGTCGGTCTTGATCCATACGCCAGCCATTGCATTATCAAATATTTCATTTTGTTCTAATAAGCCTAAGCCACTATTATAAACTAAGACTCCACCATTTTGACCACCCCAAATCTTGTTACCACGAATAACAGGATTACTTCCAGTTCTAAGAGCAAATAAACAAATACAATTACCTTATTAATAATCATAGAATATAATCAGATTAAATAAAATAAAAACAATTATACAATATAAAACATTGCAATTTTATAAGTTTAAAAAAAAATAAAAAACATCCATATATTTTAGCCCTGTCTTGAAAAAACCAGCAATTTTATCAATTTTAAAAAATTCAAATAAAAATGTTTACCAACATTTTTTATCATATCATAAACCGTATTCTGACATACGCACTGATGCCGACGATACATCAGCATAGTAATAAATTATTAAAATTAACCGCGCCTATTAATCAGTTATCATACGGATAGAAAGATGCAATAACATACCTAATTTGAACGCCAGAGTACAAGTGATTGAAGATGTCATTATCCTCAAGTTTTCCGTGTCCATTGTCATAAAAGTATACACCAACTTGTTTGCCACTGTGTATCCGATTCCGCCGTAACACTGGTGTGGAACCAGTGGTTATCCAAACTCCAGCCAGTGTATTAGCAAAAACTTCATTTTCCTCTATCAACCCTTGGCCCTTTTCGTGCACGTAAATTCCACCATGCTGACCATGATGAATTTTATTGTGCCTAACAATAGGGTCAGAGTTCGTTCTGATTTGAATGCCAGCCAACGCGTTGCCGTAAATGTCATTGTGCTCGATGAGACCTCGACCCTCTCCAAAAATGTAAACTCCTCCTTGGTGTCCATTGTAAATTTCATTGCGTCGGATTGTCGGATTCGAATTCGACGTTATCCATACGCCCGCGAAGTTATTAGAATGAATCTTGTTGTCAATAAACTGACCCATTCCAGATTCATGCACATAGATTCCACCAGTTTGACCATGATGAATTTCACAGTGTACAACTGTTGGGTTAGCTCCAGCTTTTACTTCGAAGCCCGCAATTCGATTATTGTGGATATCATTGCTTTCGAAATAGCCTAGGCCATTGTCGAATGTAAAGATACCGACATCGCGTCCGTGATGGATGTGATTCCGTCGCATTATCGGATTTGCGAAGTTTTTCACCCAAATGCCGGCCAAAGCGTTTCTTGAGATCTCATTATCCTCATAGGTACCTTGTGCGTAATCCGTGACATATAATCCAACGTTTTCGCAGTCTGAGATATCGCAATTTTTTACGATGGGGTTCGCCCCCATACCGGACACGCATACAGCAGCACCAACTGTAAACAAAAATAACAAAAATTTGTAATGGAAAAGTAAAAAAATAAAAATCAATGATTCTCTCGCTAATTTTACTCACCAACACTAGAGCTCCTAATAATACAATGATCGATGGTGGGACTACAATTTTCGCCCACCTCGAGGCAGTAATGTTTGTGATGAGTTACCGTGCTTGCAGCATCAGGAGTGAATTTTAACGTCAAGTGACCGGCGTAGGCTCGTTTCGCGCCCTCAACAAACGTGACGGTCGATTCACTTTCGCGCTCGAGTATCACGGACTCGGCGACGTTGCCCGATGCTGCGCCGATTAGCGCTACGTCACTGTCGATGACCAAAAATTCACCTCGGTACGTGCCTGAATGCAGAAATACCAGATGCTGTTGCGGCAAATCATCGTTATTGTTAGAGGTGTTGCTATTACTACTGCTGCTGTTGCTGCCATTACTGTTGCTGTTGTTGCTGGCAATACTTGCGTTGCTACCAGAACTATTGAGATTTCCGTTACCTGCAATAAAAATATTAAAGTATGCTGTTTATTTTTGTGTCCATTCTATCCCATCCCATGTATACTTTTGTGCACAAAGGCGGCATAATTAGAAAATTACATAAGTTTGTACAATTGTAAATACGACAAAGCCAGAATGTAGGCGTGACGTAATCCCTCGTAATTTGCAAAAATTAAAAAGAAATATGACTACGGTATACATGCACATTGTGTATGTACTTGTATGTGTGCATATGCATTAAAAAGTTTTCTGAAATTGCACAACTTTCCATGAATACACAGATGTGATACATACAATCAATGAGGCAACTGGCTAATACAGATAAAAGATGTATTTGAATTTTTTTTTTTTTTTTTTTAATTTTTTAGTAATCTTTTTTTTTATACTTTGCCGGCTAGGTGCTACCCCACTTCTTGATCTTTGACAAATTATTTGTTTAAATCACTCGTAACTATGTTTACCTTGGTTGTTACCACCATTGCTGTTACTGCTTGGACTCGATGCATTGCTGGTGGTATTACGGAACTCTTCTATATAATCTAGAGCCGCTTGTATGGTACCAAAACAGGGGATTCGCGGCCTCGGGAGAGAGATGGATTCTCTGCTATTAGTTGAATCACGATGCGACGTCGTTGGTGACGATGGAGGAGGTGGTTCTCGATAGCCTAAACGTACATGAACGCCTCGATAAAGTTGCCTAAAGCTCTCTTTCCACGGGTTCGGATACTCCGAGTCTTCAGGTGCAATAAACTCGAATTTGCACGTTGCTGGATTGTACAAGGGTAAGTCATACTCGTAAACCCTCTGGTACAATGATTTCCACAATTCAGTGTCGTTGGCAATCACTTGAAAACGTTTGCAAACTTGTGACACACGGCATAGGTCTTGTTCCGTCAGGTAATTGAAAATGGATAAAATGACCTCATCGGGGAGTTCATACTGGAGATAATGAGCTGCTGTTGGAGAATTACTTAAACCTATTAAAAAACAAAAGAACATGAGATTTCAAAAATGAAGTTTGACGACTCATTAGATGAAAGCTTGAAGTTTGATATTTTCTAGCAATAATTTAATTAATATCAAACTGCTTCTTCTTAAAATACACACCATCTAATGATGTTGAACACATCCGCCTGGGACGCTTTCTGGCAGGAAGCGAAGAAGACCCACATGCTGAAGAAACCCCTCCTGAAGGAGGTAATGCAGAACTTGTACCTGGTGCTGGGTCAGGATGAGGTGGACTTTTGCGTCTCAAATCATAAGGAGACGAATGTGAAGGTGACGGAGATGGAGCTGCTACTCCCGACACGCTGGGAGATGATCCTCTATTTCCATTACCAATACCTCCTCCTCCTGGAGGAATTTGATTTGCTCCTCCAGCACATGGTAAGTCACAGGGTTCAGCTAAAAATTAAAGAGACGTACATAAGTAAAAATAAAGTTTTTCAACATATATTGTTACTGCATACTTGAAAATGATTTGTAAGTGGGGAGGATAAAGTGGTAAATGCTTAGAGTTTCATGAGATCATTTATTTACCAAAGAAAATTTTAAAAAATGCCACAACTTTGATAATTATAAAAATAGTGTATTCATATTCATATTCATAAAAAATCTTATAAATTGAACTACTCTTTTCTATCGTTATCTTAGGCTCAAGTTCTGACATAATAGTACTTGTGAGCAAACTTCTAAATTTGAACATACACACACCCAAAACATTGATAACACTGATACGCGTCTTTATTACAGCTGTCAGAGAGTTATTTTTATCTTTAGTAATACAATACACAGTTGGATGGTCGGCCCTGTCTATTCGCGAGTTTTTATTTTGTTTACACGCGAAACTTACTCGAAATGACCACATCTTCGTCTTTCATTATAGAATGCGAGTGCGTTACATGCATTAATCATAAACATATTCGCAAATGGCGAATGCAAAATGTGCGCAAGTCGTAAAGATATTATAATCACACACGTTCTTGTGTAACAAGATAATGAGAAGTGTGTAGGAACGTTTGCAAGTTTTATATGCTTTTTAAATGCCAGCACTGTTTGTGATTGATTATCGTCGTCGTGCAGGTAGTGCACTCGCTTCCGTTTAATTCTGCGACTTCGAAAAAAATGTAAATACAGCGTTGTAGGGGTCGCCCTTGTGTTCAAGTAAACGTCAATAATAACAATAGCATCACGGGCTATCGCAGGCAGAGTCCCTACCTCGCTTACGCATTTATATTTTTCGGTGTTGCAGAATTAAACGGAAGCAAGTGTACGTATCGTACTGCACATACGCTCTATACACAGTGCGCCATGTTACGCACTCGCTCTCTCTCTCTGTCTCTCTCGCTCACTCGTTCCGTTTCGAGAGCATTTAAACCTGTATGTAGTGTTTTCACATAGCGCTGGAGCAAAAAAAAAGATAGGATTGTCATTATCGCTGTCGGATGGGTAGCATTTCGATTCCCGTTAAGCATGGGTAATCCGACGCAGACGTGAAAAGCATCAATTTCTCCGATTAGAGTGTAAGAGGTGGTTTCGTACAAAAGCGAGCAGCGCGCAACATATTGGCCGAAAATGCCATTGGCTGTGTTGGTGCATTATACCAGCTGGTGAGAGTTTTTATAAAACAGAGAAAGAAAACGATTACGGGGCGCCGCGTCCGGGAAAAAAGGCACCCAAGTGTGCGACTGTGTGTGTACATGTGTGTGTAGAGACATGCATACACACTTGCGCACACTTGCATGCACATGCACACGCAGACAGACAGACCAACCAGAGTCGGAGCAGCAAAGCCGAAGTGAGTAAGAGAAAGAGAGCCAACGCGCTGCGCCGAGTAGAGAGTGAAGAGGGAGAACCCTTTTGGCCATCAGGCCTGCGAGCCTGTGTGAGTGCACGTATATAAGTGAGAGCATGCGAGTGTGCGCGTATGTGTAAGCGCTCTACGTTCTCACGGAAAGAGAAAACCGAATGCCAAGTCTCTATATATCAATACAGATCCGAGTCAAGTACTTTAAATTTAGCACCGAAAAGCTAACGTCCAATGCTTAGGGAGAAAAACTCCGATGATTACACGGGCTCGAGCGTAGGAAATATTTACAAATGATTAGATACGTTTAAAAAACGTATGATGATTTTTCGAGTGTGCGAGAACCAAAAAAAAAAACAAAGCCTCGAGAGACCGTATAATGCGCGAGTGTGTATGTATATTATGGCATACCACCATGCACACACAGACATAAAATCCGATATATACGTGTTTATACGGGGCCAACATAGCAGCAGCAGCAGGCTGCATTATGTATCGTGAAATTCTGTCTCTCTTTCTTGCTTGGGCTTTGGCATGACTCTCTGCTGTGCGCTGCAGAGGGAGAGGTGCGCACCAGAGGGGGATAGAGGGGATCATACTGCCTTCTATACGCCGAGAAAGAGAGAGAGAGAGAGAGAGAGCGAGAGAGAACACACACAAAGGGAGAGTGGATATATAGCAGTGAGGCGAGTTTTATATACACACGATGGTATATACGTATATATACAAGGGAAGCAAGCGGAGCAGAGAGAAAGAAAGAGAGAAACTCCCTGGAATCGATAGCTGAAAAATTTTTCTTGAAACCGACAAAAAAAATGTTTTATCGAACTCGAACGCGATTGCGATGAAAAATCATTCCTCGCTAATCAATAAACATGTATTCGTATGCGTGAGTGTGCAATGAATGTATAAGTGCATACACCGCCACTACTGCAAAATCCCCAAGCGACGCGCTGCTGCTGCTACTTGCGATAACTTTTATACGCCTATGTGCATGTGTATGTGTGCCTGCGTGTGTATACGCGCCCGTGTGTCTATATTACGCATGACATACGATAGGAAAATATTCATGCAGCCATACAGATGTGTGTGCGTGTACAAGTGTGTATATGCACTTGACGTGTGTGCGGCTCTGCACACACGAGAATATGCTGCTGCACACATATACTTACAGATAGAGGGAGAGAGAGAAAGATAGAGGGAGACTTTGCACAAGTAGAGGGGAATTTCATGGGAATAGGATGTAGTGTTGACGATTAATAACGCGAAAGAAATGATCTCGGTGTTGTTTTTTTGTCTTGTCGTTTCTTTTTAATGCAAAAAATAACGAGTGACTTTTAAAATTGATGCTTACCAGAACTAGTCCTGGATGGCAAAGGTATTCTGTTGATGCCTTTCCGTCTAGATCGCCTGACGTAGCTCCTAGACGACGTGAACGATGCGCTCGGCATGATGATTGAGTTCTTCTTTCTCAATTCGATGATCGCACCTCAATTATTGTTGTTGTTGTTGTTGTTAAAATACGCGTAGAGGCGTAAAATTTGGTCGTGCTAACCGAGCGCAGCTGCAGCTCGCTCTCTCTCTCTTTCTGTCTCACACACGCGCACACGTATACGGTATATAATAATGTAAGCACACGGACACTTACGACGACGAGAAACTCGCGAGCGAGCGAGTTGTCACACGACGCACAATTGGAACACTGCACGACATAAATACATGCGTACACGATATATGTATAGATATGCTGTGCACAATCTCTCGGACAAAATGCTCTGTGTTTTCTGCAAAAAATGTTCTTGATCTGCGCCTCGATCGTTTGAATATCACCTCGGGGTAACGAGGAGAGCAGCGAGTCAACTAGACCGGTGCAGCTGAGCTGCTGGTTGGTGCTCGGCCAAGAGCTCTATATCTAATGTGCACCGTCCCCGGGTCGCAGGAATATTGCACTATCTCGCGCACTCGAGTTCTCTCGTTTTTTCTATCTTCTTTTTATGCTATTTTTCTTCTTCGCCGTAGACAGTAGCAGCGAATCCCAATGGTTGAAACGAGACTTTCGGCTCTAGGAATAACAAGCCGAGAGAGAGAGAGAAAGAGAAGAAAACTTATCACTAATCACTCGAATAGGCTATATATATACTTTGTGCGTTAAGCGTATACACAATATACTTTCGCAATTTCAATGGAAAGTCTTTTGTCGTAACTCGCTTTCTGTGTTTTTCTTTTTAACGCCGTCCCTTCGTCGAAAAGCCGTCGTCGATTCTTCGCATGCAAACATCAACTCTGACGCATTTGGATGCATATGCGCGCATATAATTTACGTCGATGTCGAACGTAAAAAAGTGCAGATTACAGATGTGTCGATCGGATAGGTCGTAAAGTACAATAAAGTGCTACGAGTGTGTGTGTGTGTGTGTGTGTACATACTATATACACACTACGGGCACTTGATCAGCGAGCGAGAAAAGGAGACGGAGATGTGGAATAAAATAGTGGTGCTGCTGCTCCGAAACGATCGGATCAACAACGGTAAAAATGTCTGCTGCTGGAGCTGGCGAAAAATGAAAATCCTCGGCCTGTATGTTTTCTCTGCTAATCCTTCGGCTCAGTCAGATATCAAGCGCAGAGAGCTGTGTAGTGCGCGTGTTACGTCCATGCATCCAAGGCCTCGATACGGTCGTCGGCCATCTTCTCTCTCTCCGCTGGTTCGGTCTGCAGGCTATCTATGCGAAATATATAAGCGCAGCAGCAGTAGCAGCGGAGTAGCAGCAGCGGAGCAGCGCACTAGCTCTCGCGGTGACTCGCGAACGCACACACTTGCATATTATGTGTATATATGTAGTAGAAATATACACTGTACATATACGCACGCACACGTATATATATGCGTATATATGTATAATGTATAGCGCGAGGACGAGGCACTGGCGCGGCTCCACTATATGCGCGGAGCTATGTATATATATAATTCGCGCGACAGTCTATACGTCTGTGTACTGCGTACGATGTATATACGTCGAGTTTATATACAAAGAACCGACGCGATGCCTTCGCCAGCCGCCGCTCAACTGCGGGCAAAAGTGCTGCTACGTACTACGCCTGCCACTGCTCTCGTGATTCCTGCGCCCATAAGAGCGAGAAAGAGAGACAGAGAGCGAGCGAGAGCGAGTCACGGCGCGGTAACAGTAATAACGACACAGGGAGGTCCGCACCGCCAGACGACTGCGAAAAATTCTGCGTCAGTTCTTCGGACCGCCAGACCGAGGGCAGCACCGTGCAGAAGCACCAGTTTTCCTTTCGCATACAGTGCAACTCTGTGCAGTGTGCCGAGGTATCGCTCCGAAATGTGCGAATATACGATATGCAATAATAGCGATTTATCGCGAGGAGCAGCACAGCGCACGACGGACAGAATTTCAACTATTTTTGCGCTCTTGGCTACTGCCGCTGACTTGTAGTACCGAGCCGCCCGACTCTATACGCGTCAGATGTTTTCTCGGATCGGAGTCGCCGCACAGCGGCGCTTTCCAAGTGTGTTTGTGTGCACGTTACACACTGACACAAGTTAGCAAGAGAGAGAAAGAGAGAGCGCGAGCGAGCGAGCGAAAGAGAAAGAAAGAGCTTTCGGACGACGAGCGGCAAAGTGGAAAGAAAGAGGAAAAAAGAAAGAAAAGCATATATAAGTTTTTCCTTTGTGCGCGCGGACGGACGTGCAGCGGACTATATACATCGGAGAGCGAAGGGTCCTTGCCTCGGTTACACTTTATGCATGCCTCCTCTTTTTTTCGTTTTGTTTTCCTTTTTTTTTTCTCCTCTTTCTCATTTTCGTTCTCAGCTGCGCGTAACGAGAGTTCGATATACTCTGTCCCGCGAGACGGGCCCTTACTCCCTCTATCCCTCCTTAATACTTCCTCGCGTTCTCCTCCTCTTTTATTATAACAGGCTCTCTTTGTACTAGGGGCCTGTGCTAGGTATGCTTTAAAAAGTCGCTTTCTCTCGTTAAATTCGATTAAAAGTCTCTCTCTCTCTCCCGAGCCGATTCATGGGGAGAGAGAAAGAGTGGCAGAAATGCCACCCACGTGCAAAAATCACTATCTCTCATAGCTGCGGAATACGTGCGAGCTTCGTTATCCAGTTGTTATATCGTATTAAACACATTAATGCACCTTACAACGCATTATAAAGCTCTCAATGAACGGAAGATAAAAACCAGTTTCATTTTATCGGCCAGCTGTTTTACACGCAAATAATAATATACACGATTGTGCGTCGATCGGATATAAAATCGATTTAGATTTACATATCATTTCGGAGAAGATCCGCAGGTGTAACACCGGCCTGACATGTTTAGATAGTAGGTGATTGCAATCCTCTGTGTACGCGCAGGTTGAAATCTTCTCCCATAGGATTATCATAATTCATATTCCTTGAACGTCCGCTCTTAAAAATGTACATTTTCTATTTTTTATATTCAAATATCGGAGTTAAAAAGTGACGACTGACAAATCCAAGCCCACATATAGAATTCATAAGTAGCTGGCTCTAGCGGCCTGTCGCGTCGTCTCATCCCGTCTGGCAGCTGCTGCCGCTCCGACACGCGCAGCAGAGGCACAGTAAAATACACCGGCAGTGTAGCAGACTGATCGCCGCTAAACAGTGTAGTAAGGTTATTTCGCTCGCTCGCTGGCACGCGCGACTGCCTCGATATATATATACAGCAAGCCTGCGTGTATATACATGTGTGTATATACAGGCAGTAAAAGTGTGCGGCTTTAAAAGAGCGAAGGGTGCGGGTGGATGCGACGACGAGAGCTGGGCTATATAGGGCACGGTTAGATATCGTATACACCGTGTGTTCTGCACCATCCATCCATCCGACCATCGTTCGAGTGCGATATACACACTGCGCACAGCGGAGCTCGCTCGGTGCGTGCGTTGTGTTTATTCTTTATAACTTCCTGCTGTATACGTATAGTACTGCTTATACAGGAGAGATCTCGAGATAATAATAGCCTGCTCGAAACATATCGTAAAATATATAGGATAAAACATGAGTACGTTCGAGCGTGGCAATTGCACGTCGAGCGTGCTGGCGTGTCTCCTGCTGTCTGTTATCTACGTCGCTAGCCTCTACGTCTGGAGGCTCAATCATCTCAACAGGTAATACTTGTACATTTTTATAAATCAGCGCGAAATATCGCGTCGATAAACGAAAAAAAATCGCTCGTATTCGATAGCTATATCGTGTCATGTGGGTGTGTTTGTGCGGATGACGATCGCGTTCTGCTTTGTTTTCTTTTTTTTTTCTTGTACGACACCCACGCATTCGTGCTGCTGCTTCGATTTTGTATACATGCTCTAATATGGTAACGAAAATTTTCGGCGTGACAATTCGTATACCACGTGGCGTACTTACATGTAAAGCTTCGATGTAAACATTACAATGTGCGTCTTCGATTGGTTGAGAAATTAATAATCGAACCAATCCTTGTATTCGTAATGCAAACTTTTTTGCTTACTACTTGATTGAAAAAAAAAGATGTACAAATAGTATATCTAGGCCACATCGAGTATCGCGAAAGCGGAGTGTCAATATGACAATTCGCCTCTCGCGTTCACGCTGTGCGCGGCAACCCTGGGCACGCGAAAACGAAAATCACGATCGTAACTTTTTACGAACTATTACATTATATTTCAAACAATTATGATGAAAGGTTAAAATAACGAAATTTCGTTGCCATTAACGGTGGGCTTTCTGGAAATGAAGTGTAATGAATGTACATGATTCATTTTTCAAACCACCCACATAAATTCTGGAGTCTGAGGCAACCCGTATTTACCCCTATACATTAATTGTTGTTTGAGGAATACTCATTCTATGCATACAATTTTGAGACTCGTCCTTCGGAAATTATTTCATTTTGTCACAAAAATAATCTTCTTCATTTCGCCGTTAAATAATTAATGATCTGATAATTAACGTGTTCAGCATGGATAAGTACTTAAATATTCTTTACTTCTCATTTCAGGGACCATCCAAGTGTGATAAAACGACGTTTCTTCAGCGTCTTTATAATAGGCTTGCTCTCTCCGATAACGTTATATCTTGGAATAAATGAGCAATTTTATCCAGAAGTAATTACCTTAAAGTCTCGATGAATTCACCATCGTAACTATACTGATATTTTTCTAATGCTTTTCAGGCATCATATTGGCAATTATTAGGATTAAGATGGTCTGGTTTGCTGCAAGCCATTGTCATACCTACGTGCCTTACGATGATTCTATTTCTCGGACCACTCTACATGCAAGGTGTTAATGGTCTATGGCAAATGTACATGGGTAAATGATCTAATTTTTCTCAATTCACTAAAAGTTCGAACGAATAATTTCATTTTTTCTGTTCTATTTTAAAGAACCAGCCTACTGGCTCAGCAATATGAAAACTCTGATTTGGTGGAGAAATCACGTAGTCGCACCGCTGTCCGAGGAATGGACTTTTCGAGCTTGCATGCTGCCCTTACTCTTGCAATGCTTCCAGCCAAAGACGGCTATTTTCATCTGCCCGCTGTTCTTCGGAGTGGCGCACTTCCATCACTTCGTCGAGAACATGAGGAGGGGCATGGAATTGAAAATTGCCGTGTTTAGCTCGTGCTTCCAATTCATGTACACGACGGTATTCGGAGCTTACGCGTCGTATCTGTTCGCGCGAACCGGCCACTTTGCCGCGCCCTTCGCTGCCCATGCCTTCTGCAATCACATGGGCTTTCCCGACGTCTCAGAGATTTTCGTCTACGAGGATTCCATGAAGAGAGCGAAGATCATGTCGATCTTCGTGCTGGGTCTTGTGGCTTGGTGTTTTCTACTTGGACCAATGACGAATCCAAGCTGGTTCAACAATACAATACTGTGGAAAAGTGAAATCAGCGCTGTTGCGTGAGAGACTTTCCGGGCTGCGCTCGAGTCGCAATGTCTAATAATCAACGCCTTTTTTTGGTTGACGAATGTATAAAGAACAGTAGCGTTTCGCAAGAATAACTAGAGCAATTTATAAACCACTAGTGCCTGAAATGTCTAGAGCTAACTGTTACTTACAGAGAGGCTTTTTGTTGCCTGTATTCTTGTACAGTTTTGTGGGCATACAATAACGAAATGTAAGTATTATATTATAAGTAGCGTTGGACATTTTTAAAAAATTGACGCGTTGTTTTCTTTTTTGTACTTTTGTACGGTGGCATATATTATATGCATGGGTTTTGTGTTATGTCCTCAGCAGTTCTAGTCCTTAGCATAAGATAAAAGCATATTGAAAGTATTAACATTTGTTAATAAAGATTTTTGATCTTTTATGAATAAAAATGTTTTATTAAAACACCCAACCAGCATTTATTTGGCTTTTTTACTTTCACATGTAATAAAAAGGCATACATCTCATTTCAAATAGTTATTTTTTAATAACTTCGAAACGATAATTTACAATATCATTAAAAATTTGATAAACATTTTTTTTTCAAATCACAGTTATGATGATTTTGTCAACAATCACACAATATCATTTCATGAAGATCAAACGTAACAATAAATAAAACAATATTTAATCATCTAGATACTGTTATATACGTTTGCAAGTTTCACAATTTTTTAAAATAGTAAAATATTTTTTCGTCTTCGCGTGTTTCGATGAACGCGACATCGACAAACTTATATTTTGAAAGTTTTTTTTCATATGTACAAATTAAATTATTTAAATGCACTAAAACTTATAAGAGCTAATTTTTAAGATTGGCTAGGTCCACCGAACATACCGGCGTTATTTTGAGATTGATTAAGGAATAAAACATTGCTCGCTTTGATCCTCGGACCAGAGGCAATCAAAGACGGTGACGGGCTGATACATGGTGTCGTGCAATGACTATTGCTCAAGTCGCACTGATCCAATAATTTCCATAGCTCGTCCGGGGTAGGACCACCGGAAAATTCTTTGGCTACAATCACATAATTTATCTTAATAATATGTCTTGGTAAAAGATATTTCGTTATTTTTATGAACCGATCTTATTATTACCAGCAGTAGAATTGAAAGAAGGATCTAGCGCTGTAGTGAGATCCCACATTTGTATGGTGCCGTTGGAGTGTCCAGTAAATATGAAGCGGCGAGGCCGCGAGCCCATACGACTCGAGCCTTCGCACTCGTGCACGCAAAAGGACGTGATGACGCTGCCGTCCACCGACTGAATGACGCAGACGCGTTTGCCGTTCGACGCCAAGCGCACGAACAACTGATCGGTTTCCGGAACGACCTTTTGAACGAAGACCTGCTCGTCATCTTGCTCGCCAAAAGGGCCAAAATCGTTGCCGGCGTTGTAACTGATGCACGGCTCGATCGCGTCGAGAGATACGATTTTGAAGCTTGCCTCGGGCGTCGAGCCCGGCTGCGTCGAGATCATACCGCGGAAGCGCGTCACGGCCCACGTTCTCACGTGATTGTACTCCGAGCAAACAGATACCAAATACTTTTCTGACAGTGTTACCTGGAATGAACACGATATAAGTGAGCATAAAAAGTTGTATTGTACCTTAGAATAGGCTAAATACAAAGACATTTTATTACCTTCGTTACGCTGCTTTGATGCACTGTAAACGTTTGGAAAAGTTGAGGTCCGTGTCCAACAGTTTCCGGATGTTGAACGATGACTCTGACGCTACCGGACTTCGTACCGTAAGCGATTTCAACCCAATTTCCACAGAGACCTGTAATAATAAATGAAATAATGAGATTAGTCGATTGTTTTTATTTCATTTTAAATACACAAAATGGTGAGTGAAATTTCATAACACAGTGAATTATATTTTTTCTGATTGTCACACTTTGTCATACAGAAATGATTGCGTGAAAGAAAACTGAGAAAGAAGGAAAAAAATACTCTTATCAATCAACTTATCATGTTATATTGATTAAAAAATAAATACATTTCTTAGAAATTTTATTGTCTTAGTATGACATCATTTATAAATATTAGAAAAAAAGAAAACGATATGATTGAAAGTCAGTCACAAAATTATAAAAAATTATCATGGAAAAAGAAAAAAATCATTTAAGAAGTAATTAAATATCATCCATGTTTCCATTGTAAGTACAACTGGATGCATGAAAAGTAGATGCAATAAACTAATAATGAGTTGAGCATAGAGAGACTGAGAATTTATATTTTAGTTTTATTAAAAGGGTAAAGAAAATATACTCTACAAATATCTACTGATGTTTAAAATGTAGTGTAATGTGTTAATGATATGCTACTTTTAGAAAAATGCATAGTTTTAAATTATGTATATGCTAATACTGTGATGTTAAATTTATTACAAATATACCCATACTTGCCTTGTGCTATGTATCCAGTTGTACGGTACCAATTCATGAAGCAAAAAATTTTATGGTAAGTTGATATAAATATTTTTATGATATAATACAGGAAATCGCACATAAAATTATTATTGAATTTTGAAAAATATTCATTGAATTCTCAAAAATTTAAATGTACTCAATAAAATATTTTTCAAAAAATAAAAAATCAAGTGGATCAAATAAAAGTGTCTTAAGACAATATTCTTTTTAACTACATGAATTGGAATTATTATGTGTTATTTTGTCCATAGCTTAAATTATTTCCACTTATATCCACTAAAATCAGAAGAATTAGTATAATGACAATAAAGATAAATAATTTTGAAAAAAATTTTATCTGACCAAGTTTAAAAACTTTGCAAGCTTTAAGAGTGTTTAATTGTTGCATTAAATAGGATGGGAAAATGTCTATTGAATAGTTTGTTTATTTCATAAGTAATCTTACTTGTTTTTGGTGTTAAATAAACGGATATCGCTGTGATAGGATCTTGACTTGGATCTCTGTAAAGTTGAGTTACTAAAAGATCATTGTCTTTCATTCTTAAAGGAAACTTTTGCATATCTGTAAAAAAATCCATGCATTAAAAGTTATTGACTCATTATCTGGTTTTTGAATTGATGCTGATTATAAAATTACCTATATAATTTATAGAGCCATTGTTGCAACCCAATAATAGAAAAGAACCAGCTGTATCAAAAGACGAGATTGATACTACATCTTGAATTTGCCAGTGATGAGTCATTGCATGCCAAACACCAATTTTGCCAGTAGGTGATAGTGCAACTAGTTGGCTTCCAATAAAGAATAAATATTCTACTCGTACATTCAAATTAAATGTACCAATGTTAGACTTGATACCATCTTCTGTGACACCCCAAAGTCTAACTTGGCTACCATAAGAGATAGCAACCATTTTTCCATCTGCTCCAATTCCCATTTTTGCATTTATAGCAACTCTTTCTATCACAGATTCTACATGTGGACTAGTAAATACATGCTGCCATCCGAATGAATCTTTTAATCGGTAACATGTTATAAAATGTGCATATGCTATTGCAATCCAATTATGATGAGCCTTAATGATATGAACTCTAAGTGGATCCACCCAACTTGAAACTAAAATTAAAAAATTATCATTCAAATGAATTTGTCATTTTGTAGTCATTTGTAAGTAACAGTTTACCATACCATTTTGAGAATTAAATACTAGTCCAACATCATTTTTAAACATTTTATTCAAATCTGCAGAGCTATTCCTGACGTGCCTGAGATCAATGGATGGTGTACGAGAATGTGAATGTCCTCGGGGTGGTACACGATGATCTGTTTTTACAATTAAATTAAATTTAAAAAATAAAATAAAGAAATATCAACTTTGTATGCATCAATGAAAACATTACTATTTGCAGCAGCCTGAGCTGGGTTATTAGGATTTGACACATTTGGTTGATTTGAGTTGGCTTCAGATCTGGGAGGAGGTGTTGCATTTGATCCACTTGGTCTGTTATGCACAGACACATCTGTAATACTGGTAGATGCTGCAACAGGTTCTTGCAAAGGAATGCCTAAAAAAACCCAAGTTATTTTCTAAATCATCTTTATTTCAATTTAAGAATCGAGTGAAAGTAACAGTACTCACTAGGCGCAGGCAAGGAGCCGTAAAACAATATATCTCCGCAAGAAGATTGAGTCAGATCTTCGCAGAGCATCAGTCTTTTAACGAGAGGCGTTATGCCGTAAAACTCAGCCTCGTGTTTCAATGTGCGAATGTTGACACCTGTCAAATCGATGTCCTTGGTGCGCAGGTAATTGAGTATGACGGAAAATATCTTCGGGTCCCGATCTATGAAAAGGGCTCCGCTCTCGTCGCGTCTGCTGGCTATGCGATTGCTCAGCAGGGCGGTAAAAAACGAGTCGGGAATCCAAGACAGGGTCTGCCGCGACGTCGAGAACCTATATGAACAGAAACGCAAGTGCAGGGAAAAATAAATAAAGGAGACTCTACATAGGTGTCTTGTGCGGTCTATAATCTTTGCAAAATTAATGAAGTTGAAGCTGGCGCGATATTTCACGCGCGTACGGAATCGATAGGAGAGGCTATATTTAGATTTTCCTCCAGCGAAATCGTACGCTTTCAAGCGAAAAACGTAAAAATGGTGGAAAGTAAGGAAAAGAACTGGAAGTGCAGTTAGCCGAGCAGGTGAGTGTTTACGAGAGAGGCGCGTCAACACAGAGGACGATCGGGTACACTCACCTCGTACCGCCGACATTGAGATGGACGATATCGCCTACGCTAAATAAATGCGACGCCATGGTCATGGATATTTCGCTCGGCTGTACTTTATTTGATCGTCGATGATTCACGATCTCGGCATTTTCGTCGATTGCCCTCCGTGTTACACACGGTGCACCGTATAATGTAGGCGCGAATTTGCGACGTGTTTACACTGTTGCGTCTGCACGAGAAACGTCAAACGACATGATGGCTTTGAAGCTGCTCGAGACGTCAGACGAGACTGCCGAATCGAGTGTTGCTGCTGCTGCTGCCTGTGTATGCGTAGCCCCCGCCGTGCCGAGATATTGGCTTTGCGATATGTTGCTGGCAACACATATATTCGGAGTCGCTCGCTACGCCATTGATTGGTAGACGCGACTTCAATTATGCATTCCGTGCTCTAGCGCCAAGTTTGAATTGTTTTTTTCAAACTTTTTTCTGTTATTTTTGAATACTCCAACAACAATTGCGTAACGATGTAAAACTTGGTTCTTTATTTTTAGTCTACATATCAAAGTCAAGATGTTTTTCATTTTTATAAGTGGACTGTTGACTTTATGAGCCAAAACGATATCCCCCCTTACAAAATATTATTAAAAGAAAACTACAAAACATTCACTGTGAAAATCTGTTATGATGATAATGGACATTTCCAAATTTGTAATTAGTATGGCGTATATAGAAAACCATAAATTTTATTATAAATATTCATTATGGTCATTTTTTAAATTTAACATAAAAACACAATAAATAAAAATCTTTAAATTAGTATTATATCGTGGTTTGCGATATTATTAAATTTTATAAATTTATTAGGTCGTAATGCGCAAGGGATGCGCCACATCGATGAGCCCTTTTGTGCTAATAACTTTCCATATATTTATCACATGCATATGTGACACCATTGTGCATCGAATAGATCAGGGTGTGAGATTACCATTTCTTCTGAATTTCTTTCCACACTTATCACATGTGTAGTTGATGCCATTATACACTGAGCCGAAGTGTGTTTTGCCATCTACGTACGTCTTTACAATCATTTTAACACTCTTGTTTTTATTCTGCTAGTTGAATTCCCAGTCGAAATTTAAAATCAATCCTTCACTATCCTAAAACTTTCCTTTAATTAATTTTTGAGTTTTATATTCATTGTTGTATATTATATTTTGCAAGTGATTTTCAGAACTCTTGTCCATTTTCTCAGGGGAATCTTCTTTGCTTAACGAATTTATGTTAGCCTTGATGTCTTTAAATTCAAAAACTATTTCTATACTTTCACTCGATTCAGTCTTGTTGTCATGTTCTCGAAGCTGATGGAAATTTAAGCATTGTGAAAATGTTTTTTAGAAATGTTAACCATAATTGTTACCGATGAGTCTCAAGACTTACTGAATTTTCTCGCGAAAACGGTAAGAGTTGGAAGTTTTTAAGATCAGATTTCTCTTCAGTCACTGAAATAATTTCAGATAAGATCAAGAATTTTGTTATAATATTTTCATGATTTAATCTTCATAAAATCCAATTTACCCGACACCATCTTTGAATATATCACTCGATTCCATCTTTCTCACTCAAAAGTTCACTATCCTTTCTGTAGCCACGTAATACATCGAACCAGTTAATTATGCCCAGAAAATAAGAAGCACTGTACAATACTTTGATACTTTATACCCAAAAAAACTAAATATTAACTCGTTGAAGAAATATGGTTCAGCGTATATAACATCAATGTGGTTTTTGAGTATCTACTTACATGGTTCATACATTAAAAAAATTACACTGTAAGCAACCTTATTTATCTTGACAAATGTCATCGCCTCTCTAATAGCCAAATTAAATACCATAAGAAAATTGTAATTTTTTGTTGTCACACAATGAGAGCGAAAAAAATATCTACTCTTCACGTCGGTGACAACCATCAATTGACCAAATAAGCAACTTGGTAAGGCTCAGCCCAGACTAACTGTGAGAGAGACAGGGAGAGAGATCGAGTGGATTGCTAAAGTTCGTACTTCTATCTCGCGCTGGTTTATATGCACAAAGTTAGAGAAACTACGATGCGGCTTGAAGCTTTAATCGACTTGCTCGACGATAGGCTGAATCTCCAGTTGCAAGCAATTATTCTGGTACAATTTTAAAACTTTTTTTATTCGTTCCATACGCGCTGATGCATCGTTATCTGTCTGACACTTGCCAAAGTAAAAAGCGATAAAATCCTTTTCGCTCGTTCGATAAAAGCAGCGACGCATACAACATGAGAGGGAAAAAAATCTCGAGGGCCGAGGAGAAAGAATATTCGAATTTAATTTGGCCGATGAAGAGTGCCCTGCGTATGTGCGCCTGTTGGCCAAGCGCATCGCCAGCCGACGACACTCTGCCGGCAAAATTCTATCGTATTCTCGTCAATGTCTGCGTGGCGTTCGTCTGTCTCGGCGGAGCCCACGAGATTTTGGCCTTCTGGGGCCAGGTCGACATGAACGAGACTATCGAGTGCAGCCTCGTCGTCAGTGCCCTCAACATGTCCATGATACGCCTCATCGTTTTCAATCGCAACGCCAAGGAGATGTTTCAGGTGCTCGACACGATGCGCCAGGATTGGACCGTGAATTACACGAGCGCGGAGGATCGCGCCGTCTTGAGGAACAGGTGCAGATTGTCCTTCAAGCTGGCCAAAATTTTTATCAGTAGCGTAGTGATTACTTGGGCGCTCTTCTCCGCCATGCCTTACATCGAGGTTCCGTACATAATATCGTGATATTTTCGTAATATACTTTCGACGAGTCCGTTCAATTTTTCAGGCACTTCACGGGCACAGAAAAATCCTGCCCTTTCGCGGCTATTATTTCTTCGATCTCAACACAGCGTCCAGTCCCGTTTATCTCGGGGTTTACGTGATGAATTTCACGCTTGGCGCGTTCGGATGTAGCACGATCGCGGCTGCCACGAGTTTCAGCCTCATAGCCACGATTCACGCCTCGGCCAAATTTGCTATAGTTAAGAAAAAATTCGAGACCATCGATTGGAACGAACCCGAGCAAGTCAAGACGTGCGTGCAAGACCATCAGAACTGTATCAAGTAGGTTGATAGTGAAATACACGCGTTATGGCAATATATTGTTTACCAGACAAGCAAACTCTTCGTAAATAAACAGTATTTTTTACATTATTTCACTTGAAACAATTATTGCTAGTCATAGCGAAAAACTAGTTGAAATTCTGAAAAATGAAGGTTTTTCGACTGCATAAATAATGTTACACAAAGGAACTAAAATTAATGCAATTTAAATTAAATTTGATTTTTTCATGCTCCTTAATTGACGGAGTAACTGAATGATCTTAAACTATCCTCTGACTTATACAATAATTTTTACTTTGCCACTTACAGATTTTGACGTTATGATTCTCGCCATCTAGCGGTAGAAACTGTGTTTAAATAAAATTGAATTTTTATAATACTTGTAAATTGAGTTTTTATAATATTTGTTTTATAATGTGTATGGGTCAAAATAATACTTTTTTACAAAACAGTGCGCCCCTATATCACCGATCTGGATGTGTTTTTTGGTACGTTAAATGACACAAGAAAAAAGTCTCAAAACCCAAATTTTAGACTTTTAGTTCGCTTGCACCCTCCAAACTCCGTATGTACGACATTCGTCGTAAATAATTTTCATAATTTTGAATGATTTTTTTCTGAAGCCCAAGAAAGCATCTAAAAAATGTGAAAGGGTGGCTTTGATTCTAGAAATGTACCTTCATGAAATTTTTTAAGTTAAAAATGTCTTCAGAGTAGGTAAAAATAAAAAAGGCATCCAGGAAATTTGGAAGGTGCGAGCGACCGAAGGGTTTAAAATGTTGGCATTGGGACAGCTTAGTTTTACTATGTATTATAACATATCATTAGCTAATATCCAGATCGGTGACATATGTGTGCGCAGTTTTGTGAAAAAGTATCATTTTGACCCGTACATAAGAATTCGCCTACATTTCTTATGCAGTTTTATGAAAAAAATTAATTTGTACTTATACATTTATTTTCAACAAAAATTTTACGTAAGTGTAGTTATAAAATAAACATCAGTCTCAGCAACTTTAATCTTAACGACTCAAAAAATTTAATTTTCACTTCACATGAGTGTTGTAGAAAACTGAAAAATACGTGTCTCGATATATTAACCCAAGTAATCAACTAAAAATGTATATAAAAACGGTTTAAAAATTAAAAGGGTCAAATCTCTTTAAAATTACTTGATTTTTATACAAAGGTATGCCGAGAACGTCGAAACCGTCATCAACATTTTAGCCCTGGGTCAGTTCGTCGTGAGTACCGGGCTTATATGCTTCGCTGGCTTTCAAGTCACTACAGTACGATTCAAAATAATAATTCGAAATGCTGCACTGCAAAGATACGCAGTCGTATATATACACGGAGCTTCAAATTTTCCAGATGATGAAGGATCACGGCCGATTGATGAAGTACTCGTCGTTTCTGCAAGCGGCGATAATGGAGCTATTCATTTTCAGCCTCAGCGGCCAGCTGATGCAGACCGAGGTGCTAAATTGTGGCTCAAATTCAATGCATTCCATTTTGTTTGTCTAAAACGCATTATTGCAGAGCTTGGCAATAGCCGAGCACGCGTACAATAGTCAGTGGATCGGGAGCACAAAGTCCATCAACATCAGAATGGTCATTATGCGCTCCAGAAAAGCTTGCACCATCACGGCTGGCAAATTTTACGATATGTCCCTCGAGTCGTTTCTAAAGGTACAAAATAATCGCACAAGCCCGACGACGGTTTTCATCGAGTAAATTCCATTATATGGAAGCGATGCACAGCTCATAATACGAATTGTGACGAAACTCGTTGACGGGCTTAATCGATTTTCGTCATTTTTATTTCCAAGCAAGTCGAACAAATTGTTTTAAATTTCAACAGGTTTTGAGCTCGTCTTTCTCGTATTTTACGGTTCTCATTACCGTGAAGGATGGATAAGAATTGCATAATTCCAGCGGCTCGTATAGTTATCAGCAGTTGTAATATTCATTAATTTGTAAACACTTAATTCTGACGGCACGAATACATTAATACAATATATTCATACATACATGAGAGATACGAGATAACGTGCTGAATAATTTCTATAAAACGACCCCTACTCGCAATTGCCAATCAATTTATTCTCGAAAACGACTGCGATAGAGTTCAGCGAATCGTATACATACTTAATCCAAAATGTTTACTCGGTGAACTAACCCGTTAGCGGTGAGCGTGTATCCTGATATAATCCTGCCTA
This sequence comes from Trichogramma dendrolimi, assembly GCA_034770305.1. NCBI lineage: Eukaryota > Metazoa > Arthropoda > Insecta > Hymenoptera > Trichogrammatidae > Trichogramma > Trichogramma dendrolimi. The sequence continues at coordinate 7,868,440 of JAPMIB010000001.1, forward strand.
TTTTCGGATCAGATCCGAATGTATCCGCGATGACCGTTTTAAACGAGGCAGGTGAGCTCACCCGTCCGCGAATCCGCGCGCACGTCGATATACGAATTGACATGTATTACGACAGGAAGCTCGGTAATTAATTGAAATAAATTCTATACCATACGAGAGCGTCGACTATTAGCCCGATGAATTACGCGTTGATGAACTTTTTAAAGAGAAATTAAGAGTGTCTATATGATATTATTATTTTGATGCCGATCGAGGTGTTATTTGTAAAGGCTATAAATGAATTTTACGTCATTTCAATCATCACGTCATGGACGTATTTGAAAATATGAAAAATACTGCGCCGTTAAATGAACTTGGTCGCTTCGAGGAGCTTTTAAAGTTGTTATGTCAATGCGTCGCGGCACAAGTACCGCGTGTTAATGAAGATGTTTTATATGTACTCATTCGAGAACAGAAAACAGAGTCCGCTGAATTCCAATTTTTTTCCTTCATTTTGTGGCTTTTTTTTCGCTCAAATGAGACGAGAGCACTTTAATGTTTCTATAAGCACAAGGTGAAAACGAAATGAGAAAAAGTTCAATACTCTGCACTTTATCGGGTAATATCAAGGACTCGATATTATTAAGAAAGGATTGTTTGGCTTTCGACCAAGGTTCATTTTTAAAGAATTAATTTTATGAAAATTTTACCTGAAAAAATGTTTTCATACCAATCTCCATAATGATTAGCTAAGTAAATTTCAGCATGCATGCGATAACGAGCAATATTCTCGGAAAATAAATAAGACCGTATAATCGATTCTTTTGAAACGAGGAAGAAATAAATGCCGAGCTTTGATAAAATCTAAAAATGAAAATATTCATCTCGGCTAGCTCAAAGCTGAAAGCTCGGGTCTCTCGATAAATATTATCGTTTGAGCTTGCCTTATACGCGCGCGTCTATCGCAAGCATAATTAAAGCTCGGATGTTTTATGTCACTCTCTCTCGGTCTCTCTCAAAAAAAAGGTGGAAAAAATAACGGAGAGATAAATTTTACGCTCTCGAGCGCAGCTGCCACCGCCGCTGCTGCTTCACCGAGTACTTATGATGATGTATATTATATTGCGCGCTGTGTGCCAAAGCGCATAAAATGTATGATAATTAAAATTACGACATATTAGCAGAGAGAGAAGCTTTTTAGCGAACTGCATGAGCTGATAAGCGTATACGCCCGAACGCGGCAGACGAACGATATTAAACGAAATCTCAAAGTCCGGTTCGTATATAAGGCGAAATTGGAAATGGTCTATATTGGAAATGCAGCCGATCGATAGAAAATCTCGACAGGTCGAGTAGGAAAAATCGTAGTGCAAAAGTGCACTACACATTTTATATATATCAAACTCGGAGAGCTCCGAATTGCTTATGGATATATAGGTATAGCGCATGGTACTCGGTGTATACTGTATACTCGGGAAAGCAGAGCACACAATCCGTTTATCGTCCGTCGCGTTTCGTACATATAGACCGCTGCTGCTGCTGGCAGTGCTCTGTACTGCCTCAGCCGCTCACACAAAGACACATTCGCGCGCACAGTCACAAACGCTCACACTCGCACACACACACGCACACACGCACGCACGGACACACTTTAGCAAGTATTCGCTCGATCGAAGTATATACGCAGTTTGCCCCCGTGCAAGGCAACTGTGTGCTGTGTGCGCAACACAAAGCAGCAGAGGCAGCAGCAGCAGCAGCCCAGCTCAGAGCAGCAGAGAGCTCCCCAGTTTCAGCGACAGTGTCTGTGTGCTGTGCGCGAGGCGCATTTATTCGTCCGCGGCAACTGCTCCAGGCAGTCGCAGCTCAAACGTCAAAGCGTCAAGAGCTCTCCGCGCTCATCGCGTGCCGAAAGCTTTTTTAGCCCGACTTATCTGTTTACAGTAAGTCACACTCGTCGTACGACACGGTGTAATATACGCGCTGGATTGTTTGTCTACGACAGGCCATTGCATCAGTCGCTGCAGCCAAGAATAGATCATCCTCTTACAGAGCCGCATACAAGCATAGCAGTACTGAGCTACGCTCGTGCTCTCGGTGTTGTCGTCCAGCGCGATAACATGGCAGCAGCCATGAGCTGCTGGCGCGGCGGACCGCTGCTGATGAGTGCGCTGCTCTTGGCGGCCGTTTCGCAATACTGGCCAGTCTTCGGCACGGCGGCGGAAAATCTCAGCCTCGACCAGGTCGACGGTCTGCTGGTCCAGAGCGCACTGGGCTATCTCAGAGACAAGCAGCCCTACTACAAAGCCGAGCTCGTCTCGGCGCAACGATCGGTTAGTATATATTATCATCGAAGCACATTATGTTAAAATACATTCGTCACTCGTGCAAGCGCGTGCAATTTCCACGAGAGATCGGTACATGCTCTGTACACTATAGCGCTCGGCATTCCTGCAGTTTATTTTCGTCGCTTTTTGATCGAGAAAATGCTAGAAATTATTACGCTCGCGGCTCGGTGGCGGCGGGGGATCATTATGTAAAAAAAAAAAAAAATTCGAGCCGCCTATATAAGACATCCGCGTACTTGCACGCCTGCCACATACGTGTCCGTATACGTTTGTTTTTGTATCTCTCTATCGTTCATATACAGTAGTATATATAGGCGGTGTGTGGCGTGTACTACTACGCGCTGCACTGCATGGCTTTCCAGCGAAATGGAAAGTGCGTTTCGCGATACATATGTAGCGTAGCGAGTTGACATTATGCGTTGTTCAGTGCACTGCCGCCGCCGCTACCAAACGCGTATAGTACAGTAGGATATAATATATAGTGCAGCACGCGGCGGCCCGCGCGCGACTCACAAATAGAGCCCAGCAGTCGCGCGTAGGCATAATCTCGCGTACGTTCATATATTTACGCGACCTGTAACACGTATACCTGGCATTTATATTATGCGGCGCAGTGCAGTGCTGTATACATATATCGCGGACGCTTCGCTGCGCCGAGTCAGCGCGAGCGGCAATTTCGCATGCACATTGATAATGCGCCGCGATATTTTCTCCCCGCATTATATGAGCACAGGTGTGTGAGTGTGTATAAGTAATTATTCGTCGGCCTAACAGTATATATATATATATACCAGAGCTGCGTCGTAATTTTTTGCCGTTGATTATAATTTTATAACGAGAGTCAAAGTGTGGACACGCCGATTCGGAATTGAGCATCGAGCCGCGCGCGAATGTCGTACAAGCGCATTTTTCTTTCATCGTCAGCACGTTTGTCGCTTCGACATCATCCCAGGTGCCGATTGATTAATAAACAATGTCCCGGCGGCCGAGAATCAATGCTCGCCAAGATATACTTATTATATGCTCGTTTGTACATCGAGTCAGTTGTGTGTCAGCTGAGCTTTGTTTGATCGAAATCGACTCGAGTATAGGATCGGATGTGAAAGCCGATAAAGCTCCCGATCGGTGTCTCGCGCATAAATACGATAAAGAGCTTTGCAGTTCGTAGACAGCTGGGTCGATATCGATCGGAATAACTGGAAAAGAAAACGTTCTCGATGCTCCATAGTGTGAGGACGAAAATTCTCACCGATGCTTTTTCAGAGTTCACGAATTAATGCGAATTGGCCAACCAACAGACTTTTTTTTTAACTTTGATAGATCACCTATAAAAGAAGTTTCATTTGTATTCAAAAAAACATTTAGACAAAAACTTTTGGTGTACAAAAGAGAGTACAGTCTTTGTCTACGGATTATACGCGAGCGATAAAAAAGCTTAGACGGGGGATCATATTTCAGCTGCGCGATCGATACTCATCCGACAGAGGTCAATAGATCGATTCCGTTCGCGCGCGCGACCGATCGATCATTATACCGCACACGTAGAACACATAATATATTTTTAGCACACGCACATAGACCTTGACACTACTTCGACGCTTGATATTTATTATCTTTTTCTCTCTTCTCTTTATTTACCTTATATAATGTTGTGCGTCTCGTTGCAGGAATGGCCGCCGTTCGTCATTTACCGGCTGACTCTGCTCGTCTATCCGACCTGCAAGGCCACGGACGAGTTGTGCGCGATCTCCGAGTGCAGCCTCGACGCGCGTCAACGCGAGCACGAGCCCGGCGTGATCGACATCATGCGCGAGTCGGTGCACTGCCGGCCGGTTCGAGCCGACTCCAAGAGCCCCTCCGAGTCGGTCGTGGCCGAGCTCGAGAAGCAGATCAAGACGACGAATCAGCCGAGCTTCGACAAGGAGGTGCACGAGCACTCGGAGCAGGACAGGCCCTTCGTCGCGGTCCGGGCCAATCAGTCGCACTACTGTCCGGGCTGCCCGTACGAGCTGAATCCCTCGCTGCCGGGCTTGTTGGCCTTCGGCCAGCAGGCCATGCGAGCCATGGACGAGACCGGCCAGAGCGACTTCAAGCACAAGGTCGTGGCCATCATGAAGGTGACGAGGGCGGTGCCGCCGGGCTCGAACGTCGTCAGGTACCAGCTGCTCATGGACATCGGCGAGTCCAGCTGCCTCAAGAACTCCCACATCGAGATCTCCGAGTGCAACCTGCAGTCGAATCTGCCGGTGCGATCGTGCCTGGTCACCTACGAGGAGCAGCCCACCGTGAAGAATAGCCGAAAGATCACCGCCAACAATTGCACAGATCAGCTGCTCAACAACGACAACGAGATCAACGCCGACGTGCACTTGAGCTCGTCCGCCTCGCCGGCGGCCGTCACCCCGACGAGCAACCCGGTCGACGACGAGACTCAGGCCAAGACCGAGTACTACGATCAGATAGCCCAAGAAGCTCAGGAGGTCTTCCACATGGACCTGTCGAGCAAGGACGTCGAGGCCGCTCACAGCAAGATCCTGCTGGATCGACAGAGCAGCGACGACCAAGAGACCGCCAAGTTCTCCGACAAGGTCAAGGAGTTCGACGAGTTCCTCAAGGACTTCGACGTGGCCATCAATCCCGAGGCGTCGAGCACCAGCACCGTCGCCTACTCCGGGGAGCCCGTGAGCGAGCCCGCCATCGTCAAGGAGCAGGTGCCCGAGGAGGAGCCCAAGCTCGTGGCCGACGAGAAACAACCCTTGGTCGAGAACATCCGAAGCAAGCGATCGACCAAGAGCCTGTTGGAAAACAACAAACCGATGCTGAGAAAATTAGCCATGAAGGCCATCCAACAGATCGACGACCTCGACGAGGACAATCTGAAGAAGCGCCTGATCGACGTGACTTCCACCGAAAGAGAGAGAAAGGACCACGCGATCGTCTACTACTTGACGCTGGAAGTCGCGCCGACGGACTGCTTCGAGAACGACGAGTCGACCGAGTGTCTGGACGAGGTGAGCTTCGGTGGGCGGCAGTCGTGCAAGGTGAGCTTGGCCACCGACGAGAAGAGACCGCTCGAGTCGCCCAAACTGCTCAACTACGAGTGCAAAATCGTCGAGAAGCCCGAGACGGAGAGGTTCAAGAGACAGACTCTGGGGGCACCGCAGACTCACAGTCCGGACGATCCGGAGGTCCAGAGGTTCGCTCACTTGGGTCTGAATCATCTGTCTCAGAAGCTCGAGAGCGATTTCGAGCCGATGCTGGTCAAAGTCAAGGAAGTCACGGTCCAAGTGGTCTCGGGGCTCAAGTACAAAATCCGCGCGGACATCGGCAGCAGCACCTGTCGAAAGGGCGAGCAAAGCGGTTGTCAGTTGGAAGCCAGCAAAGAGGTGAAGGAATGCCTGATGGAGATCTGGTCTCAACCTTGGCTGGACAAGGGTAATCCCAAGATAATCAGCGTCACCTGCGAACCGTCCAAGCGCAGGAGGAGGCGGCGGCGATCGCTCAAGGGCCAGAACTACAGCGAGAAGATGAAGCAGCAGTACAAGAAGTGGAAGGAGGAGGAGAAGAAGGAGAAGCTGGCCGAGGCGTCGAGCGTCCTCGAGAAGAGCAGAAAGAGGCGATCTCTGCGGGGCCAGCACTACAGCGAGCAGATGCTCATGCAGTCGAGGCAGCTGAAGGAGGAGCGACTGTTCAGCGAGTTCGTGAGCAAGTACAACAAGACGTACGAGACGGAGAACGAGAAGGACAGGCGCTTCGAGATCTTCCGCAAGAACCTGGACATGATCGAGGAGCTGCAGCGCAACGAGCAGGGCACGGGCCGCTACGGAGTCACCCGATTCGCCGACCTGACCAAGGACGAGTTCCGCAGCCGCTACCTGGGCCTGAATCCGGCGCTGCGCTCCGAGAACGACATCCCGCTGCCCAAGGCCGAGATCCCGGACATCGAGCTGCCCAAGGAGTTCGACTGGAGGCACCGCAACGCCGTGACCCCGGTGAAGAATCAGGGCCAGTGCGGCTCGTGCTGGGCGTTCTCGGTGACGGGCAACGTCGAGGGCCAGTACGCCATCAAGCACGGCCAGCTGCTGTCGCTGAGCGAGCAGGAGCTCGTCGACTGCGACCAGCTCGACGACGGCTGCAACGGGGGTCTGCCCGATCAGGCCTACCGGGCCATCGAGGAGCTGGGCGGCCTCGAGCTCGAGTCCGACTATCCGTACGACGCGCAGGACGAGAAGTGCCACTTCAACAAGAACAAGGTCCGGGTGAGCGTCGTGTCGGGCCTCAACATCACCAGCAACGAGACGCAGATGGCCCAGTGGCTCGTCCAGAACGGCCCCATGTCCATCGGCATCAACGCCAACGCCATGCAGTTCTACTTCGGCGGAGTCTCGCATCCCTATCACTTCCTCTGCAGTCCCGACAATCTCGATCACGGAGTCCTCATCGTTGGTTACGGAATCAAGAGTGAGTATACATTGCATCGACTCGATTCGTTCCGAGCTAGAAAAACAAAATGATTGACTTATCTAACCGAAACTTTTCACGATTGCAGCCTACCCGATTTTCAAGAAAACCATGCCCTATTGGCTGATCAAGAACAGCTGGGGTGAGCACTGGGGCGAGCAAGGATACTACCGGGTATACCGAGGCGACGGAACCTGCGGCGTCAACAAGATGGTCACGAGCGCTGTCATTGCTTAATTATACAAGCCAGCAGGAGAAACGATTTTCTTTGTTATTACGGAAGCGTTGATTGTGTATAAAAGCGACGAGGAGACAAGTTGACAATTTTAAGAAAGTTTTCATATCGATTATTAATACTGTGTAGCTCGTAAGAAAAAACAAAACAAAACGATGTTAATTATCAGCGAAAGTAATAACGGAATACATAAAAATGGTAACGTTTTTCGAGACAAAAAAAAGTAGAGTCGACGATATCAGTCAATTGTGCAAGTGTCAAAACCAAAAAAATATCCTTCGTTATAAAGCATATAATATACGAATAATATCCTCTACGACGTAACATATATTATTATATCATACAATTATACATGACGCAGAAATTTTATATAATTTTTTGCCCCGATACTTTTGTTATTAATTTTTACGTTAATTGTATCAGCGTATTAGGGTCATTAGGATTAACATTGCCTAGAGAGTTTATGACATTAATAATTATTTTTTGTAATTTTCAGAAGTCAAAAATTGTATAGATTTAATAATTGCTCGACATTGATTTTGCAATATTATATAATAATATTATAAAAATAATAGCAATGTGCCAAAACTCAAGATGGGCTCATTTAATATACTCGCGCGTGCATTTAACAACTGAAATTACGGGCTTTTTTCACGACGATTATTTTGTATTTTATAATAGTGATTTCGTTCGAACTCAGCAGTTCGAAAAGACACGATTTAGGTTTTAGGTTTTTAGGTTTTTAACGATTTATTTGGCTAGGCCTTGCCGTAAGCCACAGAACATTACAATTTTATTACAAAGTTTAAAGATTTAAAACAAAAAAAAAAAAAGAAAATCAAACAAAAAAAAGAGCTATTGAGCAAAATATACATAACATATTGTGAAGGCATCGGATTTGACTAAAAATGTATAAGTTTTCTTAAAACTAGTTACAAAGTAATATAATATATACAGTATAATAACAATCGAAAGCAAAGAGATAACAAAAATAATTATAACAAATTAAAAAACAAATTAAAATTATAACAAATGAAAAATGAAAAAATGAAAAATATGAGTGTATGAATGTAGTTGTGCGGTTACGTACGTGAGTTCAGGTAATGATGTAATAGGTTCCGAAAGGCACCCAGCGTAGGAGCACTGCGCAACCGCGCCGGGAGATCGCTCCACAATCTGGCGGCATCAAAGATAAATGAATTCGAATAAAACGAGGTATTGCAGCGCGGTACAATGATCCGAGGACCCTCCCTCAGGCGCGCCGAACTCCGAGCCGCGACACTCAATGCGGTGAAAGACTCGTACAGAGGGGCCGGAGAGCCAGTGGCGAGTAAATTATAGACAAGACATCCGAGTAATAAAACTCTTCGAGTGCGCACCTCCATCCAGCCAAGCTCGCGCCTCAGCGCAGAGATGGAGGTCTGGTCGCGTCTAGGTAAGCCGTATATAAATCTAATGATAATGATATAAATCTAATGATTTAAGGAAATAAAAAAAAAAACTTAGCAAAAAAAAATGGATAATAGAATGTGTTGTGATATATTTTTTAAAACAAACTCGAATAAAAATTTAAATGAACGCTAAACGCAGATCACGTCAGTTATTTTTTACCTCGATCCTCTTCCAATGTGTCGACGAATTTCAAAAAAAGCCCGGGCAGTCAACTGTCATCGGCTCTAGGCAGGCGGCCAGGCCACAGGCGATGCTTGCAATGGGTGCAGGCGCCGAATATTATCGGCGCACGGCGCGGCGGCAGTTTAGCAGAGATCATCATAGAGCAGATCGGAGCGCTGCTCGACTGATTTTTCGGGAGGCGGCGCGCTAGTGAACGAGGCAGCACGGCATCGAACAGACGTCTTTTAACAAGCAATACTTGTTGATAATCGCGAGCTGCACACGATATAGTTTTGCCGGGCGTGCGTGCGTTACAGACTAATAAAAAGTTTACATAGGCGAGGCGCGTCAGAGACATCGTCGACGAGGAGAAGCTCGTCGATTTATTTTTTCGTTTTCGCAAGCCAAGCAGTAGAGCTGCGACCTAGAGGGACAATGTCGTCGCTCAGTGGTGACGAGAGCAACGAAACGGCCGGCAACGAGACTGGTGAGCTCCATTATTAACTCGTGCTATTACGAATACCCTTTACGTTGTGTACTCAACCTCGTGCACCCAAGTGTAACGGGCGCCAATTCTCCAGTGTATATCTGCGCCATTCGGCTATACACACTCACTCACACACGCACATTATAACATGCACACATGTAATATGGCGTCCCTGAGTTTTATGCTATGGCTGCGTCTTTTGTGAATGCACTTGTGCGTGTATATATAAAGTGCAACGCTTGCTTTTATATTCGCACGCATGATCGATGCCAGCCCGACCATCATCGCCAGCCGCGAATGCTCTTTTCAACAAACACGCTATACTTTTGTATCGATCTGTAATTATTATCATTAATTCATCGTTGCGGTCAGGCTCTATGCGTTGCCTGACGGTCACTCGTATACACGAAGTGTTAGTATTAACTCGAGCTTTACTTATTTTCATTGCTATTTTATTTGTCATGGTGATTGCATTGTTGTGCATCGTAGAATTGTCATCGTCGAATCATAATAATAAAGCCGTCGATTCTTTCCTTTAGCAGTAAGGAGAACTCGTTCGGGCCGAGCTGTCAAAGCTGTGAGCACCCCAGTGCCGACAACAAAAAAGACTCCCATAAAAAAGACAACAAGATCTACCCGGGCCTCGAGAGCTTTTCAGGAAATCATTGACGAGGTTGGACATTTTTCAATTGTTATCATTTTTAAATTTATCAAAACAATAATTTAGGTTACTGCAAGACCTTGTTTTGTTTTTTAACTTGAGCATGTTGTAGTTTGAATATTGTACACAATATAGGCATTCTTTAATGTTTTGCTTAATTTTTATTTGTCGTTGTGTAGGAACCTCCTGTAGTTCAACAGCAAGTTGAGCTAGCTTCTGAAAATGGTGTGCAACAAGAAACCTTTGCCGAAGAACTCCAAAGTATAAGTGAAGTTCAAGATTATAGTGAAGTACAAGAAAGTAATCCAGAAGCGTTTGAAAGTAACGGTGAAAATATAGCAGAAGTAACTGCGGATGCTTATCTAGCAGGAGTTATGAATGAAGACGAAACAATGGAACAAGATCCACTAGCATCTAATCAACTAGTAGAACAACTAGAAGAAGAAGAAGAAAACCAAGTAATGATGAATGAACAGGCTGTGGTGGAGCATCAAGAAATGGAAGAAGTACCACAAGAAGCTGCTCCAGAGGAAAATATCCCTGAATTTGATCCTGAAGAAGTTGAAGATGATCAGAAAATGGAAACAGAGGTTCCAGCCCAAGATAATCTTGATAATGCACAAATGATGGTAATTTTAACTTAGAAAAAATCAGTTTTAGTAATCACGAATAATTTAAATCATGTACAAATATACTTGTAGGTTGATAACGATGATAATGATGATCAATGTATCCTGATTGAAGATGACATAGATCCAAACTATGGATTAGATGAACATATTGAAGGTAATTAGTCTTTTGATTATCCAACTTTTTATGTATTGTAATAATGTACTAATTATTTTATTTTTCATCTCAGAGAGTAATGACAGTGAATCTAAAGCCAAAGAAAATAATCAAGAAGTCATTGAAATTAGTGATCAAGAAAGCGATCTGAAGAAAATAGAACCAGATACTGAAGCTGTGTCAGAAGATGAACTACCAACTGAAACTGCTAAGGTATGACTTTTTCCATCAGGTCAATTTTATGCAACCATTCATCATGCTTCACATTTGCTTTTATAATAATAAAAGTCATTTCTCTTTCACCCTTGATTTCCTCATTAAATGTGTTGTATACTAAACATGCTTGTGAAGATATTGAAGATATGTCTCAAGATGATTTGTCATTCAATGAGACTGCATTGCAGGTACAAATCCCATTTTCCTATCCTCAGACTGAGTGGTTCTAAAATGAATGAATTACAGTCTTCTGGTATTTCTGTACTAAACTCATACTGCACATAATGCATAGCTAAAAACTATAAGTATTTTGAAAATTGTTGAGTATTGTCATTTATTTTATTAAATTAATAATTAGGAACCTGAAACTGAAGCAGTATCAGATGAAGAGTTGCCTGCTGCACAACCTGCTGATCTTGGTGAAACTGAATCTGTTTCTGATGATGAGCTACCATTAGAAAGTGAAAAGAAAAAGAAAGGTGCAAAGTCAATGAAGACTCCTGAGAAGAAGACCAAGACCAGCACAGCAGGTATGTTTTTGTAAATTTTTTTAACAACTGTACTAAGATTGACATTTTATAATCCTTTTATTTTTATTTTTAGTAAAAAGAAAGAGAACTCCTCAAGGTGAATACGATCCCTGTTCACCTACTTCTGAAAATAATGATGAAACCCCTGCTAAAATAAAAGCTATTTCAGCTGACGCCTCCAATGACAAGGATGACAAACCATTATCTCCCAAAAAGAAAATGTTACCAGAACTGGAAAAGTACTGGAAAGCTGTCATCGATGATCCTGCTGATTTCACAGGCTGGACTTATTTACTGCAATATGTTGATCAAGAGGTTAGTTTCTTTATCTAATTAAATATTTTAAAAACACTTCATTATTGATATTAATTTAGAAATTTTCTACTTTTTTGCAGAGCGATGTAGAAGCTGCGAGAGATGCATATTATAAATTTTTAGATCGTTACCCTTACTGTTATGGTTACTGGAGGAAATTTGCTGATTATGAGAAGAGGAAAGGGGACCCTGAACGAGTTCAAACGGTGAGTACTTATTATAACAATTTTTTAAACTTTACCAGTGCAACAGTGAAATGGACCTAAGTATTTTACCTTTCTTTGCTTGCTATATATTTAAATGAAGTACATGAATTATATTTAAGTATTATTAAGTTGTATTATTATTTATTACATAAGTATGGATGATATATGTATGTATATACACATGTAGGCATACATGTGTATTTATATATGTATACATGGCGTGTGCTCTATTAATGCAATTACTATTGAACACGCACGTAAAATATTTTTTTATTGGTTTTCCCTTTTAACAGCCTAGCACTACTTGTTGCGGCACCGACGAGACTCGCCTCGTTAACCGATTAGCCATTTGTGCAACATTTCAACTTAAGAGTTCTTTACATGATTTTTATCACAATGCAATTACTTGAAATTTTATTATATTATCAGTTAGTTGATGATACTAGTTTTATTAATATTATAGTGGTATTATTTACTATAATACAAATGGAATTACAAAAACAGTATTACGTAAGCCGGCCGCTTTTTGTTGTGAATTTCTAAATCTGTGTCGCTCGCCGTTCAATGATATTTATCAAAACTACTTGTGATGTTTATAAGTGTGTCGTTGGCATTATTTCTTATTGTTATTACACCTAATTATATGTACAAAAGCGTATGTATATCATGCAATTATCATTCGTTAAGTATTATTATTGTTAACAAGTGATGTATGACGAATATTTACATTTCGTTGAATAAAAAGTAAAAAAATAAAATATGGGGACAGATGATAAATAATATCCTAGTCACACATGCATTGAAGATGACACAAGGACGATGCAAAAAAAGAGTGAAAAAAATAGAGAGGATAAAGTGAGTTGGACAGAGAGAAGGTCGCAGGCCTTCACAACGTGGATACAACCTTCTCTCAAGCCCAATTAATCATCCCTGATATAGAGACAAATAAAAGGTGAATGCACTATTGCTCTGCAATCCTCTCTGTGTTGCTATAATAAATAACAACTGCCCATTAAATTTGAAAAATTATCACTTTATATTCATGATGATACCAAGCGTTTTTAGGACAAAAATAATCGATGCACAAGCTATAAAAAAAGAGAAAACGTGAGTATTCATTATAGTAAAAAAACACAGTGGAAGATACAAATTACTATTAAAACGCGTAATACTACAACTATGGGTTTGTGTTACGTTTATGAAATTATAACAACAAATGAAGTATACAATTAGGCTAATGTATTATTATCATTATTTAAGTTAAGTTTAAGTCTATTGGTGCGATTAATCATGTACTTAAATGCAATTTAATTATCAAAACAATTTTTTCCAACTTGTTGACCGGTCTGTTTTATTTGTTTTCTGTTCTTTCTGGGTGCGCATTTGCATAATGATCTACTACAATATCTCAGGTCTTCGATCAAGGTTTGAACGCCATATCACTGAGTGTCGACCTGTGGCTGCATTACATCAATCACTGCAAGGTCATACACGAAAAAGACGAGGAAAAAATGCGAGAACAATACGAGAGAGCCATCAAGGCATGCGGGCTCGAATACAGGTAAATACATTTTAATTTAATTTTTTATTTTTACAACTATTTTTATTGCAGTGTGTAACATCAATTCGTTCTTCACGATTTTGAAATTTTTTAAAATAAATGTTGTGTTGCGGCGATAAATTTGAACAATTAATTAAAAATTCTTTTTTAAGGTAGCAAGGTAAGTTTTTATTATTACTTGATAAATGATTTTTTTAAATTTATTCACGATTCAACGGACAGTTTAATAATTTTATCTTTCATTATAGCTTAAAATAATATTTCAAACAAATGTTCAATAAACTTTCATTTTGATAATGAGTTCAAAACATGCACACTCATTACCAAATTGGGAGTGATTTGTTCTTTTGCTGAAAAATAGTTACCGTAATCATTCTGTGAAATTTGAGGCGTCCTGCATTTTGCAGCAAGCTGCCGCGTTCGATCGTAAAGTCAAGCGTGTACAGTGCATACTTTTTTTTGTAATGAATATCACCAGGTAGTTAAGTGAAAGTGATTGAATGTACTTTTTTTCATTAATATATAAAATGAAATATAATGTTTGCGAAAAATAAATAAAGTTTTACATCAACCTTTGTTCCTAATTATTTTCACTTCATTGGCGTAAGTCCATCGGTCTGGGGCTTTTGAAATCTCTTGAGACAGAAAAAACCAATAAAACTATGTTAAAGCCTCCTTTTTTTCTTACTGAACTTGATATTTTTCTTTAAGGGGATATAGAACCCAGCCGAAAAATCAAAATTTTAATTCAGTTTTCTGAAATGTTTACTAAATATTTCTCCAAAAAGCTCTATGACGACCTTAAGAGCATCAAAATGAAGGTCGCCATAGAGAGATTTTTAGACAAATTTTCCAGAGAAAAATTCCAGAAAACTGGATTAAAATTTTGATACTTTGGTTGACTTGTATATCTCCTTAAATTTAAGACAAATATTAAATAGTAATTGCTGAAATTTTATCGGCGATAAAGTATCTAATTGCAATCGCTACCTTGTCTCTGTTCACAGATCCGATCGCCTTTGGGAGAGCTACATCAAATTTGAGCAGGACCACAAAAACTCCAGCAAAGTAATGGCTATCTATGATCGTTTATTGACGACGCCTACGATGGGTTATATGTCTCACTTCGAGTCGTTCCAAGAGTTTGTCAGCTCAACCAGCCCCAACAAAATTCTCAGCGTTGATGATTTCCTTGAATTAAGAGCTGAGGTCAAATCTCTATTGAAAGCAGATGAGGCTGTTGCTGGTGCAGATGAAGCGCCTCCAGGTGAGGAATCTTCTGCCGATGATAAGCCGCCTACCGATGAAGAAACTCGTATGATTAGAGAAAAAATTATCAGTAGCAGAAGAAAAATGCATAAAACTAATGTCAATGCCGTTGCTGCCAGGTGGAACTATGAAGAAGGAGTAAGTTTCATCGAATTTGTTCTAAGTTTAATACATTGTTCTAGTTTTAATGCATTTAAATCGTTTATAGATCAAGCGACCATATTTCCATGTAAAGCCTTTAGAAAGGTGTCAATTGAAAAATTGGAAAGAATATCTCGATTACGAAATTGAACAGAAAGATCATGGTCGGATAGTTATATTGTTCGAGCGTTGTTTAATAGCTTGCGCATTGTACGATGAGTTTTGGATGAGGGTAAGTTCAGTAATTATGTTAATTCTTTTGAAATTCGAAAGAATGAAAATCATTGCTAATTTATTTTATTTTTATAGTTTGTGCGTTACTTGGAGTCACAAAAAGGTGACAATGTTGACAAGATCCGTGATGTGTACCATCGAGCTTGCACTGTTCACCACCCAAAGAAGCCAAATCTTCATTTACAATGGGCCAGTTTTGAGGAAGGTATGGGCAATTACGTGAAAGCTGCCAACATACTCGAAAAACATCGATTCAGTCACGCCAAATATGCTTCAGATTGCTTACCGTAGAATTAATCTTGAGCGCCGGCGCGGTGATCTCGAAAAAGCAGCTGAACTTTATGAACACTATATCGCCACTAGTAAAAATAAAACAATAGCAAACAATATTGTTGTCAAATACGCAAGGTTCTTGTGTAAGATTAAAAATGACACTGACAAGGCAATGAAAGTCTTATTAAAGGTGAGTTTGTGGTCATTTTAGTAAATTTAGCAACTTTTTCATAAATTCAAATATTAATGAAAAAAAATTGATTTACAGGCTACAGAAAAAGATAAGGACAATCCTAGACTATACTTGCAACTGATCGATTTAGGACTACAGAGAAGCCCAGTCGACGTTCAGGAAGTTATCGGATTCATGGATTTATTCATTGATCGCGAGCATGCTGATGTTGAACAGCGAGTATTATTTGCTCAACGCAAGGTCGAGTTCCTTGAAGATTTCAGCCGAGATATTAGACAGGTTTTGAAAGCACACGACCAATTCCAGAAATGTATAAAGCAAGCTAAGGAAAGAAAGAAGATTAAGAATGACGAGAAAATGTAATTTGAAACAATATTTATATCCAAGTTCATGTGCAAAGATAACCATGGTATTCATTACGATTTTATTTCTGAATTTTTAGTGAAGCTACCCCGCCAAAGAAAACCGTTAAGACAGATGCGGCCGCTCCCGCTGCAACTCCAGCATCTTATCAGTACAGTAGCAGTTCGACACCTTATCAACAGCAACAATTCCAGGCTGGTCAATATAGCCAAAGCTATCAACAGAGCTATCAACAATATCCTCCTCCATCGGATCCTAATTACGCTAATTATCAAAATTGGCAGTACAGCCAAAGTAATCCTCAGGCTTACGCACCTTACAATCAATGGGGCTCTTATAACTATTACTAAAAAAAATGTATGACAATTGCGATATGGCACGCATACCACACAAATTGCTATACTCCCTTTCGGTGTGATATCATTGAAATGTATATTAACTATAATTGAGCATCCACTTGTAAGGTCATGGCTGCACATATTTTTTTGTTCTGTCTTACTTGCACAATGAAATTCGACCAGTGCGAATATTATGTATAGGATTTACTTCAGAAATGGACTAATGGAAATTATTTTCGGCTCATGTTGATGGCTATGACATGGCGTTGTAAGCGATTATTACTGTTGTGCAGAATTGTAGAAATTTAGCTGTAAGACTTTGAGAGGACTGATGAGAATGTGCAGGACGAGCGTGTGTGATTGTACTGTTTCAACTTTTTTCTTTTTAGTTTTCACGTAATTTGATTTTATAAAGAGCAACTCTTGTTTTCTAATCATACTTTGAAAATATGCGTGGAGTCTACTCTTATCTTTGAATATATTTCAAGTGGAAAAACATCTTAATTTTTTTAATAAAAATTGATGTTGCTAATACATATTAAAACTATGAGTTTGTACGAAATTTTTTGTATAGCTTCTATTTGTATCACTAAGGATTATGATCAATCAAATAAAACTTTTTTATCCGAATAAAAGTAGAATTATTTAAAAAATCAACTTCCTCTCCCTTACTCATTAAAATCCATCTCTTGTTATTCGTATAATTTTTTATCGTAATTTTCTAAAATTTTCAAAATTTCTGCCCTTAGTGACGAGATGCGCAATGACAGTCATATTTTCTGTTATATCGGGGTCAGACGTGTTTTTGCGCAGAAAACGCTGGCAAATATTTGCCTTTGTCAAAACAGTATATATGAGTTGTCTGCCGGCTAGATCACTTGCGAAACTAAGCCGACTTTTGTAACCAATAACAGCTACTGTTTTGTGTTTTGCTTACATACACGATTTGACAGCGCAAGTGTTATTTGAAATATCACAATCCTTTTTTTGTTAACATCTTGTCTTGCATCAGAGTAACATCTATATACATAAATAAAATTTGTATGTTTTCACGATATTAGTGGAATATCGAAGTATCAAATACTTTGAAACTCTTTTAAAATCATGTCAACTTGGACATCCAAAGATGAGAAAGTATCAAAGGAAATTTTGGTACCAGGATACTTTTCTAAAAGACCAAGTCACTTGTGTGTTTGTACTTTAATTATCAGCAGTCCAAAAATCAATGATAAGACCGGAGAACAAGCTGTTAACACCATAAAGAATGATTTACACAGTGCAATAATCAATGGAGAAGAAAGGAAAGAAGTCGTTATAGACAAAACATATTCAATTGTTGATATATTAATAGAAAGAGCCATTCTTACTATGTCTTTGAATGAAAAAAGTTTAATTACTGTAAAAATACCGAATGATGATATAGGTATATCAGTTGTTTCTTTGGAGGTTACTGTTGAAAATATTGTTTATCACAAACCTATCTGGGAATGGAAATCTGAAGAAAAATATAAAATAGCCCTGGAACATAAGCAAACGGGTATTAAATTATTTCAAGAGAAAAGATATGTTGATGCTTTTCATGCATTCAGTAAAGCATGTAAAATGATTTTGACAATGGAGCCAATAGAAAATGATGAGCCTCTTATTAATGAGCTACTCAATTTAAAATTGGTTTTATTTAATAATATGGCAGAATGTCAGCTTATAAAACAAAACTATGACCATGCCATTACTCTTTGCACTAAAGTATTGGATAAAGAAGAGAATAATGTCAAGGCATTATACAGAAGAGGAGTTTCATATGGTGGTCTCAGGGACTTTGAAAAAGCTATATCAGACCTGAAAAAAATTTTAAACTTTGATTCAAAAAATAAGTTAGCAAAAGAAAAATTAAGTATCTACAATGAACAGTGGCAAAAATCTGTTAAAGGTTATGATAATATAGTCCGCAAGATGTTTAGTGCTTGAAAAAATGGTTTGAATTTGTATCTTTAAAAATGTAACAAGTTATCACTGATAAATAAGTTAAAATATATAGTTTTTTATTTCAATTTGCTTTAATTCTTTTACACCAAAAATATTCTCCACGAAATTTTTTACAATATTCATTTAGATGACTTAAATCATGTGGTATCTGTAAGTTCTATAAAGATAAAATGGAAAATTTTTTTACTATAAATTTGAATATATTTATTTAGATATATTTTTTCATGTTAAAAAATCTACCTGCTTCAACTAATTGAAAATAACACAGCATAACAATAAGACAATGGTTGATATCAATCAACTATTAAAACCATCACCTTTATGCAAATAATGTGAAAAAACTTTTATAGATCTTTGTTTTCCAAACTATTAGAAACATATGAACTGTAACAGACAACTAATACTAACCAAATGAAAATATCTAAAACAGAACATTCTACATATTTTTCAATTGCAAACACTCATTAAATGGCAAGATTTTTAAAATAAAAAACTGAACGAAAAATTTTACATTACTACTTCACTATACGAGATTATGGCATTTTGACAAATTTCACGAGAGATCTTGGTAAGTCGTAAAATTATTTTGAACAACTTATGAAATATTACATATTATCTTCTATTTTATTACAACGTTTCGTACAAGAAGTTTGTGGCACAAGAAGACATAACGTTTACAATAATACAGATTGATTTGGTTGTGTTAAAATCAACGTTATGTATAAAAAATTTTTTTGAGAAAAATTAAATTTTTTATTCTGCAAATCTATTTAGTTGCTTTGAAATGAGTTCAAAAATTATGTAATATGCATTTACATTAAATGATTATTTTCAAGAATTTTTTGAAAATTGTTGTTCAATAATCATCTATATAGATATCGTGAACTAAATAGCTATATTTATACACATGTAATATCATAAAACTCTCTGAGAACTTGATTAATATCATACAAAATTTTCAAACGTAGTAAAATTTTTTAAAAAGTTAGGTTGCTTCGACAATATAATCCTCGCTTGTACAAATTTTTATTTTGATAACAATATAAATATATATATATAATTAATTAATCACCCATATACGATGTTATAAATAATTATTTCTTAACAATCTATTACACTGATTTAAAATCAGTATGTACTGTACATTCTTCATTCACAGTTTCATGTTTTAGCTGCATCGAGAATTACAAAGTCTCGGGGTCAAAATAATATTAATTCCCTAGAACTTTTTTCTTCAAGTAAGAAATCTGCATTTTTTTATCATTAACAAATTTAATGCACATATATTTTTCTATTTATCTGAGTATGCAGGTATTAAAACGAATACCGCCTTCAGTAACTGTCTTCTCGATTGAATTCCAATATACTGTCTGGCATCGACAAACTAATAGCAATTATTACGACCTGTAGTTGCCGTTAGTCAAACCAGTGGCATTTACTGTTGCATTGGTCGCCATTTCAGCGGCTTGCGCCACTGCAGCGGATACCGATTTCTCTACGAATTGCTGGTAAACTGGTTTCATGACCTAGACAAAAAGTTGAATGAATTATTAGATATTGTTTTTCAACATCAGTAACAGCTATAAGCCATTAATTAGATAAATTACTTCACGCTTGTGATTTTATTCATGCTTTTTCGTGGTGAAAATGATATTTAAATAAATAGAAATTTTTGTTCTCCGGGAATTTAGTGAGCATGCCTAAATGTAGTAATGAAACATCTATGCCGGAAGATAAATTATAATTAGAAAATTAATTCATTACGTCAAATACACGGTATAAATTTTAATAAAATAATAAAAAAATTGGGTCTAAAATAATCATAATTTACTTTACATAAAGTTAAAAGTGTTAAAGACTATTAGAAACAACGCAGTAGCGTCATACCTTTTTTGAGCACTGATTCTCATACGGCTTGAAGTTGTTTGGGGATATAATAAATTAAAATAATAAAAGATAACAAGTAGTATGAGAAAATGTTAATGTATGAAAT
Source organism: Trichogramma dendrolimi (assembly GCA_034770305.1). NCBI lineage: Eukaryota > Metazoa > Arthropoda > Insecta > Hymenoptera > Trichogrammatidae > Trichogramma > Trichogramma dendrolimi. The sequence goes on from JAPMIB010000001.1 coordinate 7,888,626, forward strand.
AAAAAAAAAGTGTAATAACTGTACCCCGAGTAAACAAAAATAAATGGTGAATCGCGCTGATACATTACATATATTACAGAAATAAAATTACGTTTGTTCATAGATGCGATAAAAGTTTGTGATGATCAAAACTAATATCGGGAGTGTAAGAGTCATGATGGACATTGAAACGAAAAGTCGTCTGTGTGTAAAAAATAATTTAGAAGTTTGCCAGCCCTGTAGAGATAAAATGTGTCACACATTAGTAGGACTTCAAGAACAAATAAATCTATTAAATTAGGGTAAAGGATTAATGTTAATAAACTAATTCCAATTAATTAAGGGTATTTCAGTGCTTGACCCTGTTGTTAATTTGAAAAATAGCATTGTCTCCACTAGCTATTTTAAATTTTATTATAAGTTTTTTTTAAACTAAAAAATACGACTTACGTTTTCCCATACGAGTGTTGCTAAATCGTCAATCGAAGTTCCTATTTCTCTGAATTCACCGCTATATCTGAAAGTTGATAAAAATACATTGTAGTAAAATAATTGAGTAAGAACGAATAAAACAACGATTTTCATACCTAACGTACGCCCACAAAACCAATGTCAGTAAAGCTACACCCATGATGGTGTTGCAAATGTATGAGAGAGTATACAGTCCAACCAGACCAAATATACCCGATAAAATATACGTGGTTACGGCTATTACGAAAAACACTGCAGGAGTTCGTCCAGCCTTAAATATGTTTTTGCTTTCATTGTGCGATTTGAATTGTTGGAAAGCTTCATCAATGTCCTTCAATCAGAAAATATAAGTATAAGTAGTAATTAAAGTTGAAGATCGATGAAATTGGATAATCAAAGAAATCTAACCTTTTGCAATTTGTCTAAATACTTTTGACTGAATTCATCGCCCCCCATTTTTCTTTTCTTTTGGAATTGATTCATTGCTTTGTCCAAACATCGTTCATGTTCTGACTCCAAGTGTGCAGTTGCTAAGAACGGCTTGGTACCTCCGCAAACGTTTTCCATCATTTGCATGTACAAGTCTTTAGACTCTGCCACTGCAGATAAATTATTGGCTTCTGCGGTAGCCTTCAGACAAAAACAGCCAGTTCAGACAGTTTTTAAGATTATTTATTTCTTTATATTAACTTAGCCAAAACTTACCACAAGCATACTCTTAGGTTCTGGTAACTCATCACCTTGATAAATTTGGATATAGCTTTTAAAATATTGAAGTAAAGACGAAGCTTTGACGGTTTGACCGTTGATCTTTTTTGTTACGAGCTTTTCTGGTGCTAACAACATAGGTATCAATTCTTTTAGTTGTTCTTTAAATTGGCTTTCAATCTCTGATAATCGACCGTCAAACTTTGGATTCGTAGCGATATTCAAGCCAGGATGTGGCATTAAAAAGCACGAAATGTCCGAGAAACAAGAACTGATATGTCTTCTTAAGCTTTGCAATTCTGGATGTTGCCTTGTCGAAACTTCAAGCCTCCTTTCCAAAATTTTGCGTCCTCCTTCCGCGCCATAGTCGGCCTCGTAGGGGTAACTCCAATCACGTACGAGGAACTGCAACCTAATAGTCTCAAGGTTAATTTCAAAAAAACATCTTCAAATGAACGAAAAAGAGAGAATAGGGAAACTAACCTTTGGAAAGGCGTACTGCCCGATTTTTCCAGCGCCAACCTGCCGTATTCAGTGAAAAGTTGCAAATGTTGCAAATCGTCTTCCTGAATATTCTGAGAGAGATTGTAAATTTGCACGGACGACAGCATGGTGCTGAGGGCAAATACAGTGGCGCAGTCTCGTACTGTCGACTGGCTGTCGAATGCTCCCTGGGTGTCCATAAGTACAACCGCGACTTTTTCTCCGTTGGCGAGCGTAGCTGGGAACACTTTTGACCACATCAGGATACCGGTGGTGTCGCGCTCCGAGCCTCCTCGCCAAGAGAAACCTTTGAGTGGGTCGTCATCTCCACCCAACCAATTGTCAGACGTGTCTTGATGGATGTACTGAAAAATTCGAGCAAAAGTTTTATAGGTTGTTCAATTGCAGGATTCATATGAATTAATAAATGGCAGAGCATTATACACATATAAACGATTACTCACTCTGCTTTCCATGTATCGTAGGAAAAAGTCAAGCAAGAAGCTCTTGCCTTTGCGGAAAGCTCCAGCCACGGAAACCACGACGACACTGCGATCCTTCACATCGTCTTGGGTGAGTATGCGAGCGAGGGCCTCTTCGTCGAGCTCGAATGTGTGATCTGGTAGAGCTTGGACTATTTGAACGGGTACCCCCATGTCTGCTTCAGCTCGAGAGGAACTGTATGTTTCAGGGTCGATTTTTTCTATCCTATCTCGCATGTTTGGGGAATCTGGAATTAAATCATTTTTCATTTAGCTCACAATTCAAATAATTTTTGTGTTAATAATTTACGATATAATCGATTGAGCTGATCAGGAAAAGAGTATGCAATGGAGGCTGCTTACTTAATTCAGGTACCAATTGTCTTATAATAGGCCGTTATAATTGTCAGTTAACATAAAAAAATTCTCAAGTTGAAATATTTTTTTTAATTGCGATAACGATCGTTGAAAAAACGTGATCGTCGTCAACAACAGAAATAATGACTTTAACCGCGTCATCGCGAATCGTTGCAGCTACTCAGCAATGTCATTGGTAGCCGATACATGAAATCTGATTTTTCCGTAAGCCGTACCTTTAAACAACGAAAAACAAACAAACCATGACATCACGAAAAAACGCCTTCAATTTATGAAGAACCAAGTTGTAAATTATCATGATTACTCATCTATTTTTAATCCATCGATATTCCTTATACGAATAATGAAAATGAATCTGAGAATTTTGAGCACGCATACGAAACTTTTTCCATAAAATTATCGCGGTCTGACGTCAGCCAATTTTTTCATTCTGCCTCTTTCTGTCTGTTTCGCGAGTAAGTAGCAACTGGAGATGCATCTAAGAAGTAAAAACGCGCTCTCGAGAGAAGTTTTTTTTCTCTTTCCTTTTGCTTTTCTCTACCGGCAAACACGGCGCGGGCTGCGACCTTGACCGCGCCGCGCAAAGCTGCGTGTTTCCATCCATATAGCTTCTATAAAGCTTGCACAAATTATGACTCCATAATGTATAGCTATATAGAGTGCGAAAGAGAGAGGAAGAGAGCAAAATGTGCGTGGAAAAGTCACGACCTTGGCCAAATGGCTATTTAGGTGTATATATATATATATATATATATATATATATATATATATCTGCAGGTTGCATATAGCAAGAGAGTAACTTTATACGTGATCGGGTTTTTTTATCAAGAGTAAAAGAGGGAAAATGATGATGATAACAGTCGAGCTTTTCAAGTCAGTTTAGCCTTTTTCACTTAAAATCGAGATGAGCATTGAAATTATAATTTTTTTTCCTCCGAATCTAGAACGCAATTTGTACCGAGTAATAAGCATCATTATTCATGCAAAAATTGCTCGTTCTCTCTCGCTCGCTCGCTCGAGTCGTGCAAAAGCAACAAAGTCATTGCGTCGTCATCTGTATTAGAAGCGCGTGCAAAAAATAAAGTAAAGAAGCAAATAGAAACGAATGTACTCACCAGGCTGATCGTTATTAATATCCGTCATTTGTTCTTGCTTCTGGCGTATACGGTTTGCATGCTCCTCGAACGATGGCATCGGTGCTTTTGAAGCTACTACTAGCGCAGCAAAGGAAAAGCAAAAGGCAGAAAAAAAAATTATCAGTGCTTGTTGACGTAGGTAGGAATATATACGTATAAAATCATTTGGCGCCAGAGAGATATTATGCCGGAAAAGCGGAGTGACTGTATAAAGAGGTGGTATTTGTGCAAAAAGGACGGAAATTAAAAGGAGCCTTTGATCGGGCAGAGAATATTTTTTAGCGTTTAGAAAAGCAGCGGCAGTCCATTAGTTCAACTATGTGTACGATCTTGCAGCGAATACATAGAGAAAAGCTCGATGATTACGAGCCCCCGAGGACGTTTGAGCATGACCGTTGCTAGCGTCATCGATATTGTAAATCTAAGCCATCTCGTCGAGGTAGGGGTTAGTCGAAAAACGTCACACGAACAAGTACGGCATGCTTCTGTACAAACATCATCCGCCAAGAAATTTGAGAAACGGCATACATTTTAGCACAGTCACACGGGCACGTACACACACGCGCGCGCACACACACACACGGGCATATGACATTTACATTTCGTCGTGACGATCGGCCCATCCCTGCCTCCGGTGTGTTGTAAAATCGTCGGCGGCGGCAGTATCTTGGCTCTCTGTAAATCAGCGCCCGCACTACGCGGCAAGACCTCGACTTGCCGAGGTCGCCGTATGGGTATCTCGTCGCCGGTGAGCAGTGGCCTTCCTCCAGCCGCATCGTCGGTCGGCCGTTTGTGCAATATCAGCGTACGCTTGCGCTCGTTCATTTTTGCTATTTTGCCAATAATATAGGCAGCACAGACGCACACGCGGCACAGAACAGAGACAGAAGAGAGAGAGAAAGAGATTTAAAGAGAGGATCGCGTTTTTCGCGAGAAATTGGTCGGAAATTGGCTGAGAAATGTCTGCGTGTATAAATGCGCGAGCGCGAGACTGCCAGAAATAAACGGCTATTTAGCGGCGGCTGCTGCTGCAGTGTAGGTATTACGCGCGCACGGTGGAAAATTGCATTGAGACTATACTAGGCTCTGTGTGTCTGTAGGTGAGCTGCTGCGTCGGTAGTCGTGTCGCATACCGTATAACAGTTGTCGTTTCGATGGTAATTAAGAAATGTTAGGGAGCCGCGACGAGGCTCGACGACGCGTAAGAGACGGATGATGATGAATCGATCGCGCGCGACGCGCCCTTACACACAGTCTCGTTCGCCCCTAATGATTGTCCGCGTAAGGTGTACACCACAGAACAACCCGATGATGTATGGATATTTTTTTCGAAAGAACAATTGCCAGTTACGTAAGCCGCTTTTGTGCTCTCGTTATCGAGTTTTAACGCATTCTCGGGGATTTACGACTTATCCGCGAAGGGCAATTATTGCAGCTCGATACATTTTTCAGCCATATTTCTCGCACAACGCCGTGCGTATATTACACACGTGTGAGACCAATTTCCCAAGAAAATTTGGTTATAGATGGTATTTTTACACTGACACACTGAAAACGTAATAACAGAGTACTGAGACACGCGCGCGCAAAAAGACAATGACGACCGAGAATTCGACGATCGCAGATGCTCGAACACAACTAACTGATGATGAGGCCAGAGAATCTGCACGGCAACGCGAAGAGAGCACAGAGAGGCTTATACACCTAGAAATATCTCCCGCGAGCGATGCGCGACTCCGAGCTCGCTATGCCCGTGTCTCTCTGTATGTGTGAGTGTATATATTTGTACACATTTATATATCACGTATGCGTGTATGTGCCTATGTGCAATCTCATCGCGTGCAAAAAGTTGGCCGCCGGGAAAGAGAGAAAGAGAGAGAGAGAGAGAGAGAAGAAAAGGTGACGGGTCGCCTTCAGAAAGCTAGCGAGAGATCGTTTTTTAAATGAGCCTACAGGCTCGCGCTCGAGGTTGATATTTCGGAAGATTATGAATTATAATTAGTCTCCCACCCACACTTTTTTTCGTATCTCGCAAGATCTAGGCTCTGCCGTTAAAAAGAACTACGCGACAAACTTTACTTCATTTTTTGGCAAAAGACAAAAACTCGTACTCTAATTAATGACTCGCGCATACACGGTGTCATATATAGGACAAGCCACTGCGAGAGCTACTGCGAAAGCTACTGCGAATGAAAAAACAAAACTTTCTTGTATCGTGCGAATATATAATATATGGGAAAAAAGAATAACAATGAACGTTGAACTTTTCATCGACCGACGCGTCAAGTTATTATTGTTATTTCTGCGGACAGCTCGGTGCGCGACGAGCCGAGGCAACAAGTTGGAAACAGCCGTGCACGCGCGCACGTGTGCACTTGCTGTCTTCTATCGGTGTACACGAAATATCTAACCACCCAATTCGTTAACAGAAAATAATACCTATAGCTATACGTAATGTATTTTTAATGAACTCAAAAGTAGGTTGTTGTTGTTACAATGGAGGAGTGATAGATTTATCTATTTTCATAACGACTATTGCCATTCAAGGTAGAGTAGTTTTCAACAACATTTTTTCCAAGTCAAGTACAACAAAATCACGGTGAATCGCATGTGCGATCGGTACGTTCTTTTTATTTTTTTTCCCGTAGAGTCACTGACACGTACACGAGCTTATATTTATAAATATTTTAAGCGAGTATATATTACGCGGCTCGTATGCAGTTACAGTCATCATTTGCAGACATCGCGGGGCAAAATCGCACGCGCGCACCTATGAGTTATCAACACGTGTTTCTAAAGTAGTCCGAAATTATCATGCATAATGTCTTGCGTCGAGATTATCGCGTGTCTCTCACGCTTAAAAGAAAAAAAAAAGAAAACGAAGAAGAAAGAGGTAAGCAGGTAAAATGCAAGGCGATCGGATATCGATAAAGATGTCGGACCTTGGAATCGATCGCTGACATTGGACGCGAATGCGATGATCGTTCTTTCTCTCTCTTTATATATAGTGCAAAAGTCCCGGCTTTGCTTCGCTGGAAATTTTTCTTAGTCAGTTTTTCTACGTATTTTTATGTAAAATTGTCGGTTGAAATCTAATTTGCATGTTGCCAGGCCTAAATACTTACTGCAATTTAAAGCGGGTTTTAAAAAATTCAATTTGAAAAATTGACAGCATTTATTAATAGTTTTTCAAGGTAATTGAATTTTTCAGAAGTTAGAAGGATTTTTTAAAAGAATTTTCAAATAAAAACGCTATGATAAAATCCAAATTTCCCAATGTTAATTAAATTTTTCGTTATCAAAGTTGTACATTTTTGAGTGTTTTGAATATAAAATATTAATTAACTCAAAATCAATCTACGAACTTTGGAGAAGAATTAAAAAAAATGCTTTTTGTTTGGAGCTGTCAAACTATCTCAATATAATTGTTGACAGGTCAAAAATTATTTGATTTGACAAATCGACAAAACAATTTTTGACACGTTCTTAGCTTTGACATTTCACATACGACTAGAAAAATCAATTGATAAAAATTGTTCCAGCGCAGCGAAGCTGGGGCCTGGACTGTTAACATCGTATTATTGCATGTGCATCAGCAGCAGCACACGTCGTGACTTTCGTGAGGTCGAGGCACTTTCTTTACAATGAAATTCCCACATGATATTCACGTATCCAATTGAACCTGCGTTTCTTTCGCGTCGTTACGTTCAAATAATTGGGTCATTTTATACGTGACACGTAGCAGTGCATTCAATTACAATGTTACATTATTACATACGCAGACATACACACGCGCACACATACATACAGCATGCACATCCGCATATGTATCCGCGATCACTCTTCATGCATGTCATGCTTATGCGTAGAAAAAAATCCAACGATATCCAGGCACTCAAGATTTTTCGGTGTACAGTAATCGCAGACAATCCGTGTATCTCCAAAAAATACTAAACGAACGCGTGTAAATCGTAATTTTGGCAGCCGAACACATACCTTTGTTGATATGGCTTTCGACTAGACAAGATGAGGCTTATCGCGCGAACGACGCTACACTGATTTTTTGTGTAACAACATTTTTTTTCACCGCGCAAAAGATGGATAGAGCGAGACAGAGAGAGAGAAATCAGTCGTCGCGTACTTCACTCGCGAACACGAAGAAGGGGATATACGCGTTTGCAATTCGACACAATTATGTATTACCTTGCACAATCGAGCGTCGTGTCGCACACACGCAGGCACTTTTTGTCCAAATGCAGGCAGCACAGTGACAAAGACAACAATAACAATCAACGGGCGACGACGAGCGCGATTTATACCATATGCTTGACAGCTTAGAAAATCGTCTCTTTAATTCCAACGGATCCGAAATGAATAACAGACGATGTCGTGTCGTCGGTGTATACTGAGCGCTAGCAGCCAGCTACCGAATGTCTGGCGCAAAAATATAAAGAGACGACCGAGACGACGACACCGAGAGTCAGCGAACCTAACCTTACTTTATGCCAACGACGAAACAGATGATGTCAATGTCCCTCTAATTCGCGAATCTTTGATCGAGCTCATTGATTTGCCGGATCGTTTTGACGTGGTCATAGCGGCATCGATGCATAGCAAACCAGGCACGACTCACGTGCGTTTTCTTCTTTGAATAACAAAGGCAAAGAAACGGTATACGTGCGACTGCGTATGTATGTTTGAGCCTTACAGCAATGTTTTCGATATGTTTTTGCACACGTTCTTACAAAGCACGAGACAGAAAGCAAAATCAGCTAGGCAAGGAATCGAGGCACTCGTGGACGCAAAGTCAAATTAAACAATAAAAGACAATTTTATATACCAACCTTTATGGAAATGTGGAAAAAATCTTGCGAAGATCGGCCGTAGCTTTGTTTACTATATATATATTATGTCTCTGCACTACTTACGACGTGTCTCACAGTCACACAGGCACTGTATATCGACTATATATATGTTTGATTGAATGCAATGAACAAAACGACACTCTTTAATAGAACAATTGCAGATTCGGAAGAACAATAATAAACACGCGCTCGCTCCGGAGGAAAAAATTTATAGGAGCAGGTGGCAAAGATGCACAACGAACACTAGAACACCTATGCTACTACGACGACAACGACGACAACGACGACAACGACGACGAGAGGATGATGTAAGAGAAATCAAGTAATATGTACGAGACGTCGTCGTGTGCTCCTGTATGTATGTTATGTAGTCACGGGCGTGCGAATCTACTACTACTATTCATTGGGCTGAGATTTATGCTTGTGTGTATGTAGTCGTCATACGGCTCAAGGCGCTGCCCCCGACTAATGACTCTGCAAACGCTTTATATTATAAACAAAGACGGCCTACGTATGCGTGCGTGTGTAGACGTGTGTATGTTTGGTGTGCGTTTACACGAGGGAAAAAACTCACCCACATCGGTCGATATGTTGTTGCTCGAACCGCCACTCTATATAATCTTCCGTGTGAGAAGCTGACGTATTTTTGTCGTAAACCCGCACACACACACACGTACACGGGCTTACTTAGAGCGTATTATGATGTATCTATTAGTGTATGTGCAATGCGTATTGGCAGTAGCGGTGGTGGTGGTGGTAAGTGGTGTGTTTACGTCGACTCAGTTCCGCGACGGCCAGTATTAAAGGCAGCCCGTCGCGGCCATATTGGATTCTGCGCGAGCGACGCCGTGTCCGCGACTGGATGCGCGCAGCCCTATATAGATATATCGCCCTGTAATCGAGCTTTGTACTTATATACGAAAATCGCGTGGCGGGTTGCGCTGCCTGCAGTTTTCATTGTTCGCGCGCGCCGCACTCGGGCGTTGCGCAGCCGAATAATCAATATTTCATACGTCGCTCGCGCTGGTGGTGGTGCAGCGCGAGATTCGTAAATCCAAGTCGGCCCTTTGTTTTTCTTTTTTACTGCGGATACATAGTCATTTTAATAACGTTCGTTTGCGATTCGTTTGCAATTTGACGAAAAAGTGAAGTACAAAAGCGTGTTCGGTGGTGAAAAGTAAAATCGAGAAGTTTGAAATTTTTTCAATTTGTAACGGCCAAGAATCGATCGTCGGTTCAAATTGCAACTGCAGAAATTCTTGCATCGACGCGTACTTATACTACTTTTTCTTTGTTCTTAATTGTGATTTCGTGAAAACACGTAAAAATGTAACGTTTTCGTAGCGGTCGGGCGACCGTTGCTTTTTTGAAAATCGAACTTCGAACGGTACATCGTTCCCTAACCCCCCGATGAATCAGTTGATCCCGCGAATCTCTTCGAGTAACATATCAGTAGCTGAGTATTCCTCGCCCGGTGTTTTTTAATATGGAAAATGCAAATCCTGCAAGATATATTACAGAACGATCGTATACATCCCCCGTGTACGGAAAGCAGCACTACAAGGTAACTTTAATCATCATCCCTCGTACGAGCTGCCGCTACTACGGGTCGGACCACCTGTGTTGGCACATCCTCCCACTTGCTTAGCATCGTAAACTTGGCTTTGTTCCGCGACTTTTCCAGCGATAGGCGTGTATCATAGGATGCGGCGATATCGCCTGTGCACACGCACACACATACACATTTACGTGTGTGTATCTGTACGTGGAATTTAACGCCCGGTGCCGCGCTTATTTATCTCGAATTGCGAAATGTTCAACGTAATATAGCCAGGGTACGTTACACGCGTTATATTCGCGATCGTTCGAAACCCAGGCACGATGCAGTCGCGCGCTGAAATTCCGTTACGTTGATCGTGAATTTTCGAAAATTGTAAACGTTCGATGCTGCGAGCTTGTGTGAGCGTGTGTGTCGGTAAATACTCTTGTTTAGCTTTGCATACTTGCTGAACAGTCAAGAACTGATTGATAATTTAAGGTCGCTGCGAGTGAATATACATTATTAGTGCAACACGTATACGATATATATTCCGGCCCCGAAAGCTACATGCACCTATTACTCTGTGCCCATACTGTATGCAGGATCTCGTTTATTTTCAGAAGTGTCACTTACACGCGTCAGTTTGGCATGCGCCGCGGCGCGCTCACCACCGTAGTATGCTTACGGCAGCAGCAGCAGCAGGCGCTATCGCATTTTTTACTCCTCGTACGATGCATACAATGAACGTGTACCCGAAATTGACAACTTACAAGTACGTATACACTGGCAATAAACCTATAATGTACATTGACTTTGTAAACGCGTTTTCGAAAAAATTAAAGAACGACGTAGAGTCGAGTCCAACGGTTATTCGTTGCGAGCAAGTGAGTGTTCTTTTGTTTGAGCATCCAATCGATTCTTTTTTTTCTTATCGATCCTCTCGCTAATTTTGAAATTTTACCAGAACTACGGTGCATTTAATCGAGAGATCTTTTCATTGTGGATCCGCGGCGATGATTCAAAGGTTCACGTCAATATGTTATTAGTAGACATGAAAAAGTCACAACAATTTGATTTTAAGCTAGTAATACATACGTATAACGTCTCCTATTTATTATAGCCAAGTCACATATATTAGTTATACGTATAGGTATAGTTGGAAGCTCAAAACTGCTCCGAATAAAGCAAAGTTTCTGCCTCGGCATCGCCAAGAGAAACCTTTCCAAATTAAACTTTTCGCGTACGCACACATACTGCATTATACGTATCCACTTGCACACACATGCGCCCAACACAGAGCCCAGAATGTGTTTCGCATTTTTACCCTCTATACATATACGTATGCTAGCATACATACAGAGCACAGACTCGCTCGTAGTTAAAGAAGGAGAAAAAAAGGAGGAAGAGAGAACGAAGGAAATTTGTTCTCTGCTCGACTTTATATACCCCTATATGGGCATTTCTTTTTATCTCTCTTTAGTGTAAGTTCGTTTGCACTTGCACGTGAATGTGCGTTTGTTCGCGCGTACGTGTACGTGTGTGTGTGTGTATGTGCAGTCTAGCACACATGCTCGCTTTACGTGACACTGCGGTATTACGTAAAGACTGTGAAGGGAGAAAATTGCGTCGCGCTTTTACATGTGTGTGCAGCTGCTGCGCGTGTGTGTGTGACGTAAGGAAGATTGCGGCGCGTAAACGTGTACAGGGTTGGTTATGACTAGGGGCATGTGAATTTTCACGAGTCACACACTCGAGAGAGAGAGAGAGAGAGAGAGAGAGAGAGAGAGAGAGAGAGAGAGAGAGAGAGAGATGAACTTCGCAGTTACGACCAAGTCGAAATTTTACTTCGCGTAAAAAATTTCGAATGTAAACCAACGTACGTACTGGAGTGTTTAGATATGCAGTGAGATTTGACGCTCGTCTATATTATATTGTCGCGCGTGCGATGAGACTTCCGGGACATTTCTTTTTTTTTCGGAAACAATATAATTACGTTTATATTTGCTCGAATTTCGTTCGAGCGTACGCAGCTCCGAAATATACGTTTAATACTCCGCGCAGGCATTTCGTCTTTCTTTATACGAGCTGTAAAAATTAGACTCGAATCTTCGTCGCATTTCTATGTGGATGGAGAGCAATGTGTACGAGGCAGGTGCGACACTTGGATGCGCTCCAAGTATAACGCAAATATAGAAACGTCACCGTAAGTACTCGCCCGCCGCGACTGTCTTACGTGCTGTGTACCGCGTGTCTGTACGCGCATATTTACCTCGAATTAAATACTTATCTTCGTTTCTGTCCTTTATATTTCCGTGCGCGTTAAACCGAATGAAATGTACTTGATTCCTCGAGTATCAATCTTTAACGAAGTGAATTTTTTTCTCTTTTAATTAGCAATCCTCACTATTCTGTTTCAAATTTGAAGAGTCGACGACACCAATTGTACTTGATGCTGCTCAGATTATAATTTATAAATGATGATTCTGGCCAGGGGCAAGCATCGAATTTTTTTTTTCATTCACACTTGTGCGACGTTATAAACGAGCCACCGACACGGCCTGTACACCGAAGCCGGTGCTAAATCCATTATCTATTGTAAGTTTTTTTACTCTTTCTCTTTCTTTTTCTCGCAACAAGGGAGCTTGCAAGAGCGTGATTTACGATTTTATATTTTAAAACTAATACCCTCGGGAATATGTTTTTGAATATTGATGATCCTGGCGCAATTTTTTTCTTTTCATCTCAAAGCAAATGCGTAGTGCTGTAAGGCAGAATTTTTTTTAAACGCTGGAATTATTTTATTGTAACGAGATAATGAAGTTACTCGTCGTTGCAACTTTATGGTATAAATTTTTTTTATGTCACTCGAGTATCAGCAAAAAATACTGATAAATGACAAAGTGCATAAAATCGCATTTTATTTTAGGGACACTCGCGGCAAAAGAAAGATAGAAAGAAAGAAAGAGAACTTGAAAGCTGTACACATGCGCACGCTTGCTCGTTTTTTTCAAACATGCTACATGTATAAAGTACCTTATGATAATAAAACATTTATTATTTTTCTCTTTAAACGCGGAATCATAAAACTTTCGTCGGTCGCGTGCTCAGCATCGACGACAGCGTCGACAACTACTCGTCACTGATGCTGTGTATACACACACATACCGTATCATGCACAATTTTCACATTTTACGAGCTGAAAGAGAATAATATCGCACTTGCTTCAACTCGATTCGATTTTTTTTTCTTTATTCCAGTTAATCGAATACATGCAAACTAAAAGCGAGCCGTTAATATTTATGCAAAATTAAAGCGAAAATAAAGATGTAACATGTGAATGAAAAAAATGAAATAAATAAAAAAAGAAGGAAAAATTGTATCGTGCTCCCATGCTCCCAAAAAAATGCGTACTTAGCAAGTGCGCGCTCTAATGCCACTCTGAATACCAGTACACCAGCTCGTATACCATTTATACATATTTTCGTATATGCGCGCAGCAGTAGTGCATTTATGTCCACTCGTGTACTAATCTTGGGATGGATATTATATGCATTTACGCAAATGCTAAAATAGCCTAGGGCTATTTTCACCCAAAAGCAGGTCGCGACCACTGCGTATACATATATACGTACATATCGTACTACATGCGACGCGCATCGCGTTTGCATCCTATAATAGTTCTATGTATTTGAACCCTCGAGTTATTTCGTCGCGTTTCTCTCTCTCTCTCGTCTGACGCGGCTTATATGCCTGTCTGTCCCAATTAGGGCCAGAAAAGATTGACCAATTTCATTATTGTATGTAAAAATGAGACCAAGAATTAGCTTCACTGTAGGTAATCTCTAAGTTGTATCATAACTGTCTTTTACGTTATATTGCTTGCTTCATTTCAACATTTTACTCGACTCACAAACGCACATAAAACCCATAAATTGTAAAGTAAACTGAAAACATTTTTGAAAGCTTGAATAACACGTAAAATTTGTCAGCTTTCCGCGACTTTCCATTTATGCCTCATTGTCATTTAACTGGGGGCCTTCAACTCTTGAATATCCTACTAGAAAGATATCATTTTATTTTTCTCGAAAGTTGTGTTTATGAATTTCATAATTACAAATTACAGAAATTTTGCAGTTTAAATAAATCAGACTTCCAACGCAAGACTTTTTAACCGTTAATTTTATACAAACAAAAAGCTCTATGCGAAGCTTGTGCTGTTTTCTTCGAATTTGAAAAATGTATGTTGCTAATGTGTAAAATGTTTTTAAGTTTTTTAAGCACTAGCTGGATGAGCTTGATTTTCCGTAGCAAGTAGGAGTTGATGTATTTGAATATATTACATTAAAACAATTTCTTTTATAAAAAAGAAAAATTGAGCTGTAGATCAACAGTTATAAAAAAAATTCAATTATAAAGCGTACACTCCTTTATCATTAACACATGAAAATTAAATGAAAATCAGTTCACAGTAATTTATATAAAAATTATTTGTTTAATCTTATACAAAATGTTAAATTCCTTCATTTTCTTTAAAAATTTTTGATAAATTAATTTGGATCTTTTTGGATAGAACTTGGATCTCTCTCGATAATCATATCACTTGACAGCGGTGTGCCATGATTCTCTATAAGTATGCACCCAACATACTTATTACAAAAGCAAAAATCATAAACAAAGACATCAGATCCAGAAAATTACTGTTTTCTACATTTTACTTAAAGAGATAACGTTTTCTGCAATAAAAAAAATTGAAAAAGTTCTGTAGTAAATCTTTCGTGTCATTTTTGCCCGATAGTCAAACTAGAAAGAAATGATATTATCAATTCTCTAGTTTTTTTGGCTTATGAATAAGCGAAATTTGTCTTCAGAAATATGATTCTAATAGTTTTTCAAATTTTCCGACCACCGTATTTTAGAAAATGACTAATTTGTTTACCATAATCTTAAGTTCATTAGTGAAATTTCGAAATTCGATCCTGCATCGATAAACTACCCACGAATAGCTAAAGCTTGCATAAATATTTGCGAAATCTCGCCAATCAAGTATAAGCAGATGCCCTGCATCGGCCATTATTTCGCGTATACTCGCGCGAGCGCTCCCCGAGACCAGGTTAATCTCTGTATGCGCAGCCTAAAATGAAGGCCACTGTCTGCTGACTCCATATCCTCCTTCTCCCTGTATGACCGAAAGGCTGGATTTACGTTCGACTGGAAATAACTCAGTAATCCTTTGGAGGAGCTTACAGAACAAAAGAGAGAAGAGGGAGGGCCAGAGAGCGAGGGGATAGGAGAAGGATAGTGATGATAGTGAAACAGTCGCAGAGGGGTAAGGGGATCTAGGAGGGCTTCATTCAGGAATACAACCTTTTGGCTCAGTGCCAGGTAACCCACCAGAGATCGCGAACTGTTTAATTCGATTTTTTACTGCGTTTGCACTTGCATGAGGCTTGCAAAAAAAAAATTAATTACGCACCTGTGGTAGTATTGAAACGATTTTGATAATTTCATCTAAAGTATAAAGGACAAATACAATGGAAAGCAGTGGTTCTTCTTTTTAATATTTTTTTTCGTTTCGCTTCCTACGAACGATCCATTAAACGACGAGATTTCGTTCGACATGTGTGCTACTGTTACGTACAACTGGTTTGGGTTGACGATTGCGTTTTTTTGATTGAGAGGTTGTCTCGCGTCCGTACCCAAGAGCTCGGCATATCTCCAAGAGAGCAGACTGCAGAGTAGAATTTCCTCACGCTATACAGAATTTATAGGTTAGCTATGATAGAGAAAGAGAATTACGACGATATACGTCAAACCCGAAAGGATTTAAAGCTCTTTCTGTTATGCGCTGTATAGGTAGGCGTGCCAGAGAGTAAAGGTCGGCTTGATGAGCTTTCGCTGCTGCTACTATACTGCCACGAGATATTCCATGTCTGAAGTGTCTTATCTTGTCTAGTATATATTCTTGTACTTCTAATTTGTTATATGATAGCGTGGACATAAAGAGACAGTTGTTACTGATCCCTTAAGATACAGAGATGATATGTCATTCAAGCATTGTTTGTTCTGTGCCCTTAATTAAGTGTCTCAGAATTATGTTTTTCTATTGCGAACATGAAATGACCAACTTACTTTTTCCAACATATTGATAAATAATAGGATAGATTACAGCAAGAGATATAGATTATTTTTGCTTTTTTTAGCTTTTATATGGTTTCTTAATGTGTTTTTTGTGAAATACGTGCAGAGCGGGTGTGTCGCACGGTTTTCTGGTTTATATATGCCATTTTGAAAATTTTAGGCGCCTATGTTACGACTAGCCTTATAAAGTATAATATGAAATTACGTAATACTTAAAGCGGGTGAGTTTTATTCATTAGTTGAATTTTATCACAATAATACTTATAAAAACTTATACAAATATTTTTACTTAAACACGTGCAGATATATTGCAATAAAGGTACTCGCCATCTAGTGGGGAAGGCTGAAAGTGGTATTATCGTATTTAAAGTGGTTGAATTTAAGTTTTAAAACAGTTAATTGTTATTTCTAGGTCATTTAAATCGTGTTTAATAATATTTATAACATATTTATAACGATAAATTTACCAAATGTAAACAATTAATGGTGATATATTTTAAACTATATGGTTATATATTTTCAATGGTTATGTTTAGAACATTAGGCTATTATTCATGCTGATCATTTCAATCAGGGAAGTGTTGAATAAATTTTCACAATGGCTTATAGAGATTTTTTAAATGTAGAGTTCCAAAAAATAACCAGTATTATATTAATATTTTATAGCACTGTGTGGCATAAGTTCACATTTATGGCACGCTTTTCGGTGGCATAAGTCGCACATTATGGCACCGCTACGTTCGCATCGCACTCGCATACGCTCGTGCGCTAACCTCTCTTCGCGCTACCAGAAAGTGCGACTCATGACTCGGAAAAAGGGGCATAAATGTGAACTTAGCACAGTGCTATAAAATGTTGTACGATACTCGTGCCACGGGGACACTTTTCGGCCCAGCTATTAGGACCCTCGCTACGCTTGGGCCCTAAAAAACGCCGTGCCAAAAAGTGCCACTTATGCCACTAGTATCGTAAAGTACTATATCATGATGGTAACATAAGACTCTCGTAATTTGATTCTGGGACACTTTTTGCACCGAACATTGCAATTTTTGATAAGAAATTAGTCTTTACTACTACGTGCAATATCTGAGGAAATATTATTTCTAATTTTTCGAATGGGATTGGTGAATAGCAAATAAACTATAATAAAAACCTTGACACACATTGCATTTGAAAAGAAAAAAACGTTTACCTCATGCGCTTGGTACATAAATAAACAATATCTACAACGGAGTTTTCATTAATTTACGCTTTACTCAGCTCTTCTCTTTTTGGCGTAGTTTCGCCCCGCACATAATATACACACACATGGTTTATCGAAGCGTCGTTTGCATGTGGCGTTTCGCACGAGCATTACACGCTCCAGATCCTTTTCCCCTGCTGCACAGAGACAGAGATGCTCGGAGAGCAGCAAATTGGGCCGCGCGAACGACGGTATAAAACGATTCGACCCTACATCCTTGTCAGCAAAGAGAGAGATAGAGAGAGAGAGAGAGAGAGAGAGAGAGAGAGTCACAGTCGCACACATTTCGTTCCGTAGAAACTCTATTGACTTTTCATTTGACTAATTAAGGCAAAAGTTCGGCCTTGCGTCGGGCGCTGAAACATATTCCCCCGAGATTCGTTCCAGTGGTATGAGTTTTAATGTCAACAGTGTGTGATTGGACATCCCAAAGCGTCCTTTTCGCGTCTCTTTATCGAGAACTCGGAAGCCAATCTTTTTTAAAGCTCTGTGTATCACCTTTACTCTAATATTTACATTCGGTAATCAATATAAACAATCGTAAAACATAGAAACATTATATTCGTTCGAATATTTGCCACCCATCGGAGCTGAATATTCTTCGATCGGTTGCATTCGTTACAGAAATAAGTAAAAGCCAAAAATCAAAATAAAAGTCGTGGGTTTATTTGCGCATACCCGAATTGGTCGTCACATAATTGCGCATTATCCATCTCGGCTTCGTGCAAGCAATGTATAGCGAGTTATAAGCAGGTGCTGCCACACAGCAGCAGCAGATAATTTTTTGCTCATTCGTTTAGGGGGTCGAGGCGGGAGGGAAAGACGCCGTAGCGTGTGACGTCGTGATTTCTCGGCGAGCGACTTCACGAGGGTATAGAAAAGAGTAGGAGATATATATATTATATATATGTCTATGTATATGGGTTGTATGGGTGTATATAAACGACGACGTCGACGAAGCAGTAGCGCAACGACTCAGCGAGCCGTTTTTCACGCTCCAAAGAGTTTTCCTTCTCTTCAGAAGCGAGCGAGCGTTGCTGCTGCCTTCTCTGTGCCGAGCCAACTTTCTCGATTCTCAGTTTCGTTCGCCGTTATATTGCTGCGCTCGGCGCTACACACTGAGAGACGAAACTTTTCTGCGTAGCGTACCGGAACGCTGAGCCGAAGTAGCAGTAGCAGCAACGAATCTCTATATATACCATATATACACCACCCACACACACGCCCACACATACTCACTCATACAGCCGTGCCGTGCACGTATTATATAGCTCTTGCAGCCGAAAGAGAGAGAGAGATTCTACTGCTATCCCTATATGATATGCTTTCTCGCCCGCGATAAGAACAAAAGTTGCCAACTTATATGTATGTACAGCAGAGCTATTTTGAGAAAAGAGAGCAACCACTCTGTGCACACTCACGCGCGCGCATGTATGTGCGGAACGACGACTACGCGACGACGAAAAAAGTCGCCGCGCGGCGAGGAAAAAAACGTGACAGGATCTATGTAGTCTAGGAGCCAAAGTTTGATCGAAGCTAAATTCTGAAACTGCAAAAATATGTCTGTAAGCTGCTCCTGCAGGGCGCGCGCGCGCTGATTGCAGTCAGCAAGAAAAAAATTCGATGCGGGAAAATTGCAGCGCGGCGCGGCACCTGTTCGCGGCAAATTGATCGTTATATATGCATCCCCCGTAGATGCATACGTACGTATATAGCCGATGTATAAGCATCGATCGACGCGCAGCTAAGCAAATATGTACGCGTACACCCACATGCGAGGGGAGTGAAAATAATTGCTGAAATCACCTGCTCGCCTCGCGAGTTCATCATTATGATGATATATATAAGCATATGGTATGCATAAATCGAAGCGAGCTTACAATATGCATATATATATACATCGGCGAACGTTTGGCAAACACCATTTTCTTTCTATCGTGCGTGAGCTCGTGTACGCGCTGCGTCTCTGCACATATGCACGCACATGTACATTACACACACACACACACACTCACATATACGTATTGCGTTCAACTCCGCTCAACCGAGCGCATACTATTTGCTCCATTGCCCTTTGAAATAAAAATAAAAAAGTTAAAGAGAAAAACATACCACACAGCTCAGCGAATTTACCCGACGAAGTAGCAAGAGAGAGAAAGAGAGAGAGAGGAAGGGAGGAAGGGAGGGAGAAAGCAAACGTCAAGTCTCGCTGCTGCTCCGAGATTTATTCGCGCGCGAACGTACAGAGTTGGAAACGTCAAAGTCCGCGTGCAACTCCCTTGGGTGTCTATCGTTGCTATATGTGTGTGTGTGTGTGTGATTCTGTATGTGTATAGATACATATATACACATCGACGTCGTCATCGTCCTATTTGTGGGCGTTTCCTTTCCAGACGACGACGACGAGGACGACGTCGATTGTGTATATGTTATATATAATATACATCCAAAGCACACGAATGATCAGAAGACAAAAGTTTCATATAAATCGCGTATTGTTACTCTAGTGGAGAATTTTCCCTACTCTTGAGATTTGATTTTCCCTTCTTAATGCAGTACAGAGAGGTTTCTCGATTAATTTCCATCGATCAAACTAACGTCTACGAGTCGAAATAAGTATGCCGTGTGTGTGGGTGCGGGCACAGGTACGAGCGTACACACGTGTATAATACAAATTTATGGAGTGCAGCCACTCCATGCGGACTGACGTGCGCATATGTATCTGCGAAAAAACTTTTGAGGAAGATCTGTCAAGCCTATATACTTGGAGATTTACGAGTTTCTTGAGCACTAGACATAACTACTACCTATGCGTGTTTATTTTCCTCGCCTTACATGTGGCTTTTCCGCTCATTTTTCAAAGTACAAAATCGTTATTCAACTTTCAGTCATCAACTCGCGTATAAGTATGGGTAAAGAGAAGCGAGGGGACGCGTTGCAGGGTAAGGGCGGCAAAATCATTGAAGCATCGATTCCTCGGCAGTATCCTAAATTCGAAAACAAACCGCTTGCGGCTGCTCTCCCGCGTCTATTCATCTCGTTCGTGCACTACCAAAAGTTTGGTTCCTCGCACACGGCCCTTGCCTCTAAAACTCGGCTATAACTGCCCTGTGCGGCGGCGGTGGAGCTTTTTGTAAACAAACGTTCTCTCTCTCTCTCGCTCTCCGGGTAAAAAATGTACCTAAGCTTGCGAGCTCGAGCGAGTTCTGCTGCTGTGTACGCGTCCAACAGAATATATTAGCTCGGCGAGGAAACAATTCTGCTTGGTACTCGCGATATTTCTCGCGGCATCTGAACTGTTCACTGTACACACATGTGTGCGAGGTGGCTTCTATTTGCGCGCCGCGTTACGACTTTTCTTCTTTCGAGACTTGCTTTTTTCGCCTGCTGTGTTAAATTCAATGCGAATAATAACGATTTTGTGCGTTCGAGTAAAAATGCACCTAGAGATGCGGTCAGCCGCGCATTCGCACTACCGTATCTAGGCAAAAATATGCAAAGCCAGTATACTTCTTAAAAGATACAGCTGTAAAAATTCTAAACGAAGACTAAGCACTTCCGCGCTAACGAGCCGAAAGAGTTCGTCTACTGGCAGCGCAACAGCTTTTCCGCAAAGTACCGCTATGCGCGCGCGCGCACACGGCAAAATCTGCCCGCGTACACTCAAGCCGTTGAGGTAAATTTTTTTTGCGACTCGGGGAAAACTCGCGCGCTCAGCTCGTCATTTCAACTTTCGAGGCGGCGCGTATGATTATGAGATTACGGCTAGGGATTGAACTTTGGTCTTTGCGCACCGCCGACGCAGCTACTGCTTCTTCGTATTTTCTTATACTTGCGCGGCAGCCGCAATCTTGTGCCGCGCTCCGTGTGCATGCGGCGCCGCGCGTACTTTTTGAGACATAATCATGCGCTGACGACGGAGCTCGTTAAAGCACCGCGGCGAGTTACCTTGCGAAGGGACTATTTTTTTCTTAATAAGAACCTTACCTTTGGCTTTCATTTTTGTAGGCGAATAAATTAAATTTTTTTTTCAATATCTAAAGCGCACTATATAATTTTTTCTTTGTACAGTTACAGTACAACGTATTGTGTGCATATCTTCTGCATTCATAATTAATTGCAAAATGGAGCACGTTGAATGTAATACATGTGCGGGTGCACATATATGTAGAGCTTTTATTTGAATAAAAAAGTGAACGATTTCAACTTCGTTTACGCGCAATCATGATTATTGTATATGTAACTCACGTTTCGAGGTTCATACATCCAAATGTAATCGCACACCTCTCTTCGATCATCGTGAGGAAAGGGGGAGGTTTCGCTTTGTATATTGATTTGCGCTTTGTACAAAACGAGAAGTTATTATACAGTTTTTGTCGATGCTCGGTTTAAAATACAAACGTGCGCAGCCTCGTTTTAAAAAGGGCATACGCGTGCATATCAATTTTCAATTTTTGAGTACGATTGCTACCTCCAAAAACGTGAGATTCATGCCCGAATAAGAGACTGAGATAAAAGTCTCGAAATGAACTTTGTGTGTTAAAGCTCGTTTATGTGATTGTATAGAACTATTACCATAATCACAAATAATTCGTACATATTTCATATACTTATCATACTCTAACATGTGGTCCAATTGATAAGGTATGGTTATTTTGCTCAATCTGCGTAGTACGTGGGCTTATAGATGAATTATCGTATATTTTTTCAGCCAGCTTTGTTTTTTCAATCTCACGTCGTATTTTTTCTACAGCCGGGAGAGTTATCTTTTTCAAATACGATATTTTACATATCGTATCGAAAGCTCAATATACGTGGCACAGAGTAAAGACAAAAGAAGCTCAAAGCTCAGTAAAATCAAAGCCCCGGCACCCTCGCGCATGGGCTCACGCCCGTGTGTGTGCGTGTGCGCGTGTGAATAAAAAAGAACCAATAGCTCGAAGCGCGCGCAGATTCCGATTGAATTATGCAAAATATCTAACACGGCGGTTGGGTACCAAAAGTTCAGCAAAAAGATGCGCTTGTCCCGTGGTCGGTATTGAATATACACGCTGTACGTATATACATATCGCGTCTATACAAATGTCTCGTTTAAATTCACTCCTTCGTGCGCGCGTGCGTGAGTGTGTATTACGCACGGAGAGAGAGAGAGATTCGTATCCTCGTAGGGACCCCGCAGGCTCTTTTTACACGCACACCCACACACACACACACAGATCAGACGCTCTCGAGCCACTTGTGCCGCAGTTTCCGTACGTACATGTTATATGTACGTGGTATACATAGATAAATGCCGCGATACTCGCGCACACGGCACCGGGGCAGACATTTCTGAGTTATGCAAGCCTTGGGGCCATCTAGTCTTATGCGTATTTACGTGTATATATAACGAAACGATCGAAATAGGGGAGGTGTCTTGTCGCCTCGCTCACTGCGCGCGCGTTGCTGCTCTATTAGCATATATAACATACGGACATAGCCGAGTTTTCGTAGCTTTTTATATATGCTACGTACGAATTGCTCTTTGACATTACTGCTGTCCCCCTCCAACGAATTCGAAAGAGTCACGAGGCCTTTTTTCACGTTGTGGCGATTTCATTACGCGTGATTTGCATCGCATAATGCGAATTCGAGGGTTTTTTTCAGCTGCTTGCTTGCAATATAGACGTACCCAAGGCACCGTGCATAGGTCCTCCGAAAAAGCTCAATTAATTTACTCGACTGATTTGACGCAAAAATTGTTTAAAAGCTTATCTTTTAAAATTCCTTGGATTACATTTTCGCTCGGTGACAAATGATAAAGTGAAAAAAAGCACCTGATAGCGAACAGGTTCACTGGAGCGTACAACGCAGGTATGCAGCTGCTACTGCACTATATACAGATCTCAATCACTCAAGTCTTCGCTGGTGCGCGAAAAGTCATCTCTCACGCGTCTTTGAAAAAAAAAAAGAAGAACACATTGCTCTGTCCTTCTCTCTGGTTGGTAATTTCTTACAGCTCAGCCCTCGCTCACGCCATCATCGCTTCGACTATTTATATCGCATGCATCCTTTATGCCGGCGCGCGCACGAGAGGGGATACAAATTGCCATCAATTCGTCCTCGTCTCTCGCGCTTTGTGCCCATTTATTATATAGTATCACATACGAATTTAGAGGAGATAACGCGCGCGCGAGCTCGCGTACCCGGTGTCGCAGCAGCCAGCGCAGAGAGGAAATTTAAGCTCTCTCCGGGTGCGGAGTTCAAGAAGAAGGAAAAGATTATAGTGTCGTTGTGTTTCGACGACAAAAATATGGATACGCCCGCTACTTTTATCGCGCAAATAAATTCGCTTGGATTACACATATACAAGGCAGCGCGTTGCAAGCTCGAGAAAAGGGAGAAAAGTGTCCCAAAAAGTTGAGAGTGCATTTAATTTGCTTAACGAGGCCTGCGTTTCTCTCTTTCTCTCCACGCGGACGAAGAGCTTTTATCTAACGAGTAAAGCGATTTCCTAAATAATCTCGAGCCAGCTCGATGGATTTATTTCGAGAATTTTCGGGAGTTTTAATTCATCGCCGAGTGAAAAAAACGAGAAAATCTGCCGTGATTTATCGATACGACAAATTTTTAAAAGAAGTGAAAATGTGCGGCTTCATCACGGCTGCTGCATTATAATCATTTATGCAAACACACAGACACGGAAACTCTCCCATGAACATTTTACCGAATCCAGAGACGGCTTAATAAATTCACCCATGGGAAATTCGTACGCCGCGAAATAACTCAGTCGATAGAAAGAGGTACAGGGGGAGTGCACAGAGATGTGTGGGTGTGTGTACGTCGGTGTGTTATTGCAGACGTCGGTACCGCTGACTAGTGGGCTTATTTTGATCGCGCCGAATGAACGCAGTTTTAAAACTCAATCGATCGAATTGGAACTAGGAGTTAAGAAGACTTATCTGATACTCGGCCGAGCGTAAGGTAAGCAAGTTTTTCGTCGAGCTTATTCGTTTAGCGAAAAATTTTTCATAGCTGCTTCTGTCCATCGCATTTTTTCTTGATTTTTCAAGCTTTGCATTCTTTTAACGCGTTGCTCCGACTCTCTCTTTCTGTCTCTTGCTTCTTATTCCGTGCAGGTATAATATTTTTATCGTCGAGATTTTTTCCACATACCACATTTATAGTCCGATTCTTCAAAAGAGAGGACCTTTTTATCTCCAGGGAGTCTATCTCTCTCTCTTTCTTCTTCGTATGTTTGTTCTCTCTGCTACGCTACGGAAAATGTGCATCGCGTTCTCGAGCGAGTTATTTGTATGCGAATGTTCTGAGCTGCGTGAGGTGCATTCGAGACAGAGAGAGATTGATGTAGATAAAAAGAGACGATATTGACTATGCGAGCAAGTTGAAGGAAAAAGTTTACCCTCATATATAGTGCATGTAGGTATCTGCGGTTCTCTGGCATGTGCGCATCTGTGTGCCTGTTCAAGGATAACGAAAATTCGAATTTGAACGACATGTTGAGACTTTGTGTTTTTTTTATTCCATTGTTTTGCTTTCTCGTCTTGCTTGCAGTTGCTTCGTTAAAGGAGTCACATGGCAATTTCCGGCGCGGCTGGAAACAGTTATAAATGAATTCGAGAGTCAATACTATTTATGCGAATTGTTCAAGAAAAAAACATATTAGAGGCGTCACATTGATAATTTCTCAACATTGGTTCAAAAAAAACAACGCAAAAAAATATTCTCCTTCGTTCCAGGGTTTTCTTTTTTTTCGATATTCGCACCAATTTGAAAAAAGGCAAGTGCACGTAAAAGTGATGTCATTATGTACAGACGAATAAGCCAACGCTTAAAGGTCACTCGGCAGAGTGAGATGGGAAGAGAAAGAGGGCGAACAGGCGCACAGAAGCTCGTCAAAGAAATGCTGTTCTCGTTAAAGGACTGGCTTGTAGCGATAAAAAAGAGACGGAGAGAGAGAGAGAGAGAAGAGAGGGAGGAGCGCAAAAAGTAAACGTTGTACGTTGAACATCGCGCGCTCTCGCGCAGGTTAACGGGAATTTTTTTTCCTTTTTAACGAGAATCGCAACGCCAAAGATCAAAAGAAATATGAGCAACGATGAGATACACGTATGCTTTTGTACGTAGTATACGTTTTTCAACTTTGTTTTCCCAAAGGGTATCAAACTTATTCTCTCTTCCCCGCACATCGCATAGGGGGGCGGGACTCAGAATGTATATTATCGTTAGACAATTAGAAATTAGTTGCAAGATGAATTCGCTTCTTGGACACGGTTGAATGACTACAAAAACAGCTCAAGAATGCACACGTTCTGCGGATCGCTTGCGCAATCTAAACGCGTCCTTTCTTGTGGTGGATTCTCTTTCTAGCGAAGACGATCTCGCGTATATTATTGTATGCATGCAGAAACACTCGTGAGACTGCAGCGCGCGCGGCATTGTATATGCTCTCGAACTAGAGGTGGAATGGGGTGGTGCTAAGAGAGAGAAAGAGAGAGGCAGAGGCAGAGAAACCACAATTTCTCTGGTATAATATGTATTATAGCTTCGCGTAGTTCGTCTGCCGAGCTCTGCTATATGTACGCCTGCTACGATTAATTAAACTGCGCGAAATATACACAAAGACGATGTGTAATGCCTTGCATTGGTGTCGCCGTTGTTGTTGTTGTTGTTGTTGTTGCCGTTGCTATACGTACAGTTGGTGTAAATGGCTTTCGAGCAATTTATTACATCCTCTCTATCTCCCTCTGCGCGTCGAGTAATTACATCTCTTATGAAAATGTCCTTATCGCTTGCGATACAAATAAAAAAGAATCAATGTTGAATATTCGGAGCTGCGACTATATAGTTTATGTGTGTGCGCGCATAAATCCTCAAAGTCTCGAGGCAGCTTGCGCACTCGAGCGAATGCATATACATACATGTATACACCCACACACAGCACAAATACACACTCGTACACACAAGGCAAAGTCATAAGCCATCAATCAAGCGAGGAAATCAAGCGAGTCATGGGCTGACGTTGCAGTTGATTTTACCACTGGCAGTGCTGCGCTTATACTCGTGCGCCTGCTATACACATATACGTTATACTACTTGCTTACTCGCGGTTCGCTTGTTTCGCACAGCAGCAGCGCATGGAGAGCCGTCTATCTGTCCGTTCGTCCGTGTGTATACATATAACGCTATTCACGTATACATGCAGTACCAAGCTCCACGTCTATATCAGAATTACATATCTATATCAGAAGCGCGCGTTGATACACAGCGGCGCTGCTCTTACGTATTATCTCTCTCCTCGCTCGTCTAGTAACGTTCCTTCTTTTTTCCTTCCCCCTCGTGATGTACATGCCCCGAAGGCACCCCCGAAGAGCTCGAAGGAGATATGATGACGTCAAAATCTCTCGCGCTGTATGACGTTCAAACTATGCAGAACGAAATTTCGCTCATTTTAACGGAACGATCGGGAGAATAAATAAATCATAAATGCGCGTCTTTGTCGATGTGGATCGTTACGATTCATGTAAATGCGTTATTATAGATGTATTAATAACGACGTTTAATAAAAGGATTACAGCCTACGTATAATAAGTGCATCCTGTGTACAGTTCGATTAGACTAGTTTTATATATTATGCCCTACGCGCTTGTGCGTATACATCACGGGAATTGCACAGGACAACATTAAAGCTTGATGGTCCATTATGTGAATTTTCCATTGGACTGAGAAAGCGAGAGAGAGGCCACCACGGCACTGCAGGATATTTTATTATTTAAATATATATATACCATCATCATTATTATTATTACGAATGTAGCCAAGCGCGTGGCTCGGCTGGGCATCAAACATTCACTCCTATTGCGCATTACTCAAAGCCAGATTATACGCAACGTTTGCCACCGGGCGCACAGCGCCCATTCGTCGATCAAAAAACCGAGGGATATTTTATCCCTTTTTGCATGTTTAGCGACACTCGTCGCGCGTATATGCCAAAAATTCTCTGACCTTTTCATAATACATTCGTATAAAATGACGCGCTCGGTTTAAAAATACGCTCTGCTTCTCCGTCAGAGTATATAGCGCGCGGAGCTTGAATCAGAGAATTATTGTCAGGTTCACGAGTGCGCCCAACGTTACGTTTTTCGCGTAATTTTTGAGAATTAAACGTCGAAAAAAAAATATCACATACAATGTACGGATTAAGTTTGCACACACACACATACACACGAAACGAGAACATGTGAGTGAACATGCGCATGTAAAAGTACAAAAGGAGATATACAAACTATATATATGCATATAAATTTCGCTCGTTGTTAAAAAGATTTACTAGACTGGAATCAAAGAGTTTTCAGTAGGAAATTTAACATTACGTACAAGTCGACTGTATATAGGAGCTTTTAGCATTCGTATCCTCTCGCTAAGTCCACTTTCGCGAGAGACTCGAGTATTTTTCCCTGAAAACTCGGGCCGCACTTGAGACAATTTGCCAAGCACGTGCACGCGGAGAAAAGCGCGTATTTCTGATCAAAAGACAAGAGATAGAAAGCATTTTCGACTAAATACGAACAATGCGCCTCGGCCAGCAGTCAGAGTGAAACAATGCCAGGACAGGCTTTGAGATTTCTCTCTTCTCTCTTCATTCTTTTAACCTGCAAGATAATGAAGTCTTCGTGGCTCTACACATTCAACGAAATGAAATGAAAAAATACGAGCTTCTGGGGTATGTTTTGTTGCGCCGCGCGAGTGTATGTATAAACAATACGATGAAAGAAGACGCGCGTCAAATGCCATGTCTGATTATAAACGGACACAGCGCGAAGAAACAATATATTTATTTTGTTCATTGTTGACTTGTACTTTATTATTTTCCAAAGTGTTTTTAGCACTTTTTTATTGTTGTACACGAAGTAGTGTAAAAAAATGAATTTCTTGAATTGAACCCGTGATTACAGGTTCACTTTGTGAGATGTTAACTTACAAATTTTTTGTTATACAAAAAATGATTTAAGTTTCGAATCTCGTGTGGAGCAGTATGTAAAATAAAATTTACTTTTTAGTTCCTTTGGTCTATCGAAATAAATATGAGTTTAGTCATCAGCGGTTGTACCGAATTCGAGTGTCAACGAAACTAAATTATGGTTGATCCGTTCTGATCGAAAAGATTGAAAAATATTCATATCACTCCGGACGTTACCTCCGTGAAAATAAAAATGTACTGAAGTTCATTTGTGATCAAGATCTTGCAAAATCAAACGAGAAATCCAACATAATCTTAAAAATTCTTGGATTCGAAATTTCAAGTAAAAACTTCAAAATCCACGGTATCGGAATCCCAAGAAAAAACTCGAAAGCTCGAAGCTTGATGCCATTGTATCCAAATGTTAATAGAATTTTTGTGACGGTCTCTTACCCTTTTTCAGAGGTTCGAAGTAAGCGTTTTTTTGAAATTCTTGGTTACACGTTTACGTTTTGGTAATTTTGTGTACATAGTCTTTGAATGGATTTTTTAATTAACAATTTTTTCTTATATATGTAATACTTGAAAATCTTGAACTCGTTACAAAATTTTTCTCGATTAAAAGAATACATTACGCTCTTATTTTGATCGATACTTTCAAATTGTTACATGTATTGGTTTCTCACAGCTCACTTTCGTTTCACTAAAATGTGCGTACAAAAAAAGCTGACCAGCAGCTGAAATCAAACTCAAATGGAATTGCACACGCGTAGGTTTCCCGTCATAATGCGACTGAGGCACGTAGTATTATAGTCTCGCGCGGATTTGCCGCAGGTAACGTGCCATTATGTGATTGTGCTAATATGAGGCAAAAACGGGGGCTTTGGCAATGTATATAGCGCTCTACCACTATACACAAAGAGAGGCGCAGAGTGGTGTGCCGATTAATACAAAGTGAGAATTGGGATTGTCGCGAGGAGATGAGACTTTGCTATTGTATGATTCAAATTTTATTTTGTGATCCTGATTTATTTTATTACTATGTATATCAATAATTCGGTAATTATGGAAGAATATGAACGAACAAAAGTTAAAATTGCTTAAATTTGTTTATAAAATTCTCAAAGGGAAGCTAAATTTTGAGTTGTTATTTGCCCCATAAGGAACTTTTAAATAGACAAATATCGTGATTTTTATTATTATATAAAAAAATGGGTCTTGTTAATGCGAAAAATCACCTTAAAAAGTACAACGACAAAAATAGTAGTTCCTGTTTAATAAAAAGTTCTCAAATTAAAATTTGTCTGTGGTTGAGTAGGAAAAAATATAAAAAATTTATTTATTTGAAAAAATGAACTAATATCCAGAACGAAATGACAGAGGTGAACAGTCATATCAGATTTCAAAAAGCAATTGAGATTGTTGGGCTATTTCTTGACTTTTACTTCAGTCATGTGCGTTTGTATCCAAGCTGCACTGCTTGGATCAAGATGCACTAAGACTTTATTTTTCTACATTACTTTTTACCGAAATTTTGAAACAATCATTTTTTTGTTAACGCTATTCCAAAGCTCAGTTAAAAATTGAAAAGTATTATATATTTGTTTTATAAAGCGTTTTGTTTTATTTATAAGCGTTTGTTTTATAATGGAGAAAACTAAGGTATTTTTTAACAAAAATATTTTATAGAATCTGGTATCTCAGTTTTATTGTTTTAATAAAACATTACCATTGAAAAACTACAATACAAGTTGTAACTTTGTTACACATTTGGCTAATTATAAAATAAACCTATGTATTTATAATACAAGGATTATTGATATTACTTTACATATACTTTTTAAATCTTTATGAAAGGTCACTCGTGACAGCCTTAAGAGCAGAAAATACATCACTGTTTTTTAAATTCTTTACAATGTTATCGCAGCATAAAATGGGCAACTGCCACCCCGATGGTAGATATTTAGATGTTACAGTCTCGATAAAGTTTCTTACAATACTTTGAACAATTTTTTCGAATATAATTCCTGAAAAATATGGAAATGAATCTTGCCACGTTACAAAATCACGATGACTAATCGAATTTTTTAACTAGAGAATATATTTTTTTATCGCTCATAAAATAAATATCGAGAAATGATGTTTGATTATTTACAATAGTCTTTTTAGCATTCTCGTATTCTTTTCTTATTATGGTGTCTATCTCTCATCATCCAATTCAACCAATACTGTAACTTTTTGCAACTCTTGCAAGTGCAACTGAAGATAATTTCTTAAATTCACATTCATATTCAAATTACCTATTTCAAAAATTTTAAATTGCTCTAAAATGAATTGTATTACTTTTATTCTCCAATGCTTGCAAGGATTAGAATCAATAGTATAAAGACTGGTAGAGCGCATTGCGATAAAATAATTCTGAATTTTTACAGTACAGTCTGTAATGAAATAAATTAGTGTTCATAATAATTATTTTCAAGTTTGACAATAGTTTCAAATATTTTATTAAATATATAATATACTATTAACTACATTACCTTTTTTGATATTAGTAAAACAATCTCCTATATTAGAAACTGTGGGAAGGCTAATGAAAAAATCTATTACATTTAGTTCCGTGGTTTGATCCATAACGTATCCTTTAGCTACTAAAAGTTCGGCTATGCCAAAAAGATTTATCACGTGTTCTATACGAGTGATGCAATTTTTTGCCTGTGTGAGAAATTGAACAGTACGTACGTCGGCTCCACGTTTTAATAACATTTTCACCACATCGTAATTTAAGCGGAAGACCGCGATCTGGAGCAACGAATGACCGTTTTTATTCATGAAGTTTACATCGACTCCACTGTGATTTAAAAGCATTTCAACTATTTCGGCTCCAATCTCATCGGTCAAACCAATCACAAAATCTTCATCATTGGGTAGGCTAGAATTAATAGCGTGATCAAATACGGTTTCTCGATTCTTGTTTATTTCTAAGACGTTTGCTCCGTTTTGAAGAAAAATTGCCAACATCTCTTTTTGACGAACTTGCAAATCATGCAGTGTATCTTTTCTTCCCAAAACATAATTGTGGTTTGGATAACAAATAAATAAAGACAAAATTGGATTGTTGCCATGTTTATCCTTTGCATTGATGTCGCAACCGTGTTGTATTAATAGTTTAGTAATTTCCAGCAAAATTTTGTGGTAATGGTTTTCAGGATCGACATAATACTTTATGAATTGACAAATATAATGCAAAATTGAACCGTTTTTGTAATGGTTTGTACTGCACCCCGTATATGCGCCTCTGTCCAAAAGAAGTTTAACGACATCTACGTGGGCATCCCAAACAGCACAGCAAATAGGAGTTTCTTGGTATTGTACATCTGATTCTAGGTCGATATCAACACCGCAATCTAAGAATTTTTGTACCATTTCAACATTGCCTGTGGAGCAGGCTATGTGAAAAAGCGTGAACCCCTGTTTATTGGTGCGATTACCGTCTTCAACTTGGTAGTTTTTGAACAAGTACTTGACAGCCCTGCTAAATCCTATATCTGCCGCAATATGTATTGCAGTTTTTCCGGGTTTTTCGAGAACGTTGATTTTTACTCCGTATTTTACTAATAATTTTACAATTTGTAAGTCTCTTCTTTTGATGGCTGTAACTAATATCCAGTTCAAATCATCTACATCTCTGAATAATCCAGACACTTTACAATCTTCTAATAAATTTCTCAAATCATTGACGTCTGTACATTTTCGTACTAATCTATTGTAAAATTGTATGCGTAGTTTTTCCATACCTGTGGTTTCCTTTTTTACTGATACTTTACTGTTGGTTTAGATTATATCTACTTCGTTTCAGCGACAAGATGTTTGATGAATAATTTTATTCATTGATTTAATTTTCTGCTTTAATAAACTTCAACTCTAATATTGTGTGTTATTAGTTATAATATAATGTGTTGTTAGTCATCTCTCAAGACGTCGATCAACTTCATAACATGTAATCGTAAACATAAACGTAGAACAGAATGCCAAACGCTAGGTGGCTCACAGACATTTCTAAGAAATGCGCCATTAAAATTTATTTCCATTTCAAGTTAAAAA
Source organism: Trichogramma dendrolimi (assembly GCA_034770305.1). Taxonomy (NCBI): domain Eukaryota; kingdom Metazoa; phylum Arthropoda; class Insecta; order Hymenoptera; family Trichogrammatidae; genus Trichogramma; species Trichogramma dendrolimi. The sequence goes on from JAPMIB010000001.1 coordinate 7,921,110, forward strand.
TGTAATATACAACATGTAATATAAACAAATAGAATATTTATTTGAACGAATATGTTTCATTAGTTGAATAAACTGCATCAGTTTATTATTTTGCTGAAAATATTAAATTTACGTCTGTGTAGTTTCTTTCTTCGAATTGCGCGATACTCAATTGCGCTTGCAAAACAATGAGCAGGGCAAAAGAAAGAGATAAACTTCGACGCAAGAAGTGTCGGTTCTCATATCTAAAAACGTCATATTCTTTTATTTTTTGCCAAATTTGTATATCTTTTTCGTCTTTTGCTAGTCTCGTCAGAGGAACAAAATTGCATTTTATGCTGAGTCAAAAATGAGCTAGCTATATATTCGCATACAAGGCAGGGTTTTTCTTTTTTACCTTATTTTATACATGAGGAATTTACATGAAAGATTTGTCCAAAGAAACTGCAAACCAATAAAATTTATGTGCTACCACTTGAGTTTGAATTTGCAACTCAAAAAAGCAGAATCTAGCATTTTAAGAGTTACTCTTATACATTGAGTATGTGCGCAAATAATATAAATAATAAAATTGTCGATAATAAGCAAATTCTTTTCAATGCAATGTACGTTGTCTCACTATATTGATAAATTTTGTAGTTATGGCTTTTCTGTTCATTTAAAAAGTTAGAATTTAATTTCATCAGGCAATCTTGGCACTTGTCCTCTCTTTCTTTGGTGCGACATTATACTTTAAATTCATCGAATCGTAACAGTTTAAGTATTAAGGTTTGGGATTCAATTTTTTAAGAAGGAAATTGATCTATTGGGACAAGGCAACGTACATAAATATGATTGAAGTATTACCTCACAAGTAAATCCATTTGATTATTAAATTGCCTCATATACATTTTTTATCAAAAGCTAGGGATGAATTTTAAATATTGATTTCATCTGTATCTAAATTTTTTTAGACATTTTAAATTTTCTCGACAAAATATTTATAAATTCAAATACCCCGCACTCCATGATTAACAAACTTTTTTTAATCTCGCTCGCTTGATACTCGAGGCAAATCACTGCACTTTTTTCTCGTGCCTTTTATCACACTAGACGTTCAATCTCCTTACATAATACGAGCTGTGCGGTATTGCTTGCCTTGGAGAAATATTCGCTAATAGTCCCGCAGCGGCGACGCTCGGTGCTCTATACACACACATACACACACACACGGTGAGTACGCCTGTATATATCTTATATATAAGTTGAGTATACCTAAAGGCGTCATCTCATATTAATATGTCGCGAAACGTCTCGGAAGTACACGAAGCAGTGGGTGCAGCATCGAATTTCGCGAATGCGCCTCGAATTACACCTTCGCGAGCAATTTGAGAGCTTTAGCGCGCCAACGTCTATTTTCCCATCCCTGAACTTCATAGCTGCTGTTGATTCCTACGTCCCAGTGGAGTTTATTATACATACCTATGGGTTTATATTTATACGCTTTTCATAATTATGCTTCAAACTTTTTGCTCAAAACTGTATTGACAATAAATTCATTTCGATTATACTCAAAACTATTAAAATAACGTCAATTAATACAATTTTCACCACGATATCTTTCATTTAAGAATTTTCCATGGTAACTAAGTTCATGGTTTAAAGTATCTCCATATTATCAGTACTTGCGTGGTCGTAAGACTTGAAAGCCCATTTAAATGGCTATACAACAGAAGTACATTAGTTAACATTGTGAAAACGCTCTATGAATTTTTTGGCGATTTAGGTTCGGATAGGACTAGATTAGATTTTGACTTGTATATTTCTTTCTCTAGTAGCAAGCTAAGAAAGTGCTCGGATCTTTTCAGAGTATATTTATATAAATTTTGCCAATTTTTGTAAAAAATCTTTGTATCACTTTTTCTGAAAGTCGTTCAGAGCTTGGCTAAGAAGTTTGTCAAAAATTGAAATGACCACGGATTTCGGAAAAACGTCAACTTACTAAACTTTCTCGTGGAAAGTTTGAAGTTTTTAATATAATAGTTAAATAATCCACTGAATTCCATCTTCCGCACTAGAAATTTGGTTAACAATTAATTTTTCTTAGATGATTGAGAAAACGGTAGGCACAGCATACCTGGTGGATAACTTAGAGCTGTGCTCGTTCTGTTGTTTACGTCGCACGTGGCATGTATGATCTTTCTGTGTTGATTGTTGTCCAGTTACGCTATGCGGTGTTTTGGCTTGCATGCAAGTAGCGCTACGCTAGACAGAGGGCCGTAAACGAAGAAAAACAAAGGCATCTTAATAATATTCTTAAAGAAATTACAATGTAAGTCTCATATCTACTAAATGGTAAAAATTATTCTGTAGATGATTTATTATTATAAATAAATGAGAAATCGAATAATGATTTATACTGAAAAAGAACTAGTATGAATAATTAAGGAATGTTTACTATAGCGTTCAGTTTTTCATGTTTTTTTAAAGAATTTTACAATGTTTTAACTATCAGTATGAAGAAATTATTCGTAAAAGTATTCTCTTCCGAGAAGAATATAATTCTTATCAATTTACAAAAAAAGGAATTAAATTTAATATCTGTACATTATAATGTGCAGTTGGAATCCCGTGAAATTCGTTTGCGATGAATATAAAGGACTGCGTTGCAAGATTTGCTGCCATCTAACGGCAAAACTTGACTAGTCTTCATAAACTCGGACAAATAAAAGCTCCTCAATCGGCACTTGTTAAGCTAGTGGCATTCGTCGAACTCATCCATTCTCGTAATTTCTTAAATGGATAGATTCGTCACTTAATCACGACGATCAGGCAGAATCAATTTACCGACACAAAAAAATCACTTATTCTATCGCGCATGCAGCTCATAACAAGTTAGAGCGCCCGTGCTGCCCTGCACGCAGACAAATGCACGCACACAAACACGTTTCGTGAGAAAAACACTAAACTTTCGCTATGAATTATCATCAAGAAATTTCTGCGCGCGTATACACGCGCTCGAGTATACTACGAGACCGAAAAAATAAAAGAAAACGCCTCTGGCATTTGGCCAATTTTCGAAGACTGCTATTGCTGCGATGCGTGTGTGTCTCGTAATGTATGGGAGGGGTATATTTTCAGGCTTGGTATACACACTATACACCAGTCTTATATTGAGGTCACGAGAAAGAAGCGCATCGCGCGCGCACCAAGAAGAACGAGAAAAGAGAGAGAAACGAGAGAAGATATGCGCGTACCAAGTAAAAAGCCGGCCGCGCGCCGAGCTTTCTGCCCTAGTAAAGGTGATGTCTGATGACCTGCTTATGTAGCATTTCTCATTTTCCTTCGAGTGTACATAATAATAAGTATCGTGCGATAATAATAATCATTTCAACAGGGCGCGCGGTGTATTATCTCGTTGAAACGTCCCGGATTCGAGAGCCGATATCTCGCGGGAAAGGGCTTTATTTTTCAATATTCGTAAAATATCGTGTCGACGTTATTTACCAAATAGATATAAATATATTGTAACTCGAGTGATTATTTCGTCGAAGCCGCAGTGCTGATTTCAATTTCAATGATAAATCATACGCTGTATGACTGGCGGTACTTTCCAAGTCAAATAAGCGCACGTAGCTCGGGTGCCTCGCAAGCCGTGCTTCCTATATACGTTATACAATTGACCGATCTCGTCCATCTCTTTTGAGATGAGTTGAAAAAATAAAAAATTGTCTCTCGTCGACCGATACACATTTCTCTGCGTATATATCGCGCGCACGCTTATGCACGAGCAGCGAGTCAAAAATTCAACGAACAAACATAGAGGAGATTCTTATATGGTACTGCGCATACACGCGGTGTGTGTATATATACGAATAGAAAAAAGCAGCAAAAGAATAGCAACGCGGGGTTTGTGTCCGCCGCGCTGCCACGCATGGAAACAATATTTATGCGAAAACATGCGCGCAAGCCTCTGTGTATGTGTGTGTGTGTGTGTGTGTGTGTGTATCTGCGTGTATATGCAGCTAACGTTGTTGTTCGGTCCGAGTGTATATAGTCCGAGTAGCGAGAGTGGCCGTTTAGAATTGCAAATGCCTCGAAGCTCGTATTTTCAAAACAAGTGCTTTCCGATAATAGGCCTGTTTCACCTCTGGAAAAGCCCAGCGTCTGCTGCTGCTGCTGTATACATTTATGTGTATGTACGCATATACACGTGTACGCGTGTATGTGTGCATCGGCACATCCCCCATAGGCTTGTTTTCTTTTTTGCACCCTATTCCGCCTTATTTTTGCGTCTCTTCTAGCACGCGTTTTTTGTTTGCTCATATCTCTGTGCATGCTTGTGTGCGGTCAGCTTTCGATGCGCAGATACATATACGGAGAATATACGACGCGCGAGCTGGAGCCGTATACGCGGTTGCCATTTTTTATAAATCTCGAGCGTATACACGGCAACAAAAGCTCAAGTTTTCTTGAGTTTCGAATTAAAAGTAAATTAAAAGATAGACGATCCAATGCGTCAACGATCTTAAAAAGAATATATAGACGCGCGAGTTTGTTGTTCCCTCTTGTATCTCCCTCCCTCTCTCTCTCTGTTTCTCTCTCCCTCGGACCACAAATTCGATAACGCAATCCTGTCTCTCGTTCGTTCATTGATTTATACTCCTAGTATTATCGTCGCGGACGTTTTCTGTTTCTCTCGCTCTCTTTCTCTCTTTCTCTCTGCAGCTCTCCTATACTCCCTCGGGCCTATACATTTAAGTCGAACTGGGGCGTTTATCAATGTCGATTCAGTGAGTACACAATGCAATAAAAAACATTTTTTTACCATCACCTCTCTGCGCGCAGCACTCTTTCGAATTAAAAAAAACAACTAGACTTCGCGTACGACTGGACCGAGCGTCGAGTGCATCTACGCGTGAAGAATGAAAAAAAGAAAAAATTAATTTTTTTCCGCGCATCTCGACACAGTTAACGGATTCAGTTGCTTGCATGTATAATTTCTACAACGAGGGACTGATATATACGTTGTAGGCGTTTGAGCAATGCCGAATCTAGCAGCGCACGTTTCCCGAATTATGCGACATGTTCGTTACTCTCTCTGCTGCGCCTCCTCTTTGTTCGGGCGGGTGTGTATATATGTGTGCGCGTGTGTACGTATACCTCATTATCAAACCAACAGCATTGTTCTATTATAATTGAATCTTCTCTCTCTATCTCTGGCTATGTACAGCTCGCTCTCCCTTTGCCGCATCGTGTTTAAATGTCGTAACTGATGTGCACACGTCTGTATGTATGTATGTGTGTGTGTGTGTGTGTGTGTGTGTGTGTGTGTGTGTGTATGTGTGTGTGTTGTGTATATACTTTGTAACAAATTCAAATGCATTTTAAGACTTAAGGGACCGATTATATAGATGTGGAACTATAAGACATTTCGATTATTCGATAAGTGTGCTGCACTTTGTGTTCTGTTAGCGCTCACATCTGATGAAGCATTAATTTTATGAAAATTGCGTGAATAGTTTAATTAAGGAAGACTGTCTAATGCGTGTTGAAGACCTGAGAGCAAATAGCTGTTGCAAGTAAAGTCAATTTATCCCTATTTTTCATCATTTTCGTATTTCAGTGAATAACCGCAGACAAAACTTTTTTTTCGTACTGACGCTTTGACTTATATCCAATTGTTTTCACTTTATCACTTGTAGATTTATAGATAAACATACACTTCATCTAGTGGTGGACGCATAAAGTGGTATTACTGTATTTGACGGGGTTGAAAACTTGTCTTAATTTTTTGAATACCACGCAAGAATTAGTCAAATATTTTATTTATGGAAGCAGAAAATAAATGTATCGAATTTTTAATAAAATTAAAATGAGTCAGTTCAGGATCAACCAAATAAACGTGAAAATATAGACTTCAAAAATTAATTTCTTTAGTTATGAAAATCATTTTTAATTAAAAACACTTCATTCAAAAGTCTCAATAAAAATTCAAATATTAAAAAGTGTGCACCATTAAAGACTAAAATGTTACATCCAAATATCGAGATCAATTGAATGTAATAAATGGCTTTATTTATCTTAAGTTTGTCTTTAAATTGGACATCTTCATTTTCCTGGAATGCAAAAGTAAGATATCTTCTATCTCCATCGTACGAGAGACATAGGGTTGCCGCGTGCGCCACAGCTGCTTGCTCGCTCGCGCAGGTGTATCAGCTACGTGACCTGCGTGTAACGGAGACAAACTGCGAGTTTGCCCCTTCATTACCCTTACTTCCACGTCGCGCCATGGTTTACCTTAGCTTTTGTCAGCCGAGTAAATGGCGACCGGTTTTAATTACGACTCGTGCTACATTTCCTCCTCCTCATCCCTCCATTTTCTTTTTGCGTCCGAGGCAGGCCTCTATGCCACCCACGGAGTTTCTTAGCGAGCGACGACGAGAGAAAGGGGGAAAGAGTGAGAGAGAGAGAGAGAACATGGTTAAATAGGGGTTGTAGCGTGCGCACCCCTAGAGCGAGACTAAGATAAAGAAAAGAGCCGGCCCGTGTTCTCGCTTCCTCGGTGATATGAGGGTTAGATGCTCGAGAACGGAGGCGTGGAACGATAGGTACCGAGGGCTTATATTCTACCCCGCGCGTTCCTCATAATGCATGACGCTAATGTGGACGATTTACTTTGCTTTTCAAATTAGGTGAAACATTTATGAATATTCATTCGATACTAATGCGCCGTAATCATTTTCTGATAGGTCTTTAATAAACATTCGAGGCATTATATATTACGCGTGACTGATCATTGGCGCGGCTTGTAACGCGAGCGCATACGAAATCACGTACATGGTAGTTTTTCACGCCGCTGGCAACTTGATTAACAGGCTTACATTTTTTATTTCCCTGCAGTTCTTGCTCTCGCACATGTGCGGGGCGCGATATAATTATTGCATCTCGTTTTTCCATCCCTGAGTCTCTCTCTCTCTCTACGCTCGTGGATACATATGCTACACGCGGACAGTAAAGTAAGAACACTTAATTTACCATAATGCAACGCGGCGAGCGCACGAGCACAGCGGCGTACGTGTAAAACGTGGTGTCTTTTTAATTGCGTGTCCTTTTCCACCACCCCCGCCGCGCATGTGTGTATCTGTGTGTGAGTGCAGTGGCGCGCGATCATAAATTACGGTCATTATCCGTTAACGGCTGGCTATTACGAAAGGTGAGACCTGCAGGCGCGATATAAACGTCGATATTGCAATTCCTCATTTAAAGGATTACATCTGTTTTTTATGCTACTTTATGTGTAATATAAGTTATTTCTTCAGTGGCGCGTGACCCTCGTACAGCATGTACACGTAGATGCTTGCAATTTGGAGCAAATTTTTGTTACAGCATACTTTAGATTAAATCGCGTTCGAATTCCACATTCATCCGTCCACCCTTCATAACACACATTCCACTCGCTACTCGTTTTTTTGTGCGTATCGTTCTACCCCATGGGATGGTACACACGCGTCCCCTCCCACTCAAATTGTATACATACTCTCACACGCACACGTACACAGATGCACGCGTGAACATCTTATTACGAGTCGGCATATATCCTTTATATACACGTTCGCTTGTCCTTCTTATGTTTGCGCGCGTATAAACGAATGCGAGCGCAGCGCGGCTATATACGTATCTAGACATGCCTCGAGTTGTCCGTCTGGCTGTCACTTATAGCTATCGCACACTCGGAGAAATAATATTTCGCCATTGGACTGAAAGTGACGACGACGAGGACGACGTCGAGGAAGAAGACGACAACGAGACATGGCTATGCGCTTCTTTTTTACACATCGCGCCGCCTGCCACCTCGACTCGCACAAATATACACGCGCATACACACAGACACACATAACATATAGATATATAGGTATACGTAGGTACGAATTTTTTCCTCCTGATATCTTGCGCACACTTCGTTTTTATATCTTGACGTGCTTGGCTTTCGGACGTGTACTTTTTTTTCTCCTCCTGCTCCTCCGCCTTTCCGTATATATATTATTTTGCGCGTCCGTGTGTTGCTCTGAATAATACATACGAGCGAAGAATTCTTATACCCTTTGCTACTAAGATATATGTATATAAACCTATATATACGTACGTGTGTATGTATCTGTATTATACGCGGTGAAAAGTAGAAAAAAAGTATACCGCAGCACAAGCGGGGCAAGATACGAGTCGTAACGAAAATTTTTATTTGTTTGACGAGAAAGAAATGACGCTGTGCTTGAACTCGATTTTCACTTTTTCGTTGTGACTTTAAATTTTTAAGCTAATTATATCGCACAACCACGAGTTTGAGCTTAATCTTGTTTATTTTGTTGATTATTATTGTTAAATAACAATTTTACGATTATGAAATAAGAATCCTGAAAAACATTTGCAAAGAGCTTCCTCTTTAAAAAGTGATTTACTTTCATAATTATTTACGAATGCTAATGAAATGAAACATTATCAAATTTCGCAATGATAAATGTTTAAATAACATACGAGCAACAAGAACGATATTTCCCTTTCATGATGTTACTTTCAAAAATACTTTAATGAACTATAACGGACTTTTGAAAAAGGGCGATAAACGGATTCGAAAATTCGAATGAAATATGGAGATATGTACGTCATAGAAAAAACTTTTCGGGTCAGCAGAAAAACAATTTTTTGATCATTAGATTTCATAAAGAATCGGCCACATACAAGGTAAGAATTTGTGTGCTGCATGAGGGTATACATGTATTTACTTATGTATGTGGTTTATCAGAGTCGAGCGATTATCGCAAAATAATATCTTTCGATCACTGAATACAAGATACATACATGTATATGCTTGAATAGGATGGGCTAAATTGTAACTACTCTCCGAGCTTTTTGTTGATCATTAGTGTTGTTGAATTTTCTGCGTTTGAACGAGTGATCGTGCGAAGTTTAAAGATAATTCAAGCTAAGGATTTTCAACTAGTACTTCGATAAGAAGATACTTTGAAATTTAATATGATAAATATGAGAGGAAGGTTCATCACAATCAAGACAAATTAATGATATCTTGAAAAACTTTATTATTTATCACGAAGTTTGTGGATATTATTGTAAAAAATGTTCTAAAATTACACTCACTGTACACTCGTACATTGTATCGTACATCGTAAAACAGTAAACTCGTGTGATTGCAAAAGTCTTCATAGCGTTCAAATATTTCCAGACTGACCTGACGATCCTAGGGGTTAGTAAGAGCATATGTATTGCAATTATGTGTCGTTGAGATGACCCTGGTATCCATATGATTATGCACTACATTCCAGTGAATTAGTGTAAATGATTTCTGACAAACGTTACATTCAAAAAGTTTACTACTATACGATCATGTACTGTATTTATGTGCGATTTGAGGTTATATTTTAATTCAAATGATATGTGAAAAATTTTACTGTCGAATGCGTACGATCATATACTACAATTATGTGGTGTTGAAGGTGATGTTTGTGTCCAAATGATTTCTTACTAATGCCACACTTGAAGGGTTTACTTTGATTATGTACTGTATTTATGTGCCTGTTGAGTAGGTTTTGATAACCAAATGATTTGTAACAAATGTAACATTCGAAAGGTTTGCTTCGATTATGTATTGCATTGATGTGAGATTTGAAGTTTTGTTTACGTCCAAATGATTTGTGACAAATCTCACATTCGAAGGGTCTGCTACGATTATGTACTGTATTTATATGAGTTTCGAGATCATCTTTGTGTCCAAATGATTTGTGACAAGTGTCACACTCGAAAGGTTTGCTACGATCATGTACTGTATTTATATGAGTTTTGAGATCACCTTTTTTCCAAATAATTTGTGACAATTAGTGTCTCACTCGAAAGGTTTGCTACGATAATGAACTATTGTTGTATGTTTCTTGAGATCACCCTTGTATGCAAATGATTTATGACAAATCTCACATTCAAAGGGTTTGATCCGATCATGCACTACATTTGTGTGTCTTTTAAGTTGACTCTGGTATTCAAAAAATTCGTGACAAATCTCACATTCGAAAGGTTTGCTTCGATTATGTATTGCATTGATGTGAGATTTGATGTTTTGTTTGTGTTCAAATGATTTTTGGCAAATCTCACATTTATATGGTTTAGTGCTTTTACGTGCTGTATTAAGATACTCAAGTGTTTTTAGATAAGTTCTTTTTTCAAATATTTTTTTCTTCCTCGGATTCTTCTAGCTTCAAATGAAATTTTTCTTGAAATATTCAGTTATTGTTGTGATTAATTTATTTTACTGATTAAAATTATCAGCCTCTGTTCATTCAAGTTTTTTTTCATTTTGTTTTTTTTGTTTCACCATAGGTTCAAAATTTCCATGCTCAGTTTTGCAAATGGTTGTCGATAATGGCTTCGGTTCAGGCTTAAGGAGATCCGTACCCCAGCCCAAAAATCAAAATTTTGATCCAGTTTTCTGAAACTTCTGGTGAATATTTCTCTAAAAAGGCTCTATGGCGACCTTAAAACATCAAGATGAAGGTCACCATAGAGTCTTTTAGAGAAATATTCACTATAAGTTTCAGAAAACTGGATTGAAATTTTGATTTTTGATCTGAGATACGGATCTCCTTAACATACTTGCACTCCAAATCTATGAATATTTTTTCCTCTAGTTTTTCCTGTAACACAGTAGCCTCGTTTATGCGATTTACCTAAAATGGAAATTGTTGAATAGGTTTTAATATGGTGAAAAATATAAGAAGATAATTCATATTACTAAACTCACTGGTAATTGATTAAAATTAAATCTTTTAACGTTTTTCGCACTGCAAGTGTCCACGGAATCAATCAAAATTATAATCGTCGTCTGCACCTGACCAAGTATTATGCAACTCCTCCTTCACGCTGAAGAATATTTAGGTTTGATGTTGATCAAGTTTGAATAATGCACAAAAAAGGTTATACCTAACTGTGTCCTCTTTGCTTCCCATCACATTCTCGATTGTGTTATGAACTCACTGTGAAATTTCACGATATACACCAAGAAAATATTAGAGGTTAAACCCGTAGCTAGAACTGTAACTCGAATTTAATCTCTAAATAAATATTCTTAAAAAATTACTTCAATCATATCAAATACCAGAAAAACAATTCATTTTAATTAGTGTCACAAAATAAGTTCTTTGGACATCATTCTTATCAAAATAGACGATAAATGAAATTGGTTTCTATAATTCAACATACATACACACGTACACAGACATAGATCGGGAATTCAATCTAGTTTATAAATATCTAAACAAAATTATTCTCATCACTTTATACGGTTCAAGTAATTTTTTTTAATATCTGTAATGATTATATTTTGGAGATAGTCGATGAAAAGATTATGGAATTATTCTTTGAAGTTCTATCATTGAACTACGTGGTAATAGCGCTTTGTCACTTTATTTTTCTAATAATAATAGGTATACTTTTTTACGCAGAACTTTTATACTCTTTATGAAAGATGTGGTAATAATATCTCATTAACAAAGGACCGATTAAAAAATATTTATTTCTGTATAACTTATTTATCATTGACTTTATATTGTATAAACTAGGTATTTTGTAAAAACATTGTTAATATTTTGCCGTAAAAATTGGAATTTTAACTAAATCATTCGATTGGAATTGTAAATTACGCGTGAAGCTTTCAAAAGTTGACCAATACATTTTTTGGCATATGTATCCAATTATTTTGTTTTGTAAACGGGATCCGGCTGCTGTTGGAATAGTTGAGTGGATTTTTTCATTTGGAAAGTAAATTTCATCATCAGAAAAATGAAGGTTCGGAATCAAAAAATAAAGCTTTTGCGCTAGTATACTCGCGGTATAGCCTTCGTATATTTAAAGCTCGCATCGCCCGGCCTTCCACCAACGAAGCTCTATACACGGCGCGCGCAGACAGGAAGGTAAATTAAGAGGAAATCCGTGCTAAAGCGAATTCCGTTCTCATGTTCGTGTATGTAAGTACGTATACGAAGCCACGTGCACACGCCTATATGTACTCATACATACACACACACATGTATTGTATATATGCGTAGCTCTGCTACTTCGTCCTATTGAATATTCCGCTCGGAGTCGCAATATAGACTTCCTCTCTCGCTCGTGTGTGCAAGTGCGTGTAGTTGCGTGAGAGTCTATACGTACATGTGCGCGGGGATGAAAACTACGTGAGTTCGAGACCAAAGTACCCATACGTATATAGTACGACAACTAAAACAGCCAGAAAATACGCGCAGCATATGCGTATACGCGCAGTTTTTGAGCTTTCGCGACGTAAAATCTGAAATTTCCCCTCACGCCGTAACGGCGTGGCAAACGAGTGCCACTTCCTTCCAACTTCCTCGAACCCAAAACTACTCGCTAGCCTCGCTAATATTCTGAATATTTAATGTCAAATAGCGAGCTTGCGAGGGCTCCAGCGAGGGCACGTACGCGCGCTTGCGCGGTCTAAATCAAACAAAATCTCTTTTTTTCCGCCAATCCGAGTCCCGGGCTTTATAAAATTACATGAGACACGTACGCCACTCGAGATGATTATTTTTCACCCGTGTGTACATTTTTAAGCGTATGTGTTTGGGCTGCTTACCGTGGTGATTCGTCGAATCACGCGCACCACCGACATGTATATATACCTGCTACTTTAAACCGCGGAAAGCTTCCTTGCACACACATAAAGTTACTATGAAATTGTAGTTACCTTCACGTGCGGCGTGCAAAGTGTGAGAACGAGAGCAAGAGAGGAAGGGAGGAACGAAGCTACACTCGAGCTGTTCTAGTACGATGACTCGCAGATGTAATTTGCAATGTGAGGTTCTGCTGCTGCAGTCGGCCTGCCTGCCTGCCTGCTTGCCGCCTGTGTGTGACTGACTTTGGCCGTGACAGCAAACAACGACGAACAGGAGCGAGAGTACATATATATATAGCAGCTTGCGACTGTGGTGATGCTTTACATACGTACACACTTGCATCTGTGTCTGTATCTGCCCTAACTTTCTGGATACATGCAACACAGATATATATCTTTACTCGAACTCGCGTGACGATCACGTACATAACCCCCCCCGCACACACACGCATATTACACTGACAAAAATCTTTCCAGTTATTGCGGTTAAATCAGCTTCTACTTTTGGGTTCATGCGCGTGCTCAGTAATGTAGTATAGGTCATTATCGTTAGCCGTACCCTTTGTGCTTGGTCGGTCATACGTAAGCGTCTCGTGTGTGCGAGTGCATCGCTCAAACGATAAAGTTATTTCGACTGTGCGCGCCTAGCTGAGAGCATATTTTGCAGCTATGGTAATGACATGGGATGAAAGCGATATTATGTACGGCTAGAGCGCGCGTCGAGCTATGCGAAATCTGCGAAGTACAATTCGATTAGTAGATGATTATCCGCGCACGTCGCTCTGCGTCGACGATCTATTTTAAATTAAAATTTTTTAATTATTTTCGAGAAATTCAGGGCACTCTTTTTTCACTAAAAAGCTGGCTATATATTTAATTGTGTATAACACTGCCGAAACTTCTGTACGACTAATGCACTGCATAACTTGATTCAAAGACATTTTCGCTCGCTGCGAGCAATGGAAACTAATTAATAATACAAAATGAACTTTCGTTTCTTTATCTTTGCTCCGCAGCGCTTTGAGCTTTGTCGTACATAATATTACTTGTTATAGGCACTCCATGACGCTATAGCTGTTTTATATATACGCACTTCTTTTTTGTCACAATCAAAATCAGCGGGTATATGCGTGGTATATATGTGGCGACTGGGAATTCACCCCCGGTCACACGACGGTCGCGCCGTCAGCTGGGCCTCTCGCCGGACGAACGAGGCAGCTGACCGCGTGATTTCAACCCTGCCCTCACTGTGATGTGAGGTAGAGAAGGGAGCGCCGCAACGGTTCGGCCGGCTACGGCCCTTTAAGAACCTCGAGAAAGTGCGGAGCTCTCTCGCTCAATCTTCAGCTCTCCTCGTGACCACACGTGTGGCTACGAGGACGTCTCTCTCGATATCCAGCTCTCCTCGAGTCCACACGTGTGGCTACGAGGACGCCGCAATAAAACTCTCGCTCAGTACGAGCGATCTCTGTAATAGTTTTTATAAGTACGTTACGTTAAATAAAATAGTTAAACCAGTTAAAGTCCGAGGTTCGATCAATTCAAGCATCCCAACCTCGACGACACTCAAGACTGAAAATATATACTCATGCCCCCTTTCCCGCGCACACACTTACACATACGCAAGTTTGCTTTTGCTGTGCTTTCCTCACCTTATTCTCGTGTTCCTTTTGGCACGACTTATTCACAACTTTCTTCAAGGAATCTTCAAAGACAACCCTGGTACTTCTTCGCTTGTTGTTTTGGCCCGGCTAAAGTATATACAGAGAAAAGGGAGAGGTACGTTTTCCTGCGTTTCGCGCGCTCGTATAGTCTTTCTTTCTCTCTCTCTCGCGCGCGCCTCCGATGCTGATTCCTGCAGCGCTCGTGGAAAAGTTCGGCTTAGAGTTTCTGCAACGCACGCAGTAGTGCTTGTAAATATAGAGTAACCCTGGCAGCGCGAGTATAACGAGAAATGCCTTTGCCGCGGCATTTTTGTCTTATTTTCATCTACTTCTTCTACTTGGTTGTTTACTCGATTTCTCGACAAAGCCTTGTTTTAGTATAATTGTCTCCGTGGCGTGCGACTTTTGCCAGCTGCTGAAAGCTTTCGCGAAGCCTTTCTCATCAATAAGAAATTTTGCCTCAAACGCGCAAATATCAACGCGAGCAGCGTCAAAGAAGTAACGCATCTCTATATGTCTCTGGATATTTTCATCGCGCGTATAACAATATGTCTGAGAAACGCTGAATACTTTTACGCTAACTCGCGCATATATCATCGCGAGTGGGCATGTGTGCTATACTTGCGTGTAATATAAGCGCATGCAGAGAGAAAAGCGGCACCCTCTTCGGCAAAAGAGAGGCGGTAGATCACGGAGGTGTCGCGAAAATGTATATACCCATATCTATACCGCCCCGAGGCGAAGATGCATCCTGGGTTGCGGAGAATCTTTTGATTGTAGCCCGTGTTCGTGTAGGCGAGTGCAAGCGGCAAGAGAGCGAGGCTTTATGTAACGATTTATAAGTCGAGAATTTCGTGTTGCTCGTAGCCATTTTCTCGACTTCTTAGGATTTACCGCGTGCGGTTGCACCGATGGATTTGTCAATGTAGACCGGCTTGGAGAACTTTCTGATGTATACCAAGGCTACAATTTTTTATACATGGTGTCCCAAAAGTATGGAAACCTCTGAAAAGCGGCCAAAATAAGCGGGGGAAAAAAATCGATAACCCTATAACCGACGTATTTTTTCACGGGGAATCCAATGGTGACCTCAGATTTGATCTTGAACATAACCTCAAAGCTGCAGTAATTCAAAAATCGATTTTTCAAATGTAACCCCCATTTTTTATTGCAGATTTGAAAAGAGCGGAAAATTTCACGTCAAAATGTACGTTTTGTTTTTTTTCAAGGTCATTTTAAGGGCGTTACAGACGCAAATAAAACCCCAATTTAACCTAAAATCAAGCTCAAGTAAGGGCTTTTTTTCTTATTGTACAGCCTCCAAAATGACCTTGAAAAAAATAATAAAATACATATTTTCACGTAAAATTTTCAAATCTGTTATAAAAAATGGGGGTCACCA
This sequence comes from Trichogramma dendrolimi, assembly GCA_034770305.1. NCBI lineage: Eukaryota > Metazoa > Arthropoda > Insecta > Hymenoptera > Trichogrammatidae > Trichogramma > Trichogramma dendrolimi. Next base: position 7,936,831 of record JAPMIB010000001.1, read on the forward strand.
TGCGAATAATCGATTTTTGGTTCACCATAGCGTATAGGTTATGTTCAAGGTCAAATTCAAGGTCAACATTGAAAAGAGCGGAAAATTTTACGTGAAAATATATTTTATTATTTTTCAAGGTCATTTTGGAGGCTGTACAATAAGAAAAAAAGCCCTTACTTGAGCTTGATTTTAGGTTAAATTGGGGTTTTATTTGCGTCTGTAACGCCCTTAAAATGACCTTGAAAAAAAAAACAAAACGTACATTTTGACGTGAAATTTTCCGCTCTTTTCAAATCTGCAATAAAAAATGGGGGTTACATTTGAAAAATCGATTTTTGAGTTACTGCAGCTTTGAGGTTATGTTCAAGATCAAATCTGAGGTCACCATTGGATTCCCCGTGAAAAAATACGTCGGATATAGGGTTATCGATTTTTGTCCCCCGCTTATTTTGGCCGCTTTCCATAGGTTTCCATACTTTTGGGACACCCTGTATAAGTCTATGCACTACGCTGCAAGAACTTTTGCACGAAAAGTTAATACTCATATGGTCATTTTATTAGATATAAGTAATATTATCCGTGTTTTGTCGGTTGCGAGTTTGCAAATTTTAGCATGTACACCATCTGTTAACGAATTAAGAACTTCAAAGTTGAACGATTCTTCAATCTTTCTAATTTCGCGCGAAAATGCAAGGGATATGTCTAGCAGTTAATTCACAATTTTAAAACATATGTCATTATTTTTGATATTGAAAAATATATTTAAAAATCATATCGTGTCAAATAAGTTTCATAACACGGGTTTTTAATCATAAAGTATGTCTTATTTTAAGCTAAAACATGAAATAGCAATATTTACTTTAAAAGGACATAGAGTTATCTTTATATTTTGAACTGCAGTAATTTTAGGAGACCGTATAATAATTTTTATTTTTGTATTCGAACAAATTCCTAGTGATATAGTAACTTGCGTTTTTATATGCGACTCATATGAAAAGTGTAGGGCTACTTTCCTAGCAAAGTATTAATATGTATGCAGTTATTTTTACTAGACCTGTTCCTCAGTATGTTATTAAAAGAAACTCGAAATTTTCTCAAAAATAGGCTAGTAAAAATTCACAAGTTACATTTTAAAAACCACTAAGGATCGATAAACATAATATTCAAAACATTCACACCAAAATCCGATCCACTGCGATCGGTTTGAGCTCCGATGCCCTTTGAAAAATGTTCTGACTATAAAATTTAAGCTTATTGGTGAAAAAAGGGGGAATCTCATCCAACGTGATGAGTGGACGAGAAATTTCATATAGCTGTCCTGTTTATTGTTGTGGGCTTACGATGCGTGCGTTGAAATGCAAAACTTTGTAATGAAATTATCGGCAAAAGTTATTCGAAGATTTTAACCACTGCATCTGCTGCTGCTCCTCCTCTTCTTTTTCTTAAATCCGGCTCTGCACTCATAATCCATATAACATTGGAAGCATCGGTGCGACAAGGATGGCTCGTAGCCTTAATACGCTGGAGGAAGAACTTCTGCAAGTTTCTCTCTTTCTCTCTCTTTTTCTCTCTTCACCGCATCTCTTCTTGTCTGCCGCTTTCATTCTCGCGTCTTCTTTGGCTTTTGCTATGGCACTGAGACTGTGAAAAATCACAAAGATGAGTGTGTATAGAGAACTGCTCTAAATTGAATTTACTCCTCTCGCAGTGTCAGCGGCAACAGCAGCCTTTATCATCGTTGCTTTCTTACTGCTCTTTTTTTTCTTCTCTTTTTTTTTCTCTGCCTCGTCTTCGTTATGTATACCTACTTCTGCGAGTGTGTCTGCTACGCTGTTCGGCGTATATATTTACACTCTTTGTTAGAATACATCCTCCATCTGCAGCAGCAGCAACCCCTTAAAAGAAGAGGAAGAAGAAGCTCTCGCTCGCGAGCTTATTACGGATGATTCGACGCTTTTTGTGCTTGTTCTCTTGATATATATCTATATACGGAGAGTGGAAGTCGAGAATGCGTGTACGTATTATAACAGTAGTAGTACTGCGTTCGCATTTATGTCTATATATACACGCGTATATATATAAGAGCAGATTATAATATATAGACGAGCGAGCGTAGGGTATGGATACGTGTTCTGACTGCCTGTGTGCCGCGGGCGCTTTTAATTAGAGTTATTTGTTGAAAAGCATTTTGCGCTTCGAACGAGATATAGAGGGAGAGAGCGGAGAGAGAGAGAGAGAGAGATGCGCAGTAGTAGCAGCAGCATCAGCAGCAGCAGAATCAGAGAAAATCCTTTCACCGTTCGGCATGTATATTTATATATTTATAGATATATATATTTATGTGTGTCTGTTACTGCTGTTGCTGTTGAATAAGTTGTACGGGGACGCGCTGCTATAGCTTTGTACTGAGGAGAAGAGTCGACGTTGCTTCGTTGAAAAATTCATCGAACATATCGAGCGTGAAGAAAGAGAGAGAGAGAAGGACTTGTCATGGGAGTTTTTAAGCATGAATGGATTGCACGACTGGATTCGTCCTTTTTATTTATTTTTTTTTTCAGTCGACATTATCCGCACTCGTTGTGCGTGGGTACGACTCGGGACCAAATAGTAGCTTTTGCCGTTATCAAAAATTTATAAAATTCAATTCCCCTTTAGGAGCGTACGCTATCGGTGGCCCGTTTATTATTGAGGCTACGGCGGAGAGTGGCGCGCTCCTTATACACCAGGCGAATATCGAAATGTCGCCATTTCGAGAGAGAGGCGATTTTAAATTCTCGCTGCATCCGAATTTGCACCGCTGCTGCTGCTTCGTTCATTTAATTCAAGCCCTGTAACGTTAGATCTTCATCAAACAGCAGGGACTTTTTCCTCGGCATACGAAATACCGTGTATGTATTCGTAGAGCACGGTCGGAGCTACAAATTAAATTCAATGAAGTGTGCACGCGCGGCGGCGGCGAGTATGTACGTACGTATACGTGTATATGACTTGACCCGCGGGCGGCAGCTGTATCGATAGAGAGAAAGGGTTTATATATACACGACTGCAAAAAAGGGATTGAAGTTTGCTGGAAATTCTGGACTGCGCATAGCGAGTTTGTTTTTGAACGAGCGGAGGGATTGAGAGTTTGCGTATTGGTAGGCGTTGCGCTTCGGGTCTATAAAGGGAGAGATAGATTGATGTTTAATTAATTTTATCGATCATTCAGAGATTTATATTGTACCGAAATACTTTGTGCGAATCGTTTGATTTTTCAACTGTTTGCACAAACGTGAGAGGTGCAGAGGGTGGAGAAGTCGGAGATATTCGTATTTTTATTTAATTTTTATATCTTCATCATCGACGAAACTTTTCGAGTATTTATTTTTCAACTCTTGAAGGGAGGTTTTTTTGGTTTATCCCTTAGTCAGTACTATGCCAAGGATGTACAGTTGCTGTGGACCCAAACTATCGCGACGTATTCGAGCGTAATACTTTCTCCTTCTCCTAAGATATGTATACGTAGCTACGTAGGGCGTAGCAAATGTGGTTACGAGGCAGATGGTCAATTCTGACCGCATACTCTGCTCTGCGATCTTCTATACCACTGCAGGCAGGTCCAAGCCGAAACTGTCCGGCGCTCTTGCGAGCGTCTTTCGACAAATTCGATCTGCTACGTAATGAATGACAAAGATCATGATGCCGCCGACGACGACGACGGTTCGTTAATTAAATTGAATCGCTGCCCGCCGTTTATTGACCTTACCGGCGTGGTAAATCAATCGCATTTATATGTATATGGTTAATTGAATTGTTGTTTGCATATTACGCGTGACGCCGTGGGACTTTGTGTGCGCGAATTTATAAATTAATAGTAGCACGCGGCAACGTATTGGCGCATACGCAATTATATTAATGATCAAATTATTGCATTGTTACAGGTGCCTGAGGAACGCGTCGAGATGGTACACGGGATATTCTCATGTTCCCATATCGTAAGTAATATATTTAAATTCTTTTTTTTATAACGATATACGAGTGCTCTGCTCGTGTCAGGGATGATTTCGAGCTTTTCGATCTGTCAAAGTTTATCATAAATTTTCCCCCTTTCTCTCTTGCTCTCGCGATTTTTCGATTCTTTTGTATCGGATGCGCGTGTATCTCGTACTCGCAGTCACACGAATATTATACGAGTACAATATTTCCCAGTTTTCCTGCGCGAGTTGCCAGCTAACGTCAATATGTCTACGGACAATTGACGAGATTAAATTGATAGCTCATGATTTTTGCCTGCACTCGCGCACAAATACATAATACTCTGGGTGCGTTTATGTAAAAATGACTTTTAAACAATAATACGAACGTGCGGGTTTTATATGTGGCAGGAGATTTTTTGAAATATAACCAAAGATCGACGTCCATTGTTTTTTGCTTCTTGGTGAAACGTTTTTATATTATTCTTTCCGCTGCGATGAAAATTTCATTCAAATGTATATACCGATCGAAATATTACCTCGTGCAAGTGCACACGCAGCTAGACAATTGCTCAAGTTATATTACCCTTTTTTAACCAACATAGTTCTGTGAATAAGAAGCTCGTTATTGTCGCGAGAGACATGCAGCGTATAGTGCACGAAGAAGAGAATCATCATTGGAACGGAAAAAAAGAAGAGAAAAAAAGAAACAAACAAACAAAAAAGAAAGAGAGCACGAGCAAAAATGCGTTCCAGTGATTACGGCACCACTGCTGCTGCTGCTGCTGCTGTTGGTGCTCGCGTGAGGAGGGATATTTCGGAGTCGGCCGGCTGGAAAACGTCCTGCGCGAGCTGTGTGTTGCGGTGCTTATTGTTATACGCGAACGCTCTCCGTTCGCTTGGCTTGCTGCTTTCATACCTTTTCCTCTTTCTCTCTCTTTTCCTCTCGTTTTTTTTTGTTTTCCGTTACCAGCTCTTGTATGCAAGTGTAGGTGTGTGCGTGTGTCGGCCCGACGCATTGTATTTAATTTAAATTTGTAAGGTTTTTTTCAGCGGGTTGCGGAAAACGCGACCGCGCAATATCTCTTACCACCACGTTATGTTGCGGCTTCGCTACTGTGCTGTTTACATTTGTTCTATTTTTTTTTCATACCCATTCCCCTGAGATGATTATTAATTAAGGTCAAAGTAAAAAATAATTCGCAAGAATACGAGAGATATATTTTTTACTGTCCTCGAAAGCACAGAGGCGGGTTTTTGCTCCAATAGGCCTGGAGGAAATGTCGTCGACATTACATCGGTGATTCGTGACAAAATAAATAAAGTTTGACGCGCACGGCCACGTGAAAAGATCATAATCCATTTACCTCACCCTCGATACCCTTACTTTATCACTTCGACACGATCAATCCAATTTCTTCGGGGTAATCTTATAATGCTGCATTTTCGTTGAAATACTTTCTCGTTTTTTCTCTTCTCTCTTCACGCTCTCGTGCACTTCATCGCCTTTTTTTGTCTCTGCTCCGAGCTTCTCTCACTGTATTGCATGTGCGTTGCAGCGATTGCAGGTTTGTTTGTCAAAAGCAGGCGGGGCGAGTGCTGCAGCATCCCTTCCCCTTTTGTATGACCATTTGAATCATTTAATTTATGAGTCGCATCTCTCTTTCTCTGTTTCTCGTCCAAGCAGATATACGGTGGACTGTATAACTATAGGTACGTGCTCTTGATACAGTGCGTTGTGGCTCGCGGACACATACTAATGCGCCCGAGCTGCGCGAATAAATTTGCATACATATGCATAGTGGGTTCCAAATACTACTCATGTGCAGCGACTAACGCTACGTTGGAGAGTGGGAGAGAAAGCCTATATAGTAATGAAGGGTCATCTCGTGGCTATTGTGATAACAGAGGGGAGAGGAGAAAGAGCTTGTGTGTGTGTGTGTGCTGGTGTGTGTGTTCGTACGTGTAAATCGTATCGTATATGTATGGAGACAAGAGTGGTGTGGCTAGGACCTTGGAAATTGCCAATTTGATCTCTCTCTCTTTCTCTCTCCCTCTCTCGCGAAGGGAGTGCTAAGTTCTCTTGGGACACTAAAGCTATGTGTATATATACACGTATACAGGAAGGGTGTCTCGTAAGCTCGCCTATAGCTTCTTGAAAGGCTTGTGCAATGCACATACCACACACAGCCGAGGTATTATTAGAGATGGACTCGTTGTGCGGAGGGTATTGGAAATATGCCGTTAGCGCCTCCTGTCCAAAGGCAAAGTAAGCGTCTTGAGGGGATCGTGCCTTCGGTATATAGTCGAGATGCCAAAGACTCGAAGCGGTGCAAATAATTTAGTAAACATTCCAAGGCGTCAAATGCGTGTATGCTAGGTAATTATGTACGGCGTACCTACATAACGTCTTTGTTTTCATCTGTCATGGGCGAGCTTCGTATTTTTTGTGCTATTTATTTTTCAAGGATGTTAAAATCAGCCACTTGCACTGGAATACGTCACTCAAAGTACACGCAGGATTCATGTATTCGTAAGAAATGGATGTGTAAAACTTTGATTGCTTGCCAAGAATCATGGGCTAGGATGTATGTAAACGTTATATAGTTCGTACTGTCTGTGTGTGTAATCATATGTATGGATGTTCTCTTGCGTAAAGAGGAGAGAAGTCTGTAGTCAAAGTTGGCTTGAAGAGGTGATTCCTGCACTTCGAGTTATGCAGTTCCTCTCAAACTTCTTAAGCCTGAAGAATGAGAATTTTGATCTGCCCTGTCCTCTCGAATAATATACGGGTGTGCACACCTAGCTGGCTAACGCAGCTTACTGCAATGTTTCGTTGTAATTCCCATATATATGTAAGCACGCATGTCGCACTGAGAAATTTGTAGAATTGTTTATAGGATGAAATGTTGAGAAATTGCGGAATGTCCAGATTGGCTTGTACACGTAATATATCTATTTTGTGCGCGCCCCTCGAGAAAGAGGGACATATCCACATCAAAGTTCGTTTAATCAAAGTTCATTCGTGGAAATGTAATATTACGTATATACTTCGAGTATTTGTGTATTATCCTGTCGTGCATACTTTGACGCTTATATCGCATAACACACGCCCACACTCACGGACCCGCACTCACACTGTACTATCTGCTGCGTTTTCGCTGTTTCGAGTCATCGTCAAATTCTTCGGCATACACGATCGCGAAATACTTGAGTGTCGAAAGGATTTAATGCATGATTGTCATTTCTCAAGTTTAAATCAGTGCATTAGGTATGCGGAAGATGTTCCGGTAAAAACGGTAATTCAAGTAATTGATGAAAATCTGTTGAAATTAATTCAACTCGGTAATAAACTTAATAATCAAAACTATTTAATACTATGAAAAATCTTTTTTGGCAATGAATTTGATTTTGATTTTGAATGGGAAACAGGTGACCAACCAAGCTTGCGAAGGTACTTTAAATGAGTTGGTCACGTTAAATAAACTGCGGACATTTAAAGCCGTAAAATTGCAATAGAAACTGCGCAGTTATAATATAGGTGGTCGTGTTAAAGTCGGAATCATGTAATTTTCAGGTGATACATAGACACGGAAAATAAATTTTACGTTTTTGGGGATTTTTTCTCGGTCGACAATATTTTTGAAGTTGGCTTTGCGTGAAAAAGTAAGGGCAAGAAAATTTGTTCCTTTGTCTATTCTGGTAGTTTATAGAAACTTTTTTCGATTTTTTGATTTTGTAGTAATTTATCGAATATCAAGTATCACAGCGTGTGGCGAACAAAAGAAAAAAAATCTGAAGCATCTTTTTTATATAATAAGTGAAAATTTTGCGATAAATTTAACGTAATTTACTTTTCTGGAAAAAGAAAAAAACGTAACACTTGGATGACTTCGTGAGTATACAAAGAAAACATGTTTATAGTCAAACTTGTCAGACTCTTTTATCATACTCGTCGAGGACAATTCAGTCGACAACGGCGCGCAACACACTTTGATATAACTAGCCCTCGGGTCAATTTACCGCGTGGAAAAAAGAAAAATTATCCCTGCTGTATACGTACACATTATGTCACTTGCACAGCAACTGCTACCTACACAAGTGCATTTTTCGCAGAAGTTGCAACGCACGGATTAAGTATTTTATTCAGAATTGTTTTCTACTTCTTATTTTTATCCAATCAACAAATTTATTTTTCCGCTAGAGATTTCGGAAAATATCTCGGTGCATGTATTGTAGAAAATAGAAACTTGATTTCTATAGTGCTTCAGACCATGACTATCCTTTAATTACTCAACAGTTTGGGAGGTAAGAAAGTTTCTTGACCTTCTTAAAAACTTTTCCATCCAAAACATTTATACACCCTACGAGTTTATACTTTATATACATACATAGATCGCGCGGCAGCGAGAGCAGGGCCAATTACCCAATGCATAGAAAACCGCAAACGGCTGTGGTTACGAACTCAGGAGGGAGATGGTGGAACTTGCATATACGTATACGTGAATGCGTGCGCGCGAGTGTGTAGATATATATACATGTATATTTTCTCTGAACTTGCAGAGAAAGCTATATAAGCCAAAAGAGAGAAGGAGAGAGAGAGAGGAGAAGTGAGCGACACAGGCTCGTTAACGACGGCTTTGCCCCTTTTGCTCTTGGTATACGCTCTAACGCAAAAAAACCAGCGACACACACATATAGACACATCCATAGACCAAAGCTTGAAGATATATAGAATAAAGCCGGGCATGAAAAAGGATTCGGTCGAGTCATCCTGACTTTGTTGGGTGTGCGGTTGCAGCTCGATTAATGCTGGATTCGACGCAATCTCTTCGATCCTAGTGAGCAAAAATACACCCCCTTGCTCTTTGCCGCCGCTACACCTTTTTTCTTTGAGTTTAGTTCGGCACTACGTGCACTCAGTCCTTTGTGGCTAATATAAATTAAGTGAAATCGAGCGTGGCCTTAATAATGCGCCCTCTCGCGCAGATGAAAAATCAATCATGATCTAGAGCCTTATTCTCAATTTTAACATAGGTGAATGCAGTAAATACATTATTTTATCTTATGATACGTACTATTACTTAAAAATATATTTTACTTTGCCACTTGCCGGTTTATAAATATAGAGAATAGATACTCGCCATCTAGTGGTAGAGACTGCTTTAAGTTATGGTATAGAATTTTTTGTTCATTTTGTATGAAAAATACATCAATTTGTAACGAACTTTTTGTGTGAAAGTACTTAAAATAAAATGAAGTATCAATACCTTTGATTTTAATGCTTAATCTGGATTGAATTTAAAGTTTTCATAGTACTCTAACCTAAAAATTGCAACTATATCGCTTTTAAGCTTTTGTGCTATGAAATATTACTATACTTGCCTTCGACTCCTGGTGTAGCCCCTCGTTTGACCGAAAGAGTACATCTACCCCCTTTGCGTGAAGTATTATTTTATTAACAGTATTCATAATGGCTTGATAGATCTTTGAATCTTAAAAAATCTGAAAATTGCAAGATTTCTTTTTATTAAAAAAAGTTTCAGATTGGAGATTCGCAATTTCGTTAATAACGGTCACCCTTATATTACATGTATCTCCGCACAGGTTACAACATGCAGGTCTTTTTTTGCCTTCTATTTATTAGTTTTTTCATAAAAATGATGTTTCTTCTATGGTACGTTATATACAGTATATACGTGCCGCGCGTTTACTTGTTTTTTCCCCCTCGCGGCGTTAATATCAGAAGCAAAATATTTTCATATACTTCGGAAGACAGAAAGTGGGAGACAACATCGATGAAAAGAGCTCCTGAGCGAGAGGAAAAATTGTATAATGTTTGGCGAGTTCGTTGACGGAGGGAGAGAAAGTAGAGTAGAGAAAGAGAGCGATAAAGAGAAACGATACAGTAGTAAGTAACAACAACAAAACTGCACGTCAGCCTGATTTTTGCATGCGAACCAAACATATAACGCTTTATGTGTACGCGACTTTAGATATAAAAAATAATGTGTACACACGAAACTTCAAAACACGTGATATTTTCGATGAAAGTTATAGTAGATGAAAAGAGAGCTAGACACGCGTGTACCCTCTGTATGCAGCTTTATTTTTTAATAATTGCACACATCGCAGTGAGAGTGGGAATAGTGCAGTCAATAAGCAATAATTAAAAAATATGAAAGTATACGTCATACAGTTGGTTCGGTGCTATTTGGAGCGCAAGCACCCACTCTCTCGTTTAAAATGTTAAGATTGCGATACGTACTTCGAAAGGGGACGCATAAACGCGATTTCTGAGGAAAAAAGGATTACGTGAGACTATAAAGAATACCGATTCAAGTATGATAATTAGTTTTTTTTTTATATTGATACTGGTACAATCATAAGCGAATTAGACCAGAACACTGGACAGACATACGATCTACCCCTCGGATACTCCTTTCCTCTGACAGTCTTTTTTACCACAGATTCTTGGCTCTTTCTCTCTCTCGCTCTTTCTATCATTGATGAATTTTACAATAATCATTTAAACCTAGCTCCAATAATCAAAGTTTATAGTCACGCACCGTCTATTCGCAAGTAAATCTGCAGACACCCGCAATCAACACCAATAGCAGCTGATGGTACAATCAATAGAACTGAAAAAATATTTGCTTACAAATGTCTCAATAACTCATTCTCATATTTTTACTCCCATTAAAAAATACTCTTCTCACTTTTCTCCACATAGACGAAAAACTCTCGCATATCGGTATCGATCCGTACGTCAACGCATCCTAGCGACCCTAATCACTTATCATTATTGGCATGCGATTATACTCGAATTACAATTTACAGATATTAAAGAGTTATTTTTTCTCTCAATGCTCTGGTTCCGGCGGCAGCTGCAAAATACAAATACACGTACTAGTTGCATACTAAAACAATAACCGGTGCGTAACTTATCAGCCTTCGGCGTTAATGCTCGGTGCTAGTTCAAATTCCACAGTGTCACAAGATTCTTATTGCTCAGGCTTTAAAGTATTGAAAATATGATGCGTATCAAATAATGCTCTGCGTTGGCAACGCAAAATGTATCTCGTATTCCTCATGCACTCTTGGGTAGCTTTGGAATTAGCGAGGCTCAAAGCTGCTTGAATGTACGCGGGGTAAAGGACGAAAAGTAGGTTTAAAGCTCGTTGCAACCATAATATTCTTCAATAGCTTGAAATTACACAGCATGTACGTGTATACACTTGAAAGGCTATTATGAACATTATCATTAATTTTGCTTCTCTTTACACACGTTCGGTTAGTCTGAGAGAAATATTCCAAGATTCAGAGTATCCAGCTCGCCCTCATAGAAATTTAATTGAAAGGTCCATTTTTCCAATAATAAGCGCGCGCGCTCGCTGGCATGTGCATTATTGTATCCGAACTCATTAATTTGGAGCACGAAGTAAAGGTAAAAAAATGAAAACAAGTCAATGCCCGCGTACGTATAGATTATCAGCAACTTTTCTTGCCTGAGAGTGATGCATCGAGAGATTGAGCTCTTCGAAGCACTACTTCATTTGAAGTTCTTCGCAAAAAAAAGAAGAAGCAAAATCGTTTTCGAATCCTCCACCACGTTGTACTACTATACTTATAAAACGCAGCCAAGGAGAACTGAAAAAAATCGATTTCCCTCATTACCTTTCACTCAATTCGAAGTTATATCTCTCTTCAGCCAAAAGACCTGTTCCCCAATACACTTTTGAACTGGCCTCTCTTATTTCGTCGTTTCCCTTTAACGCGCTGTTTCTCTTTCTCTTTCTCTCTCTCTTTCTCAAAAACTTTTTTTTATCTTTGCTATTTTATCCTTGTCGGGTAGGTCGGGTCCGGGGGGCTATATCTGGTACGCTTACTTTGCTCCTCGTTCGTCTTTAAAGCGTTTCTAGCACGCGCTCGCTTGCTAGAACTCGCTTGTGGGACACTTAAAGGATTTACGGGATCTAAGAACTCGAAACCGCTTTCTCTTTGCCGGCTGCAAAGGCGCGCGCGCGTTATTTCTCCTGATGGCGGTACTTTTTCATTCCCCTTCCTCTCTTTCCTTCTCTCTCTCTCTCTCTCTCTCTCTCTCTCTCGACTATACCTCGAGCTTGGTGCGCAGCTTCGTTCATTCGTTCGTTTCTTGTGTGCTGCAGCGCACCAGTGGCAAAACTAATTGCTAGCACACGCGAAGCGGGACTCGAATTCTTGATGTCTTTCTGCCTGTGTGTAACGGATTCCCATTACCTTTGGTTGCTGTACGCAGCCACTAACAATTCGGCCCAAAATTATTCAGACGCGCGTAATTATTCTGATTTCGCATGACGAATGATAGAATCGAAATTTTCTGGATTTCAAGGACTGGAATATTTTTTCGCATGTAATCTTTCATTAACACATTTTGATGAATGAAACGTCCCTTCTTTCTGTAAAAATGTTGTGACGCCAAATTACCCTTTGCATCGAGCGCTATTTTTTCCATCAAATTTCTCTCTTCGAGGCACCCAAGCTACAAGAGAGCAGTGAGCAGGGATGTCCCCTGATACTCGTATTTTCTATACGGACCACAGCGAGAAAGAGAGGAAACGAGAGCGCGAATCTCTCTATACCGCACATATACACACGAACATACACACACTTGCAAGCTCGCACATTCAGAAAGAGCTCTGCAGAGCTGCGGCCGGACCTCCTTTGCTTTTGCTATTGCTGTTGAGTGGAGCGTGCCAGGAAATAATTATAACGCTATGAAAAGGAGCTTGCAGTGGCTTCCGCGTGCTGCTGCTGCTCTCCCTCTCTCTCTCTCTCTCTCTCTCTCTCTCTCTCTCTCCCTCTCTTGGTCAAAGCTTAAGCCATGTGACACTCGAGGTCGCTTTGTGCTTTGTGTCTTCGCTTGCACCATGTCGCCGTCGTTGTTCTCTCTTTTTGCGCGCGGAAAAAGAAAGACACAAAATTTATATATATATACACGTATATATATGCGAAGAACAGACAGCGAGGAGCAGCAGGATGAAAAGGAGGAAGAAGGGAGGGTGGTTTCAGGCGTTACGTTGTACATTGCGCTGCGTTACGTCCGTTGACTCGCGATATGGGTCAGCGCTTATACGTCGCAGTAGCAGCAGCAGTAGAATTCACCGCACACAAGCTTTTGCCGTATAGCTCTAAGTTCAACTGTAAGTACGACACGTGTGCGACGCGATACAACTAGCAAAACTTTTTTTTTAACCTCGTACAGCAAAAAATTGTAAATGTTCTTGAATCGCGCTAAGCTAGATTGCTCAAACGAGCGGAGTAGCTTGCTCGTAGCGATTACGCGTCGAGAGCTTTTTCTATGGATTTCAATAACTGCAGCACGTTTGTACAGTGTAATAATTAAGAAAAGGGATAAAGAGAGAGAGAGAGAGAGGAAAAAATAAAAGTTTCATCGTCGAAAGAGTCAATACTTGCTGGCAGTTCTTTGTTTTTCATGCTTATTTCCATGTAAGAATCCGAGCGAGGCTGATCACTTTTATATTTACGCAAAGAGGAGGACGACGACGCTCGCGTGACGTTCAACCGGTGGCTCACGGCTTTCCTCGATTCCTGTGAAAGCTTTATAACGATATGCCTCTCCTTCTCCTTCTCCTTCTCCTTCTCCTTCCCGTCTGTCACATACCTTATCATTCCTTTCTTTCGTAGTCATGGCAACTTTTGATTGTACTTTCCGTCTTGGCGGATACGTTTCGTATAAGCTGTATACACGCGACAAAAAAGATAAGAGAGAACGAAGCATACGCGCGAGTGATATCTTTCAGAAAGTGGCAAAATATCGAAGTTGAAGAAAGTGGAAAAAACATCGCACACACTGCAGTTGTTTCACAATAGTAATAAAAAAAAGAATGTGAGATGACGTTTTTCGGTGCAATAACAGAAGATGTGTTTCTTTCATTTGCCTCTGGATTTATTTTTCATCGGCGTATATATATCGGCGGATGAATGGGTTAAAATGGAAAATCTATTCGGTCTGCTCCGAAAAACCAATGAATGTCCTACCGAGTAATGTCTACCTATTGTGCGAGTCGGCGCTTGAATGGCTTCTTTGGAAAATTCGAGGACATGTACGCTCAAGATCGAGCGATGATTCACGGCAGATTTTTCTATAGGATATAGAATGGATAAAAAAAATAAAAAATTTATTCAACTGCTTTTTTCACTGTATTCTTTAATCAATACGCGAAATTCGTGGGTTTTTTCTCAAATATCCACCAATATACTTCGCATGAAAAAAAAAAAGATTTTAATGAAAAATTTTTTTCTACATGAAGACTCGCGCTGTAAACTGCACTTCAGTAACTTTAGGGAAGAATTACATATGCGCACGCCGCGTTTGTTATCGTTAAAAAACTCGAAATGTTGTCTCTCTCGCTCTTCCACGGCCTGAAAATATACGCAAACGAACTCCCACTCGCTCGCGTAGACAAAAAATATCGAATAACAAAATCAATGTCCTTTCATCAATGGCGGGATTGAAAAAAAACCGAGAGGCAAAAAAAATAATAAAAAAATCCCAACGTTTGGAAGATATTCTCTCGTCGAATTTTCTACAATAATACACGCCGCACAGGCGTACATACATAGGTAGCGCGCGGCGTTCGCGAGAGTAGTGCTGCATGCGCAGACAAACAAAGGAGTAATACATATCGATACCACTTTGGTAGTTAATTATCCACGTACTTGGAAAGGTAAAAAAATTTCCCCTGAATAGCTCATAGCATTTTTGTAACGTTCAAAAGCACGGAGAGAGAGCTGCACGCACACATATTCAGCAGCGTCATGCTTGAAATGCGTGTGCTATATAGATTTTTGAATTCGTGCCCTGGGCATGCCAGCTCTCTTCCTCCCTCCTTTCGCTTTCTCTGTCACGATGTGAATGCATTAAATCACATTCTTTCTCTTTGGTTCTCTCTCGAGTTGTCACACGTACAAAATTACCCGGCAGTTGTACGTGTTTGAAAGCTTACACGTGTATCGTATCGTACACATCAGCAGTTGTGCTCTACCTAATGATACGTATACCTCAAAAGAATCAAAGTTCCGATTATGCATTTTAGCTCTAGCGTGCGATACACACGCTCGAATACGTGTCTGTGTGCGTGTATCGTGTCCGATTGAAAGAGAAAATAATTTCTCGAATGAATACCGCCACGACAATGCGTGGGAGCTCTACGTTATCGATCGTTACGCGCTTGTATTATATCAGGTGTACGTGCAGTATAGATATATCGGCGAGTTTGCGCGACTGCGTTGGTCAGCTCCATACTCGTCGAGCTGCTGCGTGAAAGACATCGATGTATTTCGGTCACGTATTCGGACAGTATCCATATACCTGCGCGTGAACGCGCCCACGCGGGGGATGATGTATTTGAAGCGAGATAGCGTACGAGAGAGCCGAGCGGGGGGGACGTGAGCTGCCGCATCGTGTGTGCATGCGTGCGAGTTCGCATAATGTACGCCGCGCGTTTTATGTATCCTACATGCAAAGATGCGTGCCTGATGCAATATCAGCCTATACTACTGCAGGCGGAGAGCTGCAGAGAGGAAGAGGAAGAGAGAGAGGATATCTTTTCGCTATAAACTGCTGTATATATAGTGTTCGCGTATGCGTGGCGGTGCACGCGCGTTCTGCGTTATACGACGTGAGATCTTGTAATGGCGGTCATTTGGCGTTAGTCTCGTTTTCGTATATAGGCGGCATTGACTCGTCTCTGAATTACGGTTATGGCCCCGGCACGAATACACACGCGCGCACACATGCACACGCGCAGAGAGCGAGAGACAAGGAAGATGCGCCGCGCGAGCGAGAGCTAGAGACAGAGAAGAGATTGGATGGGACGTATAATACGTATTACCTACGTCTATATGTATACAACAGATACGTGGGGGGCGTATTGTAAAGGGACACGCATGGACGCGAGAGCCTGCAAAGGTATTATGTCGTAGCCTGTATATGCTGCACAGCTCGAGCTCAGGCAAGGAAATGTCAGTGAATATAAGTACGATTCATGTGTAATAATAGTGGACTTGATGTCCCATTACCGGTTCTACTCTGTCTTCGAGCGGTCCGCTCTGTAAATTGAATGTAGATTTCTTCACGCGCGCAAGCTCCTGTCAACACCCGCGCATACACATAACGTTTCCTAACGATTCGTAGAAATCCGCTTGCGTGTGATAATACTCCATGGAAATTGCGTGCGCTTACAAGAACGTTGGTCAAAGCGAATGAATAAAAGTGAAAGAAGCGAAGAATAGGAAATATTAATGTCACACCTTGGTCCGAGACAAAGAAACTATAAGTAAATTCAGTATGTGTACTCGCTGGCTGTATAGGCCCTTTTATGCCTCGCCAAGATTGAATTCCACGTCACTACTTGTACTGCTACTACTACTCCTATACGTATGCAGCATTATACATTATTGAAGAAGGGATAAAGAGAAAGAGTGAGCCAAAGATGTGGCCTCGAGGTTTCTTTCTTCTTTTTCTCGGGCGCTCGCTCGCAAGCTCCGCGAGCACAAAAACGCAAGAATTGACTTGTGTGCGTGTGCGGCTTTCGTGCGCACACACACCTATGCATCTCTCGCATTTATTCTGTATCTATGATTGTGTACGAGTCTTTGCGCGCAGGAGCGTCTACAGAAATACAGAGCGAAGAACATTCACGAAATTCATCTCCGCGCGAGCTACACTGCTGCCCGAAAACATTTTATCTTTGTACACGCCATTTAGAGACCGCAGCAGCAGCAGCAGCAGTCAGTGCCGCGCGCGTGTACCGTTATCTCTATCGTTCTCAGTGCTCCGCACTCGTGCTTTCTTCCTATTATATTGTGTGCGTCGCTGCTGTTTTTTTATCGCCTTTCTTTTATTTTTGTGGAGGAAAAAAGGCTGCTCGTGCAACCCTCCTCCTTCTTTTCTTCCGACATATATAGAGACGTAATTGCTCAGCCGTATGCGATGAATAGCATGAAATTTTCCCTTTCACCTTGTTTCCTCTCTCTCTTTCTCTCTCTTTTTCTCCGTTTTTTTCATTATACCGCAACATTATAGATTCGCACGTTAAATTTAGCACGGCATAGATCCATTTGTATGTACGCATTTTAAAAATCGACAGGAGAATATTGCAATACTCGTCAAAGTACATGTGAAATCTAATTTTTTACAATTTCGCTGCACATTTAATGCTAAGATAGTATTTCATAGCTGCACTCGTGTGCTAACCTCACTCCGAGTGTCCAGAAGCTGGAACTATTATAAAAGAATACATAAATGTGAACTTAGCACACCTTTCGTGTTCAGATTTTTAGTGCTATAATAGTACATTATGAAACAGTGGCATAAGTAGCAGATTATTTAAATAGGATACATTGGATCGAGTGCCACGTGTACACCTATCGAGACCTATGGGTGACTTTCTTTCGTTATAACCAAAAAGGGAAAATTTCATGGGATGAGAGCGAATATTAGAGCAATTTGGTAAATAACGGCAGTCTGTCGTATCTGAATCGCAAAGTTAGGAAGCGCGTGTGTGCACGGACAGAAATGGCAGCAGCAGTAGTAGGACTCCATGCAGCTGCAGCTAGCCGAGCCTCTGCATATATGTATATTCTTTTATCCTTCGGACCCTTCGGAGTACGATATAACAACGCGTATACGTGCGCGCACACGTATATGCGACGAAGTGGAGTCAGGACTTTACGCACTGTCGGTCGTATACGACCGCGCGTATAGGCTATATAGACATTTATTATTATACACAGACAGAAATGGCCATAAGAGCTGGACACCACTACTGCTGCTGCTGCAACACTGCAGCAAGCTCCGCAACGCCGCGTGGAAATTTTATCTGTCGTATAGCTGCGGCGCGCGTAGCTCTCGAGCTTAGCAGCATTCGATACTTTATGCTTTCGTATAAAATACGAGCTTCGTCTGCGTGTACGAGCGCGTGCATGTGTGCGTGTGTGTCCGTGTGTGTATGTGTGGGTGCGTCTATAGTCGAATAAATGCATATGGTTGTGGCGATATACATGCGCGGCGTTATACACAGTCGCACACAGTCGAATTTATACCGAGTGCCGTGTTTAACGGGTTTATCGATTATACTGCGTCGCGCCTATATATTGTGTATAAATGTAGGTGCGATAAGCTCGCATGTGGTGCTTTTTTTCCAAAACTTTTGATGCGAGACGATTCGATGTTGCTATTGATTTCATTCAAATTTTTAATTAGTCAATGCTAGTTTGTTTTTTTGTTTCCGTGTGCGCGCGTACAGCCGTCGTCCAATATCCATTTGACCGAAGCCGCTGCTCAGTTGCGTCAATGGTGGAAAAGTGAAGTTGCGCATCGAACACATACAAACACTTTGAACTCTGTCACGTCTTTTCTGAATTCCTTTCTCTCCTTGCGCTTGTGTGTGTCTTTTTTTTATCTTTTACTCTTTCTCCTCGGAATTTGCTTCTTTTCCTCGCACACACATACACGAATCCGCTCACATCTATACTTTCTCAGCCATCGAAAAAGAAATCATAGAAACTACCTCTTGGGAAGAAGAAGCAAAGAAAAGTCATACTGCAAAGTATGAATTAAAAAGAACGAAAAAAGAAATTATACCAAAGATGATTGCGTCAACTTTCCTGAAAGCTCGACATTTGATCCAAAAATCTACTTATGAAAAAGCGATGGACCAGAAAGTGAAGCCGCTTGTAACAGCTTTTGATTGGTTGACTGACTTTTGACTCGAGTCGAAATGGAGCGTAGCGATATCTGCGATCGAAATAGCCACTTTTTCAAAATATAAAAATTGACGCACACAACTCTGATAAAAATCCTCAACGTTAATGACTGAAAAATGCACTATTGAACATTTAAATTATTTAATTAGTGACTATTTAAAATGGTTTAAAATATATTAACATTAATTGGCTTTTAAGTGGCGATTTTTCTGTTACAATTATGTTACAAATGTTAGGCACATTCTAAATGACCTGAAAATGACAAATAAATGTAAAAAAAAATTAGATCATTTTTTAACAACTTAAATACGATAGTACCCCGTACACCCGACGGACATAATATCTGTCCGGACCTTACTTCACGCTAGACATGAAAATGTCTCATGAACGTATAGAAAGACTCCGAATCATCGGAACAAGTGAAGTCAGATCCGGACAGATATTATGTCTGTCGACTTCAAGCCTCCACCACTAGATGGCGAGTACCTTTGATCGGAAATCTGCAAGGGGAAAAGTAAAAATAATTGTATAAGTCAAAGCATGATCATGAATAAGGTTAGAAGTGAAATAACGTACAATATTTTAAATGTAGAAAATTTGAAGTAACTATTGCTAGTATGTTCCAGCGGTAATTTGCACGAATTTTACATAGTAAAAAATAGTTATTAGAAAAACATAGAATATTATACGACCACAAAATACTCAAAATAAACGTTACACTTTTGGTTAGTATATGTCCACTCTGAAGAATCTTTTTACACCAAAGAAACATTCCGCCAAAAACAAACGATGAAATGTTGAGCACGGAAAATTGGTCTAAAATTTAATGGTCACGTTATTTTACTCATTCACGACTATTTTTATTCTTTTTCTGGTACCCATGTAATTAAAATAAAGGTTTAATTAATGCGGATGCACAAAAGTGATCATTTACCAGTTAAAGTTGGTCAATCAGTACGTAGATTACCCTATCTCCGTGCATAATAACGATAAT
This sequence comes from Trichogramma dendrolimi, assembly GCA_034770305.1. Taxonomy (NCBI): domain Eukaryota; kingdom Metazoa; phylum Arthropoda; class Insecta; order Hymenoptera; family Trichogrammatidae; genus Trichogramma; species Trichogramma dendrolimi. The sequence continues at coordinate 7,956,532 of JAPMIB010000001.1, forward strand.
TTACTTAGCTCTGAATATAGTACACCTAACACGCGCGCATACAGGCCCCTTTCGAGTGCAGCCTATTTACTGTATAAACAGGCGAACATGTTGACCGATAGTCCCGTGCGTATTACTTGGATCTGAATATTACTTTGGCTTAATATATATGCGCGCACACGTGTGTATGTATCGCTTCAAAGCGGACTGCAGCTACATCTAACTATAGGTATAGGCATACGTAATACCGCGCAGGAATATGTAGCCGTACGCGATTTGATGCTCTCTCCGGTGTAAATCGTATAGCTTCATCATTTGCACATTAATTCCATTCGTTCGCGCATTATTATTTATTCGTTCTGCGTCGTGGATTTACAACTTTTAATCCGCGAGATTTTCCAATGGTGCTCGATTCGGAACAGCTACAAAATTTGTAACGCGTGCGCGAGCATAGAATGCCTATTGTGTTTGCCGCAGGATATACGAATGGCGCGCTTACGCATACACGCAATGTTTACATGCAGCGGCAGGTACGTAAATATAGACAATAGACGTATACGTACGTACAAAGTAACGTAAGCAGCAACGCGGCCCAGGAAGTTGACAATAATCGAGAATTGAAGAGATAGCTCGCGTACGTTTGCACGCACGTCGTCGACGACGAATTCTCTTTCTCGTTTTTACGAGTCTCCCGAACAAGCTCGAGGGTTGAGTGCGTGGGTGGGTGTGCGGGGGCGCCTGCTATGGTATAATGGATAGATTCGGAGCGAAGGGGAACGAGAAGCGCCACATATATATACGATTCGTTAGGGCTCGAGACCTTGCGCGAGCGAGCGCGCCGCTCGTAAGCATGAGATTGATGAGAGGATGGGTAAAGGGTTTCGAATTTCGCTGCCTATGCCGCCGCGCCACTGCCGCTGAAACGTGTCGGATTAAAACGAAAAAGGGGGAGGATGCTTTAAAGCGAATGCATGTATATAGGGTATATATAGGCGCGCGCGGAGAGCGTGGCAAAAGTTCGATAATGAATGGGTCAGTGCGCTTCGAGCGCGCTGTACACAGTACCGCGCTGTAAATGCGCGCATCGTCCAAGGATTTTCTCGCGCGTATCCTTCGCGTTGAATTGTTATGACCGTTGATGTATAAACATATATTCCGAAACTGAGCGATGATGCGTACATTGCGACCGACGGCTGGCCTGCGATATATATATGTCTACAACAAATACAAAGCGCAGCGTGAGCGACAGAGAGATGGAGAAATTTTCGGCTTCAAGAACGTTTAATTATACAATAGCCAATGATTGCCCGATGTATATTGGCAATCAATGACAGCCTTTCACATTAGCTTGTGCAAACTTTGTTATAAGCCCTTCAATCTGTTATGTCCAATTTTCCGGGATTGATCCATATTTATGACCTGAGCCGCGCGTACATTTCTCTCTTCGCTGCTGCTGCTGCTGCGTCCGCGCGCGCAAACACAAACTTTGCGAGTAATGAATTATACTCAGCCTCCATCCCGCTCTCTCTCTCTTTCTCAGTTATATATACAGCTGATGTTGCTTCCAAGTACACATTTCTATTGTTGAACTTTGTCAGCTCTGAGTAGTCTTTCATTATATTGCCGCGCTATACAAGTGTAACGTGTAATTGCGATTTAATAAGTGCAGCGCCAGTCTAACACCGGCAAATACACTAGCAGTATGGGTAAGATATCTCGCGCGTGCTTATTTATCGATCGGTTACAAATCCATCAGGCACGCATCATGCGCGCTCGCTGCGGCGGCAATTACTTTTCTTCTGCTCATCTTCGGCGTGCACTTGCGCCACACGCTGAAATCCGGCTCCATCTTTATTCATCTCTCGAGTTTTCCGCGTGTCGGAGTGAGAGAGAGATAGAGAGAAAGTAATGTTTCTCGGGCCATTATATTACACGCAGCGTGAAACATATGTGTCCCGAGCTCGTTCCGCAACAAAAAGACGCGTCGGCTCTATTATTATTTCTATCACTCTCCCTTTCAGCGAGCGAGAACATGAGTGATTACGCTATCGACGTTTTGCAAATTTTCCATTTCTGTATAGCGTCTATATATACATCGCTCTTCGGAGCTATTCTCTCTCTCCCCAGGATTCTGCACGCGCGCGGCTCTTCGTGATTGATATTCATGTATTATAGTACGCGCGTGTCGTGCAGCTCTCTCTCTCTTTTTCGTGTACCGCCAAATTGACGCATATTTCAGGAAAAAAATGAGAGAAGCGGAAAAACGTTTTAGCGAGCGAGATGCATTATAAAAGTGCTTGTATTTCTTCAAAATAAGCCAAGTAGCCTATGCCTGCTTTTGCCTCGCTCTCGTTCTCTTTCTGTAAATCAAAGCAGCGCACTCGGAACATTATAAGGGCTGGCGGCATGCGTATTACGTCGGCTCTGATATATCTCGAGGACCGCGCGTCGGCTTATATTCATGCGCATATATAATTCCCTCGAGTGTGCCTCGGCTCGCAATAGCGTACTACTACCACTGTACGCAGTATATACGGTATATATGTACGTACGTACGATGGCCGACTCGTAATAGTAACCTTACTAACAAAACGCAGGGCACGTTTTATTCGCCGCTGGAAGGTAAAAGAGATAAAGAGCCGAGCCAGCAACGGACAAGCGTAATACGTATATATATCTACGCGTACATTATACGAGTCTGCGTACGAGCGAATACTAATTTTTTTTTCAGCCCCCGAGATCATTGGAACTTTTTGCACTCGAAGCTATATACCGTATATCCTTTCGCTTTCGAGTTTTCGAATTGATAATTGTCACTTTAACACGGGATAAAATAAGCGAGTGCTCGAATACACGTTTACGGTATGTATGTATGTACAGAGGGTAAGCGCGCATTCCCTATTGTGCCCTTTTGACTTGCTAAACGCATTTTCAACTTTTCACTGTCATGCGCCGCCCGCTGCACTGTGTAAAGTTTAAACGCGCGCATCGAAAAGAGTGCGTGTATACTCTAATATGCACGGGTTATTTAAACCATTTTATTATTCTTTGCCCGTGCTTAATGTCAGTCACGTAGTTACACGCACACACACACACACACACACTCACACCGTGGCAGCATAGATAAACGAGCAAAAAAATCTAGAAGTTTATGAATTTTAGATACACGCACGAGCACGGCTCTTATTAAAAATGTATGCAGTCGCGCAGGATGAGCAGCGACGATTTGCGTAATTGTATAGCCTTGCGGCGTCGTTCCCTGCGCGTATCCTCCCCCTGCTCGCGTAGCTGCGATATTGTAAGTGCTCGTCTTTCGTGAACGTTGTACGCGCGCACAAGCTTCAAAAGGTATGAAAAATGTCAAGCGTTGAATGTGCGCGTGCATACCTTAATTCGGAATACGGTTTCAGCTTACCGTCGGCGAGGCTGTTTTAAATCTAAAATTTGTCGCGATCGCTCTTGAAAAGTTGAAAATTCATAGGAGAGAATTCATTGAAAAGATCCATCATCGTTAAGTTTTCGCTCTGATGGAAAATCATCGAATTGCACGGGGCCTCCCCGTTCACGTTCACTAAATCGAAGTGTCCAAGCCACGATACATCGTCCCTGCAGCCACGCGTGCACATCGTGATTCGCTTTTTCTTTCTCTCCCTCTCTCTCGCTCTCGCTGCAATTCTCTCACTTCCATTAAAAAATAAATATAATAAAATAACTTGCAGCAGTAGCAGCGCCAGTCCAAATCAATTTTCTGCCTGTCGTGCAAAAGTTGTTCACACTTTCACCCAGCTGCGAGCATTGATGCCAGTATCAGTAGCTTTCCGTACCTGAATTTATATATCTATACCCATGTGTATGTATATAAAAAAGCAGTGGACCAACAATATCCGCGGTCTGTCGTTGGAGCTTGTTATCGACTGCGGCGAGAATATTCGACACGACCTGTAGTGGTTTTGTGCCCTTTGTACTTCCTTCTTTCTCTCTTTTTTTTGGGAAAAAGTCTTTCTTCCATTTTTTTCACGCTGTGAACACTGACCGCAAGGTCACGCTGCACATGCATGCAGAGCTTTGAGATAAAATTATTATCGATCTTGTAAATATAATGTGAGTACGTGCATGTGTATTTTTTAAATTTAATTTTATTATTTTTTAACGAGGAGTGAAATCACTTTTTGGATTCAACATGCGATATAAGTGCGTCGCATGAATATGTCGTACTCGAGTAGTGTGCTCCAGTAGCGTACGGTTGATGGTGTACTGGTATTGTGAGCTTGTCTTAGGCCTCTTTACTAATGTCGACTAAAACCTATATCCTCCTTTACTGTTTTTGTTCTTTACCCGTGAGACTAGCTTTAGGCAATCATTACATCACGATCCAAGAGTCTTCGAAAGAAGCTCCGGACTTCTTCTCTGTCCAGCTACTAGTTACTTGTACGAGCGCATCGCTACGAGATGAGTAGATGAGTCCATTATTCCATCGACGAGCAGGACCATTGGACCTGACAATTTTTCAGTGTCTTGATACTATTTTCACTCTTATTAAGGGCTAACAGGGAGCTTAAAGCTATGTATTCCTGAAATTGCTGACAAATGAAATTTTGTAAACATAGGCTCATAGCAATAATACTGGTGGTCGTTTATACCTTTGAGAACATGTTTCCATCCTCATATTAAAGGTGTGTGCTAATTGTGTGGGTACCACTCATGTTAATTTGGTTATTGATCGAAGCAATTAAAATGAGGTTTGTCGTAGAACTCCCAGCGAGCCGTTTATTGAATTTACTCCAAATTTTATACACTTCTTCAGTACTTAGATGAGCATGGTTACAACCACTATCTAACTGATTGGAGAATTATAAAGTGCTATTTCACTATTTTAGTACAAAGAACCATGTAAAATTATATACAATTTGTTTGAGTACTCCGCCGCTAAGTGGCGTCGGCACCGGCCGTCGCTCGCGCAAGCGGCAAACCTCGCTTGCGCATACAAAAGAGGGCCCGTCTCTCTCTGGGGCGTTCACTAGCGCACGCTGGCAAGTAGAGAGATCTACTCGAGTTCGCATTGTATGCGAAGTCTGCGATAACGCGACCGCTGAGAAAGCTTGCTTTCGTTGGGTAGTCGCTGCAGATTGACCGCTGAGGAGGTTCGCCTCCGTTGGGTAGTCACTCGAGTGCATTAAAATCTACTTCAGCGCGTCTTTTCTCTGAATTGCAGAGCGAAAGACAGCTAGTTTGCCCGGCATCGCCGGTATAGCGATTATAATTGATCACGGATAAAAATTGTAAATTCGCTGATATTATTGATATTTGGTTCTTCATATTGTTTTCTTATTTTGTACATATTCACTGTCACTTGACTTATAATAAATAAATCTTTATTATTTAAACCACTCGATATTTGAAATACTTATTTCAATAAGCCTTTCACTCCAACAGCACTACCTACAAAAGGGTTTTATTGTTTTTGGCCTGATAACAAAAAACATGGTCCTTCGAGCCGGATAGCTGTTGATTTGACTGGTTGTTTGTTAAGTTTGTTAAATAGCGAACAGGTCTTCAAGATGCAGGTACATGACAGGAATGCAGGCATTATCAAAAATGCATTCAGTAATTTCAAAAAACTCGGGAAAGGTCTGATGACCGAGGGTGCGTGCTTCTCTAGGATGGAGCAACTGAAAACTCGCTGGATCGAGTTCGAGCGTAAGCACGAGGAAATGCTCAACGATCCAGAGATGGACGAGAAGGATGAGTACTTCGCTTCGGATAAATTCTCCGAGACGTTCGAGGCCTATCTAAACAATATGGGTCTCTTTCAAGACCATCTTCTCCGAGTACAGAGAGAGTCTGCGCGCAGTACAGCGCAGCCGGGCATCAGCGGTCTGATGCAGGATATGGAAGGCAATCGAGCTAAGTTGCCAACGATTGTGATCGCCGACTTCTCGGGCGACATCGAAGATTGGGTGAGATTCAGGGACACGTTCAAAGAAATGGTAATTGAACGGCCTAATCTACCGAACATCTATAAGATGAACTATCTTCGAAGCTACGTAAAGGGCGAAGCGGCGGAATTGCTGCAGGAGGTCCCTTCGGGTGGCGAGCACTTCGCCGACGCTTGGCAAGTGCTCAAAGGTCATTATGACAACACGAGGCTACTCACTAACAAGCTGCTTGATAGATTGATCTCGTTGCCGTCTATGAGCAACGACTGTGCAAGCGAGCTTATGCGCGTGCTCAACGGAGTGCGCAATCTTCTGCGAGCGCTGAAGGCGCTTGGCAGTCCGGTGGACCATTGGGGCCACCTGTCCGTTTTCTTGACACTGCGCAAGTTGACGCTCAGATGTCGTTCGAAGTGGGAGGATAGTGTCAAGCAGAGGGCAGATCCGACTGCCCCCGACTCGTTTGACGACCTATGTAGATTCCTCGAGGCTGAAAGAAACGCACTGTCGTTATTAGAAGATGCCAAAGAATCGACAAGGAAGTCTTCTCCGCAGAAAACTGAAGGCAGGGCTACGACGAGTAAGGGTCGTAGGTCCTCCAATTTCGTGCAGGCCAGTGGAGACAAATCGATTTGCCCGGTGTGTAAGGAGACGCATACCGTCGAACAGTGTGCCAAGTTTCGGCAGCAAGCGTCGTCGACAGAAAACAGACTCTCGGGCAAAAGCGGTTATGTTATACCTGCTTCGGAGCACATATGGCAAAGGATTGTCAGACCAGCGCAGTATGTTTCCTGTGCAATGGGCGACATCATACCTTGTTGCACCCGTCTCACAAAAAAGAGGGCGGCAAGGGCTTCTCCGATAAGAAAAGAGCTTCTGCACAAGCTCACGAAGAAAGCTCTGGTGCGGGGAAAGTAGATGACCCGCCGCTGACTGCTATGGCCGCTGCTTCGTCTGTTCGACAGGACGAAGCTGGGGAAGCTCTGTTGGCGACCGCGAGCGTTCAGGTGTCCTCTTGCGACGGACAGAGCACTGTTGTCCGGGCGTTGGTCGACCAATGCGCTCAATCCTCATTTGTCAGTGAGGCGCTATGCCAGAAACTCCAATTAAAAAGGCGCGTGGTCAATGTGCCAGTTTCAGGCATAGGCGAAGGCTTCTCGAACAGCCGTTCGGAAGTGGACGTGGCTATTCGGCCGCATTTCCCGTCGAGCTTCAAACTGACGCTCAAGGCATATGTACTGCCCACGATAACAAAGTATCGCCCTCCATGCGTCGAGTCGAGGCAATGGCCGCATCTCAAAGGCCTACAGCTCGCAGACCCTGATTTCACCAAACTTGGGCGAATCGACCTACTGCTCGGCACGCAGATTCATGCGCGTGTCGTGCAGGAGGGCCTGCGAGTGGGTAATGAGAACATGCCTATTGCTACAAATTCGAGGCTTGGGTGGATACTCTCTGGTAATACAGATGGCTCAGATATGGGAGGTAGCATCGTGTGCTTGCAGACCGAGGGGCACTTGGACGATCTGTTGAGGTCCTTCTGGGAAGTAGAGGAGCCGCCTCACGCTCCTCTTCTGTCCGCAGAGGACAAAATGTGCGAAGAGCATTACGTGAATACCACTGTGCGACTCTCTGACGGACGGTATCAGGTTCGTCTGCCCCAGAAGCCCAATGCCCCGACCGACTGGGTAAACTCTCGGCAGATAGCTAAGAGCTGCCTCCTCTCGCTTGAGAGAAGGTTCTCTCGAAACCCCTCGTTGCGCTCCGACTATGTGGCTGCCATGAATCAGATGGTGCACTCCAATCAGATGCGCAAGGTTTCGATCGAGCCTCAAGATTACGGCTCGCATTACTTTCTTCCGCCACGCAGTCGTCAAGGAGAGCAGCACGACTACGCGTGTTCGTCCCGTCTTCAATGCATCGGCAAGAAATGCTGCTGGGCACTCTTTAAACGAGAATTTACTGACCGGGCCGAATCTGCTGCCGCAACTCTTCTCGTTTGCTCGTTGGAGGTGTTATCCTATCGCCTTTGTCGCCGACGTCTCGAAAATGTATCTACAAGTGCGTCTGCACCCTGAAGATTGGAAATTGCAGTCAATCTTGTGGCGCGAAGATCCCCGCAAGCCTATTGAACACTACGTTCTGACTACGGTTACTTTCGGCTGCGGCCCTTCGGCATATTTGGCCAGTCGCACTCTGAGGAAGTTAGCCGAGGATGATGGAAATAAATTCCCTCTGGCTCCTCCTATTGTACACCACGAGATGTATATGGACGATGTACTGTCCGGAGCGTTCGATTTGAGCACAGCGTTCGAGAAGCGACGACATTTGTGTTCGCTGTTTTCTGCTGGAGGGTTCTCGTTAGCCAAGTGGATGACAAACGACCCCGAGCTTTTAAGTTCATTTGATCCATCGGCTCGTGCCACTGAGGCCACGCTCAAAGTTGGGCTGGGCTTCTCAGTGATGGGACTCGTGTGGGAGCCTCAAGCCGACCGTTTCTACTTCAATGTCTCGCTGACACCGTTGACTGGTGCCATAACGAAGCGCAAGGTCTTGTCACGAATCGCTGGTCTGTTCGATCCGTCGGGTTGGATCTCTCCATCTTTAATCCCTTTGAAAATATTTATGCAGTCCCTGTGGCTCCTTACGAAGGAGTGGGACGTAGCATTGCCCGACGCCGAGACAGCACAGTGGCGAGCGTATGAAGACGACCTACAGGGGTTGCCCTCTATATCTATTCCTCGATGGAGCGGCGTGACAAAGGGTGCTTATTTGGAGTTGCATGGTTTCGCTGACGCCTCCAAGCTGGCGTACGCAGCGGTTCTATACGTTCGCATTGTACACGGTGGAGGAGCGCGAGTGACTTTGTTGGCTTCAAAAACAAAGGTAGCCCCTCTTAAGAGCCTGTCCATACCTCGGCTCGAGCTTTGTGCTGCGCTCCTTCTAGTGAAGCTCACTACTTCCTTCTTGGCCACTGCTGACTTTGATCAGGCCCCGGTCCATCTGTGGTCGGACTCCAAAACTGCGTTGCACTGGATCCACGGGCTGCCCTCTCGATGGCCCGTATTCGTTGCGAATAGGTGTTCGGAGATCGTGACACTCTTGCCGCAAGCCAGTTGGCACTACGTCAATACCAAGCACAATCCTGCAGACGTCGCCTCGAGAGGATGCCCGGTGTCCGTTCTGCGGGAGGATCGGCTATGGTGGAATGGGCCAGAGACGCTTTCGTCAACTACAGTGCCTTGGCCGAACAATTGTGACGATTTTTCACAAATTGTTCCCAAAGAAACCGAGAAAGCAGAGTCAAACGTTCTCGTGCAGAGTTCAGACGTTCCCCTGATTGCGATCTGATACTCAGATATTCTTCTTACCGACGGCTGAGTAAAATACTTGTGCACTGCCTGCGCTTCGTGACCAAGCTCGCTCGCGTTGTGAGAGGCCCCTTACTGTACAGTTTCAGGCAGCTGCAAACGTTGAGGTCTCCGTCAAAGAATTGGAGCAGGCAGAACGTCATTTATGTCGAATGACGCAGAATGCTCTCTTGTCCGTAGAGATCAAATGTATTTCTGCGAAAAGCGCACTACCGAAGAGTCATCCTCTCGCCAAGTTGTGTCCTATCATCCGCGACGGGCTGCTGTGTGTTGGAGGACGCTTGCGAAACGCTCAAATTAATGAGGATCGCAAGCACCCCATCATACTTCCGGCAACGAGCCATTTAGTAGGACTCTTGATCGACGACATGCATAAAAAGATGTTCCATGGGGGAGCCCAATTGGTTACGGCTCATCTTCGGCAGCGGTATTGGATCCCCCGCCTCAAAATCGTCTTGAGAGCAAGATTATTACGATGTGTAATATGTCTTCGCTATGGCGCTGAGACCGCTTTCCAACGCATGGCTGATTTGCCCAGCGTTCGAGTCACTCCATGTCGTCCGTTCAAGAACGCCGGACTTGATTATGCCGGCCCTTTTCTCTTGAAAGGTTCTCGTTATCGAGGCAGTTATTCATATAAAGGCTATTTTGCCATATTTGTCTGCATGGCTACTAAAGCTGTGCATCTCGAGGCTGTTTCAGCCTATGATACTGCAGCTTTTCTTGCAGCTTTTCGACGGTTTGTGTCCCGCAGAGGGCCGTGTCATCATCTCTACAGCGATAGAGGCACGAACTTCGTGGGTGCCGACTCTGAGCTGCGGCGTATGCATAGCGAAGGGTCGGGCTACTATAAGTCTATCTGCGCTCAGTTGCGTGACGTACACAGCACTGTGTGGCATTTTAATCCACCGAGCTCTCCGCATTTCGGTGGACTCTGGGAGTCTGGTGTGAAGTCCGTAAAATACCATCTAAAACGGATGGTCGGAGATCGATCCTTCACGTTCGAAGAATTTTCGACTCTCCTGGCTCAAATTGAGGCCATTTTGAATTCGCGTCCGCTCACACCGTTGCCTGATTCGTTCGAGCCGCAGAATGTGCTTACCCCGGCCCACCCATTGATCGGCGAATCCTCAGTGGTCATAGCTGAACCACCGCTCACTGAGGCAAAGCTTAGCCCTTCAGAACGATGGCTGCAAATCCAGCAAATTACTCAAGCTTTCTGGCAGCGCTGGTGCGAGGAGTATCTGTCTACCTTGCAAAGGCGCAATAAATGGCTAAACTCAGCGAAGAACTTCGCCGTGGACGATGTCGTGCTGGTCAGGGACGAGATTCTTCCTTGTGCTCGTTGGCCATTAGCGCGAGTCAGCGCTGTCCACCCTGGCAGCGACGGCTTGGTGCGTTCGGTCACCGTGACGACTGCCAAGGGTTCATACAAACGACCGATAGTAAAATTGGTCCGACTAGTCGATCATGATTAAAGTGCTTCATGATTCGAAGCTAGAGGGCGTATCGCAATCTGCAAGCGGTTTGACCCCATTCAACTGTGAGATCAACTCGCCGTTCGGCCGTGATTCGCATTACGTCCTCGCATCGCGAAAGCGGCAGACAATACATCATGGCTCCCAAGGTAAAACCAAGCAAGGCCAGATGGATCAGAAAGTGGACTCAAAAAAGAAAAACGTCGAGCTGCACTTCTTACCGAGGACATCGTCAGGGCGAGGCTACGCAATCGACTACGCGAAGGTAAGAGCAATGGCCGAGTTACATCCGCTGCTATCACTTCATCGGTCCCCCTAGAGAACGGCGACCCCGCAGCGTCTAGTGTATCAGTGTCTACTCTGTGTGTGTCATCTTCTGCAACCCCGCCGAGTGGTCGTGCGAGAGTGTGGCAGTGCCGTCAGTGTCGGGTGTGCGCATCAAGTCGATAACGATCGTGAAACCTCCTCGTGCGCAAGAAAAGAGTGTGTCCCGTTCGTCGGAGAGACAAGCGCAAGCTTCTGCGGCCCTAACCTCAATGCCGCCACGTGTCTCCGCGCTGCGGCTTTCGTCGGCTCGATTCGACCCGGGCATGTCCGAGCTTGCGAAGCCTATGAGCTTTGAGGAAGCGCCAGAAGAGGAGTACTACGTTTCAGAACCGTCCGTGGCTTATACCCCTACCCCTCGAACCGTGCTGGCTGTACGCGACCGGGAAATTGCTGCACGACAACGCGCTCTGCTCCGACCGCCTGATGAGATGGAGGACATTTTCGCCACCGGCCAACCGATCTCCGACGCCGCCTACAAGGCCTGGAGGGCCGACCCATTCCATCGACGCCCGCTACAGTAGGATGCTGCTCCGACGTAACTATATTTATTTGATTCATAGAATTTAATCTTTATTTTGTTTATTTTATAGCTTTAAGTTGGAAATCCCTTCTAAGAGGCATTTCCGTGGGGAGTATGTTTGAGTACTCCGCCGCTAAGTGGCGTCGGCACCGGCCGTCGCTCGCGCAAGCGGCAAACCTCGCTTGCGCATACAAAAGAGGGCCCGTCTCTCTCTGGGGCGTTCACTAGCGCACGCTGGCAAGTAGAGAGATCTACTCGAGTTCGCATTGTATGCGAAGTCTGCGATAACGCGACCGCTGAGAAAGCTTGCTTTCGTTGGGTAGTCGCTGCAGATTGACCGCTGAGGAGGTTCGCCTCCGTTGGGTAGTCACTCGAGTGCATTAAGAAATCTACTTCAGCGCGTCTTTTTTCTCTGAATTGCAGAGCTAAAGACAGCTAGTTTGCCCGGCATCGCCGGTATAGCGATTATAATTGATCACGGATAAAAATTGTAAATTCGCTGATATTATTGATATTTGGTTCTGCATATTGTTTTCTTATTTTGTACCTATTTACACTGTCACTTGACTTATAATAAATAAATCTTTATTATTTAAACCACTCTATATTTGAAATACTTATTTCAATAAGCCTTTCACTCCAACAGCACTACCTACAAAAGGGTTTTATTGTTTTTGGCCTGATAACAAAAAACACAATTAATCGTTTCAGATAGATATAATATGTATAGAATCAACAATAGTGTATGTATCACTTAGGTAGTGGTTGTTACCATGCTCATCTATGTACTGAAGAAGTGTATAAAAATTTGGAGTAAATTCATAAAGCGGTTCGCTGGGAGTTCTACGACAAACCTCATTTTAATTGCTTCGATCAATAACCAAATTAACATGAGTGTTACTCACACCATGAGCACATACCTTTAATGTGAGGATGGAAACATGTTCTCAAAGGTATGAACGACCACCATTATTATTGCTGTGAGCCTATGTTTACAAAATTTCATTTGTCATCAATTTTAGGAATACATAGCTTTAAGCCCCCTGTTAGCCCTTAATGCCTTCATTGGCGAGCCATGCTTCAACCTTTTCTCTATTGTAAGTTGATATTGTATTATTTCAACTTTTTCAACTTCTAGCGCTCGTCAAACACTGCCAGCAGCGAACTGATGCTGAGCATAGAATTTATCAATATTACCGTTAGTACGTGAAAATCAATCTAACTAAGGCAAACGAAACTAACTAAAATAAAACAGATGTACATCACTCATATAATACATTGAAATCGTGTGCTGTGACTTATATACAATTATTTTTACTTTGACATTTGCAGATTTATAGGTAAAGTTACTCACCATGTAGTGGTAGAGGTTGGCTTTAATCATGATTGAATTTTAATATTTTTTTTTGAAGTGAAACTTCTTTTTTACAATTCACGTAGTAACTAGCAATGATCCCCAGAAGGTATGCTCAGATCTTTATCTGACGTTAGGTGATGAAGATGTTGTTCCAGCGAGACGTGTTAAAGGCGTTCTTCGCGACAAGAGTGACAATAAGCTTGATAAACGTTCCGGGTGTGAAGTTAATTTTCCAAAACACTCTTCTCAAAATCTGAATAAACTCACACAACATTTTTTACTAATTCTAGGTATTTATTGTTCTTCGACATTTTTTGTTTAAGTCGTTTCTTATCTATATGAAAAATTTCAAAAATTAAAAATATTTTTATAATACAAATTTTCAGGTCAATTTTTTTTATCACGTTTAAAAAAAAAAAATTAATTTTTATTCTTGTAAAACCGAAAATAGCGTGTAAAAAAATTAAGGAGGCTCGAGCGAAAATCACTTTCTGACAGATATGTCTGAAACTTCGCGAATTTACTCCTTTCACCAATACACATCGATCGCAACAACAAAAAATATGGGTCAACACGCTTATTTAAGAGATAAATCCATGTAAAGTTGGTCGATTTAACATGGGTCTTATGGGAGCATCTTCATGATTTACCGTTCTTTAATCGTTCACGAATAAAGTACGTGACAGATATTGATGAAAAACTAAGGGTAGAAAGAAAAAATTATAAGCTTTCGAATGATGAAATAAAAACGGGGGGTCAACACATTAATTAATAAAAATTTTAATGTAAAGAGTCGAAATCGTGAGGTTACAATGTTTTGCGCGATGCGGCCGCTGCACGCAAAATGGCGCGCTATTTGAATTTCGAAGCGCACGATATATTATTAAAACTTAAATGTATTACGTAATATATTTATTAAATATTATTAGTAACAGTTTTTTGTTACAATCATGAAACCAATTAAAAAACGTGCTAATTGAACGATACACGCGTAGACACGCGTAGATAATTACCCGCGTGTTCGACTATGTATAAAGTGTAAACGCTATAACCGTAGCAGATGTGCGCACTAGGCGCGACGCAACCGCGGTCAATGCGTAGATGCAAGAGGCACGACGCGTAGAGCGCACGAATGCAGGACAGCTACACGCGCTCGAGCCTCCTTAAGATCCAAATACTTTGAGAAATAAGCACCACTCTAATACTCATTCAATCATTGACGTTGTCACACATGGCATTGTTACAATTGAAAACGCGGGCAAGCACAAGCACGCATTTTTAATGGAAAAAAGGGAAAGGAAAAATAAAAATGTTGAAGCTGAGAGCAAGAGAGAGACAGAGAGAGCGAGAGAGAGGAAAACGAGCCACGTGTTATACCTTCGTTCCAGGCACTTTTAGCTTTTACAGTTTTCTTTTTTATTTCCGGCCAACGCAACAACAATCGTCGTTAAAAGGGTAACAATTTCCCTACCTGCACCCGTATCCTAAAAATGGAACGATGCAAAAGTGCCCTTTATTTTCTCTCCCTCCCTCTTTCTCTCATTCCTCTCGCCCGTGCGCTCGCGTATTTTTAGTTTTTGTAAATTTTCTTCAAGAACAGAGAAACGATATCGATGAGTGGGTGGAAGCAAAAAAAATTACATAACTGCGTTGGCAGGAAGAAATCATGGTACGTCGAGTGCGAATTTAATTTCATCGTCATTTCCGATGGCTTCCCACGTCCGTGCCCATACCTACATACATTCTCTGAGAGCTCAAATTACATTGTACCTTTATATCGACGCTTGTAAAATATATGAAAAAAGTCATGCTCGATGCTTGTGCAGTGCCTGGTGAACTCATACGCGTGCGCGCCGTTTACGTTTGCAGAATGAATGCGGTGGCTGAACCAAGCACTCGAGAGAAAAAAAGCAAACTCCGAGCCCTCGCTGGTGCATAAACCTTGTACTGAAATTTTTTTTTTCAAAAGCAAGTTTATCAAATTATGTTTTATTTTGTCTGGCCACGGAAATATTATCGGAAGAGTATACATTTATGTTCATAATGTACCAATGGCAATCAGAGATTTTAATTTCACGTTAATTGTTTGCGCATTGAGTAAATCCTAGGGATTCTCAATTAACTGTAGACAATATACTGATCGGGAATACTTTGAACTTCATACCCCAAACTTGATATTACTAAAAAATGTTTGGCTTGCATTGAATGTCTTCATGAATGAATCATTTATTGATTTCATGTTGCAATTTCATTTTTAGACGATTCACGGTCGAGAACAACTCTCATACAGACGAGAGAACCTGATACAATATAGATTTTTTGAAAAGTTTTTTTTTATTTTATTCATTTTGCTTCCTCTCAGAGGAAGCTCTGTGATAGTGTGTATTTTTGTCCAACGTAGGCCGGAATAACCCTGAACTCCGTGACCCTACAAAAGCAGGCGTTTTGCACGAACTATTGCTAGGCATTACTTTGGTGGGTGCCTTTATACAATCACTTGGTTAAGATCTTCTTCTGCCTAAACCTTATATTCCTTACTCACTAAGTGATAATTAGAAGTTCAGGGGTAGTTCTTCAATATTCATCCATCAATATTTGGTCTTCGCCATGATTCTCATGGTTACACGCTCACCAGACAGTGTACAGGGGCTTGAAAAAAGGCAAGCAGCATTCTCGATACCCAAATTCCTCGTCTCAAGCCTAAAAGTATTCGGTCAATTATTCTCTAGCTCTGCATTAACGTCTTTTTTTTGCACTCAGAATTGCCTTAGGGACCGAACACCAAGTCCATCAAATACCATAAACTTTAATCAGTATGTCTCATTACATTTGCTTGCTATATGCTCGGGCCGTAAGCCGATATTCATGCAAAATTGACAAGTGCCCTAGTTATATTTATTTATTTATTTTTATCATAAAGTGCGGAAATGTAATTTTAAGATTTTCTCGCATGTTGAGATAAAAACGTTTTTTCATCTTCAGAATGTATTTTTTAAAATATCGTTTTGAAATAGAAAAATGTCTTATTTTATTAGCATTTACACATAAAACGGAATAATTATATTTTTGGAAGGAAGTTGCCAATATATATATTAACCGCGTTCATTTTATTTTTATTTTTTCAAGTACACTTTGTAACACGCAGTAAATACTGTCAACTAAGTTATGTAAGTCAAGTGTAATATTAAAAAACATAGTATTAAAAGTTCATAATCTTTCCTTGAATTAATAATCTACCTTCAGAAAATAGAAGTGATTCAAGTACAGCTCCTATCGAACATACTCATCACAGTTATGTCGCTGGTATCAATTACACGAGTGATTACAACTTTTAATAACGATGATACTTAAGAGTTTAAGTGTTATGGACTTTTTTCCTCATATAAACATGTTGACGGCTCGATAGTATTCTTACAATATTTCTTCCCGCTCCAGTATGTTGCCGCGCATGGCGCACGCGCAAACTAACATGCACACACTCACTTAATGCTGCAAGCGTGAGGTACTCATTTAATTAAAATAGCCTGCCCATTATGATTAGCGCGTAGAACGCGTGCACACATACACCCACCCACATGCACCCTCGCACGCACACAAGCACACATATACTTGCGCGCGCGGGCAGAGCGATGAAATTGCATTATGTTAAATGAGGACTTTTGCCTCGGTAAACGCACCATCCGTTTGCAATACACACAGCGGCGCTCGCTCAGCAGCAGCATTGCACGTAAGTGTATGCTATATAGTCAGATCAATATTTAATTTATGCGTAATCATTACGAGTGCATATGGATGGGGTTTCAATCAGAATTAAAAGTGGCAAACTCAAACAACGTTTCTACGCTGCTGTTGCACGCGCGTAATGGTGCGTAGTCGACGTCGTCGCCGTCATCGCGCGCGCGTTCCTGCATCATGCCGGTATTGCCGGTATTGCGCGCCAGGCATCAACATCATATTCATATACACAAATTTTTAATTCATTATGTTGGATCATCATACTTATACTTTATCGTTCGACTACCGCACGGGCTGCGTTATAATCCTATCAAAGCTGCAAATCTCTCCAATGAATTCTCGTTTCGAATTTAATGTCACTTTTAACACGCAAAAAAAAATGCTCGTACGCGCGCGCGTGCTCTTGATGTGTACGTCAGCTATATATAAATTTGAAAAGTAAACGCGCGCGTGGCATTAAAACTTATCCATCCGAAATATATATATATACACATACATAGACACACACGTACGCGGGGTGATAGAGGCGCACACGGGGTCATATAATAGTGCAGCGTTTGATGTTGCCTCTGTTATCTGCTTGTGCGGGTCGATAAAACGCCCTCCGACTATTATATCTCTCTCGTTCTCCCTTACGCCATCTTTCGCTCGCTCCCTCTCTCTCTCTCTCTCGCTCTCCCTTGTGTCGTTTATAGCGTGTAACGGGTGCATTGAAGGGATGCTGCTGGCAGCGCATACCCCGAGACGCTCGCTCGCCTCTACCAAGACTCGACAGGTGCGTGTTTCAAAACTATATCATGTATGGTGGCGGTGCAGGTATATGCGTGCGTGCATATCTGTATATTGCACGAACAATGTATATATCTATATACGTACATACGTTATATCTATGTATGTATATACGGCTAGCTTAACACATCATCGCTGAACGCGAGAAAGGGGCAAATTCGATTAACAGGTTGTCGTTGTGTCGACGATGACGCCTGACGTCGACGACGACGACGACGACGATGCATTTCTCACGCGTTCGCAGCTTGCATGACATATATAAATAGCGTACATTTCGCACTCTCCCGCGCGCGCCCGCTATTTCTTTGCAATACACGTAATATACGTAAGAGTCAAAAGTTTTAAAAAGAAAAAGGGGGACGCAGATGGTAAAGAAAAATTCTGCCAAAGACAGACGTGATAAGAATGGACAATCGAGTGAAAAAAAGCCAGGCACTAGTAGTAAGCGCGTGTTGATATGTGTTGGTCTATGTGTGTGTGTGTGTGTGTGTGTGTGTTGTGTGTGTATACCGCTTGGCTGTGGAGCCAATGCGCTGGCTCGTGAACTGGCGTTTTTTGGCAGCTGTTTCTTGTAAGAGATTGTAATGAGGTTTGCACGAGAGCTGCAGGGGCGAACGATAAGGCTCTCTCTCTCTCTTTCGCTCTCAGGCAGCAGTTGATTTTCAGTAGTTGATTCTATTTCGTTGGCCCAAGAAGTCGAGAGAAGAGAAGAGAAGAGAAGAAGAGCCTTTTAATGGATTTAGGCTTCCGTGGCGATAGCTCCGGAGGGGGTGTGGAAATGAATGTGGCTATTTATTTTATTGCATAGGATAATATGATTTCCTTATTAGGTTAGTAAATATTAAGACGAGTGCATTTTTTGATGGACTTAGTAAATTAAATTGATTTTCTTTCATATTGCATCTGAACTATTACCACTATACGCCAGCGTAATTATTATTTGTCTTTTGTGTTTCAAAACACGATTCAATATTTATTTAAATTAAATGTTTTATTGACGCTATTTCGAGATTAAAAATAAATGGTAACAATTTTTTGTTTCAAAATATTATGATTTTTCCAACTAAATAAAAGCTTACTACCAGCACATGTGGTTATTATTCTATATCTGAGAATTTTTTCTCTTTATCTTTGTTTCGAATAAGCAAGCAGTCGAAAACGTACATCTCAACAAACTATAATATCTGCACGTATACAGACGCACCTGCGTGCACGAGTTAGATCGAGAGAATTCGTCGACGTAGTCGTCGTCGTCGTCGCCGTATACGAGTTTGCGAGCTTGCAAAGCTGCGCGCGTCTCACCGCGCCGGCGCTTTTGCGAACACGCGCGCGCGTTCGGCAAAAACACTAGCGCGCGCTCTCGTCGGCAGCAAGCTCTCTCGCTCGCTCTCTCGCCTATACTTGTATCGCGTGCTACTGCTGCTGGCTGCTGCTTCTGCTGCGAGAGCGAAAGAGAGAGAGAGGGTTGTGGCGAATTGTCGTGGCCGCCTGCAACCTACAGGCGAGAGCGAGACAGATAGAGGGGAGAGAGCGAGATGGAGATACGAGTCGGATCCGAGCGTCACCGCCAGGGCCACACAGCAGTTACGCGCCGAGAGTCTCAGCAGCAGCATCGTGTAGTAGAGCTCACCAACAGCACATACACATAACAACGGCAACGAGTAGTTTCAAAATAAAAATACCATCGGTTCTCTCTTTCTCTTACGCTAAACCCTTTTTTCTTTCTCACTCGCTCCGCTCGCTGCTGCAATTCGGAACGACCAGCCACCGCCACCCCCCAGTCTGCACTATTGTTAAACAATATATTCGACAATTGATATCGTACATCTTTCTGCGACTGCGAGGAGTGCGGCAAATTTGCAGCTTTCGAGCTTAGGAGTAGTAGATAATAATAACAATAATATACACACGCGTAACAGCTGATTCTCTCGGTTCATTCGTCATTCATTTATGCAAAAATACGCACAGTGCAACATGCTTATACGTTCTACTACGTGCAACGCAGCAGCGCAAAGCAACAACACCTTGCCAAACGCCGAGTCCTTGTCTCAATCTCTCACTCTTATCATTTGTCCTTATCACTGAACTCACTCACGCCACTGTGCTGCTGTGCTACGTGAGTGTGTGTATGTATGTGTGTGTGTAAACTTACCCCCAGCTTGTTGTTGTTCATTCGTCACTCGCTGACATCTGAAGAGGGCGACGAGAGAAGTTGGCTCTGGTGGATGATTGCATAGTGTGTGCGGGTGCAGATGATGATCACCGATTAACATATAGTGTCAAGTGTGTTCATCGTGAAAATATAATATTTATACATGATAAAACACAGAAAATTGTGTCATTTAGTGTATACTTGTGTATATGGTTAAATGCATAATAAAGTGTGATGTGTAATACAACATCAAGTACATCAAAAATTAATAATATACACAGTTAATGTTGAGTGATGAAAACGTTGTATTGCAACAACGTATAAAAAGTACTATTCAATCATAATCAAATGACAAGTATATTGCAGTGAAGCTAAAGTGTGTGCCAAGACTCTTATTAGTATCAAAAATAATCGTTGTATCGCACATTGAGAGAAAATAAAAGTGTGTGCATTTTTTAAATGAAATTAAGGCCTGAGATGAGAAAACACTCTCGTTCGTGTAGCATAAAAGTGCAGTATTAGTGCAAGTTTGATGGTGACAAATGGTTCATGATATTTTATTGGTCACGTTTTATTCACTAAAAGGAAAAGAAAAATAAGTGAATAAAATAAAGTGACGGATCAAGAGTGAGCTCACGCTGCTTAATGAAATTGAAAACGTCGTCAGTATTATTGTACCGATAATAATAATCATAATAATATCAAAAATATATTGCATGAGTGAGTAATGTCGAAATAATCTTTCTTATAAGTGCGCGTGTAATAATCCAAATAATCAAAAAATAATAAATAATCAAAATAAATGTGCATAAGCCTAATGTGACGCGAAGTCGATCGGCTCGCAAGTGATCGTTATTTATATCGACCTATAAGAAATTAAATAATAAAAGGGAAAAACAGTTTGTCTTTCGCGCGAGACCAAAGCACTCGTCTTGGCTCACGACAACGACAAAAGAGTCCGAGAGATAGGATTGATTATCGTGCATTCAGTAAAGTGAAGGCCAACACGCAGAAAACATTAGTGCGCCACGGGAAAATGAGGAGATCCTCTACCTTCTTCACATTAAGGTAGGACCACGGATTATTGTTTTGTAAACCGAAAACACGCACACACGCACACACCCACACACCGACGCACAGACATCTTGAGCTTTATGTACATTTATGCGCGGTATATATCAACAAGCAGAAACGTTGCGGCTTGGCTGGTTTTGTCAAGCTGCAGCAGTGGCAGATACGTTCGTATGTATACACACAGACACAAGGAGTTATGTTCCCTATATATGTGTACGTGCGCTATGCATGCGTCGGTGTGCGTGGGTAGGTGGCGGGTACAAAAGGGGAGGTTTACGCGCGGGGGTGGAATTCAATTTGATGCTGTGTAAACGTTGCCGTAGGATTTGCATATACCCGTCCCTACTTCCGCGCTGCTGTTGCTGTGAACTTGCGGCCTTTGGAATTTATGGGGGAGTTCTGGAAGCGCGCAACGGTGTTTTCGTTGTGGATGTGCTGCTGCTGCTGCTACTACTGCGTCGTGTATATAGATGTATTTTGTGTATGTGTAGGAGTTAGCGGCTGATGTTCATACTGGATGCAGAATTGACGGAAAATTTGAATAGGATTTGCCAACAGCTACAGCATAGCGAACGTACCGGAGGCTTCTTTTTTTTATGTTGCGTACAGTTGTTGTTGTCGTCGTCGTCATTGCTCTACTTTTTATTTGAGCGCACGATTTCAGCGTTTAAATATAAAATTCTCCGCAACGTGCGCCGCGCGCTCGTCGAGAGGTATTAAGAAAAATGAGTCGATATAAGAAACATAATTTTTTAATTTTCCCTGAGCTTGTCGCGCGCGCATTTTTCTTCGTATATATATTCATAAACAACGCGCTGTGACTCCAAGCTGCTGAAGTGTGCGGGGGTTGCGGTAACAGCATTTTTATATCGCAACTTGCAGGCTCGATCGTTAAACTTTATACCAAGCGCCGCTTCCAGTGTTGCCTACCTGCCAGCCAGCCTGCATGCCTGCCTGCCTGCCTGTGCCTGCTACCTCTTGGCCGTAACGAAACTACACCTTGGCGTGTCGTTAAGCCTTTAAGTGTTGAATAAAGTTAAAAACATTATTATCGTACATTTGTATGACAAGATTATTACCACTCGAGCGAGAGAAAAAAAACACGCACGCCCGAGTATATTGCCACTACTTCATTTTATACCTATACCTCCTAAATAGTAATAATTTCTCATCTTTAACTTTTCTTCGAGAGTCCGAAAAGTATATACAGCATATAAGCTGTAAAGAAAGTTTATGTATGGAGAAGCTGGAGGGGGTGGAGAAAGGGGTGCAGTAAATTCTAGCAGAAATAAGGATGAAACGGGTTGGACGAACAAGACTTTCTACTTGGATGAAATTTAATTTAACTTGATGAGAATTAGCAACATGTTTCCCGAGGTCAGAGAGTGAAAAAAGAGGAAGAGAGCGAGAGAGCTAAGATTCCACGTACACACACACACCTATGCACTTGCGTGCTTACATGTACATAAACTATATATATTCCATAAAGTCCTTAGCAAATATTAACAACGTATATAGGTATGAGTATACGTTGGCTGCGTCTTGTAGTTGATTGCGTATCGTATGCATGTAATAACCATATCCAATTTACTTATATCGACGTAATAATAATACTATATACGTAGGCGTGCGCGTTAATTAATGCAGAGTAGTGAATTTTTTGGATAGAATATCGTCGTAATTATATGCTGCCGCACATCTCTTACCTCCCTCTCTTTTTTCCTCTCTCTACACACACGCATCCTAATAAAACTTAATGCTCTCGACGTCACGCGAAATAAAATTCCATCCCTGTGGTAGTAAAAACGTCGTCCAGCCGCTCTGTGAACGTGTATGTACTCTTGCAGTCAACAGCATCCATCTTTCTCTTACTCTCTCTTGCTCTCTCTCTCTCTCTCTCTCTCTCTCTCTCTCTCTCTCTCTCGACTGTTTTGCTCCTAGCACGTTCACAAAGGCCAACTCGTTTCAAAAGTTGTACTCGGTAGTAGCAGTAGCTATACGACGAATATCGCGAAGTTTCTCGTCAGCAGCAGCAGCAGCAGCAGCAGTAGCACTAGCAGCTACGACGACGAATAAAACGCGATAAGTCGGACGTCGACAAATTTATGAAAATTTCATGGAGAACTCGCCGCATTATGCCTCGGCCGTGTGCGGCGACGGCGACGGCGACTGCAATAAAAGCAGAGGCAGAGGGAAATATATATACAGAGAGAGATGAAGTCGAAAACTAAACTTCGGGCTAGCACCGCTGCCGCCATCCCCTTTTCCTCCGCGCAGCAGCCGCCCGCGCACTTGACGACAAGCGTGAACGCGATACACGAGAGCGCATGAAAGTGTAATGAGCCGTGTGCGGCCTCGCACAAATCCTGTCCGCGAGAAATCTTTGCTCCGATTTAAACCACAGTGAAACAGCTGTAGATTCGGTCAGGCTTTATTATCTTCCTCCGATATAGGCTGGTCGCGTCCTCCTCTGCTCCTCCCGCCAGGCAGCCTGCACAATGGGGGCTAAGGCCAGCAGTTAATCTAACGACTATTATGCGGTTAAAACTACAACTAATCTGTATTAAATCCTCGCGTTCGAGCAATGTGTGCGCTGGGAAAACGTTATATAAGCTTTTCTCAGGCGACAATTTTCGATTTATTTTTTTCCCCACCGTTGGAACGGTAAATTGAAATATTACGTATAAATCACCTATACGGAAAAGGGAGGAAAATGTATGACCTACTTTTCGAAGGGTGGAGAGGAAAAAAAAGTAACAGGAAATATTACACAAATTCTCAACTGACGAGCATCTTACCCTACAAATCTTTTCCCTGAGATATGAATTTATCGCTGACGTATTACTCTTACTCCCACGCTCGAGCAACGCAAATAAACATTGAGAAAAAGAGGGAGAGCAAGAGAGAGAGACAAGTCTTGCTATAATTCCAAATGCAAAACGTGTATCAATCTTTGGGCAAGAAATTGCATCCGTCCTTATCACTCTTTCATCTTTTGAGTACACGCGGCGCAGAAAACATTTCGTTTTCTTTTTATTTTGCGCGTGTGCGTGCACGAATTGGCCTTTTTCCTCTCGATAATGTCACGTATACGCTTGCGCAATGCAATTGAAGCGTATCAACCGAGATAGCCTATATATATACGCTCCAGTACTTTTTCGTCCAATACGTCTCTTCTAATTCGCATTGATGGCTTTTATGCGCTCTCTGCGTTGCAAATGAACGTAGTTCATTTTTTTCTTGGTTACTTTTTTTTCGCTCGTGGAACAAAAAATCATATTCTGCGTTAAGTTTTCACGGTGGTGGAAAAAAAGAGGGAGCGGGGAGAGCTGATAGTGTCGAATACGTACAGCGTTACGCATACATACATACGTACATGCGATACAAAGAAATGAGTTGTGAAAGTTTTTTTGCATACGCGCGCGCGCGGCGAGCTCACGAGACCCTCGAGTGTATTATAAACGCGAGAGATATATCGTTCTTTCGTTTTCTCTGCGTCGGCATGGGGGCGAGAGTCCGTTTTTTGCGCGCAATAAGTTTTAATTGGAAAATTTTCAACGATAACTCGCGTATATAATATCTATACCGAGAGCACCGGTTCGATTTCAACGATGCAGAAAAATCAACGAGTATAATGGAAGTTTATTATAAAAGAGCGTGCGCGTGCACACACACACACAGACACATCCACACAGGTCTTACGTACACCGAGCAAAAAAATGATTCGCTATCGCATATACACATTTCAATCAAAACTTTTATTTAAAAAAATGAAATAATCGTATAAGTTTCTTTTTATTTTAATACGAGCTAATGTGCAAGTAATAGCTACATTCGCTATGAACATTTCAGGAAACAAGAACAAAAACGAACAAGAGAAGACAATCGTATCGATATATCGATCGAATCAACAAAAATTCTCTATAAACGAGTGAAAAGTTTAAATTAAGCAGCGACATTGTGCATTGGATTATTCAAGTCATACTCTAATTCATGAATGAGCTTTGACACTTCGTTCTTGACGCGAGCTTGGACGTGTTGAGGAAACTTGACAACCGTCAAGCCCATACTCTCAAAGAAGCATCGAGTCGAATCTTCTTTCTTGTTACTTGGCGCCTTCAAAATCGAGCCGATTTTAGTTTCGCTCGACTCGCTGATTGCCGTGTTGGTCGATTTAACTGACGAAGCGACGGATCGTCGCGATGACGTCGTTGTTGTCTGAGGTATCAAACTCGATCGCAGCAGTGCGCCTGGCTCGCTATGGCGAACGGGGGATCGCATTGATCGTCGACGCATCAAGCCCAATTTTTCAGGAAAACTATAAACAAAAATGAGGAACATTAGTTTCTGGTCTCGTGCACTTAACTGCACTCGATACTTACTCTTTTACCACGACGTTGCTCAGAGAGTATAGACTCTCCGTCTCGGTATCGTCCAATGTAGCATCGTCGGCGTTGGCATCGGCGCTCGTGATCTCGTCGTTCTTCTTCTCCTCATTGGCGTCGTCGTAATTAGATTCAGCGACGGATTCCTTGTCGTCGTCGTTATCGGCCGTATCGAGTTTTTCCTGCTCTTTTATCATGCACATACTTCGTCTCAAACTGCGCATCGCACGTTTGCTGCTGCTGCTGCTACCGATACTATTTTTGATAACTTGTTTTGGGGGTGAGCCGCAGGCACTGCTGGCGCACGAAATATCCGTACTCCTGAAGAATAAATTACGCTTAAGCTAAGTGAAAACGTAATGAGTCGCGTGTGTGCTTTCGTACATAAACACAGACACCGCATCGACTATTTGCATTCAATGTTATACTTGGAAAAAGTTGAAAAATGTTTCAAAAGTTGAGCAGAATAAATACGTCTATACTGCGCGGAAGTTCATGAGAAAAAAAATTGGTATAGGATTTATTACGATTTCAACGGTAATCATCAGCTCTCGATACCCGGAAATATCGTTTGTGAGGTTATACTTACATAAACGATGAGTTTATTGAGTTTTGTGTATCAACGGGATTTGATTTTGTTTTCATCATCGTCTCCGCGATTATTGGCTCTTTAGTTTTTTTCGTTATGCCTCGTTGACGAGCTTTGGTCCAGAACTTCTTCAAGGTATCCGCTGCAATACACGATGCACAACATTATCACGTCAGCCCCCCCTGTTAGCTTTGTTCATAATTTATTTTTAATATTCACCTGAACAATCAAACTCTTGTGCCAGCATATCCCAGAGAGCCTGTTGGGTCTTTCTGCCAGCAGTAATTGCCTCATTGAGGTTATTTATTATTTTCGGGTTCTTGTTTATATATTCCATAATTTTTGTTTCCTCGTCGGCTTGGCTTGAACTGGCGTTGCTGCCGCTGTTCTCGACTTTTCCTTTCGTCGATGATCTCGTCATATTTTTTTCTTTTTTTCTTGGTATGTTTGTTCACAGGAGAGAAAAAGCGTTACGATAATGTATGCTTGCTAGTCACGAACAGACTGAAGAGATTGAAAAATACGGCAAACGCTCTCGAATGACAATTGAACGTCTGGGTGCGATCTTTTTATTTTTTTCGTGAGACTATTTAATTCGTTACTATGGAGAATTTCGAATGAAAAATCAAACAGTATCAAAATATTTAAAGTATTAAAATGTTTAAAATATTTAAAATATTCGACTAATTTCCTGGCTTGTTTAAATTGACTTTGGTGTAAAATATTTACCGAAGTGTTCGAACCGCAGTTCGAAGTATGATACTGCGTCATTAAATTTTTGAAAAAAAGACCCACAGAGATCGACAATTTGTCGTTTGCCACGGCTGTTTTACCTTTAACAGTGTCGTTTTTTTCAACGTATGCAGTAAAAGTACGTATTTGCGTCTGTGTGTACTTGGGCATATAGCGGCAGCAGCTCTTGGGTGTAAACTTACACGATCGATTATCGAGAGTTTGGATATTGGAATCGCGCTCGCGCCAATTCGATGGAAAATAGGTCATTCCGTTCGTGTGCCCCTTTCCAAAGTCTGATGGAATGTATATACGTAGGTGGATACATATACACACACCCGCACTAGCATGCATACATACACACGCAGGCTCTACAGAGATAGTAAAACTGCCGCGTAGTAGCTTATAAGCAGTTTTGCCTCGATTTCCATTTCGAGGCAAATTCCCTTTTCTTCGATTTTATAAAGCTTGCAGCGAGTATAAATTTTGGAAAATTACTTAATCTGACTCGTGATATCCTCTAGGGGCGTTATTACCTGCGATGTACATACACCATCTCTATAATGTATTCATCTTTTTTTTTAACTCAAAAACTCATAGTCTGTGTAAATTTATAAATTGTCGAGGAAGAAAATAATCGATAAAAATGTGAGTAAAAAAGCGAGTTAGCGACTAAGGATCAGGATCAATTGAGACAAGGTGATTAAAGTAAAGACATACATGGACGTAGAAGCTTGGGATATTCGGTGTGTCATGTCAGAATAAAGCAAGCTGTGCACTTCTTTTCACACTTGTGAGCTTTCCTCTTCCAGCTTCTTCTGAATGAATGTAGATACGTATATACAAGCGGCAAAAGTCAAGTCTTGATGAAGAAAAGCACACGAGGTTTCTTACTTTTCTCGATTTTATTTTGTTTTCTCGTCTTTTCCTCTCTTTATAGAAGAATTAAAAGGAAAATAGAGATACGAAAGTTTCTTTTCCATTTGTTTTTGCCTTACTCTTATTCTCTATATCGGCTGACTTGGTTTTTGTACGCAACTTTTGTAGAGCTGAACCTAATCGTGGTGAATAAATAAAACTTTTGGCGAAATTTCAAAATGTCGCGCTCGATTTGAAAATAATATCGTGAATTTTGTATCAAAAGAAAAAGTAACGAAAAAAAGGAACAGAGCGTTCCTTTGATGCATTGAGAAGTGAAATTCTGCATTTTGCGGATGGTAATAATACTCGACACAAAAATGTAATATCAGCCATTTCCATCGTTTACGCAGCCGCTCTCTCGTGAGCTTTCTTTTATTTCCCTTTTTTTACTTTTTGTCAATAATTTAAATTTTCAATTTGAAAAGTATGTGCACTTTTTGAAAAGCTCGTGTACACGGCACACGAGCGCAGCAGCAGTCAGCGTCTGTCGACATACTTTTCAAACGATGAAAACATTAATTAATTAAGCCTTTAAACCTGCTTCTTTTGGAAATACAGAAATAAATAAAACACAAAAGTAAAAAGCATCTGGGAAATGCATATCTTTTTGACATCGACGCGCGCGCTCACGTGTGCTTGCGCGCCAATTCGAAAATTCCAATCATCGAGCTCAAAAGCTTTGCCTCGAGTTTCTCTCTCGCGTGTACGCACAAAGACGAGCGCACTGCTACACAACCGAGTATATGCGCGCCGCGCAAAAAGGCGTCGTGTATATAACGGGTGGCTGGCTGGCTGGGGGGTGCTCGGGAGGCGGCAGGGGGGGGGGGCGCGGGTGGGATGAGTTATAAGGGAATAACTCGTTGACGAGATTAATAATCAGGCCTGCTACAGTGGCACCGTAGACAGAACGCGTTTCCTGCTAGAAGAGCGGGATTAAAGCTTCCGCTCCCTGTATGACACACAGACGTATACACGCGCGCACGCACACACACACAGACGCGCTAATAGCCTCAACGACATGTACTAGCATGTATGCTGCTGCGTAGTCCTTTGAACTAGTGCAACTTTAAACCTCTCTCCCTCTCTCTCCCACCTGTTTTTGCTCTGTAGCAAGAGCGGCATCAGCGGCAGCGACGCAGCAGTTCCCTCGCATATACGTACACATACACGCATCCATGCAGCATACATGGATATGTATACGTAGGTAGGTATATACGCGCACTCACATATATTATACATAGGCAGAGCGACGAGCGCATGTAGCGAGCGCTGAAAACATCCTTTTATTTAGTTTCCGTGCCACTTGCGCTACTGCTAGTGCTGTGCCCGCGCGCGTGGTGGTGCGCGCTCGCGACTATCATGCAAAGCTCTACGCGCGCGTAACGAGTTTGAAATCCCTTTAAATGCGTCAGGGCGCTGCACACAGTAGCTGCCGCTGCTGCAGCTTTTCTCGAGCGCTGCGCGAGCGCGCCTATATTCATACGTATGCGATATATAAACGCGTGGAGCTTGCACTGTATGCGCTCTACGTCTGTGTGTGTGTGTGTTCGTGGGCATAGTAGTGCGTTCCCCCTCGCTGCATGTACCTGGAAAATCGAGTTTTGCCGTGTACCGACAGTGCAACGAGAACATTTGACGTACGCATTGCAGCTCTCTAAAGTTTTTTTACGAACAAAAAAAAAACATTTTTTCTTTCTCTCATCCACGCCATGGTGTCGTAATTTTTCATTTTTCGCCGCTGCAAAAGCACTTACGTTACTTCTTTTGTTATTCTACGAATTAGAGAATCTAATTTCTCTCCTTTCATTTTTAAATCTAAAATACTAAAAGTTTCGACGTTTCGCCGCATTCGGATGTAAAAATTCGACCCGCAAATGGGTAAAGCACCCCGAGGGATTGTGGTAAACGACGCGGCGCACGATCTTGCCGCCGTTCTGTACGTATACATCAACGCACAATAAGCTTCGCATAACGTATGCATAAAAGCATCAGTGGCAGTAACGATAGTCTGGCGGTACACATAAATACGCCAGACACACAACCGCCGCGCCGTGCGTTGGTGGTAACGTCGGCGGTGACTCGCTCCGCTCGCTGTACTATACGGTGAAACACATACACACACGTATGTCAATGATATATAAAGAGCTCGCAGCTCAGCTGTAATGCGATGTGCTTTGTGCGCGAGCGATTCGTCACATTCACCGCTAATCCTTGGCACTGCACGAACGGGGGATCTGGAAAAGAAGAAGAAAAAATTTTTAAACGAAGCTCTGTAAGAAGCGAAGATAGTACGAAAGAACTAACGTAGATCTATACACATCAACGCGCTTCCTTGTACAACTCGAAGAGTCAACTTATCTCGAGTTTGCAGTTGCAGCGCAGCAGCAGCAGTAGCAGTAGCACATCTTACGAGCGCTAAGTTTCTCCCTCTCTCTCGGGCGATTGACACACATATATATAGCCGCACACACACCCACACATAAACGTGAAAGATCTCGGGCGCTGTGTTGGTGCGGCACGTTGCACACGCGACGAACTTGCTATCATTCGAGGTGCACAAAAGCGCACACGGCTACACTGGGGGATGAGAGTAGGATAGCGAGGAGAGGAGAGGCTAGAGCGTGCACCGTTAATTAAATTGCCGCCAACTTCCTCGTCTCGTAAATCATTGCAAGGATGCGTCGTTGTCGTCGTCGTCGTCCTAGTCGTCCCTCTCTTTCGCTTTCCATTTATGTATATCTATGTGTGAATGCATGTATATAATATTATATGCCCTCACACATATACTCATACACCATGAGCTCTACATTTACCAAGCTTACTAAAACTACTACTGCTACCGCTACTACCCTACTAGCACTAGTTCTACTACTCATAAATACCGATAAATTCCAAAGAGCGAAGCTGTCAGTGAACGCGAGAGAGAAATATTCTCAGTCATTTCCATCGCCAGGCTGCTGCCCCGTCACCATTAGGTGTCGCAATTGTCCGACTGTGCTCTGCTCCGCGCAGTGCGGCTGAACCTGCTGCCGCTACTAGTCTGCACTGCTGTGTCTGTGTTCACTGGTTCGCGCGAGAAAAGATATACGCGCAAATGTGAGAATGTACGGCTGCTCTGTTGTCCGAGTCCTGGCTTTTGTGGAATGCTTCCTCGTCGCGTACATGTGTGTGTGTGTGTGTGTGTGTGTGTGGGTGTGTGCGCGCGAGACTGTGTGAAATACGTATTACCCAAGAGCGGGCGCACGACCACCACGAGCGGGATGTGATTTTATACTGCACGCTGTACACAAAGAAATAATACATTTATCAATTCCGAGCGAAGAGCGGGTGGCGCCGTTATTTACCCGAATAATGTCATTTTTGTGCGAGTTTCTTTTTTCGTCAACAAAGAAACAAAACAAATGGTTGCGATCTCGGATCTTGTATCTTAAATACATTGATGATGCATGTAGTATAGAAGGAAAAAATGTCGGCAATTCCCAATAGCAATGTAAGAATAGATGCAATCCCCACATATGTTGCTCCGCGCGCACACGCCTTGCACGCGAGTGACGCGCGAGCAAAGTACGACACAGAAGGAAAAGCCAATAAACAGACTAGTAAAGGCAGACTGGCAGCAAGGACTTGTAGTATATATCAGTGATAAAGAAAGAGACTAGGAGAGAGAAGCTCCAAGTCTGTAAAAAACATCAGGGTGCAGGAAAACTTGACGCATGGTTGGAATTGGAAATCGTTTTCTGGCGTTGCAGCTAAGAACATATATAGCGCGCGCGGGGGTGAGGTTTACAGCTGGCGCCTGTAAGCGTATCTTGTAACAGTTTTATAAGTGTGAGTAGATAAAAGGATAGACTCTTGAGCGCAAGCTCCGCGCTTGGGTTCTTCAAAGAAATCATTGTGACATTTTTCTCGCACGTGTATAGAATTTTTACAAGAATTTTTCGGCGCATGATAATCAATGAATAATCTGGAATTTTTTTGGAAGCCAGAGAATCAAACTTGAAATTCCTGTTATCGCAGTCCTAAAAATCAGCTATATTTGCCTCTCAACATATTTATCTAACCATTTTTTAATGAAAAAAAAGTAAAATAAATACCAAATGTCTTTTTCGAGTTTCAATAAAAATCACCTCTGCAATTTTCCTCTTCGCAACCATAATCCCTGTGCAGGTGAAATTTCGTTCGCAATTGACATGGACCGCTCGATCTCTGTATGTAGGTCGGAAAATGGCGAAACGATTATCTCCCTTGGTTGTCCCATTCTATAAAAACAACACTTTGCACGAGTAACAAAACCATTTGTATTTTATAATGCTGCCATTTTGCTCGTCTGACGGAATTAAGTTGAACCCCAATGAAACAACAACAAAAATGTGATCGCTCGAAACACGTCAGTTTATAGCAAACACGCGTACAATGCACGTACGTCGAGTGAAATCTTCAAAATGCCGATATTTTCGATAACATGACAAACGGTATTGCACACCCACACATATGGCTTATCATTTGACGGGACATAATAAATACTTATTGTCATTTATATACGAAAGTAAATGTTAAATAAAGTTTTGGGCAATCGCTCTTACAGAATATCTCGCACAAGTTCGATCGATATAATTCGTCGGGGACTTTTCGTTAAAATCCATATAACATTTAAGTATCGCTATTCATCCTTTGTTATACATTACGGTTAATAAAATTTTTACTTCTAAAAGTCTCTGCAGTGAATTTTCATCGACCCATTCAATAACCCTTGGCAATCGAAAAAAGAAATCTACTTATTCATAAATGTTGCTCCATTATATTGCGTTGCACATAAAAAATTTCATCAGCAACGTATAATTGAAATTTGCATGGATTGAAACTCAGGCTGTGTACTCGTGAAAGAGACAAAAAAGTGCACACGCGGAGAGAAAGAAAAAGAGAAAAAGAGAGCTGGATGGAGGCAGGGATGGGGAAAGAGAGAGAGAGAGAGAGAGAAAGAGAGAGTAAAAGGCGAGGCAGCGTGGCGGCGCTATCGTGCTCGTTTGATTTTCGGCGCAGAACGATTAGCGGCTTTTCCATTGATCCGTGTTATACTATATATAAACTGCCCGCATCAAAAGCTTCAAAGCGATGACTATCATCAATGTATGCCTCGTCTGTCGTCTCTATAGCACAGGCGCCAGTGTGTGTATGTGTGTGTACGCCTCGAGCGTGTGTGCGTACACGTACGATTGTGTATTATTCTCGCATTGACCATGTGCAAAAGGGACCGCGCAGCTCTATATATGCATGCCTTGCTGATTTTTCGATCCTGCGGATTGGTGTGTACACGCGGCGTGTGTATCTGCGTGCAATTGTAACGCACCTCGAATAAAGGGTTGTTATGTGTGGCGAGCTATTCCCATTGTGTCGCTCTGCGTGGCTGGCGGAAAATACGATTCTAATTCGATTACGTTTGCCGTCGCTGATGTACTCCAAAATGTTTAATGATCGAGCGCGGTGTACATGCGTCGGTCCGTGGCATTATATAGGTGGGAGAAAAAGCTTTCCTTTATGTGGATAAAAATTCACTAAAAAGTACGATCTTCTTTGGTATATTTATCTTTCTCTCGTCGTAAAAGTTTTAAAAAGTGTCCAATTTATCACGGTAATCGTCCTAATAATTCCGAAAATGGGAAATTATTAAAAGTCCATATAGATAACTTGCCGAAACGGCTTTGTGTCGAGTCCCCGTAACATAAAGACCTTAAGTGAAAAGATTCGCGTTTTTGAAAACTGTAATCGTCACATAATTGAAAAGAACCAACTCGGGGACCTACGCGCAGACAAGAAAAAATGAGTCTTGTACATTCGTGAAGCGGACGTGGTGACACTTGGAGGAAGATTGTCAAGAGAGATGGATGTTCTCTTCTCTCTATCTTTTGTAGTTTTTCCTCTTTTTATCACTAACCCAATGGACACACGAAGAATTAGTATATACTTTGTTACATTTGAAGATGTTTTATTTTTAGCGAACCAAAACTTCAGTATCGACCTATCTTTTCAGAACTTATGGAGCACTTCGTATAACAGCTGCCTTTACCAAGCGTATGTGTACTTTATAGATATAAGCAGGCAGCAGCAGGTTGTAGTTCCTATATATATGGCTGTACATTATATATAAGCATGTTCCAGCTATGTACATATGCACCGCATTTAAACGTGGCTGTATAGAAGAGCCGAATATTAGAGTTGAACTTGCAGTCTGCATATCGATCAGCTCTCATCTCTCTCTGCATATCCAAGATACGCAGTGCAGGAGCAGCAGTAGGAGAACATTTTTACACAAGACTAACACACATACTTCGGACATTTTATATAGTCCTCGCGATTGCATTTCATACGCATAGTTGAAGTCGCATATTTATTCACACTCGTATATATGTGCGCGCACGCGTGCAAGCGTATGAGTAAGACGCATGATTTTGAACATTATATATGTAGGCGAGAGACTCGCAAGTGACAGTAAACATTTGTTTGGCTCTGTGACAAGTTTTTGGATTTGACATTATTTACTGCGGCATTTGCCATGATGTGCGAAGTACGTTATATGCGCGCACCTTTAAAAGGCCGCATCTCTCTCTCGCTCTCTCACACTCGATTTGGGGTTACAATTAATTTTCCTGAATATATCTCTTTGAACTTCGTTTGGACTTCGTCGAGTGCACGAAATGTGTAGAGCTAGCTGTGAGCGTTATGTAGATCGAACGATAGCGTCATAAGTTACTCATCGTCGGCTTCTATATAAAACTACTCGTAATTCCTCTCGAGTTTGTAGTTTTCTTGTATATTCGCGACTTGCGTATAATTTACGCTTCGTATAATTTCTCGAGATCTTTTGTCGCTCGACTACGCGTCGGACAAACTACATCTATGTTCAGATAATGATTTTATTAGTCTCTAAATAGTCAAGATTAAAAAAAGATAGAAAAGTTACACAACTACGAATGCAGAACAAGCGTATTGAAGCCTAGAAGTAACGACAATCGTAAAAATATTCGAAATGCAATTTAATTAAAGTAGACTCAAAGTGCGAACAACGCGTACGTATATACATGCCGCACTCGTTCAATCGACTTCTATTTCCGTAGTGCACACATGCGTACTAATAGCTCGACCTGAAACTATGTACTACGTGCAGTACAAGAGGCCGAGAGTTTGTTAGACTCGTTTCCGCAGTATATGTAAATTTCTGTGTCTCTGTGTACGTATGTATCTTATACTGAAGTGACTCTCAATGACATGTGTCACTCGTTCCAATTTCTTTACATTTTTTTTGCTTTCAATTTCATTATTGCAGCGCCGGAACAGCGAAGCTTGGATCGGATTTTACAAGCGAAATTTCGCCTCTAGCTCGTTTCAAAGGTTAGAATTTTTTTTCTTTCTTTTTTTTTAATTTAGACGCGTAAAAATAAAAGAGTTAACGATAGATGTAAAAAGAGAGGATCGTTCCGAAGTCGTCGTTAAGCACGACGAGAGCCGCTTTCGTATATTATGCAACACATTATTATTCCAATGCTTGCGCCGGCCGCGCTGAGACTTATGTCCAACAGCTGCGTTCTAGAACGACGTTTATATCGGTGCGCGCGAGCGCGTACCCGAGGCTTATTTGTGCAATTTTGATCATGTACGCGTATAACGGACACTCGAGCATTTTTTACAAAAATACATAATTTTCATTGTTCACTATTATAGGAATTTTTGACGTTACAGAATATTTTTTTAAATGATTTTTTTTAAGTCTGTCTAGGGTCCGTATATAGCTATGATCTCGTTATTTTAGGTGAAACTTGAGTTGGAAAAGTTGGAAACGCGAATAAATGAAAAAATCACTCGCATATCGTTTGCGCTATTTTTGCGAATATTCCAATTCGAGTGCGACACGCGTCGGCTTACTTTTTATCCTACTCTCCTTTTTCTCTTTCTCTCTCTATCTCTCTCTCTTTCCTCTCTCTCTCTCTCTCTCTCTCTCTCTCTCTCTCTCTCTCTCTCTCTCTCTCTCTCACGGTGCATTGCAGTGTACCTCCATTCTATCTCAGTGACCTTGCTACCGTTTCTCCAATCGATTGCCAGCTAGCAAAAAAGAAAAGTTTTCCATCTCTCGAATTCGCTATTTCAATTCGGCTCCGAAAAATATGGAAATCTCTCTCCTCGATTCTCGAGTTGTGCAAAGCCGTGGTATATAGTACACCCCGATACATTTCTCGGCAAGGCGCTCAATTAGTAATTCGCAAAGACTCTCCCTCGAGTTCGACAACATAATGAGGTTATATTTGTTTTTGAAATAACGTCAGTCGCAGGCACGCCGTCGCCGCCACCGCGTATAGTGGCAAGGCGCACCGCACCGCATACGAGACCCATGTCGAAAACTTTCAATGGCTGTTGCTGTATGGGTATGTTATAGGTGCTATATAAAGGGGGAAAAGGGGGAACGAGAGAGAGATCGAGAGAAACTTTGCAAATTTGTTAAATTGCCAATTTACCTTCCAAACTAGTACGCGCTTGCATATTCTTACCTTTTCTCCAGTCTTCTTACTTCATCTTCTTACCTCTCTCTCTCTCTTCTATTTCTATCAGTGTGCAAGCACACAGCACAGCAATATATACGTATACATATTTCTGTCCTAAAACTTCTCTTGCTACCGTTGCCTTGGTCGTTTTTCGCTAAGAAGTATATAGAGCGAAAGGTGTGTGCGAGCTTTTCCGTAGCACACTGCAAGCTCACTATGTCGCATCGTCATCACACGGATATACGTATACCTCTCGACGCCCCGTTTTTTTTCTTATATAGTATACGTGTATAAGGTACTACTGTTACTGTTCGTATATTATACACCAGCCCACGTGTGGGCGAGTATATATATATTTTTTATTTTCATTCCTTTTTTCTTAAGATATATACGAGTGCTTCGCTGCTACAGCCAGTGCCGCTGCCGCTACTGCTGTTCCATTTTTCATTTGGTGCTTCTGGCGGTGCAATAGCGAGCGCGCAGCTTTTAATTTCCGTGCAGAGCGCCACGCGCGCGCGCACAAGTCTCTTTCACCGTGGGTATTTTCGAAGTTGATGTAAATGAAATTCCTTCTTTGAATATGTAGTTTTGCTAGCTACTGCTGCTGCTGCTACGCGCCAGGCTATATACCACCGCCGCAACGACAGCAGCGCGCGGCTTCAATTCCCGACGACGACGACCCCGACGATGCTTTATGCTATATTTAAAATGATAATGCGTCGGGAATATATTTGCAATTTTTCAATGATGTATACGTGTCGCTGCAGCGCAGAAGCTTCTTTCTTTCCTTTTTTTTTATTTTTCCTTCTTCGCAGTGAAAAATTTTCAATTCGGCGATCGTTGCGCGCATAATAACGGCTTTGGTTTTCTATTGCCGGCGGAGAAGCTGAAAAATATGAGAAACGATATGTGCCGTTGGGTGTCTTTCGCAAAGCCTCTCACATTATTCGTGTATCATGCTGTATTAGTTCGTGGGAGGGAAAATATGGCAAAGTGCCATCCGCAATATATCACGTTGATCGATGCTCTCGATGATAAATAGCCATATATTATTGTATTGTTTCTCATTTTACTGGTACGTACTTCAAGCTAGTGAAAAAAAAATTTCCTCGGCCGACTGGCAAAGGTAGAAAAAGTGAAATTAATACAGATTAGTTCATACTTTCATTAAAATTAACGAGCTCGGCGCTTCTTTTTCATCGTCTTCGCTTCGAGCTCTCTTAGCTCGATAGAGATTAAAAATGGCCTACTTATCCTTCTTAATAAATTTCAATTTCGAAGCTCTAGAGAACATCTTCAGGATCGTCGCCCTCTCTTCGTCCACCTTTGCGCGGATAAAAGAATTGCAGTAATATTTCCTCCTTTTTTCGGGGCAAAATTTTGCGTGGTATATCTTGGTTTATCCGTAAATAAAGTCATCGCAATGGTCCATTTTTATCGGGTTTTCTCTCTTCCGCATTTATACGCATCTTTGTCTTTTCGCTTTTTCTCTTTTTTTCTTGTCTCGGACATCGTATCTTATTAGTGAATCAAGGGACTTTTTAATCTTCATTTCCCTCCAATTAAGAAAGTAGAATTAATTATGAAATCTTTTCTCCTTTGTCTCATTGCTTTTTATATACTTGATATACATATATAGGGCTTGCGACAATGAGCTTTTTTCCTCACGCTCGCGAGCTTTTCTTATCTCGAAGCTAGCTCGCTCGCTCGCTTGCGAGGCTTTTCTCCCTTCGATCTCAGCTCTCTCTCTTCCTCTTTGCAAAAAATATTCTTATGGATATTGCTCCTATATATCAAATAAAATGTATAGATATATGAGCGTGTGTCAATGGAGCTTGCGAAGCAGACCGAGCGCACAAAGCCCTTTTGATTTTATTTCGTGTTATATATACTCGTTGACGCGTACGAAAAATATGTATTAAATAAAAAATAGAGTCATTGCACATTGGTAACTTTACATATTTTCCGCAGCGGAATCAATCTCTTTTTCTCGCATACGATGAGCCATTGTTTTACACATATAGCTTTATTTCAAATTAGAAATAACATTACCGATCGGGGCGCAATATCGTAACGTGCTCGCGCTTAGGGCTCGAATGAAATATTCATGATAATAGAAATCGATAGTTCAAAATTCATAAATTTTCCATTATGATATATACATATACACGTACGTGTATACATAAATGGAGGCATGCATGAATACAACTAACGCGTGCATCGAGGTGTCGATGATAGAGGTGTTGCTCATGTGCCTCGACCTCTCTCACTCGTTCTGTCTCTCTCTTGCACACTTACGCGTGAGCTCCATAGCACGCGAATACCTATTTTCGGATCCCAGCAAATTTTGCACTGCATATAACGCACATTTCCTTTGATGTCGCAATATATGTAGATATTATATCTATGTATACACGCTGCATCATATAGCAAACGGCCATCGATTTCTTCGACGTTTGACACGCAAAATATGAAGATTCACGAGTGTTTGTAAACGCCTGTACGTATAAAAGTGCACAGTGTTTAAAGGTATTGTTTTCATCGGATGTTGTCGTTTGAATTATCTTTTGCAAAGAGCTCGAGGTCATCATAATTATGTGCTTGTAAAACGTACAATATTGAAGTTCAAATGAGAATAATTGAATTTGAAAAGGTCTTGAATAAAAGTTGGCGAATTAAGCAGTGCACTCGTTTTTCTTTTGTACACCGATTACATCGAAACAAATTGTGTAAAAATGTAAAGGCATTTCCTTTCTTTCGAGCGTTGAAATTCAAGCGAAGTATTCCGAAATACAAGGGCAATATACGCTTACCAGGATGGCAGCTCTCGCAATTGTACTTAGCCTAGGCTGCCAGTCGGTTTCAGCAGTCTAGTATGGAGTAACTATAATAGTAGTGCGCAGTAATAGCAACTGGAAGTCTATATATACTCTGTGTTGCGCGAAACAAGTGTCTAGTCTAGCTCCTGTGTGCTATATGGATTTATGTCTGTGTGGGTGCGTGTGGCTCTGTACCTGTGTGTGCACGTGTATGTGCGGGTGGGTGTATACACAGTATGTAATTAAATGCAATCAGAGAAGCAGCAACTGGGCGAGTGCTTGGAATCACCTACTTGGGTATTTGGAATTTTCGAGTACATCCCCCCAAGACACGGGCGTCTGGTATTAAGCGCGCCGTGTAACCTCTTGCCTGTATATATATATACGTAATACTGTACATATATACATATATAGATGGTGTGCGCCAGTGCATCAGTGGCAGATGGTGCTTGTTATACGTGTACATACGCACACACGTACAGAGCATACACAGAGAGACAGAGAAGATAGTGCAGAATATTACACTGTCGTCCTCTACGCCGTCATAGTCGTCTTCTGCGCGAGCTGGCTTCATTTCTACAGATGATGCCTCGCCCGAGCTTTTGTTTGATTGCTGCATCTATTTCGAAATAGAATTAATTCGAGCGCGCTACTATTTCCATGATTGCTTTTGTTTCATCTTCTTTTCTTTGAAGGATCCTCCTCCGGTTGCGCGGCACGTGCTAAAAATTTTGAAAACATAATACGTAACTTGAGAAAAGTTCGAAATGATACAGCATTGAATATTTTCCTGCATACAGTCTAACCATGAAAGGTCTCTTTCTTTTTCTCTCTCGCTCTGCCTCTCTTTCGTTCTGCCTCATTCTCTAATCAAGCTCGCAGAGTGAGAGCTAGAGCTTCGATTTCCCGTAAACTATAGACGAGAGAGCGAACGGCCTGAAACTTGCTCAAGAGCAATTAATGGAAATTAATTCTCGTTTCATTCCGTTTTCTTATATACTGTACGCTTTTATTTTTCGCGCGCGTTTTCATAAGTCTATCCCTCTCGAGACTTTTCTCTCTCTCTCTCTCTCTCTATCACTCACTCTCTTTATGCAGTACCCATCGAACTTCTCTCTGATCGTGCCCTCCGGAAGATCTATAAATGCGACTGTACACGTTGTAAACGCGTCCGTATATATAAATGTAGATAGACAAAATCAATGCCGAATCCGAAGAGAAAAAGAGAAAAAAAAGAGTACTCGACTGAAGACTTTCTTTTTCTCTCCAGAGGCGATAGTTATCGTTCGAGCTTGTTCGGCTTTCGAGATCCAAGCAATAATTTTAAGAGTTATATCGGAGATGAAGGGTGTGATCGGTTCTCTAAAGACTCTGCTGCATAATACTCTCTCTTTGCTACTCTTATACTTTTCGATTGCGAAAGTTGTATGCTTGCCATATAAATTTTACTTATACGAACGGCATTTTTTCTTCAAAAGCTCACCTGGTCATCTATTTGATAAAACAAATGAAGAAATTCACATTTTCAAGCAGTAGGAAGGGTGGCATACAAATACTCACAGCCTCTTTTTGGCCCGCTTTTTAGATACAGTTTGAAAAGTTCACATACTGCTCGAGACGTAAGGAGGAAACAAACTGCATAGTTGCCTTTATATATACAGGGAAGTACACTGTGGAACGATCCTTTGTGAGTGTAGTATAGCACGCGCGGCGGAACGGGGGAGGCGAGTGTATGTACTATAGCCTAAAAAAATGCGGCGCACACCAACTGGTATAACGCGAGGTCGTTGCGCTCGTGTGCAGGGGCTGTACCAAAGTAGCAAGTGACCGGAAAAGAAGAGAAGAAAGAGAGTATAATAGTCTCCCCGTGCACTTGGTCGTCTGCAATGAAACGTACGTGCTGCATGTGTATGTGTGTTGTCTGTGCGCCAGGGCACATAGATATATATGTAAGAGAGCAGTCGAAACCAATAGTAAGTATATACTACTACTGCTACTTGTGTGTGCTGCGTAGCCTGCTCTACGCTTTGGAACAAACGAGAGAAACAAAGCGCCAACCTCTCGCTGAAAATCCGAGATATAGTGGCTTGAATTCTCTACTCTCTCTCTCTCTCTCTCTCTTTGGCTACTGCAGCGAGAGAGAGAGAGAGAGAGAGAGAGAGAGAGAGAGAGAGAGCGCATCAAGCCAGGAAAAGCCCGCGGACAAAAGGCTACGGGCCTATAAGTTAGAACCTGATGGCTCTTGGATAGACGCCTGCGCACGCCACACACCCTCATAGCGCAAGCTACGTTTACTAAGGTATATGGGAAAATCCGTTGACTCGTTAACATTTCACTCATTCAAATCTATCTTTTTAAAGTTATATATTGTCTATTTATCAAAAAAAAAACTGGAAAAACACAGAACTTACAGAATTAATGACAGGGCCATCGTGTGCTTTAAAAATGGATATTAATTTCAATTCATTTTAGGAAAAATAGTCTATAAAATATAATACAGGGAGAAAATACAAATAAAAGAACGAAAGAATAAATACTTGAAACCGTATTTTTACTTATACAATTTTTTTTCTTTTTGTACTTGTAGATATATATGTGAAGGTACTCGCCATCTAGTGATGGAGGTTTAAAGTTGTATTATCGTATTTAAAAAGGTTGCAAGATGATCTACATTTTTTGAAACGACTGAATCGTTATTTTTAGTTTATTTAAAATGTGCTTAGATATATAAAATAACTGTACAAAAAAATCGCCAAAAACATGCCAATTGATAGGAATACATTTTCAGTGGTGGTCAGTGGTGGTTTCTGAGATTGTGTACTTGTGCTCATATTATTCTATTTTATTGTAATTCTTTGTTTTTAAAAATCGTCCTAGATATAGTTTGAAATTTGAATTAAAAATTTTTTTTTTAAATAAAAGTTTTTTGGTATTAAGATTGTGATGGTCGAACACGGTTCGACTATTAAAAATCCTACCGTTTGTTGTAGTACTATAATAATAATAGTATAAGTATTCTATAATATATTACTATAATAATGGTATAAGTATTGCACATTGTGCTAAACACCTTATGAGCTGTCTGCGTTACAGATGAAAATTATGAAATTTTTTGTAAATGCATTTGCTAGCCAAACTGTTCCGTTGGAACTTGGCTGAAATAAACGTTAACTAACTAACTACATTTTAAAATAATTTAAATAATCATACTTTTGGTCTTCGAACCATTAATCATGTTGATTATATCTAGCAGGGTATATATTTTTTAGAATTACTATTAAGCTGGTCATAATTGCTGCGACGGTTCTCATTTTTTTATGTTAAATCCAGAAAGCACACTCAAAATGATGATTCCAATCAATTTTACTAATTAAACATTATATTTTTTAATATTTTCATGGAACTTTTTGGAAATGTATAGAATCTTAGAATGAAATTACAAAAATGCTAACAATTTTGCCTAAATATTCTAAATATTAATAAGGCTTGTCGAATTTTTTACAAACGGTTGGCAAAAGAATGATGGGATCTTGATGTCAATCTAAATATGAGCATAAAATGATGAATGATATAAATTTCAAAAATTATGAATTGCATGTTCTTCATACAAATTTGTGCTTTCATACTATTTGAAATTGTTATAAAAACGACAAATGTTGTAATTCAATAATACGTCAATTACGTTTAAATTATTTCTATGTGCAATTTAAATATAGTTTTATAGAATCGGCGTCAGCGAATTTGCCCATATATGCACGTGCTATCCCACCCACCGATCCACCCCACACTCTAATCCCTTATACAACGAAGAGTACGAGAATTACGGGGTCACTTCCGTTGAGCGAGCGAACGCGCTTCAGCTTCCGTTTCCGCGCCACACATACACACTGCAACCATACATACATTCGTGTACACTCACACACACTCGCGTATTTTCGTGTCTGTATGCGCGCGAACAAGAAACTTTGTACAATGATTCAACTCGGCTATTTTACTGCAAGCTCGTGTACGCGTGTGTTTGAGGCTTGGCGATGCATCTTTCGACGAGAAGAAATGCTAGGAGTTGCGTGTAGACCTGCTAGTTTACTTGTAAATTTTCACGTTAGAAGAGAAAGAAAAAGAGATACAGATGGAAGAAAAAAAAATTGTACACAAACAATTGCGACGTATTCACACGGAGCAGTGAGTCGATGATGTGCACCGTGTGTCAAGGTTGCACAAACTTGACATTGATTTGTGCACGGGCGCAAACTCTTCATCTTAAATGCATTCGAATAAAATATTCAGACGGAGTTATTCGATCGATGAGATGTTTTTTAATTCGAAAATATCTGATTATTCTTCGCCGGCGATGGGCGCGATTGATCGGGCGCTTCTGAATAATGAAAAGATGGGAAAATTTGATGCAACGCGCGTATCTAATGATGATGAGCGCTTGGCCGACCGGCTGAAATTATCAACCTTTTAACTTATTCATAAAATACTATTAACGGGTAGTGAAAATTCAAACGATAATAAGGTAACACACGTAGAGCCATTAAATACAGCATATACGTATATACAAAGTCACTGTATACGTAATTTAACGAATCCAGTTCTCTGCCAGCACCGCATGAATATTCATACGGGCGCCGCGCGTGCACGTTGCCTCGCGAAAATGTTGCAATCTTTAAATTACTTCGTTACTTTAATTGTTATTGCATTATAATACCCACGAGTTGGCATTATCATACGCTCGTTAATCCGTAAACTCGGCGCTCGAGCTTGCCTGCCTACCTGCCTGCCTGCCGCACATGAAGCGGCATCGATGCGCGAAAACTCAGCGAGACAAGTTTTTTAAACTAAACACACACAAATATACCCGAGCGAGCATGTGATGCTTTCATTTGTGTGTGTGTGTGTGTGTATTACGCGCGCTCGTACTTAGGCTAAAAAATGTTCTCTACTTATAAAACTTCAGAGCCAGTGCGCGACGCGAGGAAAGAGAGAAAGAAGTGGCAAACACTTGTGCAGGGTCGTTAACGACAAACGCGTCGACGACAACGACAACGACAACGACGACGACGAAGGCATTAATAATAGCCTGGCAGTGGTGGACCGTTAACAGCTCTCCTTTATGCCCGTAAAGTCCAATTATTATAACGACGAAAGTGTATAGACCGTCGAAGGGGCGAAGGGCGTGCAAGCGTGTGAGCTCTGCCGCGCTCTCCTCACGCGACGTAATAATGCACGTATGCACGCGAGTCTGATTATATATACATATCATACGAACTAGAGGCGATAGTAACGCGCGTACAGCCTCGCGTGTGTATACAAGTGTGGCTGATGGTGGTGTTAAAAGCGATTGGCGTCGCTGATTAACGAGTGCTTAACCGCGACGACGACGACGACGATAATCGTTACACCTCGCGCACAAATTTTTCCACCATATAACACAACATTATATATAGGCCCGTTAAAAGTGTAATATTTATTATTGACAGTTCGCAAGTGAGCTGAGAGCAAACGAGGCGAAATGTCCATTATCGATGATTCACGACGCGGGTCGAGCCCGCGCGTGACGAAAATAGAAGCCGCGCGTGATCTTCGGCGCGTATGCGAGTAGCGGTGCGTCCATATAAATGCGGACCGCTTTTCGGTTGCATTGTTAACGGAGAAAATGTGCGGCATAAATAACGTCGCATGGTCGCGTACTGCGCGTCATGATCCATTACACATATTTCATTTTATTTTTTTAATATTTCTTTACCGAGCGTACACGATATATGTGTACGATACACGTGAAATCACTGCACGTTATACGAAAGTGAAAATAGTTCGAAAAGCTGTTTGTCGGAC
Organism: Trichogramma dendrolimi; assembly: GCA_034770305.1. NCBI lineage: Eukaryota > Metazoa > Arthropoda > Insecta > Hymenoptera > Trichogrammatidae > Trichogramma > Trichogramma dendrolimi. Next base: position 8,001,062 of record JAPMIB010000001.1, read on the forward strand.
GCAAAAAAGGGGACAAAAAAGAATTTCCATATAGCAAGAAAAACCTCAAGTGGGCCAAACCGCACATATCACCTGTAAGCAACCTGCACGCATAAGCTGTGTACTGTAATTCTCTCGCGAGGTTAATACAACCAAGCATCTAGACCGTAATTGGTAAATGTGGAAAATCTTTTATAAATTTTTCTCTCTCTTAGTTTTTTTGAATGCCCATCGCGGCGTGTAATCGCCACGGCAACTTGCCAAAATTCTCCGCTCGTCTAATTTACCCCGTCTACCTCGTCGTCTCGAATATAAGATTAAGGTAAAAATATTTAACAAAAGTAACTTTTATTTCTTGATATTTATACCTTTAGACTGCGATTCGCCAGGTACGATCCGGTAATGGTATAAGTCAGTCGTCGTCTCTTGTTCAGGGTCAGCTGGCTAGACGTGATTTTATCTATTTGCTTATACGCTGCAGCTATTGAAAATATCTATACGCTGCACACATACACATTAAGCCAGCTTATTACAATAACGAGCTTGCACACCGTCGACGCGTTTTAAAGCCCTTAAGTAAAACATGGGATCTTCATCTTACGTGCATCGTATAAAGCCTACTGGTAAACTACCATTTGCCGCTTCTCCTCCCTCGCTTTCCATCTCTTTCTCTCCCCTACACTCGCGCTTAGTTATAGACTTAGTAAGTAAATGCCCCCTTGCCGATCGCCCAAAGTCGTGTTCGGTGTTGCCCTGTACACTTGCACGGCGCTCGATATAATGTGTTCTCGTTGCAGCAGTTAAGGGTATACCTGTATATATGCGCTCATATACGTTCGGTGCATTACCCAACTCGGCTCTGCGTGAGTACATAATACGAATTACTCGCGCGCGCGCGTGTGTGTGTGTGTGCGCGCGCGCGCGCTCTCGGCAATTATGGCGCTAAGCATCAATTCGCTCGTTTACGGGGATGTAAACTACACATCTTGACCATCTCGGTTATACTCCACAGGAGAGCCTGTTTATGTATTATATTTTTTTGTTCAATTATTCGATGAGAAAGCTCGGCATATCTTTGAATAACAATTCGACGGATGAGCGTAATATCGATTGCACCTGGTATATTATATGCTGCCGAGCGTGTGGACTTATGATACATCCATCTCGCGCGATCTACATCGATATTTATCGGTGCAAAGCAATGGAAAAAAGAATGTTTATATAAGCATGATCGAAATATAATGAGAGTCAGGGTGCTCCTGTGTGCGAGTTGTGCGCCCGCTCATAGATGCGGCAGCGGCACTGGAACGCGGAAATAACGCTAATTGGACAGTTGTATAGAAACTTCACTCAATATTATAATCTCTCCTCTTTCTCTGGAATAAATCCGGCGTAATTGGAAACTCAAACTCGTTCTTTTGTGAAGCGTCAACATTGATTACTCTGCTGCTACTGCACCCGCTACTGCTGCAGCTTTACTACCTGCCTTTCTAAATATACGTTTTCGAAATCTATTGAAAAGTACGTATATGAATTTCAACGAGCATCTCTCTTTCTCTTCAACAAAACGTATATACATATACGTATAATACAGAGCCAAGTCGATGTAAAGCTCCGTGGTAAGGGAAAACTTTTGAAGCCAGGGGTTGGAAGCTTGTGTGTGCACCGAAAAATCAACAAAAGCAAAGCTCGAGAATCGAGTCAATGCCTGTTAAACTAGGCTATCATCAGAGAAAGTACAGTTCCTCCCTCTCTTACACCATCCTGGAGACTAAAGAGTGTGGGAGAGAATGTAAAAATCCAAACTTTAATTCTCGGCAGACCATGAGTAGAAAATGAAAAAAAAGACTGATCGATGAAACATTATCTTCGTTTTAGTTAATGGTTACACAGGGAAAAAAATATGGAATTTATAACCCAGGCTGCGCGTCAAGCAGCTGTTACACTACTTTATAGATATAGATATATTAGATAATAACACATTTATATATAGAAGGCATTCTTTATAAAGTTTGTAAAGACTTTTCAGTTATCCCGCAGAGTTAAGCGATAAATCGCACGGCTACGTTAGCAGAAAAAGTCCGGTCGTTATATTCGTCTTTCCTACACAGCGTTGGACGTTGGTATAGTTTGTGGATATCGATTTTTTGTGCAGCGCTTAGTGCGTGAAAGCAAAAAGGTTAACAGAGAGAAAGGAAAAGAGCTAGAGAAAAATGTGTGGACGCAATTTCCTTAATTGGTGGTGGATTCTTTTGTTTTCGTTTTTTTTTACATTACTCGGCGTGTGGGCGTGTCGTAGTATAAATTCGACAGCCGGATGTTTCATTTGTGATAGCCCTTGCGGTCTCTGCCAATATTGTATTTTCTTAGAGATAGCATTATAAAAATTTATTTTCTCTCCCTGCCTGGATAATTATGAGACGTTCAAAAGTAGCAAAAGTTTAATTTTTCGCCGGCCTTCGTATTTCTACTTTTAGATCCTTTAAAGCGCGTGAGTCGTGACACGTTATGATTATGTGCATTCCATTCATTTTCTGCGTAACTGACAGGGATTATTCATTCTAGTTCATTCTAGCAGATGGGCACAACTGAGAATAGACGCCAAAATGTGACAGTAATGACAAAAGTTGTCCATCATGTCCACGCTTGCATCAGCCGGTCGGTTTCAGTTTTTGCATTTGTTTCGAGCATATTTTTTGCGGAGCTTTTGCTCGTTTTTTAGAAGACAAAAATTAGTCCGAGAGTGAAATACTTGTCAAATATATGCAACGAGAAAAAAATCATCTATAACGGCCCGTGTATTTGCTCTCTTTGAAGAATACAAATGGTAATGATGTTTCCGGAGTCGTGCATATGTATCTCGAACTGCGGGCTCGCCACGCCTTCGCTGACGGCTTGAGTGCATTTTCTAAATAAAGCATATGAAAGTATATAAAGTTCGATGTGTATTACGTATACTAGTGCTAAGGATTAACTCTCGCTCGTTCGTCTCGAGTTTATTCTTTCAAGACTTGAGAAAATATTTTTGCGCGCGAGCGTCAGGCCTGCTGCTAACGCCACTGCTGCTGCTGCTGTTGCATAATGAAACTGTGTACGTCTATATAGACGAAAATAAATCCCCGCGTACTGACTTGAGTAAGCAATCGCCGTGTGCTGGGGTAAAAGTAATTAACTTGGAAACAAAGTGCTAAAGAAAAATGTTTGTTTTTTTTCACTACTTTATACACACATAAGCAGACATATGTATGCAAATACACATTGATAAATTATCATTAATATTTGAATTCCTGATTTTGTTACAGGTGAGTCGCTGATATGCACAATTGAATAAGAGTGAGTATAAAATAATTCATAATTTTCATTTCTAATGCGAAATTGCTCAGACCGCAATCGTAATAATGATTCTCGCAGTGACGACTTTGGTTCAGTTTGCGGACATTGGGGTTAAATTCGAATATGCTCGCTACAATAGTTCAAATTACACGGTTGCGTCAAAATTCCAATGGATAGATAATCGAGTAAGTGTAATGCGGGAAACTTGAAGCCGCATCGGTAATATGCCGTGATTGCACAGATTTCCGTACGCGCGGTCTCCGCATGGGATTGTATAAAATGCCGGAAAAAGTTCAAAATCTTAATACGTACGTGCACTCGCGTTGTTATATTTATCGACGGATGACGAAAATCTATAGTCGGAAAATATTCGTCACGCGAGACGAAATAAAACGGAATTCATACGCAAAAGAAAACGTCACGGCTCGATGACGACGCCGCCGTCGCCGCACCACGTATCATTGCACGTTTGCCAATTACGAGGCACGTATATAGGTATATTTTAATAATCAAAGTCATTAAACGCGATATACCACGATCTCTTGTCCGAGACGAAGCCTTTGATATATACGCGCGCCCCGTTCTATACAAAAGTTCCCACTCGAATATGTGTCTCGTGCTGGTTGCCTGCCAATGCGTTCCCGAGACAATACCTGAGCGCATATGTGTGCGTCTCTCTCTCTTTTCTATTTCTCTTTTGCTCGAAATAACGCGCACGGCGTGTATGATTTTTCAACTATGCACTCGCATGCTCCCATTGAAAGATTATGCTCTTGCATTGCCAAAACTCGAGAAGCTCCCAGTTCCACATAAGACACATTTTTCGTATCGCTCTCTTTCTACTTTATTTATTCAATTTGCATATTTTAGGATTCATCAAACTTATGCATAGAATGTATCTTCATCCCTTGTAGAGAAGATTGATCTCGTTGAATTTTTATTTCTGTTATATCCTGCTATGCTGCTCGCTTTTTCATTCTAGCCAGAGACATGTGTGCATGTACGTCTCGGTAGTCGGTGTAGAAGATTTTTTTTATTTTCTTTGATTAAAGACTTTGTGTCATGGTATCGATTGTTGCCACTTTCTTTTTGTTTCTCTCTCGTCTTTCATTGTCGCGTGCTTGCAAGCTAAGAAAAAAGGGAAACTTATATGATTCCCTGTCGTTTTTTATGTAAAACGGTAAGTTGGAATTTATTATTGAAAGATCCAAGGGTAACAAGTACGTTTTAGCTTTGATTTTCAAAGTTTTTTATTGCGTTTTGTAATATCCCAAAAATTTCTAATACTTTAGTCTTTTAAATATTAATTTTTTTCAAATATTTATGTTATTCTTTAAAAATGGACTGAAAAATTTTTATACTGCAGTTAGTTCTGTCATGAAAAAATATTTTTATCGAAATCAACGTAAAAGTAAAGGTAGTTTTTTTCTTTTACGTAAATAGATTCAATTTCATCTAAAACAATTAAAATATATGATTTGAATTAAATTTAAAGATTTATTTCTTTGAACAAAAGTTTTACATGAATTTGACATTAAGTTAAATATTAATCACTTTAAATTTAATTCAAAATTATAGTATTTTTCATTATTTTTCATGAAAATAGACTCATGTACGAGAAGGAAAATTTTCTTCACTTTTAAATCCAGCTCGTGTATTTAGTTTTAATTTTCTACATTTGAAATGTAAAATGTCAATTTAAATAAGAAAATTAGGGTATGCGAGTACCCGAAAAATCGGTTGGTCGGCTCGATAAATTCGGGTATGTTCGACAATACTTAGGTAAAATCTGTTTGAGAATTTTTTTTACAAGAAATTTATTTTAAAAATGTTTAAACTGCTACGAGTCTCAAAGATATTATGATTAACTGAAATGAAACGTTTTTACATAAACAATTATTTTTACTTTACCACTTGCACATTTTGAGATATAGGTACTCGCCATCTAGTGGTGGAGACTGGTCTTAAATTGAATTTTCATAATTTTTTTTGTCCAATTAACGTTAAATATAAATGAATATTAAAATATTAATTTTCAATCAAAATTCTTTGAATGTGGGTATAGAATTAAATCCTTTTTTATTAATTTTTGAATTTATAATAATGTATGTGGATGCACTTTCAAACATTTTTTACAGTTTAGGTTAAAAAATAAATCAATACTTTTACATTAATTGTCAACAAAAATATCATGTAAAAATACCCTTTAATAAATTCAGTATCAGTTAATTTAATTTTAATGTCTGATTTTACATTAAATTTGAATTATAATGAAGGTTTTTTTAACAGTGATATTAGTATGAACGATCCTAATACTTACTATTTAATTATTATTAATATTTAGAAAAATTCAGAATTTTCGTTCGAGCCAGCATGTAAAATATTTGCATGTGAACTTTTCAATATTACGAGTTTTCATGTGGAAAGAGTTATGTATTGTCGTTAGAGAGCCGTAATTAATGCCACGCTATAATTAGACCTGTCCGTTAAATATGAATAATCGTTTCATAAAGATATACAAAATTATTATTTATTCGATTGAAAACGATTTACAACGATGCGAAAACTCAAATCATCCGAATTGTCGAATTATTTGGACCGAGAGCGGTAATTTGATACGTGCGACGAGTTGGTTACAGATTTAAAAATGTGAAAAAAAGAGAGAAGAAAAATGTACATATAGATATATTTAGTCGAACACACGGTAATCGCCAATTCATAAAAGCTCCATACCTCTCCTAAAATAATACACTCACGCGGTACACTGTACGAGCCTTTGCGTAATATGTCAGAAAAAAATCTCCCAAGCGGGGTCGAGTTGAACGAACCACATATGTAAATTTATATCGTATAACTTGTACGGATGCTACTGCTCCGCCACTGCTATATCTGTATATATATATTATAGATATATATAATATATATATATATATATATAGCCTAGCAATCAAAACAAATAGTAGCGAGAAAAAAAGATGTGTACAGATTCGTGAAGAAGAAAAAGCAGCGAGAAGGTACGAGGTTTGTACTAAGAAGGAGTGTATCACACTATAGCAGTAGCAGCAGAAAGAGAAGAACGCGGCGAACGAACGAGGGAGAGAGAGAAAGAGAGAGAAAAGTTCTAAAAAAAGACGGTGCACATTTTAGTCTCTTACACAAGTCGAAATGTTCGCCGCTCGCGACGACGACGACGACGACGAGCCGTGTGCGACGTAACAGCGGCAAAGAGTGCGAGAGAGCGGCATATAGGAGGCTCGCGCGCACAGTGCCGTATAGCAGCGGCACGGCAGTAGTAGTACATTTAAGCACAGGTGGTGGGCGTCTACGCGAAGCGAGCGAGCGAGCTGCAAGTGCGAGAGAGAGCTTGAAAAGTTCGAAATACGTCTTAGTCGGTAGCGAGCGGCGGATCGGCTTGGTTTATATCGTTTTTTAACGCGCGCGCCCGCGTAAACATGTATGTACGTCGTATATAATGCGTGTGCGATGCATGCATGCGCGTCAGTGACAATGTCCCCTTAGCCGGCATTTCTATCTTCAGTCACCTGCTGTCTCACATGCGCACACCGTGATTTCGCACTCTTACTCCTTTTTTTCTTCTTTTTTTGTATCTCTTGGGAAGCAGTTATATATACACGCTCGTATAGTGCACTAATGTGTCGTTGAGTGCGCTTTCGCGTGTGTCTGTGTGTTCGCACGCACGCGCGCGTGTGTCTATTTGTGTGTGTGTGTGCGTGTGGCCGCGCGCAGCAGCAACAGCAGACGCGTTGCACTACATGTGCCTCTTCTTACGCATAAGGCCAAGTACCTATTCAAAAGCTGCTTGCCTCGTGATGTAACCCACGAGCTTTTTTTTACCTCCGGTTTCTTTACACGCGTGTTGATGTGTGCGGTGGTGATGTAGTGGTGTATTGTTCAGATTATTGTTGTGTGTGTGTTGTGTGCGGTGCAAAGTGTATGGCAACGTAGATCCGAGTGACAATTATATCCACGCAAAATTGGTTGGATACTTCAGGTAAAATTTTGAGATTTAAGAATTAATAAAAAAGGAAATAATAATAACAACTACAGGTATACGCCGTACAGTTGAAAAAATATTTCATTTCGGTCTGTGAGGGGTTCAATGGCCCGTGACGATTTTAATTTTTTTTTTACGCGCAAAAGCTTTCGATGTACGGAGTGCAATTTTTTTCTCGATTTTTATCCTCGTCGGGAAAAAACAAACTTACACGCAGGGCAACTTTGTATAACCATCTCGTGTGCCGATGTTTTTCAACTGCTCGTAATTTTTTGCCTCTCCTGTCTGTCTTTCTCTCTCTTTATACGTATTATATATACGTATGCGAATACACGTAACTTTATTTTTTTACGAGCTATTAAAAAAAATCTTACGTGCCGTGCATTTGCATGCTTTAACGCAGAATATATATAATACGAGTCAAAATTTTATTCGCGAGTAGAGAGATAAAAGTTCGCGTTCTCGAGTGTGAATAGTATATAGGAAAGAAAATCAAGCCGCGCGCCGCCGGTATGCTGCACTGCCCAGAATGCATACGTATGTGTGTGTATAAAAGTCGCAGCTGTCTTTATACTCCGTTTGAAAGCCGCGACACTCCACTCGCCTCGCCGCTGCCGTCACCGCGTTATTTCAAAAGCTGGCGACCTTCCACAGCAGCAGCAGCAGTAGTAGCTCGCGAGAAATCGTCTATTTGCCGTCTACACCTGTCGCCTGTCGTCGTCTATGCCCTAGAACAATGAGCGATTTTTCAAATCGCACCTGACACACGAGCGGAGCACCGAAATTTTCGCGAGCGCGAAAAAAGGAAAATAAGCGAGAATAAGAATGAAAAACGCACTCGAAATATCTCTATGTGTTGCGCGCATAATCCCATAACAGCTAAAAGTCTAAATCACGGGCTTTCGCTCGCGAGCACTGGCGAACTACCGGGTGTATCGATTGATTTTCGAAGTAATGCGCGCAGTTTTGTTAGAGACGCTATATATAGAGCTAGGAAAGCGGCGCATCAAGCTCTATACGTGTCATTGGTTCAATTTGTCACTAACGAGTGAAAGGCAGATAGTAGTGTGGAGTCAAGTCTCTCCTCTGTCTCGCGCTTCGCTCCGGCAGTAGCATCCGCAATCGGACAAATTTGTCGAGGAGCACGCGATGTGCATTTTATCGATTTCGATTGGAGCTTCCACGAGAATCTATCTCTCTCTCTCTAGCTCTTCGCTGATCGAGATTTATGCGGTCAACCAACCTATTATATGTATATACTCAATCCATCTGCCCGCGAATGATATGACATGACATATATATGGGGAAAAAAAAGATGAATTTAAGTTTCGAGTGCTTTTTTGTCCGCCTCTTCATTTTAACCGATTACGCGCGTATATAACGCGCACATAGCACATATGAATAAGCATTTATCAGAATCAATCTTCGCGTCCATATACTCGGGACAAAAGATGCATCTTCGTTTGCTCGAGCGCTCGCCTGCACGTGTCAAACTCCAACATCGCGCTGTGATTGATCGCATCTAATATTTGCAACCTTTTTTTATTCGAGCTTTGTTATTAAACTCAACGCTTTATAAGAGTAACAAATTTGACCGTTGTGAAAAATTCACAAGGGCCGGCTGTACATAGTACAATCGTTCTATTAAAATGACCAAAGGAGACATAACGTAGACGCATATATTTACGTAAATTTGCGCGAATGAAATCATCTAGACCGGCGGGGGCCTCATAAATATAAATTTGAAACATGAAATTTACCTTCCACACAGCTTTATTTGACATGGCAAAGAGCATTTCAATGTAAAGAGTATACACACACAAAGCAAGAGAGTTAGAATTCATCGTCCTTAGCTTTTATTCGACAATAGCCTTTACGCAAGTCTCTATCTCTCTTTCGTCCTTAGCATCCCTTCATCTTCCCTAGGAAAACGGACAAAAGCCTAGGCAGGAAGCGACGAGAACGACGAGAGAGAAAGAGGACAAGAACCTGGGCTCACGTCTCGTGAGCATTATATTAGAAATTTACTCTTCGAGTACGCAAGCAGCCGTGGAAACAAAAAGCAGAAGAGATCTTCAAAGAAAAGAGATAAACAATGTGTGTTATACGCTTTCATTGCTACGTAAAATTATCTTTTCCCTCTCGAGATCCACATCACTCCAAGCTCCAACAGCATCGCAAGTCCTCTCGAATGGCCCTGCGTACGCGTCTCGTAAGTTGGCGTAATTATCGACTCGAATTTTGCAACGATTAAATTTCACTTTTACATGTATACGTTTGAGGAGAATTTACGAAAAGATAAATCAGAAATGTGCACGTGCGGTACGTAGTTATAACTAGACGAAGTAGAAGAAAGTACTAATGCAGAAACAGAGAGAAAGAGAATGAGAGAGAGAGAGAGAAAACAGAAATTCGCTGCGTCTTATCAAAATCGCCTTACCCACGCTAGCTCGCCTCGTTACCAAGGTGCGAGAGGATTTCTGCTTCTCTCTCTCTCTCTCTCTCTCTCTCTCTCTCTCTTTATACGCTAGCTCGTACAGTTACTGCTGATACTGCTGCTTCTCTTTCCTCGCGTTCGTTTTCATCCTGTAGAGACTTTACTGCATGTGCACAGACACACATACACACGTATACCAAGCTCAAGCGCGTATCCTCGTCGTAATATATAAAAGATCTCGTCAGGTCCTTTTGACGGACTTTTGTTTTATGCCCTCGTTGCTTGTTTTGACTCAACGTCGACGACGACGAATGTGTTCTTGCTCAGCGTGTGTGTACGTGTGTGTGTTTGTAGCTTTTATTCTTTATTCGTTTATAGTGGAGCTTACTTCGCTATATAAATATATCGATGTTGTGTATTGCCAGAGTTATTGCAATTAGGAAGCCGTTGTAGTTGTTGTTTCTTGTTTACTCTTCAACGATTGATAGACTGATTTTGCTTCTAATGCAGTAAACAAAAAAAATAAAATAAAAAAAATACCATAGCAGAGATGATTCTAGCGTTTGTTTGAAAGCTATGGAAGCCAATGAGATTACCACGATTTTTTGTAAACGATCATAGTCAAAACAAAAAAAAAGTTTCTAATTTAAACGCATCAAAAAAATCTTCCGTGGCTGCTACTGATGCAGCTTCCTCATTTTTCGAGAAAAAAAAAGAAGAAAATCAGCCCTGGGCTGCGAGACAGAGCAAGTACTTACAAACCCTTGGCGTTCATCTTGTTACACGTGCTGCATGTGCGGGCGGTGAGCGCATATACACCTTCTCTTCTTCTTCTTCCCTTATATATACTTGCATGACTTACAAACTAACTTAAACTCGTTTCCTCAACTCTTTTTTTTTCTTTCACTCTCTTTTCGTCGTTGGTCGTTTTCCTCCTTTTCTCTCTCTCTCTCTCTCTCTCTCTCGTGAGCGCGAGAACCCCGCGGGCTTCTTTGCGCTCACTTTCTTCATGTGTATGTGCTCGTCGTACACGGCGAGATTCGATTTGACTCAGTGTGGTGAATAGAGCGAGCGTGCGCGGACCCATACTCGCGCTGAGCGTATCTTTCGTCTGCAGCTTTTCTCGAATTTTTCGCTAGCTCGTGCATATTTTTCATACATCCTTTCTCTCTCTCGCGCGCTCGCTTCAACGTATGCACCACGCACACATGCATTTATGAGATAGCGCACATGAGCTGGGAGTTGCTGTTGCTCAGAGAAGCTTTTGCCATTGAGGCAAATCATAAGTAGATGCAGTCGTTATATTGCCTCGGTCTGCACATGTTATACTGCGCGTGCATCTCCGGTATATACGCTATATATAACACATGGATTCTAGAGATGTTTATCATGTATGAGGCTCGGCTGCGGGTGGAAAAAGAGAAAAAAAGGAGAGTCAAACTTTTTGTTCGCTTCTTAGGTTCAGCTTTCTCGTTTTTCCCATTTCCTTTCTTTCACCCCCCGCGAGAAGAGCGAGTAGGCAAAGATATCGAACTGGAAAATATACGTATTGGTCTTCATATTTTATCGAAAGTACTCGATGTAGATGTCCAAAACCGATAAGTTCTTATTATACGTTTTTTTTCCACTATATTTTATTTTTGATGATATTAGGTTGTGACGTACACAATTTTGCGACTAAGATTATATTAAAATAGAACTGCACGTTGAACAATATCTTGTCCACTCAAAAAACACACACAGTTAAAAATACGAAAGCTTGCAAACCTGTCAAGTCGCTCTTCTATTTTTTTTTTGGTCGCATCATCGCTCATACCATAAACTTCCGAATGAGGCGTCTTGACAAGACATGAAAAAACGCTCCGTAAGAAAACACATTTGATGTTATTACGTGAACACGATTATACATAAATAAGAAACGGAAGTGAAAGAAAAAATATCGCACCATATTTAAGTCCGTTATTGCTTGAGTACGCTACACACATATGCCTATATTACTCTGCATTTGTGAAGTCATACACATGCGGCAATGTAAGTTTATCGGTGGGAGTTCGTTGCGCGGGAGCAGCCAAACTTGTATCCCAACGTCTCGAATATGCATCTTGGCTTGCGCTGGTTGTACGACGCTTCAACTACTATACTCTTTTTCGTTACTCAAAACAATCCGTTCCACATTGTGCTCCCTTACTTTCAGTACATATGTGTACATGTGTGTGCACGTATGTGTGTAGCTTTGTAAAAAGCCCACATTGTTTCACCTCGTAATTCATTGTCGCTGCTTTTTGGCAACGCTAGGAAAGACAGAGAGTGGGAGGAAGAGAGAGAGGAGAAGATGAACTTTGAATATAGAGGGCTGAAGAGGCAGGGAAGAGAGAGTATTTTCTTGCGCCGAGTTTGAGGTCTGATTTAATACCCTGGAGAGACAGAGAGATACTTGGGAAATTGTGGACGTTATCAAGTCGGTTTATTGGACGACCGAGAAATTGGAATGAGGTGATTTATACTGTATACGTAAAGAAAAAGGGGGAATTGCACCCAGCAGGTGAGCCGGCGAAGGAAATTGCGGCTATCGATGGCGTATAAGAACTCAATTAGTTTTGCTTGTGTTGTTTAATTGAACGCGTTGTAAGCACGCGCTAAAAACTGCTGTTGCTCCCTCTTAAAGAGTAATAGTCGCGCTATTACGGAAGTGTCGTTAATTCTGCATGATTAAATAATCATCGGGAAAATTTATGTCCGCGACAGGAAATTTTAGTTCGGTATTTTGATAGCGTACGAGTAGTTAGTACAATGTGAGCATCAAATACAAAGTTTCTTGATGGCTGGCGTGTTATAACTCCAATTTTCTGTCGTGTAACTCTTGAAGCGTGTAATTTCACCAACGCACGATGTAATATTCAGAAATTTTTTATTATGCTTTGTAGCAGTAGAGTTGGTGCTTTGAGATACGCAACCACGAGGTGAATCACGAGGAAGAGAGAAAAGAAATTACGACATTGTTTATTAATTTTTGCTCGAAATAAATGTCTTTGATGTCGCAAATATATTAATGTAAAAAATAAAGACATGATATCACAATATAATTCAGACTCGAAATAACATCGTACCGAATAATTGTATATATATATATATATATATATATATATATATATATATATATATATATTAGGGTGGTCCACTTTTTCAAAAATTTTTTGTATCTCGGGGGATCCATCGGAATCTGAAAGTTTGAGGTTTAAAATGAAGTTTCCTTTAAACGAGAACTCAAATAATGATTTTAGATGGTGTCGATGGTTTTTGAAGTTTAAAAACGTGCTCCTAAAAAGGAGAAAATCGGGCAACCATTCGATTTATTACAAACTTTGTTCAAAGTGTAAAAATGATCTCAACGATACATTTTCTTACGTATTTTTGTCTGCGGAATCGAATGCCGTAGTTAGTTTTGACCTAGGAGTACAATTTCATTGAAAAAAATACACTTTTTCGATCGTTCTTTTTCGCAAATTTCGCAAAGTTCATTTTCGAGCGAGCGGCAAATGAACAGAAAAAATCTAGGAAATTTTTTGACACCACCAAAATGTAGGATTTTTTATGACGAATCCAACGGTATATATTAGTATACACTTTAAAATTATTTTAATGCCGAAAAAGCACGATTTTATCCCAAAAAACGATATTAAAAAATGGAAAAATGGAAAAATATATTCGTTTCTTCAAGAAAATGGCTGAGTATAATCACTCATGAGAATAATTGAATACAACTATCTGATAGGTTTTTTTCTCACCTTTCAAACGCCGTTTTCAGAGTTGAAAAATTCGCAAAATTCTCTGAGATACAGCTGTTTTTGTACGATGCACTTTTTTAGCTTAAAAATCTGCTTTGCTGGTTTTTAATGAATAGAGCCAGCTCAGAATTATTGAATTTTAACCCAAAAAAGTGCATCGTACAAAAACAGCTGTATCTCGGCGAATTTTGCGAATTTTTTAACTCTGAAAACGGCGTTTAAAAGATGAGAAAAAAACCTATCAGATAGTTGTATTCAATTATTTTAATGAGTGATTATACTCAGCCATTTTCTTGAAGAAACGAATATATTTTTCCATTTTTCCATTTTTTAATATCGTTTTTTGGGATAACATCGTGCTTTTTCGGCATTAAAATAATTTCAAAGTGTATACTAATATATACCGTTGGATTCGTCATAAAAAATCCTACATTTTGGTGGTGTCAAAAAATTTCCTAGATTTTTTCTGTTCATTTGCGGCTCGCTCGAAAATGAACTTTGCGAAATTTGCGAAAAAGAACGATCGAAAAAGTGTATTTTTTTCAATGAAATTGTGCTCCTAGGTCAAAACTAACTACGGAATTCGATTCCGCAGACAAAAATACGTAAGAAAATGTATCGTTAAGATCATTTTTACACTTTGAACAAAGTTTGTAATAAATCGAATGGTTGCCCGATTTTGCTCCTTTTTAGGAGCACGTTTTTAAACTTCAAAAATCCATCGACACCATCTAAAATCATTTATTTGAGTTCTCGTTTAAAGGAAACTTCATTTGAAACCTCAAACTTTCAGATTCCGATGGATCCCCCGAGATACAAAAAATTTTTGAAAAAGTGGACCACCCTAATATATATATATATATTTCAATTTCAATATATTTCGATTTCAAAAGCTTTAGTATACAATATCATATAAACTATATCAATGTGTGCGGCACACCATCCACTTCGCGAACAGCAGTTCATCCTTTCCCGAAATTCCGTCTCACATATACAACACGAGTTCGCGTATAGCACGAGTAAATTTTGATACTAATACACACAACAGCAACAGTATAAACGTACGGTACTTTGGAGTGCCACTGGCAGATTTCACATTCGAGATCTCAGCGTGTGTGCACTTACGAAGCGCAACGACAGTGGCAGCAGTAGCAGTAGTAGTAAAAAGTGATAAGTGGCACGCCATTATCAGCAGGTACTTTAATTTTTCGATCCTCTTCTGTCTCTTTCTTTCTTTTTGTGTGTGTATATAGATATATTACGTAAAATGTACCCGTACTGCGGTGCCGAGGGGTTCGAGTGCTCGGCAAATAATGCGCGAGATTCTATATAAACCGTCTCGAGGTAGGCAGTTGTGGAGACTTTGAATGGCAAGTTTTGGCAACGAATAAAGTTGGCTCGAGAGTACATTCCATGTACGTGTGGCTGCACGAATTTTACTGTGTGTTGCTAGAGTAACAACAGCCTGAGTGTCCAACGCGAAGAGGTATCTTTTTGATATTGATGAATTTGACGCGAGAAATCAGCATTAAGCGTGATTTGGGTACACGCCTCAATAAGTGTTATTTTCGGCAACTTTTAATCGCCGTCGGATTAGCTTGATACGTCGAATTAAGAATGGTGATATGTTACGTCCATGCGTGCCGCAATTTCTATTTTTACGTCGTAAACTAATCAGTCACGCGCGTTGTGGAAAATTAAGATCAGTGAGCTTGCAATATAAGCGTGCGCGTTGCAGTAGAAGCAGCTTCTGTTTACGAATATATATACGAAAGCCCTCGTGAACTCGTATAGGTATATTATAGACAAGTGCCAATGCAAAAGTTAGGCACTCTTGAGGCTCCGAGAGAAAGAGAGACGATGAGCACAATTTATCCTCTCGAAAAGATCAAGAAGAGCGAGAGTAGAAGAAGAGAGACATGCTCGAGCGAGAAAAGCGTCACCCGAGCTTATAGGCAAAAGCTACAGTGTACAATACAAAATCAAGCGCCTCTTTTGCTTTGCGAGAGAAAGGTTCGAGAGACAGAGGCAGAGAGAAGGGGGCCTTTCGATACAGCAGCGGCC
The DNA here is from genome assembly GCA_034770305.1 of Trichogramma dendrolimi. NCBI lineage: Eukaryota > Metazoa > Arthropoda > Insecta > Hymenoptera > Trichogrammatidae > Trichogramma > Trichogramma dendrolimi. The sequence continues at coordinate 8,016,675 of JAPMIB010000001.1, forward strand.
TCTAACCTTTTTTGGCCCTGATCCAGCTCTAGGATACTCCTCTTTTCAAACAGTAAACGCGATCGCATAGTCTTGTTAGATCCTGACAAGTAAAGGCGTGTATAATAACAATCTATATATACTCTACGAGCAATTTTTTGCCACTTGCGACTTTACAATACGCTATCTGTTGATGAAATTAAAAAGCTTATAATCACATGTGATTCCTTTAACTACAATTAATCTTGTTACAATACAAAGAGATTTTTAGAATATTAACCTTCAATTACTATTCTTACAAAAAGATAATTCATTTTATAAATCAATAAGCAGCTGCGTAAGAACAGCTGTTAGAAGTAAAACTTCAACAAAATTCCGCATATATTAAAAAACTGCATATATTTTCATTGAAAAATGCATGTTATAAAATATACTTTAAAAGCACATGAAATTCGTATTAATGTGCATTAATTTATGCAAATTGATAAAGATTTGTGTATGCATGTATAAACATTAGGGCTATTTATTAAATTGCATGTGAATACCTAAGACTCCTTCCTGTATCCATTAAGCTCTGTGGAATCTATATTTTTAAAATTTCTGCGTTTGCTACATAGTTCGAATTTCACGGACTGTATAGCCCCTAACTAAACTTTCCATAAGAAGTTTCTCATGAAAAAAGATTTAATTTTCAATAAAGATTATAGAAAAACGAAAAACATCTCGAACGCATGTTTTTTTTCGTACATGCAATAGGATGAAATTTTGTTAGCAGAAGTTAAATCGTTCAGAATGAAATACAAAAAAACTCGCTTCGTCTCCCTCCATGCAAGAGTTATATAGAGTATAAGAATGAAATAAGGAAACGCCCGTAATCTTTATTTTATTTGCGAATGGAGCGTTAAGATGAACGAGCATTTGAATGACAAAAGGAAAGTGTGGTATCGCTGCGTAGTACAGTATAGTGGGTGGAGGAAGCTGACGGAGTATTAAAGAGCTTCAGTCGAGCGTTGATTACGAGGGTGTGTGCGCAAAAGCACATCGTTCCTCGTCGTCGTCGTCGTCGAAAGAAGATTTTGAAGCCTTTTATTATGTCTTCGGGTATACGCCGAGAGAGATTTTCATTCTTCAAAAGTAAGAAAGTCATCTACTACTCTCCGTTTTGCTTATTCAGACGTATTAAAATCAATTGTACTTGCCATTATTCGCGATTATATTGCTGGATACTCTCGTGCTCCCTCGAGAGTTTGATCATTCGAGAGGTTTCAATTTAATTGTTGCCACTTTTTTCCTTTTATCAATGCGGATTAGCGTGTTCAAAATATGAAATTCAATTTCACCTCAAAACTAATCGCGTGTGCAAGCCCGTCGAGTGTATACATCTCCCCCTTTTTGCCGCTTCTCCCGCGTCTGGACATGAAAAGACGAAATGAAAAATTTACGAGATACAGCTGGCGTTAAATCAACATAGTTCAACAGCCGCGCTTGGCATTAATAAAATTTACGGTCGAGAGAGCGGCTCTATTCTCTGGAAAAGCTGACGTGTGAGATACTTTGGAACTTTGCGAAATAATTCATAGCTTGGGACTTCTTAACAATTCCGTTCTAATTAACTTGCTCTCAAACGACACTGACATTGAAAATTGTGCCTACAAACGTATAGATATAGGCTCATGCGGCTCATACACAGACATACACGCACACACGAGCAAAACTGCGAAGGTTATATGGAAGAGGGAAAGCTAAGTTTGCGGGAATTCAAAACGATAATTAATGCAAAATACTCGCAACAAATTAGCGAATCGCGGTCAGCTTGCCCGCTTTATACGGGGCACGAATATATATACCAGAAGGAGAACGAGCCGGACTTTAAAGTCCATTTAAATGCGCAACCGCTTATATACATAACGATGCTGCAGAGGTTGTGGAGTAGCCAAGCTTAATTTCGAATTAAAACGCATTCGCGCGCGCGTGCAGGGGGACCTTAAGAGTAAGCGCGCACGCAACTTATCCTCCCAGCCTTCCGCACCACTTCTTGCTCATAAGCTGAGAGGGTAAATGCTCGAAATTTTATGCAAATCTTACTTATATTAGCAATGCGTTAAGTAGCATTCAGATTTAATGTATGCTCCTGCGCTCTCTATTTTCATTTTTCTTTTTGTCGCAGATTTTTGTCACATTTTTAAAGGACCGCTGAAAATGTATTTTTTTACAAGCTAAAATGACACAGTCGCATAAAGATTTTGGTGTACCTCTATAATTGCAGTTCAAATATACGCGTACATCTATAAATTTGTTGATGGTTAGCAAATTTGCTGCTTCGCGAACAGAAAATAAATCTAGGCTTCTTTTGAGTCGTAAAACTCTCAGTTTGAGCGCGTCGGGCGTGTGTATGTCTGTGTGTGTTTACTCAAAGCGCGTCTAAATAAAAGACGAAATTGAGAAACTCGCTTACGTGAATTTTTTGCCACGAGCTTTTTTTCCACTTTCATAATCCTGATATTTTAATCGCACAACAACTTCGTAAGAATCCGTAATCTTCCCATTCTATAAATATCTCCATTTTTCGATAAAATCAAAAAGAAAAAATTACAAATGTTTTCATTCCGTCGCGCACCCAAACTCGATGAGAAAAAATGGCAATATTGCGATTCTTTCGTCTGTTGAGCACGGTTAATCCTCTCTCAATCTCTCTTTCTCTTTCGCTCCACTATTCGTCTTATACGTGCACGCGGAGAAAGCACAAGAAGAGAGAAAGAGAGAGAGAGAGGGAGAACCACTGACATGCTTATGGTTTGACTCACGCGTCTAAAACAAATATTGAACTCGTATAACCAACGTGTTTAATGCGACGCGCAGCGCGAAAAGCTCGCCCAAGGTTAGCCGAAGCTCGAGGCTCGAGCGTGCGCGGAGCGTTGCAAGCTCGTTAGATGTTTGTTTCGAATGACCGAATGCCGAGCTGTTTAATTTTATTCTGGTGATAAATAAATAATGCAAGAACTTTGCCGCGTGGCAACAGATCTCGAGTTGAATTTTTCTCGGTACTGTTTCATTGTCGTGCATACTTCGAAGTTGTACTGTTTCCCCCATAAATATAAGTTTGCAACTCAAATAGTGCCATTTCTCAGCGAATGATATTTTGTCCTCTCTCTCTCTCTCTCTCACTTCAAAATTCTCACAAGTGCCATATCACAGTAATACATAAAGGCGCACGCGCACACACCCACAGCTAAGCTCTTTCTCTCACAATTACTGGCACTATACATCGCTCTCGCTCGCGTTCTGTCACGTCGAAAAGCACATTTCAGCGAGTGCTAGTCGCCGTCGTCGTCGTCGTCTTCGCCTAGCCCGCATGAAAATTCGAAAGTTTGCCAAGCCGCGTGTATATTAGCTGCTTCCACTGGTACTACTGCAGCAAGCGTCGGCGTCGTCGGCGGCATACGAACAATGCTCTGAATAAAGTACGCTCTTCAAGTTCTCTCTCTCTCTCTCTTTCTCGCTCTCTCACTCTCGTACCACCCTCATATAAAATATAGGAAAACTATTTTCAGCGCTCTGATATACGTATACAGTTGCAGTAGCAAAACGACAATGCACAAAACAGCATCTATATACGTGAGTGATTAAACCCCCTCTCGTGCGTCTACTTCTCCGGTTTCGATATAACACGCGTGCACGTACACGATGGTTTGGAAAAGCTTCGCGACCGAGCTTTAATTACCATGCTTTACGCTTTTATAATCGCATTCTCTCTCTGCCGTATCGTTAAGAGAGCTCGAAGCTTTCGTTTCGCGAGCATTAAGGGAGGCGTGTGGATACAATGAGCGAGTGTGTACAGAACCAATCTAGCATTATCATGCGTAAGCCGAAAGAGACAGAGCGCGTGTGTCATCCTATACGAGAGCGACGCACTTATTTATAGACCAAACGAAGTTATTTTCGAAGTGCGCGATCGAGAGAGAAATAGTGAGAAAAAGAGTGTCTCGATACGACGAGTTAAATATGTATACAATGATAAAAAAACAATCGATACTCGCATACCTAAACGGCGATGAAAAATGCGATGTCCGATGGGGGAAGGAAGTACACATAATTGTCCGGCTGCTGACACGAGAATGCCTAAAAGTCAAAATAGTTTTCGGATCAATTCTCACCGTCAAAAGTAAACGCCACGTCGCTTCATGCGGTTCTTACTTTCATGCAAAACACGCAAATGAAAATTCGGGTTGTATATAATCGGCAATATGAAACATTGCCTCGTCTCTTAATCCAAATGAAGCTCTGCACTCGCATTGGCTGCTGCGGATCGCAGCGGCAAAAGATCCGCAACTTTTCCATCATAAATCGTATCTGCTCCGTGGCTTGCTGCCTCTATTCTTGCTACACGAGCTATATACGCTGTGGCGCGTGCGTTTCAACTTAGATTTATAGATTACATTCTCTTCGCAATCTCAAAGTTTACACTAACTCGCCCGATCCGAGCACGACGACGACGACGACGACGACGACGACGACTTCGACGTATATTCCCGTTATATATACCATCATCGTCGCAGTCTGAAAAGTCCGCGTTTTCTCTTCCCTGGTAATCGCAATGCTATATTTTATCAGCGGCGAATATAAAAGAAAAATAAGCGTGTCATTTTTCAATATCGCGATAACATGAATCTTTGCGCTTGAGAAGTATCTCAATGCGCGCAGGCGATATTGCTTATATACTACGATCGCCGAGTATTTTTCTCAATTGGAATTTCTTTTATTCTCTTCGTGTAAGCGGGCACTCTTTGAAATCGATAATAGTTTGAACTAACGAGCAAAAACGTCCAGTCGATTGCGTGAAAAGACGTTGAGCGGCCAATGACAACATTTTCCCATTAATTAGCTATAGTAGTACGGGCTGGTCGACTTTTCAAAGTTTCTCATTTCACTTCTTCACGTTCCATCTCGCTTAAATCATGCACATAATTTTTGGGGTAATAAACTTACGGCAAAGAGTATACACGGCGCAGACTCAACAATTCAGAGCGTTGGGCGCCAACCATGACGACTCGACGTTCGATCTAGCTCAAACCAAAAAGCACAAACAATTCGCCGTGTCACCTGCAACGAATTGCAAGTGGGCGAGTATTAAAAGTGCCCGATCGTCGCGGCGTGCACATAATCGCAGTAAATACAAACACCGGCACACACACTCACAAATACGCGCACACACATAAAACATCATCGGCAACGTGATAAGCGTTTTTGAGCGGTATAATATCTGGGCGTCGTCTGCGTGTGCAGTCAGCCTGCAGCCAACCACCCATACACACACGCACATGTGCTTGAATATAATGCAGTTATCCAAGCGTAGCCTTACCGCATCGCCGCAACGGGACGCGCTCGCTCGCACGTAGATGTATGTATGCTGCGCTATACACATGTGCGTATATACCAATATATATGCATAGCCGCCCTTGTCACGCAGCGACGTCGTCCGTCCGCGCCTGACATTCGCCACCGTTGTCCCGTAAAGGGTTGCAAGAGAGAGAGAGAGAGAGAGCGCCAGCGAATGGCTGGCTGGCTGCTGATGTTACTGCACGTTGCACATGTAAATTTGACACGAGCCTTGTCTACGATATGTACGATATACACAGCATGCATGTATACTATATGCTTATATATATACGCGGGAGCACGGCACACTCATACAGCATGCACATCCACGTAGACGTCGAGTGTTATAATATTCTTGATGCTTTTTTGTTTGTATATCGCAGCGCCAGCAGTATAGCAGTAGCAGCTTTTGTTATAGGACGCCAGCTCGTTGGATATACTTTTTTTGCGCCCGCCCGCGCGCGCTTGCGTGGCTGCTTTTTTTATCAAACGAGGAAAACAGTATACACGTCGTGTTAGACAAATTTTTATTTTTCAAAGTGATACGCGAGCGCCGGCGCGCACGGCGCACGAGATGAGAAAAGCGAGCAACAGCGAAATGAAGTCAGCGAGCGCCATGCCGATATACATATACACAAAGCTGTATAGCTGTATAGTATCTGCGTTGTTGTGTAGGAAATTTCGAGCGAGCGAGATGAGAGGTAAAAAAAGTGAGTAAAGTCAAGAATACGTTAAGCAAAAAATGAACTCGGTTAAATAAAATCTATATGCAAAAAACTTGTTCGTACGGGAGAGTTTTACATCTTTACTCCAGTACTTTATCTGATGCATCATCCAACTATACACACACACACATACACCCGCGCACCCACACAGATACGCACGTTCACAATATAACATAGTACACGTGCACTTGCAAAGCTTTGTAGACGGTAAATATTTTTTTTCTGTACCTGCACACTGCCATCGAGTAGCAATGCAGCAATAACTTTTTCATCGCTGCCGAGCAACAGTTCTTCGTTTTATTTTTCAATAAAAAAAATTTCGCTCTCTCCTCGTAGCTGAAGAATATACGCAATATATACACGTATGTTACTTGTGCAAACACGAACTTACCCTTCACGCAAACATATATACCGCAAACAAACATTCGATATCTGCCGTTCGTGCGTACAAATGAATCGAAAAAAAGCTGCGTATTTTTTTTACCGATTTTTAGTCATGTGTGCAAGAGAGAGAGAGAGAGAGAGAGAGAGAGAGAGAGAGAGAGAGAGAGAGAGAGAGAGAGAGAGAAATAGATAGAAAGAGAAATTACATGGCCACGGCGTCACAGTCGGGGCCGAGAATTGGCACGACTAATATCTCATGTGAGCTAATCCATTTGGCAGAGCCAGAGAGAGCACACATAGCATATAGCGCAGAGCGAGCATGACGCCGAGAGATGCAGTCGAGCGTTGCTCTTGCCTACCTCTCTTTTCTCCTCCTCTATCTCTCTTTCTCTATCTCGCTCTTTGCATGGCCCAATTAGGTTATTTTTAATTAATTTTTTTGTTTTATCGCACCTCGGCGCGTCGCAACTCACGCTGCACGCACACGTACACACGAGCGTACATCCATGCGCGCATACATACATAAATATATGCATCGAAAGAGGAGATATATTATTTACCCAGCTGTATGCAGGCATTGTACTGTCAAGCGGCGAGTAAAATAATAGCTTCAAAAGATTCTCTTTTGCGTGGCGAGCTTTTGTTCGAGGTTGTGAGAAGCTCGAAGAATTGCGTGGGTGCAAAATATATATAAGTCGCGACTAGGCGCGCGCGCGCGCGAAATGATTTACCGAATGCGTATGTGCGACTATAACGAATATATCGCGTGGATCTAATAAGGTGGTAGTTTGCTTGCTCTAAATGCGAGTTTGATGCATTGTGAAAATACTTTGGTCGATCTGTTGCTTTCCGTGAAAATCCTTCAATTTATCGATAAAATTACTGTTCGAGATATGCTACAAATCTTTTTATTATATATGCGATAATCGAACGTTTTTGAACGCATTGGAAGCGTTACGCAGTTTCCATTATTTATTTAGCAATAATCATATTCGTTAATAATTCACATTGCGTACTATTCTGCATACACCAGTGCAGAGCTATATCGAAATCATCAAATAATAGCATGAGTGCGCTAAAATATAATCATTGAAATAGATAATTTAGCAATGAAAATCAACGAGTAGTAGCGGTTCATTCACGTGCACCGCTTTTTTATATAATCATCTTTCAACTTCATTAAATGCGATGATACAACTTTAAGCATCCACCACTAGATGGCGAGTACCTTTATCTGTAAACCTGCAAGTGACTAAGTAGAAATAATTGTATATAAGTCATAGTATGGTCATTTAATATAGCAATTTCATTTGGAAATGTTTTGTGTGTAGAGTTTCCATAAAAATGTTTTTACAAATCGGAATTTCACTTCTCACGCGCTGGAAATGCTGATTACGCTAAACAGTTGCTTCATAAACAAGTTACTATCGATTTTACACTGTACGTACATCTCCGGCATACACTGGGTAAACTGTTGTTGGTTATTGTTGTTGTTGCGTTCGTTGATAATGGTGCATGCCCCAACCCCCTATACACACATACAGAAAGTATGTATTTATAGATATAGTCATTAAAGAGTGAAGTTGGTAAACTTTGAATATGTATGGCTAGAAATCAAGTCGATTGCGGCGCATTATACGATGGTGTATTCACCGAACGAACGCGCGGCTAAGTTAAATTGAAAATCTTCGCGATATTTTTTTAATGCCAAATCCGGACACGGCAGCACGCGCGCACCATCGCCCGAGAGAAAATTAACATAAAATTAATTTCCTCCCTATGGAGGTATTATACACGCAGCTTCGGGGCGTCTGGCCTGACTCTCTCTCTTTCTCTTTTCTGCTTTATGTGTACATGGGAACTCGGCCTCGTGGAAGAGGAGGAGCAAAAGCGCAGACGAGGATTTAATCCTCTTGGGCGCGTACGCATGAAATTAGATAACTATAAGATCAAAATACGCGATGGACGCCGCAGCTTTTTTGCGCGCTCGCATTCGTGCGAAAGTATAAGAATTGATTAAAATTTTCGTTCTTGGAGTTTTTAAAGTACGCCTTGCCAACACAGTGAAAAACTCGGAAATGAGGCCAGCCGCAATTCGTATGTATACATGTAGCAAGCGCAGCTTATTACATACGAATCGAGTACGAACTTTATTGTACAATTTCTTTAGATAGAGTCGAAAAATCTCTTCATTCCTGACTTAGCAAAACAAAATATTTCAAGAGACTTTTAAATGCGATAAAAGTGTGTTGAACAAACTCCGAATATTTATCATTAATGCACATGCGAGGAAATTAAACTTGTCAAACGTAGCGCGAAAACGCCTCGTTGGCTTTATAGTATTATTTATTTACTAAAATAAATAAAAGAATTTACGTTAGCTCGAGCTAAAAACTTACCAACAGTTGAAAAAGTCCCAAGGTATATATACGAAGCAGTATTGATACTAGCTACGAAACTTTTATTTTTACTCCCATCGCAATTTCGAGACAAATAAGTAAACGCGAGAGCGAGCTAGAAGAGGAGTCAGAACGTGTAACGTCAATTTCATTAAAAGTTTCAAGTCGTGGAAAAGAGACTTTACCTTCGTGTATATACCGGATCGCAGTATTTTCTTCATTATTTGCGACTTATGAATGAACAATATTTATTAGCCATTAGGATGGTATTAGCAGTTACATATCTGCCGAAGAAAAAAAAAGAAAGTTTCATTCATTCTACTCTCTCTCAACGCAATATGAGTTAATAATCTTCGAGAGATGAAGGACGCGCCCATTCGGACAGTTTTTATTCTTTATCAGCTCGTTCTTGATCCTTGATGTATTCATCGATAATAGAGGTCGAATAAAGTTGCAATAAAATACTTGCCATGTTTGTTGTTTCAAAAGCCTGGGCAAAGTAAACATTAAATAAACAACTTCCTTTATCGTTTAAATAACATATTAAAATATACGTCGGAATATCGATTTATTGACATTGATTTCACCAGTTCCGCCGCTATACATTAATAAACGCGAATGCATAAAATAAAGGGCATAATGTTGCGCGTATACTCGGCGTATGTGTACGTATGTATACAAGCTTAACTCGGGGGCGCTGCATTACTCCCTGGTGAGCCGTTGGCAAAGAGCAAAATGAGACAGCTCTAACCCGTCGCGAGCGAGCGAACGGGCGGGCAGGCAGGTCTCGCGAGTACAAGTTTGTCTTTATCTATCGCAAACGCAAAAGTTCCAGTTTTGCAAAGTTAATACATCTAAATGTATGTTTTAAAATTAAATCGAATCAAGTACGTATAGTAGTATATGAACTCGCACTTTCGATCGATATGGCTTTTTAGTTAACACGGAACAAAGACTTGCTGCAAGTTGCTGCTGCTGCGGCTGCTGCTACTTGCGGCTGATTGATGAAAAATTCGTATCACGCGCCAGCCATTGTTTTACACTGGGCTAGCAGCAGCCAATAGAATTATTATTTTTCACGCTTTGCCGGAGAAAGAGAGGGAGAGAACGAACCAATTCGAGCTGCAGAAGCAGCAGCTTCATCAACTATTCGCCTCACGAGAAAATGAAAAAGATAATAATATAATACAATATGTTGTGTATGTGCTACTGGAAATAGTAATTGAATTCTTTTTTCTCCTTGCAGAGTGACAGCGGGCTAGCGGACCCAGATCTGAATCGAACTGGCAGCATGACAGCCATTAATTCGGTAAGTCTTGCATAATTTTGAGCTTGAAAAATTATTTTTCTTATAAACTTATCTGAACTGTGCCGTGGACTTTTCGATTCAAATTTTAAAAGTTCGATCGATCTCTATCAAACCCTTTGCACTTCAGGTACAAATATATTTTGCGGTATGTATGAGTATTTTTTGATCAAATAGCTAGTCCACGCGCGCGTCTACGTACGCCATGAAGCTTTATTTTTGCAAGGGTTGAACGATGTGAAAGACGTCTATATATACACGCGCGCTCGTGTGCAGTTTGCTCAACTGTTATCTTTTGAATGAAAATAAAAAAAAAAGGACGGAAAAAATCTAAAAATATTGTACATCGGAAAGAGAATTATTATATCCGATTCGTATCTTGATATGACGTGAAATATTGAAATTTTTTCGAGATGATATCGACGGGCTAGGACTCGAAGTGCTCCGTTTCTGCTTTTACGATACAAAAAATCCCTTATGTCATTTTCAATTTGCGATTTTGAGCTGCGTTTGGTCGAGTCTTGCGCGTAAAATTGAATTCAACGCAAATTTTACTTATCTATGAAGATAATTAACCTAAGAATTCAAAAATATCCGGTATAGAAGGCACACAACTTGCTACATTAGAGCCTTGCCAGTATACTGCGTCGTCATTTCTTTACTATCTTAATTACCACTATTTAAATTTGCTCGTGGAAAATCTGAACGAAAAATCTGTAGCCTAGGGTCGAAGGCATGGGAAAACCGCAGCAGTAGCAGCCAGCAAAGTAAACAACAGAAGCTACCGTAGTGTAAACTTTAATTGTGCTTGTTTCGGGCCAGTGTGTACGTATGCGGCATGTGTATGCTCGTGCACACAATATACATCTACGGATGCTCAGACAATTTAGAGTGAACATATTTCTCATTGAAATATTGATTAACGATACAAGTATACGTTCACCCAGTTACGCAGTGTGTATAATTATCCTACCACATTGTTCGACTTAATCCTTATCTTTATTCATGATATATTTTGATTTAAATTTTACTGGAAAAAGTCGAACCTTATAAATATAAACGTAACGCAAATGCATTTTGCGCTGTGCAATTGAAAAGCGAAAAAAACTCGAAAAGTTTTTCAATTTCGTCTCAATACTCGGCAGCGCTTTCTAATGCTCATGTGTGCGTATTTGCGCCTCTAACGGAAAACTATTCGAGCGGAAAATTTCCTCGCAGGGTTCACTATTGTATGAATGCTTTCACACGTTTACTTCATATATAATATAACTTGCGCGCACACACGTATGCATATATAGCTATATATGATAGTAAGACAGAAAAAAAGATGGAGAGAGAGAGAGAGAGAGAGAGAGAGAGAGAGGGTGATAAGCCGCTTTTTCTTCCAAGTGCGAGGCGAAAAATCTAAATAATGCGATTTTGCGAGAAACGCATACACACACGTATATGTATAAGGCAAAGTAGCCTTGCCGAGAATGGCTTTTAAAAAATTCGAGCCCGTTTGCCTGTGCGAAAGAGCAAAGCGCGTACATAGCTTACTCTCAGCTGTCTGTTTAAATTTCCGAGGCGAGCTTTCTTTCCTCTTCTTTTTTTTTTACTGCTGCTGCTGCTGCCGCTGTTGGTGCTGCTGCTACTTTTTTCGCCCTTGCTCTCCGACTATATTTGTATTTTTTATTAAAGAGGGATAGCGTAGAGTAGCACCACACGTGTGCAGGAGAGACTGAGAAAGAGGAGAGACTGTCCTATACGCACAAAATGGAGGATGCAAACGGTTGCATTTTTCGCTCGAGTCAACGTACCTTGAACACGGGTAATTTCAATGATTCAATTCTGAGTCAAATGGCTTCATTCGTGGATTTTTAAATCTTTCATGCTTTCGAAAAATTTCACTGCATTGTTCTAATTAAAAATTTGAATAATTGAAATGATTTTCTAATAAGGTCAGAGCCAGTCAATGAAACGCACTCGCCACTGACTGAGCGCATGCTCATTATGTATGCGCGCATGTATATCGATCGATTTTCCAAGCGCACGTTCTTATATCTTGGATACGAACGCACACAGCGGCGTATTAATCGAATGCAGAATTTCCTGAATGAATGAGTGACCTGAAAAGGATCAATTGACGATTAAGGCGTACAGCGTATGTCGCGACAACAATAATGTCCAGATTAATGTCACCAGCGGACAATAATAAGGCTATATACATGGCACAGAAAAATTAGCATTATATCGTGCGGTACGCTGCTGCCGCCGTTACACATACAGACGTTCGCTCGCCGGAAAATGCATAATTTAATGAAGCGAATTCCCTCAGCTCGTGCCGCGATCATAATAAATTCGATGAAAAAAATTCGAACGCGTTGAAAGTATAAAGTAGCTCCTCCAGCTCCGGTTCACTGTGGATAAGGTGTGCACATAGAAATCGTCTCGTACGTGCCGACTGCGGAAAAGGCGTCGAATTTTCGCCCCGAATCGCGCGCGCCACAGGTCTACTGGTGATCCCCCTGAGATGTATATTGCGTGTGAGATTCTTTGAAAATCCTCGCATTCGTACGTAATCGTTACACGAAATGTATTCATTTACAGATTATAAATAAAATATACACTTCAGACTTTCTCATCATTTTTTCCTCTTTCCCTCCATCTTTCTCTCTCTTCCTCTCTCTTCTGTACTTGTAACTTGGCCTGCTGATTGATTGCTGTCGATGTTTTCTCTTTCTCTCGCTGCCACGCTGCTGATGTTTTTCTGCAGACTCCGCGAGTATGGAAAAAGTTTTTGCAGTCTCGCGCGCTTTTGCACCCGATGAAAAATTGCTCAAGACGAGTCGAGCGTGAAGTGAAAAGCGCGCGGGTGAGCTGCGTTGAAAACTTTTCGATGTGTGCCTGCGCGCCCGCGCGTTCTCTGATGCATGCTTGACACTGACTGCAACCGAACTGGAGCGTTATAGGCGATGAATCGCCCGCAGTATTTTTCATTTTGTATAAAACAATTTTTTCCCGACTCAAGCCGAGCCGAGCCATAGTACATTTCGATGATTTCACTGTGGCACGATTGAAAAAAATGCAAATTATTCTGAATTTAATTGAAAAAAATTATCCTCGGCAAAGTTTTTTTTGTTCGAAGCCTAAAAACGCAGCTTGCAGGTAAAAAAAAATAAGTATGACATCTAGCCGGAGATGAAAGTATGGTCACTCTGCATATATACAGTTGAGTTACGTATCTATATGAACCAATACTGATGATGTTGCTTTTCGAGGTTATTGATCTTTTGGCGCGTGTAGATTAAAAAATAAATAAATAGAGGAAATGACTTGACGTACCTGTTGAGCTTATTAGCTGAGAACGCACCATAGGAGAAAATAAGTCAGTATATTTTTACGTTTCTCGTGTGATTTATTTATTACTTTATTTTTTTTACACGTTCGTATCCATAGTATAAGTTAGAGGTCCGCTGCCATCTCTTCCAATTAGCTTTTTTCTCCAGAAATATAGATTATCAATAAATTACACGCGTTCGTGACACGTGTAACAGTTTTCTTGCCTCAGGTTTGATCGCTAATTGTGCACACACACTAAAACTCAAAAACTCTAAAAGTACGTAAATAGTAGTGGAAGTAGTAATGTAGTAGTAGCAGCAGTAGCAGCAGTCACAGTTGCAGTAGTAAATAGTTGCAGTAGTCTAACACGCGGACTTGCCGAGAGGGAGTGAGAGGCTGGCGTTTAAATAAAGCGCGCGTATGTAGGTCAGCCGCGTGCGCTTATACGTTCGGAGCTTACGCAACGCGCGCACGGAGAGAGAGAAAGAGAGCTTTTGTCGGTCGTTGAATGGTCTAAAATGATTTTCTTCTTCTTCGTCTACTCCTTCTCTGGCCGTGATGCCGCTGTTTGTGTTTTGTTGCACTTCTGCTGCGCCTCTATATATTATCTCGAGATAGGAGATGTACGTAATCGATTATAAAGAAGGCCGTGCCCGAGCTTTTCTTTTTTAATTATGAAAAGCTTGCCTCGCGATAATGAGATTTTTAAACTTTCTTCGTGTAATGCTATACTTAAAGATTCCTTATACTCTATGGTGTAACGCAAGGCTTGTACAGAAACACTTTTTTTACGATCCGCAAAAGTCTAATACTGGGTTAAAGCTCATAAAAGCTCGCGCGCACGTTCGCCGGTGAGAAACCGAATATAATGGACTTGTAAATTATACGGGTCAGTCAGAGAACGCTGAGAAAAAGATCGTTTATACCTCTTTCACTCACACCTATTTTTCTTTTTACATTCTTTTCTCTTTTTTGTTGTATTCGTGCGAGCTAAGTGTGCTTACGTTGACTGCGCTTTAACTTTTTTCAATTTTGTTGTTATTCGTGTATACGTTGTTGGTCACTTAAAAAAGAAATGAAAGTGAAAAAGAAGTTCAAAACGCACAAAATTGTCGAATAATCGATTTTTCCTCCGAAATAGTTCTACTTTCATCGGAATACAAAGTAACGAGATCGTCAGCTCAAGCACTCCTCCATTTGATTTATCGATGCTTCGATAGAAGCTGAAATAAGGGTTCAGTGTGATAGGTAGCTTTTCCCAAAAGCCGGCTCGAAAGAGAAATCAAATCGGATTTAAGATTTCGGCTGTAACCACGTGAAAAGAGGGCCGGCTAAGAAAAGAAAAAAGTTTCTTTCGAATCATTTATTGGATTTTAGGAGGGATTTTTTTTACTCTGACTATACTAAGCTTTGATGATTAGAAGCTCTCAAAGATTTATCGACTGTAAAACTAACGAGAGCGTGATCTAGCATTCGTTCATGTAAAATTAAAAATATTACCCGACTGATTTTGCATATTTTTAAAAATTGTGAGCAGGAAAAAAACAAGACGCGCATAATGATCGCCGAGAAGAATGTATACGCATACTGTCTGTTAAAGATAAACTATTTTTCGAAACACATCATTTAAAATATTTTTAACGTCGTTCTTCGTCGTGGCGAAATATTTAAAATACCTAGTTTGTGCTTGGTTAGTATAATGCATATTTCAATGTCAGGAAAAAATGAATTTGAAATTAAATAGTCGCAAAGCAAACATAAAAATCTTTCGAATGATTTTTGAAGTAAAAAAAAATTTGTGTATAGCTCGACAGTGTCGAGAGAACAAGCGAAATAGGTGCCATTAAAGGCATAGATCATTGAGCATCGAATGCGAATCGTATTGCAAATACCTCAGCTCTCTCTCTCTCTTTTCTTGCCTAATGAATGTTCGATACAATCCTGTAGAAATAGTCTCGAGAGTGCACACGAAAAAGCGAGATTATCTTCGCTTGGAAAGAGAATCCTCGAGAAGAGCGAAATAAAAGGAAAAAACACACACCCACTCACTCACACACAGGAGTCCTAAAACTCCCGACTAAATTCGCCCGTCCGGAAAATAACCTCCGCCAAAACAACCCTTCTTTCTCCCCGAAAACCTCTCGTCCTCTCTTCTTCCTGTCTATCGCTTTTCCTTCTTACCTCACGTTCTCCTATTCCGTACGGTTATATATATAAATTCTTACTTCTTTCTTTCTATAGTTTAATTCTTTATTTTTGCCGGCATTTATTCGTTTCCATTTTTTTTATTACTTTCATCGCTCTTACGCGCCCGTGGATTTCAATGAATCGAGGCCAATTAATCGTAAATTACAAGTTTTTTTCTTTATGTATAGTTTTTTTGACTTCGATTCGGTTAAATGTATCAATAAATCGAGGCCATGCTAGTTAGTGTATAAAATCTCAACTAGCGTTATCGGAAAACGCTAAATACTCGCGAATGACGATCACGTACATAAATTTTATAATTGATGAATTATTTAAAACCGATGTAATCGTATATATATATATAAAGTTACAAGCAAGCTAGGAAAAAATGTCGATAGTAAAGTGAGAATAAAAAGTCAAACTCGAGCTATTCAGTTGTCCCAATTTCGTTACGAGAAAGAGAAAAGAGATCGTCAGGTTCCTCGCTTCATTTCCGATCGTTCCGGTGTGGCATTCATTGTCTCTTCTCACTTTTATTGCGTCTGGCTACTATTCCTTCTCCTCTTTTTTTTTACTTTCACCATCCCTGCGTGACCATTTCAGGATGTTTTTTTTCTTTAACGCGTGTGCGCGCGATAGAGCTGGGCACAGGACGTTTCAAGCTCTCTTTCTCTCCTGCAGGATCCGTTAGTCCCTCTACCCTTCCGAGAGAAGCTTTAGCTTTAAACCTTTATTTATTGGGCGTGGATTTGCCACGTCTTTTGCTTTTGCTATGTTTTTCTCGGCAGTTCTTTGCTTCGTTAAAATTCATTTTATATGGCGCTGCGCTCTACTGCTAATACGGCTGACACTTTTTCCCTCTCACTCTTTCGTTCTCTCCCTCTCTCTCTCTCTCTTTCTCTCTCGTTTAAGCGTTTGAAATTTTCCCGGGTAAAAGAAGCTTTAAGAGATTTCAGGCATAAAGAATTAGAGCGAGTAATGACGAGCCATAATATATACATTTTTAATCGTGAATATATTTTTTCTCTCGTACGCCGCACGCCTGTGATTTTAATACGTAATCCCAACTATATACGATTTTTTCTCCGATATTAAAATTTTCATTTAAAATCGTATTCAGATGCGGAGAAAACGAAATATTTCATCCGTACGGAAAAAGGTTTATATCCTCTTGACTTCTTCGCTTGCAATACCATACAATAAATATAAAAAAAGAAGAAGAAGAAGAAAGAGTATGGCGAGTATTCTCTTTTTATTTATACTTTTTTCGGAGAATTCCCTTATTTTTTCGCCATTCTCGAATAGCCTGAGGCTAGCTCTCGATTGCGAGGAGCGCGCGCGCACTGCTCCCACCGGTACACATACATACAGCGCAGCAGCAGCAGCAGCAGCAGCAGCCTCCTTTTTTGCAAAAGCGTCGCAGTGCGAAGCAAGGTGGAAAACTCGAGTTACTCGACCGAGAGAATCCCTTGTACTCTTTTGTTCCTTCTTTCACTTGCGTGAGTGTACTTCGGCCGCATTGAAAACTCGCCACCGCTCGCCATACATGTACGCCGCGTTTTTCGCATTTTTCCGTCCCATGTGGCAATTGTCAATGCAGGCGAACCTTGCACTTCTCTGTGTGTATTGTGAGCCTGATTTTTATTGTCTATTTCCGCTCATCTATTTTCTTTTTTACATGGCAACGTTGAAGAAAATTAGTTACAATTATTTATTATAATTTCAAACCATCATAAATCGCAGCTATAAGTCCTGAATTGAAAATTTCGAACAAAAAATTGTTTCGAAGTTTTTCATATTTTGTATCTCAGTTTCATTATGCACGCGTATGCATCGTGGTTTTTTTCTTTCATACTTTCACCTATCCGTATTTTCTTCCTCTTATTCCTTTATGCCTAACGGTTCTCTGTCTCTGTCTTTCCATTCGAACAGAGCAAGAAAGAGAGAGAGAGAGAAAACGCGCGACTAATGGCTTTTTTATTTCGCTCGTAAAATCGTTTTATATTAAACCGATGCTAACGCGAGCGCGCCGCTCTGAGAGAATGCATCGGTACTGTGCGAAGCTTTTTCTCATTTTTCATTTGTCTCCATTTCTATCCTTTTTTCTCCTGCATTATTTCTTTGTTTCTATGCCATGGCTAGAGAGCCGATATATCGATCGCCTATACTATACATGTACGCATTCGTAAAAAATCGTATGCGCTTTATGATTTTTTTACCCCGCACATATGTACATGGTGAAAAATACTTTGTTCCATTTTAACAAATTTATTTGTGAATATGTCAATTTTTCATTAAAATTAATCGTAATTAATTTGGTTTTCTCGTTATGTTTCAGGTACGTATACTTTTTTGAAGTTAGAAAAAGTTGTTGCCTCCCACTGACGTACTTTTACCTGTAAGTCCATCTCTATTATTATTGTTTTCCAATGACATCTATCTTAATGAGAGCGTAATTCATCCTAAGCAAAACTATAAAGACAATGTGGTTTTTACGTTCGATTATAAGTATACCGTCAAATTTTTGGTAAAACAATTCCGTAAAACTTTCATTTTCGATGGATGTGCAACAAGTAGTCCACGAGAGTTTTTATATTAATAAAATACTATTTTTTCTACAACCATGAAAAATATAAACATAAGAGAATAAGAGTACATTGTAACTTGACAAGATCGGGTTCCGTATGGAGGTCGTTATTATGATTGTAAAAACCTAGTTATCACAAGCTCATAATGTCAAACCAAATAATTGATCTCATTTCGATGTTTGATACACCCTATTCCTCAATATACAGCCACCAAAATCTTTATGATGCGATAAAGAATCGCTCGTTTCAGTTGTCGACGTATGAGATTCGACAAAAGTCTTTTGGCGCGAAAATGGAAAACGAGAAGCTCTTCGAAGAAATTCATCGCAATAACACTTTTGCCGTTAACGACATTTACATGCAAATAAGTAGCAAAGGAAAAAAGTACGAGAGAGAAATGCTATACGACCTTATCGTGTATCGTCGACGATGCATGCACTTCCGATAATACAAAGCTTCGCGCATCCTCTCATTTCTAATGTTTTTCATCTTTACGCGATATACACATACACTTTCTCGTCCCGCGTGCGTCAACATTACCGGCTTTATTTACCTCGCGGGTGCGTGAACTTTTTCAAATTTATTTTCACTCCATTAAGCTCGCACGAGCTCTTTCGCTATTCGCGCGTCCGCGCGTGTATCTCTCTGTATATATAAACTGTGAAACACAACTCAACACGGTATTACACTCTACTCCTACCTCTTCGGAGCCTCTTTATAACGCTCCAAGTTCGCGAACCTTCAATTCCGTTAGACTATAAAAAATAAAAATAAAAAGTTCAGCGTGTATATACATTTGCGCATGCATCACTTTCGACATTATTAAACACTCTGGTATTTTGCGCGCGGAGAAAAGCTTCATTTATTACGTAGCATTGATGAAAGATAACTATCAAGTTTACATGGCCTTTACTTAGGTATCACTGAGTACACAAAGACGAACTTTTCTCCTCTTTTGATTTCAAAGGCTTAGCTCACATGCGTATGCGCGTGCATATTATATTCAGCAAATGTACTAGGAAATAGAAGTAAATGCGCAGATCGTTGCGCGTTGTCTGTGTTATGATGTGAAAAGAGAGAGATGAAAAGAGAGAAAGAGAAAAAGGAAGAGACGTAGTCTAGAAGGATTTCTTCAAACGAAATGAAGAAATCTTCGCGAAGGAAATCTCCATGTCAATTAAAGTTGGCGCGCACACGCGAATACATAGCATATATATATACCAAAGTTATCTTCAAAGTCACGCGAGAACGAACTTTTCAGTTTCTTTCATGATGTTGGTGTATAAGCTATGGCTTGAACTTTCGTTTGGCTTTTTTGGTGCGAAATGCTTTGAGACCAAGACGCGATTAATTAGATAGAAAACTTTCGATATGCAAAAAAGCGAGATGAGAGAGGAAGAAGGATATACTATGCTTGCACGCAAATATCGATTCAGTTCAAACTCACTGTTTGTTTTTATTTTAAATACTTTTATTTCAGCTGATGTACTGCATGTGTTTACTACTACCCGATGATGTTATGTGTTATAATTATAAAACGAGAAAGATAGACAGCGGCAGTGAGAAAAACATTTCTTTGAAATGCGATAGGCTTGATAAGTAGGAAGATTTTTTCGTTTCGCGCTTAAATCCGAGATCATGATGACACTGAGCGGATGCGGGAGTAAAATACTGTGATATATTCATGCGTCTACAAACCTTCCCTTTTTGCTGTTTTCAAAGTAAAAGTTTTGTTGGAACATTTAATAAGAGGATTAAACCCGTGAAAAATGAACTCATACCAAGCTAATGGCAATTTCAATATTTACAGCCTTGTATACTCCCATAAACTAAGAGTACACAATTGTTTTAATAGGATAATTATTTTTCTTTTTTGATTGGCTTATTATTTTTACGTTAGAAAAATTGATTGATGCCTGTAAAATGTGCACAGTTATCACAATCAAACTGCTATTTGATTGAATGCCTTCTTATATTCTTATTAATATGGGCAATACTTTTTATAAAGTCAAAATCCTATATTTGTACATATTAAGTCGCTTTTTAGAGGAAGAGAGATAGAAGTAGTGTAGAAAACAGCCGTGTACACAATGGTCTACACTTTAGCGTGCGAAGCTCTTCCTTTTTCTCTCCCCTTCTCCCTCTTTCGTTCCTATACACGACAAGTCACTTTACGCCGGATGTGCGTGGGCTAGCAATTGCTCCGGTCTTAGCTCAACCCCCTTAGGATTTAGACACTTGGACAAACGATCGTCATAGACTTGCCCATACTCACATGTATAGATGTGCTCTAGACAAAGGTTGGATGCCCAGAGAGTTGCATTGTTGGCGTATTTTTGGAAGATATTCTTGGTAAAATGACGCGCAATTCTCCTTGAATGTTGGCAATTTTTCGTTGTTTCTTGCCAACACCTTTGCGTTTTGTATTATATGTACGCGGGACAAATAGGTTTTCTTTCGCTGAACTCGAGATAATAGGTTTTTGAGAGAGAAAAAAAAAGAAAGTAAGTGAGAGTGGAACAGAAAAAAAGAGGCCAACAAAGAGGCAACCAAGAAGCAGGATAAACACATATATTTCTAAAATAAAACGTTTTTCGTTGCCTTGGTTTCAACCATTAAAGGCTTAATGTACGAAGAAACTAGTCCAGCAAATATTAATACATTTTATAGAAAAAAGCACTATAGTGTCTGTTAAAAGTGTAAAATCCAGGTACTCTGGTTATTTTTGCTCTCTAGTATAGGAAAAATTCTCGGAGTAAGTTCTGCTATCCTATATCGTAATTTTTATTTTGTGAGATTAAATACTATGAAAGAATCTTAAAAAATATTTGGTTTTGATATGAAGTTACATTTAGGGAAAAATTTTTGGTAATTCATCAAATTATGAGTTAGCTTGGGAATTTGATTCAAGGTTGCAAAATAATCGAAATGGTATGATGCGACATCTAGAGTCGATGAGCTAACTATACAATGTATTTATGAAGAGATTATAGATATTTGCTTCGACAATTGTCCATCAAATTCAGATTTCTTTCCATTATATGAAGATAAGACAAGTAACTACAGACAATAAACATCTGAATTTGATCTGAACATGAACCTCGCCTAACATACTTGTGAAAATCTGTAATTGTAAGCTTATTATTTTTACGGTTGGTGTAACGTTCACGCACGAAGTAATCAATCATAATATTGGAATTCATTGTTGAAAATACAAATCCTTCAAGCGTGTCCTTAGCACTTCATTGTTGTGTACGAAAATATTTTCTAGACTCATCTACCTGTATACGTTAAAACTCAAATAGATTATTCATCGTATTCTCCTCCTTCCTTGGTTACCACTACCAAAAAAGGGGCTTCACGCGCTGCTCGGCTTGCATTAAAATTTGCATTGATTAAAATTAATGGATAATACAACATGCACATATTCATGTATGAACAGCAAGCTGCAGAAACATCAATACATTAAAAGTTAGCTGTCACGAAGATTTGCTCGTTCCGTGCAACTATTTTCTTATTTGTAAATATTTTTGTAAAATGCACTCATGTTACATAAAGTGCATATGGAGTTCGGTCAAGGCCAAAACTGCTCGGGGTGATGATTGCTCGCTTACTGTAACAATAACTGCATCAAATATCGTGCGAAAAAAGTGAAAAAATATGAAAAATATGAATCGATATTAATTAATACTCGTACGTGTCTATTTTCACAATTAGAAAAACAAAGTTGCACAATTTCTCAACTATCGACAAGATAATGAACGTTTAAAACTCTCGAAGCGAAAACAAAAAAAGCTTACAAGCTCGCACAGCTGTATAAGCTCATGATCTCGATCACACTCGCAAAAAATAACGAGAATCGGTCGGAGAGGGAAAAGCCTCGGTGTATCGTTAACTCAACATAGAAAGCATGTGCAGCAACGGCAGCAGTAGCAGCAGCAGCAGCGGTAGCAGCATCAACGCTTGTAGGTAATTGCGCGCCATACGCCGTGCTATGTCGGTCCTGTGAATGTTACTGTTATAGCTTCTGCAAAACGCAGAAAGCGAGAGTATATATACGCAGTATATATAGCTTGTGTACGTTGTTAAGGCTAGGTTAGTACGTGCACCTGAATTGCCTTCAACGTTCGGTTTTAACACTTTACGATCTACGAGTCTCATTCGAATCTACATATTTCCGAATAAATATACCCACTTACACAGCTGCTTCTCTCCATATAATATGTTTCGGCAAAATAGCAATCCCGCTCGCTAACAGTGCAGAATTTGATTATTCAGCGAAAAAAAGTGTCCAAAAATGACAAAACTTATCGAGTCACGCTGCTGCGCTCAATATACAGAAGGAAAATTGAAATTAATTTGCAGCTCGCGCGAGAATGCGAGAGTCGAAAATGTTGATTGCCTACAAACATAATAACGCAGGGCTATGCCTGCGTGCTAATGCCAAAAATTCGTTACAACTCGCGTAGCGCGCGTCATTATTATACTGGATTGCTAATGGGAGCAGGAGCTTCGAGACTATAGATATAACGAATTCTCTTATCAACTCGTTCCTCGAGTTGCGTGGAGATGAAATAACAAATGCTAATTCTGCTGAAACAAAGGGAGAGAAAGATAGATAGAACTGAGTAGCTATTGTAGAGGTGAATTTGATTCAAATGTATACATACATACGTAACTTTAAGGAAATGAGACATTCGGACACGGAACCGTCAAGTTTTCTCGTTCTATCCAATTTATAATTCATATTTAATAAGAAAAACCTATCGCGCAGCATCCCACAAGCGATACAGGTATTAAAATGGATATGTGCGTCTGTGCATGAGTGAGAGAGGGAGAGAGTCAAACTGAAAAGGATCCGCAACACGCGCATTGCCGATATATTTTGCCTCGTGCACGCATTTGCATTTCAGATTTTACATATTTAATGAAGCTTAAAACCGCAGGCTACATATTTTATATATAGGAAAAAGCTGCGCGTTATCTCTCAAAAATTTCCATCTTGCCAAGCGCACAAATAATACGAGCCTAAAAAAAAAAGAAATAAAAAAAGTCGAAAAAATTTTTTTTCACCCCACACGCGTGCGCCGTGCCCATAACGCCTATATATACATACATGGAATATGGCCTGACCGCATGTGCGCTCGCGTCAGGTTTAACAAATGAGAGTGTCACGAACATCGCTAAATGTGCGGCTTACAGCCTCGCGCACGTATCCTGTATATATATTCTACATGTGCACATAAACGCGAATTTTGCACGCGTATTCTGAATAAAATTCGGGCACGCTCGCAGAGCAGACAGGCGGGCGCGAGGATAATAATGAACTTTGTTACGTGCAACCACGCGCGCGCGCACTCGCGTAATGGAAAAGCAAAAAAATTTAGGTACATCGTGCGAGCCGAGCGTGAGTCGTTCGCTGCAAAAGAAACTAATTTTATAAAATGCAATGATTTTTTTTTTTAATATGTTTTTCCAGACAATCGTTTTTGGGCGATTTTATTGTTAACGATCCCACTGAAACTGAAACAATATTCGATATTTGAATAACGATCGTCGGCGTGCTGCAAAGAATCCAAATTTTCAAAAAAAAAAACAAGAAAAAAAATACGATAAATAACTACCGTAACATTGTTGTGTACGATTCAAGATGCGATGCATCTTTTGCAATTTGAATAACTCGATGCGTTTGAAATTTATCCTGATACATCATGAGTGCATGGAAACTTTTCAAATCCATTACCGGCTCTTTTTTTTCGAGGAGCAGCGTAGTATGAGCAGCACGTGTGCGAGCTTGTCAACTAAATTTTTCATCTTGCTCCTGTACTAGGCTATATCAAAATACGTGTGCATACTTTCTCTCCTTCGCTCTTATAAGCTGTTAGAAAACTTGATGGATAACGCTCGGACACGTAGACATTTTTTTGCTCTCTTCATGCTCTCGGGAAAGTATATAAAATCTTCTCTGCGCGCACAGGCAGTAAACAAGCCATTGCCCACCGAGTTTTTTTTTTTTTTTGAAAGTAGCCGTATTAATAAAATAAATCAAAGTTTCAATCGGATACTACGCGAAATTAACCACGCGCACACGCTCGAATAATATATCGAAAACTATATCGACCGATGGAGTATTATACAATATACGTATATACAATATATATACATGGTCAATAGTGCTTGAAAAACACTCGACTACTGGCTGTGCGCGTGTTGGGGCAAATATATCAAGTTCAGCAGATCTCTGTAGACTCTTGACTCTCAGTCGCGGCGCGCGCGGACAGTATACCTACCTAGCTCTGGCTCTCCGTATCCAGATATACAATTACATCGATCACTGCAGCTCGCCAGTGACGACGGGACGAATGATCCACTCCATTATTTGATAATGTTAGATGCTTGTGCTGCCGCCGGCCGCTCGACAACCGATCCGGCTTGTAGCAGTCTGTTTTTTATGTACAAAGTTATAAAGATCGAATAGCCTTCATTTCGTTTCATTTACCGAGAATTCCTTTGAACGCACTCAAATTCTATCAATCGTGTATTTATATATAATAATATAATATTACGTACGGTACGGTTGCACGCTTACTGCATTATTTCAACAATGTTACTGATAAAATCCTCAAATATCTTTCTATGTATTTATATCAGAAGACCTTTTGTAATTAGATACTTCCATGCGTGTTGCGAATAGTTGATACAAAGTTACATATTGTATTATTGGAAATTCTCGATTAATTGTCACGAGCTTCGAAGTGTGTATATAGATATAATGTCGAATGTTTGCTTGGCATAGCTCTAATAACTGTTCGAAACAATTTCAAAGATTTTATATGCATGCGCATGTGTGCGGCTTGACGTGTGTAAGTGTACACGAACACACGTGTACGTATATATGTTAAAATATCTTTCACGATCTAATTCACTTCTCATCAATGTTTCATTTTGTTCAGCAGCAACTCATCCCGTTCATGTTGATGCTTTGTTTGATCTATCATATCATTATTGCAGCTGAATGTATTTTATAACGCATATTGTGAAACGTGCGGGAGCAAGCGAGCGGACGTGGCTATTGTTTGGCCTGCCATGCGTTAATAATAAATCTGGTTGTAGGCATCATTTGTTGTTATCATTATTTTCGTCCGTTTATTTTGTTTTCCGCTCTCGATTTTGCTTACGTCAATAACGTGAAATATAGATATATGAAAATATTTTTTACAGCAAAAAATGTATTTACAGGGTTTCATCCTTGCGTGCAGTGGAAAAAACTACGTTCGGTCAGGCACGGCTGAACTTTAGCTCTGACTACGGTATTTTATTCATAGAGAAAAGTTATTTTGTAAGATCAGATTCTGAAATTCGATATTTTGTTAGGGGAAACTTGATTTTTTCGTATCTTGTTTGTTTAAGGATATTGAAAGTATCGCAAACTGGTTTTGTGCTACTCCATTCGGGCTTCAGAAAATTCTTTAACATCATAATTAAAAAATACGACATGTTATGAAACAAATATATATTTCGTATTAACTTAAAAAGTTCAGCAAAATTTTGTAGTTCGAGAAGAACATAAACCATGAATTGAATTTTATAAAGAATGTAAGATTATTAAAAAAACTGTTAAATTTATAAAAAATCACAGTTTGAGAAAGTCAAGATTTACCCTTCGGTCTTATTAATTCCTTCAATTTGACGGTAATATTGACTTCACATAATAGCAAAATGCAAGGCGTACGTTTTATTAAATGTAAAGTAAACTTCATAATAATAATTCATAATAAATAAATTAATAAATGGAATTTTTTCATTTATCTGTTGAATATGTTCTATATATATACGCCACTGAAATCCAGCTGGATGGAACAGCGGTCGTCGACGACTTCGATTACTTTTCGCTTTTTTCAAAAAATGTGTGTACAGCTTCACCTATGACGTCATGGTATACATTTAAGTCGTTCCCAAGTTTTTCTACTTACATGCGTAAAAGTATATATATATTTATGTGTAAAAGTATAAGTATATTTACACACAGTCAGATGCAGAAGTCCACTCGACCTCACGCTCGTTTCGAGGATTATCGAGTTTTCTGTCGTTGCCAGAAGAAATACGCTTTATTCACCTTCGGGTACGCAAGCGAAAAAGCTTACAAAAAACACGATCCCTTTTTTTGCTATTTTGAACTATTTCACTTTTACTGTACGCCCTGCAATATACCATACATACACATATAAACCGCGAAACGATACTCTCTCCCTGTCTAATATTAGCTTTATCATTGTCTTTTGTTCGGATTTATTAAGTCGGTGGTAGGCGAGAACGTGCAATAATTTTCACCGCGAACTCGTCGGGTGGTAGTGATGGTAGGAAAACTCTGCTTTATGTATATGTACGTGTGTAATCCGCGCGCGTTGCTTTCCACGATGATGAATTCATCATCGTTGGCTTATCAAACAATGGCTGGCGAGAGCGGGTGGGAGACAGAGAGAGAGAGAGAGAGAGAGAAAGGAAGAAGCGAAACCACACGCGTGCACACACCTACGAGCTTATTGGATATAATTACATTAAAAACTTTCTACCCTTCATAGCGTGAAGCGAGAGAGAGTGAAAGACTCGTGTAACACACCGCACCGTTTTCGTATCACACAAGCAAGAGTCATCACGCCTGATTTGACTCGTCAATTAAATTAAGAGAAAACATTCAGCCGAGCACTCGAATATTTGTTTGATTACAACGAAATGAAAATTTATAACTCATCGCAGCCCACGTTTCAAAGCTCCTGATATAGCATATGTGTATGTGTAGGCGCACATGTTTGTTTGTATTTGTACGAGTGTATGTAAGCCCGTAACCATGATAACCATTGATTAATTGAAGGACGCGAACTACCGAAATAATCTCTTGGGTTATTCATCATTTTAACGTCCTGTCGTAATTATGAGAGATTTGGACTTGCTTATTGCGCTGCTGATTCCGTAGAAAAGCATAGAAAGCTCGTAGTCGGCTCTGCTGCAATATTGTGAAAGCTTGGAAATTGTTTCATTTAAGGCACTCGAGCAATGCCTCACACATAAGACCAAAATATACGTATTTTTTTATTTTTGTGCGTGCGAGTACAAGCGATGGTTTTTACTTGTGAACGAAAACTTTTCATGGAAATTACCAATTCGCATGCTTTGATGGACAGAGTACGATAAAAGGGTCTAGATTTTTTCGTAATTTTTGTACTGTATTTGAATTTTTTGAATTTCATGTAAAAGTTATAATAATTATAAGGCTTGCATAAAAATTAGTATATCACTATATAGTTTATCCGTGCAGCGCTTCATATAATCAAAATGAAGCGATCTATTTTAGAGTTGCTTGTTGATTAATTTCAAAAAGTTCCCAGCTCTCTTTTACAGGTAAAAGGAAATAAGGGCTTGAATAAAAAAGGGAAGTCTGATATGAAAAATTATCGTTTTCCTCATTTAGATAGGTTATTTTCGAATTCTACTCTGGTCGTCATATAATAAAGTAGCCCGATAATACTTCGTACTTTTCGTCATTTTCTCTCAAATTTATCGTCATAAAGCTTTAAATTTCGTAGTTGAAAAACAAAGAAAAAATTATTCTTTTTAACCGTATTAGGAGGATAAACCGTGTAAAGGTCAATACAGACATTTTAGTCTGAAATCCTTTTCGGTCTCAATTTTGCCCGTTACACATTCGACGTACCATTACAGAAATCCTCTGCATATCTGCGTGTAAATTTAAATTATACACGAGCATTCGCTGCACGAAGAGCACCCCTCGAACCTTTTTCTGCGCTCAAATGCACCACTATAACTGAGCGTGAGTGCCTGCATATAGGAAATATTTTATACCGCCCGCTGCGTTAGCGCTATTACTCCCCTCTAATGGTTCCCCATCTTTTATATCGTATATCTAACTTTTCTCGTATAATCGGCTTTATTAGCGTACAAATACACTAACTTTGTTGCGCGGGCTTTTGCGTACAGATGTGTTAAAAGTTGCATCGAGCCGAGGCTTATGTAATGCACTCGTTGAAAGATTTTCCATCCTCCTACTCTGTGAATCTACTTACTGCTGTATCTACATACGTTCTACTTTGTTCTCGAAAAGTTCATTTTTTAATCGGTTTAGCATTAACTTTTGGCCAAAAAGAATGTAACAATGTATGTAATGTATGTTAGCTTGGCACGTTATTTCGGTTGAAGTTATTATTTATGATCACCGGAATTGAATGTTCAATAAACGTTTTTTTTTCAAATCGAAATATTCTTCGCCAATCACCCTTTTTTCGCAGTGTGTTCTTGCGGAAAAATTAAAAATTTTCAATTTCATTGACACGGATTATATTAGAAATTTTTCTTAGAATTCTCTCTTACAGGATCGAATTTCCCCCATAGTTCGTTACATTTCCTTGGAAATATAATTGAGCGCTTGTTATAGATCTAAAAATACACTTACACACTAGTAGACAATTAAAGCATTCCCGTGAAGCATCTTCTGATTGCAGCTTTTTCAGAGTAATTCCAGCTCGGTGTGCTCGAGAGAGCTTAAAACTTTCTTGGCTAGTGTAACACCTGTGAGTTATCGATTGAATTCTCCAACGAAGCGCAAAAAATAATGGCCCAAGTCATCGCTTCTGCCGAGTATATAGACTTTTTTAGCCCAGCGCTCGATTATCATTCTCTCTTTTCATTTTTTTCTCTCGCAGCGCCTTGCTTCTCGCCTGCGCCATGTAATATGTTCATCCTTTTTTTCTTACGTTCTTTCTTTTAATTCTCATTTTCCGCTCACGAGCGCTTGCACCGAGAGACGCGTTATATATCTCATCGAAAATTGAGCAATTTCAAAGGGAACGAAAAAAAGTTCGCACTCTTTAATCTAAAACAAGCAGCATATATCGTCCCGATTCTAGGCAACAGCAGGCGTATCATCCTCATTTTTTTACCATCAGAGCTCATTTCTTACAGCCGTTGCAGTGGCATCTAGCGCCAGCCTAGCTTCTGAATGATATAAGAGGAAACTCTATGGTATAATATACCATCAACGCGCGCGCAATGCAGCTGCGAGAGAAAATCGACTCCACCCCCGCTTCCAAAACTTCCTCGCGAGCTAACACGAATAACTTGGCCGTATCTTTATCTTCTCTTTCTCTCTCTCTGTCTTTCTCTCTCCCCCTTCTCTGTCTTGTGTAGCGTGTAACCACGAGATCTCGAATAAATTCGCCCTACGTGTTTCGACTACGCAATGTTTGAAGTAAGGATGCGCACCGCACGCAGTTTGGATTTCTATTCTCGAAATGATTTAGTTGTGCGCTTTCCTGGCGTTCAGCGCAGAAACTTCGTCTGCATGCGCGCGCGCAAGAGAAAATTCCCCCGTACGCATTGATTTTTCGCAATGAAATGTGAAAACATCTTATGTAACTTATAATGGTTTATCGAGGCTCGAGCTCTCGAGAAAGTGAAATAAAATTGAAAATCAACTGTGGCCGCGCGCACTGTCGGACGTTTACGGGCGCTCAAGCTGTTATCAAAGCGAGAGGGAGGAAGGGAGAGGGCCGACAGAAGTTTCGTGAAAAGAAAAAGCTTGAGAGCGATACTGCAAGAGAGCAAGAACAGTACGAAAGAACATAATTCCTTTTCCTAAATCCTCGGACCATTACCAAACACGCAAACACATCTGCCTAGAATTTGAACTCGCTGGAATTGCAGTAAGGCGCGCGCATAGCGCACGGTCTGTACTTCTAACGCGAGCGGAGTATGTATATAGCTCAGGCAGGAGAGAAAAAACGACACGTTGAACGAAAACTTTATTTCACTCGGTTGCACTTAAAATCGGCCATTACGGATTTTAATCCCCCTCCGGTTGGTACAAAACTCGTACAGCTGGCGTTGCTGCTGCCATTGCTGCATGCGCCGCGTTTCTTTCCTCCGCTCCGCGAACTTATCGTCTTTCCCTTCATCCCTCCCTCCCTGCCGTACTTTTCGTTATACGAACTTTTAATGCGCTCCTCTCTTTTAGCCCTGAAGGCCTGCGAAAACGTTTATCAGGCGCAATATAATCCAGAAGCTGCGTACTGACTTCGTCTTGGGATTCTTACATTACATACGAATACATAGAGCTTGCTGTGCGCGCGCGGGGTTGTTATATATACCGAGAGCAAAGAGTAAAAATAAGCTCGGTCGACCAGCGGGTAAAAATTCTTCACTACTGCGCTGGCCTTTCTCCCTCTTCTCTCTCTCTCTCTCCCTCTCGAACTATGCGTGTGTGTAATAATAAAAATCGTGAACTGAATATAAAAACGCCTCTATCTATATACACACGGAGCATATACACTTTATCCTGGTGGGTATAGTTGCTGTCCTTGAGGGCACGTAGGCGAAAAAAAATGAAAACGGCGACGACGAGCATGCTACGCGCGCGCTGTAATCAACGTGGCAAATGCAGTTTCGTTTATTTTTCCCTACCCCTGGCTGTAAATGTAGTTTGGTTTATAAAAGACGTTACGATCTCAAATGAAAATTTTTTACGTAGCGTATGCTGTGCGTACGTGCGTGCGTAAACCCGACGGAATTTTGAAAAAAATAAAATAAAATAAAATAGAATAAAATGAAAATTCGACGAGGCGAGCGTGCTTGATTTTTATCGAGCGCGATTATCATAATATTTATGCGAAAGTTCGGCCGTACACGGCGTAACTTTTTCTCTGTGTAGTACGTAGGATTCAAATGATGCGTATTTGCGCACGCGCTATTGAAAATGATTTTCCGGATAAAAAACATCCTCCACATTAGATCTTACGATAATATTCAACCGCGATTTCTTCGTTCGACGCATCGAGCACGAATGCAGAACTTTGTCTCGATAAGCGTTGCGTGTATGATGAGCATTTGTATACACGTTTTATTGCACTAGTTTTTTCATTCACTGTAATGTGATTCGTGAGAATTTTTTTTATTCGCTCACGCAAATGCACATCGTGACGACTTGACTTCGCTTATTATATATACCTAGTTTATATACTTTCGTTTTAAAAAAACTCTTTTTTCCCTGAAGACTACTGCAGTAAATATAAGTGAGTTGCTCTCGAGGTAAAATTTATTTTAGTTCAATGCATAGCAAGATTTTCACTCATTATTTTGGCCTCTCTAAGCTGCATGTATTTTTGCGTCAAAATCATTTAAAGTGATGTGCGCGTGAATATCTAGTATTAAAGTGCGTTCTTGATTTATTCGAGTGGCGTCGCTTCGAGGATATCGAAGTTTACTTCGTATATCTTATAAAATAAATGTCATCTAGCTTTATCTACGAATTATTGAGAAATATAGTTGCAGTGATCACATCCCGCCAGCTCGAATAAAATATGCGGTCTGAAACTTTAAAATCATCAACGCTAATCCGACCATCGCAAACCATCAATGCTGTATCTCCGTCTTTTTACTTACTATTTTCCGCGCGCGCTCAAGGCTGATAGACTTAGTGCGCTCTATACTCTCACGTCTAATTTATGGCCTTTGTGCAGCGCTCGTGGCAGCTGAAGCAGCAGCGGCAGCGTTGGCGGCTATATAGGCTCAGAACATGTTCGCCGGGGACGTTATATTACGCGCTCGGCATTGTATTATATATAGCCTTTTTGCGCGAAATGAAGGAAAAAGTGAGTGAGAAAGCATCATCGTTCGTCGCTCGGGCGAAAGGGAGAGAGAGAATCAAATTCTATGTTACGAGCCGTTGTAAAAGTGCACGACCACGCAGACAACGACGACGACGACGACACAGGAGCTTCTTTGTCATGGATGGGATCCTTTGTCGCGCGCGAAGCAGGATTCCCGTCTTCTTCCTCTCCTTCTTCATCTTCTCTCGAGCTTTTTTTCTCGCCTTCTACCTCTATTTCTGGGCTCGTTTTTTTGTCTTGCCTGCGCGCGTGAGCGATTTTTGTCGCGTGCATGTACATTGTACATGTATTTATGTATACGTGTATACACCCTTACACGCATCTCCCGAGCGCGAGAGAAATGATGAGACGACGCTGCCACTCGTTGGAGCGCGATGACGAAGCACGTGTATATAAGGTTGAATTTTTTACGCGCAGGGGTGTGATATTAAAGTTTCGCACTTTTCCTGAATATCTTGAGCGCGTTTGATTGAGATAATAACGTTGCATTAATCGAGAGTCAGAAAATGTTGTCGATGAGTTTTCTCGCTAAAAGACATAATGCAGCATCTGTGTCGAAATATGATAAAGTTAGAATCAATGGATTTAATCTGCTGAAAGAGCTAATTGATAGCTTGCCAAATAGAAGCTACATTGTCATAGCTAGTCGAAACATTTTCGAACTACAAAGTCTTCAATAGATATATTGTTACGGCGCACGACGCAGAAAAATTCGTTTCTTCGGCTTTATAACCGATTAAATATTCATGCTTGCGAAATTCAATTCAGCGATCGTCGACCTTAACATCGTATCTTATGCGTGTAGCGAGAAGAAAATATAATAACGCGTTGCGCCTGTGTCACAACAACAGCAGCAGCAGCCTCATCGCCGCACTTTTCTCGCTCTCTATCTCTCTTTCTCTCGCCACCGGTGGTGGATTTTTAACAGACCATTACGCAAATGAACTTTTAGTGCCAGAGAAAGAAAGAGAGAGAGGGCGATACTGTTGGTGGGTAGTAGCAGTCATCGTTGTGACTCTGGCTGCCAGCCAGTGTTTATTCGTTTGCGAATACCTTTTATCTTATCTTTTTGCCCGGTCGCTCTCTCTCTCTCTCTCTCTGTCTCTCTTTTTTGGCCTGTCGTTTTACCCGCTGCTGTCACTGTTCTATCCTCTATATCATCGTCAAAATATCAAATTTTATTATATAGTATATCTCACACATTGTTTTTCTATTTATACGTTATAACTTCCGTCTGTACCTCTCTTTTTCCTCTTTCTGTCGATGCGTACACGTAAACCAAGAGTCACCTTTTGCTACCTTCGTTTTATGCTCACTGTTGTCTGCATAAATGCAACAATTCATTCATCAAGATTTGACGGTGAAAAAAAACGATTTTCCCGTTGGTTATATCGAGAAAAAGATTTTCAATGTTTTTATCCCAAAACCATAGAAGAAAGGAATAGCGCAGTCGAAAAAACGAAATCAAACATCACATCAAATCAAAATGATTAAATTTTCCTTTCATGTAAAGCTCGGCGCGCATGTAGACCACTTTCACGAGGAAAGAACAATACACAACTCGCGTGTGGCTTTTGCAGCCTGCCCATCAAAAGGAGGCGAGCATATACATAAGAAAGAATGAGAGAGAGTGAGAGAGAGAACACTTCATCCCAGTACAAACACTTCTCGGCCGCAACAAAAGACTCCACGGGTATACGCGCGCGCTCGAAAACAAGAAAAAGCTCACACTCTCTGGCAATGGTCTTTAAAAAAAAAAAAAAAAAAGTAAAAGAGAGGGAAAGAGAAGAAAAAATTCTAAGGAAGCAGCAGCAGCAAGAGTATATAAAAACCAAGCCTCAGCAGTAAAAATGGCTCAACCAGTCGAGTGTAATTAAGTTAGAAAGAATTTCGCACCGCCGTCGTTCCTCCACTACCGTAGCGGCACATACACCTCCCCCTCTACGGCACTTTTTTTCGCTGATGTTGCGCCGTCGCTGGCTGGCGCATTGTTTGCGCCAGTGGCAGGGATGCATTTTTCATCGTTTGTTACTATATACGCGTGCAGTTCGCTCCACTTGGCTGCTTTATGTTCCGCGGAGCGCATGTTTATTCAAGAGTCTCTCTCTTTCTCTCTCGCACTCTCTCTTTCAAGGGGGTGCGTACATATGTGTAGGTATATATGTGAATTGTAGGGGGTATGGGCGACGTGTGAAACTCACGACTTCGTGATGCATGTATATGTACATCTACAAATGCACCCACACATTCGCACCCACGTCTCGATCTGTCTGAGAGAGGTGTAAGATCCGTGAAGGGAGCACAGTGCTCGGATAAAATAGAGAGAGAGGAGAGAGGGAGACTGAGAAAAAAGGCCAGGACTTTGACACTTTTACGATCATGAGTGCGCGCTTGTTAGTTATGGAATGACGTGCGAAATGTTGCGCTTTTTTCTCGCGACGTCGACGACGACGGCGACATCTCGCTGCTTGTCGCTGCGGCGCGTCTAGTTAGTTGGTATATAAGTATGCGAGCGAGCACGAGATTCTTTTATATATGTGTTCGTACGACTCTTGACGAATCGCGCGTTCGCGTTCTTCAACGCGTTAATGATGGTTTTGACAAGATTTTTCTATTTTTTTCCTTTTTTTTTTCTCCTAGACATTGCCGAGCGTGATTATCGCTGGTGTACGCGCACGTGTTCTTGAGCATCTCTTCTCATCCCACTCGATTTGGGCTGCGAATGCTACCTAGAGCCTTTCACTTTCTCGAGGGAGGAGGGTGATACTTTTTAACTTTTAGCTAACGCGGCCGACCGCACGCGGTAATTAGCTCGCATTAGGCAACAAATTGTCCCGTTGCGGAGCGACAAAAGACCGCGGAATTTCACGCAAAGTACAGCCTGTGTACAATTAAAAAAAGGTCGCAGAAAATGTCTCAAAAGATCGAGAAAAAAAATCACCTAAGGATTACCAATGTTTTCAAGGATTAGTTCGAGCTTACGTTGTACATTGATTTCTACTTTCATACAACCATGAATGAACCACTAATTATTCATCTTTATTTTTTAAAAATTTAATATTGCGTGCGTCATACTTCGACTAAAAAGTTGCGGTCAGAAGCTTTTCACTGGAAAATATTTTTAATTATTATTTCTAAAATTCGTCACAGATTAAAAGCAGATTAAAAAAAAAACCTTTTTAACGAATACTTTCTATTATCCTCTTTATACAAAAATGTGATATTTCTGCAGCAGTGCGTTGATGTGCCCACTCCCACAGTTCGCGTATATATATTTGTGTAATCCTTCAATCCCAACGTCACAATATGAATATACATACATGCTCTTATATAGAAATGATGAAAATTTCCGCTTTTATTCATGAAAAAGCTTATATCTTAATTAATAAAATAAAAACCATTCGTTAGTACTGCCTAATCAAAGACGGAAGACTATCAACGATAAATGCGGACTCAATAATAAGAAATATCTGGAGGCGCTGCGATTCCCGTATGTACGCCGCACGCAGACAAAATTGTACTGGGTACAGCATCCAACCAAACGAAGCTCGTGCTTTTCTCTCTTTTTCTCTCTTGATTCTGAATAGCTGCTTTTTCTCTGCTGGTAACAGCAAGTTTAGCTGTATGCACAGCGGCAGAAGTAGAGCTCGGGGGAGAAAGTGTGCTGCTGCCATGGTTGAAGGGGGTATACTACCTAGCCTGCGTATACAGTGAACGCTCGTCGAGAACGAGGGGGCTTTAAGCGATGTGGAGCTCGATTTTCGTACTAATATTTGCTACTTGACCCTTTCCCTCCTCCTGCGTCTACCCTACTATTATTACACCATCGCTGTACTCTTCAATTCTCCCTCTCGCTCGGGGTAGCTTTTAGTTGCTATAACCTATCCTTCCTTGCCTAACCTCCTCTCTCTACATTTGTGTCTGGGCTTTTACGCTCGTTCGCTTCCGGCATGAGCGAGAGGGAGAGGGAGAGCGAGAGAGA
The DNA here is from genome assembly GCA_034770305.1 of Trichogramma dendrolimi. Lineage (NCBI taxonomy): Eukaryota > Metazoa > Arthropoda > Insecta > Hymenoptera > Trichogrammatidae > Trichogramma > Trichogramma dendrolimi. The sequence continues at coordinate 8,052,601 of JAPMIB010000001.1, forward strand.
GAGAGAGAGAGAGAGGAGAGAGAGAGAGAGAGAGAGAGAGAGAGAGAGAGAGAGAGAGAGAGAGAGAAGAGAGAGAGAGAGAGAGAGAGAGAGAGAGAGAGAGAGAGAGATAGATGCGCATTTGTTGATGCTCTCACTGTGCGCTACTACAACAGACAAAGTCTTTCACAAACTATTCCGACGGCGTATATAGTGCATCGACCTTTTGACCAACAAATACGAACATTTCTGATTTCCCCTTCTTTATTTTTTACTTCAAGCAAACAGAGTCTGCATTTGTTTTTCAATTTGCATTAAATGCCACTATATCCCATGCTCCACGCGATCACCTTTAAGTTTATCGGATCTCAACTGCGTATTAGGATATATACTTCGGTAGCTTTAGTTCGTTTCTCTCAACACGCTAGCTATATACTGCACTATGTGTATATAGCTCGGAGCTTATGTGCTATACACACTCAACAGCAACGAGTGCTTCCTGCAAGGGTGTAGATAACTCGATGCCGCTGCATAGTTCTGCAGTCTCCTTCCAACGTGATATTTAGCTCGGGAGTTAATTGCGTACCGAAACTAAAAGCTTCGAAAAAAAGAAATTTTCGTCCTCACGCTCATCTTCCAAATGAATTAACCCTTAGGGAACTGGCATTTGAGGAATTTCAAAATATATACTTTTTTCTATAGAAAAGTCATCTTTAACTTATAACATTGAAACAAACTAATGAAGAATATTTTGCAACGTCACTACAAATGAAAGGTTCTATTCCTCAATACCCTCAAATATGAATAAATACCGCAGCCTCAATCGTATGCATGCCTACATTTTCGCTCGCAAAGCATTGCTACTACTGGTCTGTTACCAAAAAGGCCTGCAAGTCACACGGAGAAAGGGAAAGAACGAGAGGGAGATACTGAAGGAAGTGCGCGTGCTGCGTGTGCTTGCCGAGAACAGCAGCAAACGGTGTGTACTCGTGCACTTGCTTTGGTACACATAACTATCCACAGCTGTGCTCACACACCTTTGCAGCACAGACACAAAGAAGAGGAATCGGCCGATTTCGCCGATATATGTATGCTGTAGCACGTTTCCAAGTGTGTGCGTGCGTGTACACGCTTGCGTGGGTGTAAGTGTACATGCATGTGTAAGGTATGTGCAGTACGTAGCCTGTGCCTTGCCTCGCTAAACTTTATCCATAAGTCGAGGAAGCTACACGCGCGTGAAACTAAAGCCATGGGGCGACTAGGACGATTATTGGTAACTATTAACTGGCAAAGTTTAGCGAGTAGCAGCAGCAGTAGTAGCAGCGCTAGCAGACGACGAGAGGCAAAGGAAAGTCCTGCTCTTTCTATAACTTGCGGCGAATTAAGCGCTTATATTATACATACAGCGTACACGTACATACATGCACGTACACACATGGCATAATTTATGGACGGCCCAATGGACTCGTAAAATTCGCGCAGCTCTGAGCTTTGTGTGTGCTCGCGCGTGCGCACAAGACGTGTTTTTCCATTGTCACGTGCGTGACCCACCGCGAACGCAAAGGAAAAAAAAATTTCAAGGAGCTAGTCCAAATCGCCTATGGCAGCAACGATCCTGCGAAAATTATACGACGAAGGATGACGGAAGCTCGGTAGGCAGACTCGAAGGCGGAAAATTGAAGTTCGTTGGGGCTTGACGAGTTTGACCTGTTTTTCGGTACTGCCTCACGGAGTCGGATGAAGTGTAACACACCCGTGGCACAAGCGCGTGTGACCTGAATATATATTTCGTTTGGATATTATACCTTCTCTCCTTCGGCACTTTGCAGCCGAGGTTACTTCTCTCTTTTTTCATAATTGCATCGCGTAAAATTTTCAAAATGTCATTACGCAATTACAGATATCCCGTTAAGTATCTCAAAACGTCTCATAAAAAATTAAAATTGTAGAACTTGGTGTAAAACCTCGTCATTTGAAAATTAATCTGCTGCATCTTTGAGAAGCTAGAAAGCTGCAGTTGTAGATGTCTGTTTCACAATAAGAAACTCCACTTGATGATTCGCGTAACTTTCTGTACATACACTCTCAGCGTCTTTATCCAAGGAAATAGTTGTCGGTAGGGTACAGTTAGGAAAAAAAATGAAGGAAAAGTAGACGAAGTGTAATGTAAGCACGCACGCGACACATGCACTCACTCATATACACATAGACGCGGCGCATAAAGAGCTGTGTGAGAAAGAGGAGAAAAAAAAGAAGCTTTCAAAGCGAGTATCCCGTGAATTTGCTACGTCTGCTTTTAGAGATCTATCGGTTTGATACCGATGCGCTCCTTTTCCTCGCTTTATCTATATGCGTGTGTGTGTGTATGTGTGTGTACTACTCATTCCACAAAAAGGCTTTTTTTCATTCCACGCGCATACAAACGCGCGTATACTTGCGCCGCGCGCCCGCGCGTATTCATAGATATTTGCGTGTGCTTGTGTAGAAGAGTATGTGTACTCTTTCGCTTTCTTTCTTTCTCTCAGCGAAGTTACGAGTCTGAAAATCGTTAAAACGAATACACTCGATGTGTAAGAGTTCTGCAGTGAGTGAAAGGAGCGACACATTTCTTCTTCTTTTTTTCCGAAATATCACTCAGAAAAAGTTGCAGGGTGTGCTTTTAGCTAGAAGAAACCGTATGAAGAATCTCTTCATAATCTAACCAGCATTTTTTTGACAGATTTTATTTTCACCCTGTAAACTTTGTTGTATCGATTCTCCAAGAATTTCTTCCAATTTTTCAAACGAAATAAATAATACCTTTAATCGAATCGGTTCTGAAAGCAAAACCACACTTGCTACTCCAAACAAATTACTTTTTCAGTTCAAAAAAGACAAATGCATGCATAAATCCACACTTAGGAAATCAACCTCTTTGACACAGTCCGAGAGGTCCAATGCGCCTTTTGACTCAACGACATTTAAATGTTACAAGCTTGCCTCAGTCAGCTAGCTCGTATACCCATGGGAAAGGCTGCTCGCGCTTTCTGACCGATGATTGGATAGAGCTTTTCGCTCTGTACGTAACGTATTTTCCCACCAGTCGAATTTCAACATCGTTAAATGCCGTACAGCGCAGCATTATATAGATGTAGCCGGTAAAGAGAAATCTAAAATGTCCACCAACGACAATTCGCTTGTGTGCACGTTGACCATGCACCAACATACGCACATGCTCACAAACACATAAACGAGCGAGCTGCTCTTTAAACGAATGACGAATTTCATGTGCTTTCAACTCATTGCGGTGGACGAGCTAGAGAGCGGGACGCAAAATTTTAAGCCAATGCGGTCGAATTTTGCAGTCGAGCAAGAGTACCGAGCCGTGTGCGTTCCTACGTACATTTGTGTTCACATACATATGTGTGCGTCGAATAAAAGGAATTTGTGTTATGCGGTCTTTTACATGTATGCATTGCATGTCCCGCCGTGTCCGTACTTATAACAAATGAGTGAAACATTACAAAAAAAGATGCGCAGCTTACTTTAATTGCTAATATAAATAATACAAATTTTCAAGTTTCAAATACATTTTCTATTACAAACCATCTGCATTAGGCAAAATCACGATAATTTTAATGCTCTCCAAAAGTTCCACATAAACCGCATATACCTAATCTCACCACTTCAGCCATCATGCTATACTCGGAAAAATTAGGATAAAGTAAAATCGCGAGCAAAGTCGGATATCACACAAAATTTGAATAAAGCTGCACGTCGAAAATTTATAATCAATATATGCACGTATACATAGTAGTTGAGTCAACCTTTACATCAATTTTCGAACGTGAATTTACGAACTTGTGTTACGCAGTACGTTATAAGCTGATTAACGAGAAAAAGTGAAAGAAGAGATACGCAAGCGTACCTACATGAGTATGTACACCGAGCAGCTCCTACTGCAAAAGAGCAAAACTCGTTTTGCTGGCTCGCTAATTAATTTTCTTTAGCCTCAAAGTTGGAATTCCCTGGCCCTTCCCTCTTGCGCCCGTCTATACATACATATTACATATAAATTCGAATTTCCATAATATTTAACGAGGAGCTCTGGGTGAGCACTAAATAATTTACTGGCTAAAATATTTTGAGAAAGAAAGTGATGATCTTTTACTGTAAAAATGAATTCCGTGATATCTTTTTTTAATTATTGAAATTCTTTGAGGATGTTTCGCGGGGATGAAGTGGAAAAATCGACGACATTTTTTTATCAAAAGGACGAGGGAAAAAACTGCAATCATGTATTTTTAATATAAATGAGTAGATAATGTCCACGATAATAAGTCACCTTGATAGAATTTGTAAAACAAGGCAAGTTTTAAACTTCTCGGAAAAATGTTCTAACGTGTATGATTTTTTTGTTACAGGTGAGTGTAAATGCAACCAATTCCAACCTCAATTCATTTTCTTCGACTTTGTGAGTAAAAAACTCGTTATAATTTCTCAGCTCGCACCTGCGCGTGCTGGGCTAACCACGATTTAACATTATACCTCGGCAGCCGACAAAAATAAATCCGGTGAAAGTATGAATCAGGCGGTGCCATTGGAGCTAAAAAAGAAGAAAGAAAGAAAAAAAACACGGCAAAGTTACCTACTTTGTATGTGCTCCCTAGCGAAGATGAAGCGATTTTCCTTTCTTGCTTAGCCGAAAAAGAGAGTGAGAGAGAGAGGCTTTCAAGTTGGTTGGTACAAGCTCAATGCGAAAACAAATTACTTTCCGTTCCGCACATGCAGTAAGGTTCTTGAAGCTGTCGAAGGCGCTGGAGTTTCGATTTTTCTTTCTCTTCGCTAGCGCGAAAATACTTGCTCTCTTGGTCTCTTTCTTTCTCGCATACATACACACATTTGCACGTGAAATATGGTTTTTACACGCTTGACGCGTGAGCTTGCGCGCAAGCTCCTGAAGTGAGTAATACGAATATGCTATGAAATTGCATTCTGTAATAATGACGATTCTGCTACTGCTGCAACAGCACCTGAATCAGCGCCCGCCCAACTAAATTTTCTTTTGCGCTACTTTAATTTCGAGATATTCTCAATGTACACCCGCGCACCTGCTCACAAACACACGTAAACACGTGCGCGCACACACGCGTACACGAGGATGCAGTAGCACAGCAGGTTTATATCGCTGCTAGCAGAGCGCAATCCGATCACAAATGACATCGTCGGAGATATCACGTTTCGGGCGCTCTGATCCGCCCCCGATGTCATACAAACCAGTCATCCTGAGCTAAATCAATTTTAGAACTCGATCTGGAATTAACGGGCGATCGTAAAATGAAACACCAATGACACGCTAAGCCATTGTATATGTATACACATACGCCTCGCGCTTGCTTGTGCGTCTGTATATATATTTAAAAAAATAAAATGTACTATATATACGGTTAACGATAAAAAAGTTTTATATACATAAAACGCGCGACGTAAGCGTATATATACGGAGGGGTTAAAATCAGTGCGAAAAGTGTTATTTACACTGACTAGGATAAGCGAGCTTGACGCGCGCGCGCTGCATCGAAGTTACGATCCATTTGGTCTACTATTTACTTACGAGATCCTGCTAAACTACTTCGCTTGTGTACGTTTGTATACATGTATACGCATACATGTGCACACACACATACACACACATGCACATGTGAGGGGCTCGCATGCGTGTAACCCGCTAGTGAATATAACTCGTATGAAAAGAGAACTTAACGATGTTTAAGCGCTTTGCCGCGTAAAAGTCGCACTTATAGCCTCGTATATACCATTTTGTTTACTAATATACGAGCTGTTTTTCGGTCTTTACTTTTAGGAAGGCTTTTCCGACGAGCTCATTGTTTATTTAGGATTTTAAGCCTCGCTCTCTTTCGTGTTTTTTTTTGCCAGCTCGTTCTCGCATCAGAATATTTAACTCTTATTAAAAGAGTGATGTAATTTTTGGGAGTTCTGTTTGTAATTTAAAAAAAAGTTCTCTTTCTTCTCTTGGAGGTCATCGGAATTATTAATGTAAATGTTTTTTTTATGCAAACTATAGTTTGTGACTCTAGTATTTTTTAATTTCATGATTGCTCTCGCGTAAGTGGATCGTACAAAAATGGATGACACGAACGTTTTGTTCATTTTCGTTTCGATAAAAATAACACTTGAGTATTTTTTTAATAACTGCGACGATATTCACGATAAAGATAGGAATTTAAATTTTATCCTTAAACTCATATTGCCGGAGAAGGAAGATACGGTAGCTCTAAGTAATCGATTACTACCCTCTGCCTCTTTCGTGTGCGCGTAACGTCGCAAGCATTGAATCGACGGTAGAGAAAAAAAGAGTACATCACGAGCGAGTACTACAGAGCAGCTACAGCAACAGCAGCTTGGGCGTCTGGAAAAAATAAAAATGGCAAACAAAAAGTATACGAATGAATACTCGCTTATGTTGGCGTGAGAAGCTTGCAAGCCTTTCCATTGAAATCAGGAGCACTCGGTTGGAATAAATATGTAAATGCCATCGAGAGAGAGAGAGGATAGCTTGAGAGCGCAGTATCTCGGGCCGACTGGGTATGTGTATCTGTGTATGTGTATGTGTGTGAATGTGTGTACCGTGAGAAAGAGAGCGAAAATGTCCCGCTCGTTAATCCAAGAGACTACATTCCATCGGGAAAAGCTCCCTCGACAGGCCGCGCGCGCAAGCGTTGTGTGCTCCGGGTACAACGCATTAGAAGCGATGTAACGTGGGGAATGAAAAAAAAAAGATGAAGACGAAGCGAAGAACAGATCCACCTGCGCAATGTATAAAACCATGAGAGCAAAAGAGAGAGAGAGAGAGGAGAGAAAAGAGAGAGAGAGAGAAACGAGGTCGAACAAGCCCTCTCTGGCTGGCAAATGGCTGTCGTTTCCTTGTGCGCTGCGGTCCTAGCTCGCTCTCCCGCTCGCTCGCTCACTCGCTCGGGCGGCACTCTCGCGTAATTACGTCAGAAATGAAAGAAAAGCGCCTCGAGGGAGAACGAAGGAAGCAGCAGCAGCGAGCGAGCGACGGTAGAGAGAGAGAGAGAGAGACGCACCGAGTTTTTCATGCGATGCGCGGAAGAAAGAGAGGAGGAAAAAAGACAGCGAGAGACTTGTTATTATAGATATCCCGAGACTCGAGTGCGACAGGGAATATAACTTTTTCAAAAGAGGACTGCAAGAGAGGGAGAGTAGAGAAAGTGAGGTTCAGTATAGGATTCACTCGTTGCTGCTAGATAGCAAACAAGCGGCTTTTGTGTGCCCAGTAGTGCGCCGAGCGAACAGAGAGAGAGAGCGAGAGAGAAAGAAAGAGAACGTGCTAGAGGGGAAGATATTTTTATTTATCGTGCCGCACACGAGTATATTGGTTTTGGCACAGCGTTTATTTCGTTGTTTTGTACTAATCACGAAGTTTCTTTCGCCCGCTGCCAGGAGAAAACGTCATATTTTCCATATCTAGGAGTCTGGGGGGAAAAAAACTTCGATTTGCAATCCGTATTCGAGAGCGAGCCGCGCGAGCGACACTACACCGTATATATAGCGCGTTATACATGTGCGCGAGTTGCACGAAATAAAAGTGTTGCCACTGATTTATTGGCGTGCTCGAACGACCAAGCTTGTTTCGCGCGTTGGTCCGGAAAAAAACACACACACACACGTACACACGTACAGGTTCGCATTATAACCAGTAGCCTGTAAACAATGCATCGGTGGCCAACGGTTTTTTTCCTTTTTGGACCAACAATAATTCATCAACCCCGACTGTGTAGATGTGTATGTGTGTGTGGGTGTGTGTGTGTGTGTACAGGTAGATCGAACTTTATAATATGTACGCACTCGGTTGTGTTTTATTGCCGTGTCTGATTGCGCGCGCGCGAGCGGCTGAAAGCTTTCAACATGGTTGGCTCTCGCATTTCCACTTCTTTTTTCCCATTGTTCTATATACAAATACACACGCGCGCGTAGTATAGTGTGTATAAATGTATCAATGAGAATTGTTTTTTTTCTTTTTCTCACTCTATTTTGGACTGGCATATATCTTTTCTTTATTTTTTCAAGTTATGGATTGTGTACTCTAAACTTGTAGTTCATCTATCTATTGTTTCAAGTTGTGCGGGTATATTTTTTCATTGACAAAGCACGAAAAATAGATCGGAAAGTCATTAAAATCCAATTTAATTTCTTCTCGGCGCTAAGAAAGAGTATTTGTGCTTTAACGTTGTACATGTGTTGCAGCGTGTACGTGTACGTACACAGCGAAAAAAGAAACGAACAAAAGGAAAAAAACGTCGACTGGCAGGGAATCTTGTGGTTTGCAAAGATTCCATACATATATACATGCACATAAATATACGAGGAATAAGAAATCCTTACGGCTGCGGCAACGGCAGCCCCGTAAATTTTCCGTGTACGGGCGCGAGTCCTTCTCGATTTGCATTTTCACACGCCTCTACCATCGAACGCAGACGTCGACGACGACTTTGCCTCGGATTAAAGTCGCTCCGCGAATAGTCGCGCACAGAACTGTCGTTGGGTATATCCCGCCCTCCCGCAGCTCTCGCAGCTTCCATATACTGTAGTACCGAGCTGCGCTGCAAAGAAACCCAATGCACCCCAACGAGATGACTTTTTCGTTTCTTCTTTTTTTTTCTCTCCCCTCTCTCTCTCTCTCTCTCTCTCTCTGCCTTTATCTTTTTCTTCGTCTTCGACGTTCTACGTCGCGCACCAGCGTCGTCGCCCGACTTACCTTCTGAGCTCGTGCATTGCTGTCTCCGCGCTGTTTTTTCGTTCTCTCGTGAAAAAGAACTTTGCCTTCGATTTTCTTCAGTCTGACGCCGCGTTCGCGTGTATATATATATATATACGTACTTCCATTCTTCGCGAGATTTCTTTCTCTTTTTGTACGTATGTTCCCCGCAAAAATTCTGTACTTTCGCGCTTTCGAAATTTTACTACGAATGTCAGCTTTCTCGCTTGCTTCTTTTAAATTTCAGAAAATTTAAAGGATGCAGTGGCTTCATAAAAAACTTATGTTGTTTGTTTTTTCTCTAAGACATTTATAACGGCTAACTTTTTATGCTGCATTTAAAAGAAATCGTTGATTAATTTTGCCCACTACCCGAGCACGTGAAATTTTTCTTCCAAAAATAAAAGTATAAATTCGTATAATGGGTAGCTCGTAAAAAAATTCTCTAGGGTCGTTATACAAACTAGCCGGATTCGTGCGTGGTGAGACGTTAATCCAAAGCTCCAGAAATTTATGAATAATGCCGCGATCTCGCGCGGCGCAGTTGCTGCAGGAGTTTAGTCTGTTTTTCCGCGAGGCTTGTTTGTCACTTTACCCTTTCGCCTCGCTATACGCGATGGCGGCGACGACTACTACTACTACTACTACTACTACTACTACTACTACTACTACAGAATACAGATATATTATGGCAAGAGCAGCGTCAACAAACTACCATTTCGCGAGAAAATATATGGCTTGACACGCGAAAACAGTCAGCGGCGCGCAAGGGTGGTTCAGCCGTCATTCGGACTTCCGGTCCTTCGAAAACATGTGTTTGCGCGCGCCTGTCGACAGCGCGCAACGAGTTCAAAAACTATGTTGTGCGAGAATGGATCTCTCTCGAGTTATAATGTCAGTATGTCTGCTTGCAAGATGGGGTCTGCAGGAGTGAGTTTGATAGTTTTTGAAAGACTCGTCTCTGCCGCTTTTATCGCTGGTTGTTGTAGTTGTTGTCGTCGCCGTTGATGGGATTATTTTCTTTGGGATAAAATGCGTCGACCCATTGCGTTCACAAATAGCATAGAAAACTCCCGTGATGCGTGGTGCAAAAAAAAACAATTTTTTCCGAGAAATAGAAACATTTTGAATTTTGTTGATTTGAAAAATTTCAAAATACTTTATCTTTTTTCAACTAAAATTGTATCGGCAATCATTCTTCAATTTTTCAATTTAGTATCTAAGCCTTGACAACGACAAACGGATGCACATATTTTTAGTAAAAAAAAGATCAGCATACATTTATTCATGCTGCGGATGCAAGCTAGGAAAACTCGAAAGAGTAGAGCCGGCCAGTCTAGGAAGATTCGAGCTCGCTCGACTCACCGCTCTCCATGGACACGCGCTCGGCTATTTTCCTTTTGCCGTTCATCCAACATCAAGTAAATAAAGGCTCGAGTTTAGCGCTCGCCCGCGCGAGGGATGGTCTAGTGGAGTCGTGAAAACATTTTCCTTGCGCTTTTATCTGGCTCCCCTTTCCCTTCTCTTTCTTCTGGAAACTCTACTACAGCAGTGTATCTCTTTTCAACCTCATCACTCCCTCTTTCGGCCTTATATGCGCCATGTTGTGAGAGTACGTTTTGGGTTTTGCCAAAGAAAACAAGAAGTAGCAGTAGAGAGAAAGAGAGAGAACGAGAAATTTGTTTTGCAGCAGATTATGGAAGGGCATTTGAATTTAATTTATTTTCACGCTTTACGTAGCGTATGAAGATTTTACGAGTGTAGAACATTTTCTTTTCCCATAAAAGTCACCAAGTCCAGGTCGATATACAATCAACATTATTTTGTTCTGTCAAACATTAGTTCTTGAGTCAGGTAATACACAACAATTATATCCCTGACGTAAAAGATCGCTGAGGAAAATAGAAATAAACTAGAGATGTTTTTGGAGGAAAAAAATCATCACGAGCATTTCCCTTTACTTTTGTGCTCACAATAGTACAGCTACCTCTCTCTCTCTCTCTCTCTCTCTCTTCTCTCTTCTTCTCTCTCTCTCTCTTCTCTCTCTCTCTCTCTCTCTCTCTCTCTCTGTCTCTTCCTCTCAATGCGAAATGAGGTCCATAAATTTAGCCTCTCACTGGGCTTTCATCGCTCTTTTCTTCCCTATACATGCGCGCTCACGGCACTCGACACTCGAGGTCTTTACCGGGGTTAAATCTGCACACGCAGGCAATAACTTTGACTTCGTCTAGGTATTTATGCGCACATGTCTGTTGTTAAATTGACTCGGTGAAATTCTCTATCTCCATCTCTTCCTTCAAAGCCCTGGCATTATACGAGCTTCCAAGTACGACTGCTAGTAGAAAGAGGAGTTGACCATTAAAGTGAATTACAAATGGTCCACACACAGCACAAATAAACACACACGTACACAAACTACATATCAATGATGAAACCAGTCCAGAAGCTTCTTTTTCAAAGTTGCTACGAAAGAAAAGGCTTCTTTCAGAATAGAGTGTATGTACCTATAATACAGCACACATACGGGCGGGCATCAAGGAGAGAAATAATGCGCTTCGGTTTAAAGTGCATCGTATATGCATGTACGCATGTACGAATGAACAAGTTATAGGGCAGTGTTTATTGTAACATATATTATATAATGCGCATTATTTTATTATTAATTGTGCCGATTCACTCTCGTATGACTGTTGACAAAGGCTTTTAGCTTGTTGCATGTGTATTTATGTATGCTATCTATATACCTATATAATGCAGAAAAGCAACTCGTATAGTGCGAGTGAAAAATAGGGAGAGGCAGTGTGCGTCTGTGTGTAAGCGAGTACAATATTACATGAATACGCACACATAGATGCAATTGCATACATATGAATCGTGTACGTATAGTATATATAAGTACGCAGCGCGCGAGCGACTGATGCGCTGGTATATTATACCTGCTAGCCTCGAAATATGCTTTTAGCAATGTATATCTATTAATTCCTCGATTCGCCTACATACAATATGGTTTCAGCTCGTAGCGTTGTACACTCTGAATGAGAGGGAGAGAGAGAGAGAGCGAGCATTAACTGCCTGGCGTATATTTGAATGAAAACTCAACGCTGCGCCCAGCGAAGCCGAGCTTCTTTAGTTTTTGTGCATTATTACGGTGTAATACCACGCGCTCGTCGTATTCAAAGATAGGGAGCGAGAGGGGGAGAGAGAGCCGAAGCTCTCACTAAAAGGTAATTCAATACCAGCTTACGGAGCTAATTTCGTCAAAATATACATGTGTTTTACGCAAGTTCGTCGAATTTTGACTTGAAACGTTAATTTAACCAACGCGAAGAAACTCGCGTAAGCCTCGATGCTCTTTGTGAGAAAAAATCAAACTAAATAAATAAAACAACAGCGAAATACAAGAACGACAATTGCATACGAAAAAAGAGCTTTCGTTCTCTCGCAAATCCGTTTGAATGATCGGGTTAAACTTATTGGAAGCGAATTACGTTTTATTAGCATTAGGCCTCTCGCTCTATGTTACGAAGCAATTCCAATTTACGCGCACCCAGCTTAATTCGCGGCTTATCTCGCGTGGACGAGTTCCTCTTTTCCAACTCTCTCTGTCTCTCTATCTCTCTCACTCTCTCTCCCTTTCTCTCTTTCTACCGATCGTATCATTTACCTGTCAGTTTGTCCTTGTACATGCATATACACACTGTGTTGATAATTAAATGGAATAATCTCGGACTTGTGAAAAGCTTCAGTGCCGCAAAGTTGTTATTTATGCAAACTGTACACGTGCGTGTATGGGATACGATAAACATTGCTCATTTTACGGTAATTTTTTACTGAGCTGCGACGCTTTGTAACATACGTTGCAGTGCAGGAAAGAATATAAATTCTGCTAGTAAAAAGAAGAAAAACTATAGGCGTTTAATCATACATTTTTTGTTCGTTTTCAATGTAGTAACGATGTGCTAATTAATGAACAGTGTAGCAGTTGCGCCTTCGAAAGGCATAAACTATTGTCTGCGTGGTTTACATTAGCAACGTCCCGGCAGCGTAATGAAAAGCAATCGGTCGATATATATTGTTGATTAGAATTGTAATGAGTGAGGTATATATATCTAAGCTTATATATATGGGGTATTATCCATTTAGTTAATTATAATTGGATAGTTGTGTACACTCACGCGCATTTATGCACCCGCGTAGTATCGATGCGCAATAAACCAATGTAACGAATCAACTCGTATTTTTACAGGGCCCAGTGGGTGAGGTGGGTGGCGTTCGACTGCCACTCCAGTCTCTCCATGGCTATGGCTCGGTTTTCATGTACTCCGCCTCGACGAGCCCGGGCGGTGGCGCTAACGTAGCGGCCAATACGGGCAACACCTTGCTGACCGGCAACGGCTCGACGGTCACCAACAGTAATGGCGAGGTGACGCTCAGATTGCGTGAGCCCGACGACCTTTCGGACGACGTGCTCGCCAGGTTGGAGGATACCGCCACTCTGTCCATATCGTTGCAAGGCGATGCTGTGCTGAGACTCGGTGCTGCTACGACTGGTAAGTTTCACTTTGGTCTTTTATTTTTCACAAAATTTCTCGTACTTTCGATGAGCTTGATCTACCCTAAGAAATTTAATGTAATTGTTGTGAAAATTTCTGTCTTCATTTATTAAATTTATCAGGTATTTCAAATCCGGGGAAATCTTACCCCACAGTTTCTCATTGTATTTATCAAAATAGTCCTCGGTAGAAATCTCTGTAGATAATTAATAATGGTCTCATGACAGTAACATGACTATTTGTAAAGTTTTTTATAATATATAACCATTTATTGGTTTCTTTTTCTCGATATTTCTATTAAAATTATGTTAAAAATATTGAGTGCATTTTCAATGACCTGAAAATGATAATTTAATTGTTTAAAAAATGTTGGGCCAGATAATACCACTTTCAATCTCCACCACTAGATGGCGAGTACCTTAATCTGTAAATCTGAAAGTGGTAAAATGATAAAAATTGTATAAGTCAATTTTACGATTCGGTTCTCTCCATTTTTAATTCGATTTCAAATATTGGTAATCAACATTAATATTTAAGAATTTTAAGAAAATAAATAAACAATTCCAATCATTTTTACTGGTTTTCTCGTTGTCTATCCAAAGATCATATAATTTTTTTCAGTTTCCGTTTATCTCTGCTCTGTTAAAAAAATGTAATTAAGAGTTTAGTTCAATATTGACAATAGTAAATAATTCAAAAAGATTCACACTATTTTCTACCAGTTTTTTTAGCAATGGCTCTTATGTGTCCAAAAAACTTTTTTTGTTTGACAAAACTTATCGATAAAATGCTGAGAATTTCTATGCAGGGTTGTATAACAAGAAAAATCTTTGTTCGATAAAAATGTTGAATTAAATGTCGTTAAATAAAAATGCTGCGAAACCATCAGCCGGTGAGTTACTATACAATATTGTATAGTGTAAGTCTATACATTCAAACAAATTCAATTCCTAATAATACCCATGATAAGACAAATTCAACAGAGAATTAAGAGAGTCTTTGATATGAAAAAGATATTTTAGATTGGTTGTAAATCTTACAAATTGCATCAAAACATTTAGGGTATTTAAAATCAACAAATTTTATATGTTGGTTGACGTTTCAAGCTTTCTAAGGACGTCTATAAGCTTTCAATCACAACGTCATTTCATCAAAGATATGAATGAAAATAAATTGTTATTGAATTGGAAAATAGAAGTTTACAAGGTTACGCGGCATGATTTATGGCCGTTGTAATGAAATAGTTTAATATCTCAGTGAAACGACGCTTCGCATTATTAAGTGTTACATTTTTGCCGGATAGTTATATTCTTCACTACCCTTTTCTTCGTTTTATTTCATTTTGCTCATGTGCGTGCGCGCGTGTTTGTTGAAATATCGCGAGAATAACGCCTTACGGAAGTCTTATCGCCAATTTTATTGCCCGTGCCATTTTTCATACTTATGTATGGCGGCGAGGCGACCCCCTATGTATAATAGCTGCGACACACATGAGCTAAGAAATCTCAGAAACGCATATAGAGCACTCCTTCTCCTACCCCCTCTCCTTCTCTCCCCCTTTAAAATGGATAGCAGGACGTAATTGTGTAATAATTTTCCCAGGAAGATCTGGACAAACTTATACGGGTGAGACGCGTGAATATACTGATATTTCTCTTCTACATGCGCTCGCCTTATCCTATATTCTTTCTCTACTGTACGTATAACGTTTGAGATTTTCTTAAAATTTATCGTTCTAGGATGATCTGTATATTCATGCGTTATGAGGATATATAGAGATGATGTTTTCGTTTTTCACAATTATGAGCTACTCGTACACCAACATGTGTGGATTTTTTAGTTATAAATTTCAAATACTTTGTTTTAAAAATATAAAAGGGCGGTGACAATTTAATCTGAATATAGAAGCAAGACACAACTTTTAGCTTAAGTATTATGTAAACAATAGTTTTATTAAAAATTATTTATACTGATGTTTATAAATGTTTTTAATGTATTCAGGATAATGTGTAATATTTTATTCATCAGAGAGTTCTGTTTAAATTGTGCCTTTGTCCCTTGAATAGTCATGTTGCGAGACCCGAAGACAATATAAATACGTACGAAGCGCGTGGTAATGAGAGCCTAGTTTCATGTATTTTGCATAAATTTGAACATTCCTACTAGGGATAACAACATCTCATTATTTTTTTAGTGCATGTACTACATATATTATGCCTGTCGAAGTCTGTATCGCCTTATCAAAACAGTCACGTGTGCGCACCCGTTCACTTGCGTATGCGTCGCTCAGTCTCTGATGAGCTTAAATAAATATTTCTCGAACGCTTGCCGATGCTCCGCGTCTCAAAGGCAGCCTCAAACTTTCTCTCTGACGCAATGTCACTTGCTCGCGACGTCGTCATCCCTGCTTATAAACACATACACATACACGCACACATGCTCGCGTTGCTATGCTAAAATGAATCACCTACATCTATATACACTATTATCTCTTTAGTAAGAGGGAGCGAGGTACAGGTCGTTTTGAGATGCTTATGAGACTACCATACACGCATAGACACACACAGACGTAGACATGCAAGATCAACGCAGCGGTAAACATGTACTCGAACATATATGTGTTTATGCATATACACATATGTACTAAGAGAAAGAGAGAGAGAGTAAAGGCGAGGAACTACGAAGCAGGAGGTCAAGTTTACCTACAAAGCAACCGATAATCGGCTACGCCCTGATAGATCTACGCTTCCTACGATTATCGACCCACATTTTTCATCGCAGTGTGACAAAGCTACTGTATTACAAATTTAACGCATATTGCTGTGTAAAAATATTAGAGTTTCTAGACAAAGATGACTAAAGTTTTGTTATACTTGAAATAAATCGATTTCAACATAAACTTCAATTTTTTAAATCTTGGAAAGTCTTCTTCTTTATCTCTCTTCTTCTTTTCTGTCTTCTTATTTGTATTGGCATTGGAATTTGCTTACAGGCTGACACTCGTGAGGGAAATACTGTGTACCAAAGTTATGTTTATTTTGTGGTAATTTATAATTAGTTTTCTAAAGACGATCACATAGTATCCTTTCATCGATGCGTCATTCAAGAAATGCAATGACTAAGAACGTTAACACCAATTGTTTTGCAAAAGTTTAACAGCTTTAATTTTCGATGATGAGCCCAACTTTTTATGATACCAAATCTGACAGCTTGTCCAACGCTTATCCAGCCGGACGTTTCTTTTCATTCCTGCCGGTCACCATGTCTTGAAACAAAATCGCAATTGCACGCGCCACATCAAACATACTCGACATCTTAACGTAAAACGAGAAATTTACTTCTTGACTACTTCTCTCAGGGAGAAAAATAAATGGAAAATATATCCTCTCGGTTTGATATTTTTTTTGTCATCATCGTTGTCCTTGTTCTCGTATACGCACACATACACACACACACACACACACACACACACACACACACACACACACACACACACACACACACACACACACACACACACACACACACACACACACACATACACACATACTCAGTATCCTTTATAGCGACTCGGATTTCAGGGGATGTCTTTCTTCACCCGGTGTACCGTCGCGTATATAAGAACGAGTTATAAAACAAATTCACCGCTCGGGAACGGCGCTGCTATTGCACTGCTGACTCGGTATAATATTTCCGCGTGATCCTCGCTTGTTCCATTTTAGGACTGTAAGAAATCGAAAAAAAGTAGGATAGTCTCTAGCTGTGTTCATCAAAAATTTTCTCGGCTAAAAAATCAAGAGTTTCGATTTTCTGCTGGAACCATTAGTGAATATTTTCGAGCCTCAAGTTCATAAAAAAATTCTAGGATTTCGCTCTTCTTTCACAGACGCGTGAGTCTGTGACATTCGGGAGCGTAACAATATCGCGTAAAATACAAAGCGCTTGAAAGAGAGAGAAAGAGAAAAGTGTAAGGAAACTAGGCACGATAAAAGTACATTTACCAAGAGCAAGAGAAAGAAAAAGCGAACTATGTCTGACGGCAGCAATAAGTCTGAAATATGCCTCTCTCAGGGGCATTTTATTCGCGCGCATGCGAGCAACGCAATACCCTCCGTCTTTCTCTCTCTCTCTCTCTTTTAGAGTAAGTACAAGTACAGTAAGTGTACATATAG
The DNA here is from genome assembly GCA_034770305.1 of Trichogramma dendrolimi. Taxonomy (NCBI): domain Eukaryota; kingdom Metazoa; phylum Arthropoda; class Insecta; order Hymenoptera; family Trichogrammatidae; genus Trichogramma; species Trichogramma dendrolimi. The sequence continues at coordinate 8,070,084 of JAPMIB010000001.1, forward strand.
TCATCAATCAGCCTTCGTAAGTGTCGGTTGTGTTTCGTTTATGCTTAAGCTATATTCTGATGAATAAATTTAAATCAAAAGTTTTTGTCATTTTGTTTTTATTTATTGGTTATAAACAGCTATACGTTAATATGCTGTAAATTTTTTTGTAAAGAAACATAATTGATCAAGTTGGTACATTGTTTTGTCCTTACCCTTGAGACTGCTCATTGACATTACTTATTATTTCTTGTCAGTCAGCTGGGCGCTTCTTTAATCCAAGGAGTCCAGCTGAGAAAACGCTCCCCATCATTTTTTCGCGTGTCTACACTTGACGGTACAGCAGCTCGTTTATGCGCGGAAACGCGCGTTACCGTTACCCTCGAAAAAGAAGTTGTAAACACTCTCAAGCTCGCTAAGCAAACCGATCGTATTATATAGTCTTTATACTCGGCGATGCAAAATCTCTGCTATATATAAGTATGCTTCGGAGTTGTTTACAAAGTGCTTGTTTACCTATGATGATCGTGTGAAATTAGGAGCAAGCTCGAGCAGGAACATTTTTGCAGTCTGAATTATTGAGCCCCTACATATGTAGAAACGTGCTACCAAGATAGAGCTGGCTTGCGGAAGAAAGTCGTGAAAATAGGAAACGGCCGTTGAGGGAAAAAACGTGCGTCGCGAAAACTCGAAAATCTACGGGTCGAACAGAGAAAGAGAGAGAGAGAGAGAGAGAGAGAAAAAGAGAGAGAGAAAGAGAAAAAGAGAAATTCTCGTTATAACTTTGACGGTGCGGCTAAAGTATATAACCCACCTCAGTACGAGTAGACCGAGAGCAGACATAGACGCTAGACTCTAGCGCACACACATACGTACACATACACATGCACATTCGTACGTATAAAGAGACTTTGAAAGTTACTGCTTCCTAACGCGATCGTTCGCCGCCGCCGCGCTCGATGCAATCTATTCTGCAGCTTTTTCTCGCGCTCAAGATTGCCGTTTTCGATTCGGCGAGAAGAAGAAAGAAGGAAGAAAAAGAGAAGAAGAGCTCTTATTTGACGAATCTCAATCGTGTTGCCTCGCTCGCGCAGCCGCGATCTTGAAACTATATACTTTTTATTTATTTTCCTTTTTTTCGGTTTAGATAGAAAATTTAACTCGAGAGTCCTTCGCGACTGATTCGGCGAGTGGATCGCGACGATATATAAAGTTCGAATGTATTTCGCAGTCTCGATTTGACATTTTTTTCTCTTTTAAGGTCAAGCAGCAATTTACCGATCGTCGGGCGTTTTCTTCAGAAAAAAATACGCGCCGAATAAACAACTGAATACGTGTCTAGTAAAAGCTCCGCTCGTGTAAGTATCGAAGTTACAAGCTCACGTGTATATACCTATATAGGAAAAGAGCGCGCGCACGTACATACACGTGCTCTCTCAAAGTCTTCGGTTTATACGCTTTCTCTCCCTGCCTCCGAAGCTACATAGGAAAATCTTCCAAGTCTCGTAGCAGTCACGTATTTAAGGGACATGCGTACTCATGCAAGATTAGATGCATACAAACGTTTCATGATTTTGCCATGGCGCGTCGATGAGATTTTCTCTCTCTCTCTCTTTCGAGCTCCATCTTTCTTCTCTAGCAGCTTCGTTAAATCCATTTAGTTTTAAAACTCTCCGACTTGCTAATTTGCAACTCCTAGCACTTATTTTCTTTCGCGTCAACAGAAATGCCAAAGCGTCGAGGGTTGCAAAAGCAAAAAAATATCGCGCATCCGACGGTGCAGTAAAGAGGTTAATTCGATTGAGCGAAACAGCAGTACCAGTACGGTGATGAACGATTGTCTCAACCGACAGCGCTAAATTATTCAAATTCTTCGCGCGATTCAGCATCTCGAGCTGACGCTCTCTTCTGCTTTTATATAACAATCATTATGCCGTCGTTCCGCATTTTTTCCCCCGCAGTGGAATTTTCTGCTTTTTTTTTACTTTTTATTTTGCATTCACACGCGCACTCGCGTAATACATGGAAAATTACCTGAAGCTCTCGGAGCTCTGCATGTAATAAACTCGCAGGTGATAATTCATCTCTCGCGCCCCGCGTGCTCGAAGAGCGAATTAAGCCTCTGCCATCCCCGAGCTCATTACAATCAAAGATTCAGCTAAAATATACATTCAAATTAGTGTATATACTGGTGTACGCATGCAAGTACAGAGGGCGAGAGAGAAATAGCGATCAACCGCGTGCTCGCGAGTCTCTCGGATTTGCTCATTTTTCCATCAAGCTCGCAGTAGCGTGAAATTCGGCGTGCGCAATCAAAACAAATTTACGCTTGCCTCGTTGCAAAGACGCATTCTGTATGCAAAATTTTAATTGTAATCCAGGGGCATGGTTAATTCGTCTCTCTCTTTCTCTCTCCCTCTTGAATAATTGGCTCGCTCCACAAGTTCTCTACGTATACACCAATATACAAGCATACACAGTTGTACAGAGCGCGCGCGAGAGAGAAAGAGAGAGAGAGAGAAGCTACGGTATAGAATATTTTGTTCGTCTGCATGGCTAAAAAGAGAGCTGCAAGAGCGCGTAACGTGTGTTGCAATCTACCTTTAGCTCGGAAAATTATTACGCAGGTGAAAACGGTGGCATCTGTGAGTTATACATATGGACCACTCTGTACAAAATCGATTGGCCCAAAATATATTTCTGCTTAAAAAAAATACGCGTTGTTGTTGTGTCATGCATTCCCGTTAAAAATTATTAGCCTCATAACGACCCCTTAAAATGTTTGAACAAATATATATTATTTATTTTTATTTAACAATTATGTTTAAAGTATTAAGCATGTTTTCAATAACCTAAAAGTGACGATTTAGACCAGTTTTCAATCTACCACTAGATGGCGAATATCTTTGTTAGTGAATCTGCAAGTGGCAAAGAAAAATTAATTGTATAAGTCAATGCGCGATTTCAATACCAGTTTACGATGAGGATTTTATTTTGGGATGTTATTTTCGTATGCCCTAGTTGGATTTATTTCCAAGTACAAGTACAAGTACAAGTACATATTACCAATAATGCAACTCAAGTTTTTCAGATTCTATAGTACTCTATTTTCTTAAAACTTGGACAATTTCTAGTAAAAATTCTCTTCAGTACTTTTCTCTAAAATCACTTGGATTAAACTAGAAATTTTGTTAAAAAAACAATATCCATGAATTGCGGAAACTCCTATCCCCTGAAAAAAGTTATAGGTGCTCTTGAAAGTTATAATAAAATTTGTGAACACATATGTAATAAAAAAAATGTATCATGCCAGCAAAAATAAACATTTTAGGACAATCGATTTCTCAGAGAATTAGCCGTATATAAATTTCGTTTTTGTCGTTGCGCCCTATCGCGATACATATATAGCTGAGTGTATCCTCAATCAAGCCTTTTAACGGCTCGTACGCTGTCTGATTGAAGTGGCAAGCTCACATCTATGTATAGATATATATCAGTGCGTACTTTAGCTACGAGAGATGGAAATATCGGCTCATCCACGTTGACCAAAATTTGCATGCATCCCGCGACTCGCTCGCTCCTCTTCTCTCAGCTCTCACTCCTTCTCTCTCTTGAATATGCATGTATCGCCGTGCATGTACGTGTGTGTTACACAGCGCCCAGCTGCGCTTTTCGATTGAACTGCTATTGCCCCTTTTTCTCTTACTTTCTACATGATCCGATGATAAAATATCGTTTTCAATTATAGTTGCGTAAGCAAGCTGCTGCCGCGTAAGATGCACCCGTACGTACGTGTGCCTGCACGCGAAACGAGAAGTAGCGTTAAGTGTGCGAGCAAAAAGACACGATCAGCTATGAGGATTTTCTCTCCTTCTCTCTTCTGCGGAGTAGATACCTACGTGAGAAAAGTCGTGGGCGAAAATTGGAACGTTTAAATGCACGACGTCGTCTCGGCACTGCAAAAGCTCAACGTTCGTCGCGCGAGCAGATATACTCACTTCTCACCCGACCGGAGGGCTTATCTCGGGCAAAATCACCTCGTCGAAAAGGATATTTTAGACACGATATGTATATATACTTTCCCACGCCGACACGAGTAATTGCTATTGAAATTTCGAATGTGTGCACTCGAACCAAGAGAGAAAGAGAGAGAGACGAGCTTTCCAAGTGACAATTGATTTGGATGTAGCTAAATTAAATAACGTATTAGTGAAAGTGCAAATTTTATTTCGAAAAGAGCTTTTTTTATTGAAAAGTAATTGAATGAAACAAAGAGAGAAAAAGTGCGTGCAATTTTGTACGTGCAAAGTACTGTGCTTTATTTGAAAACATTATGATATTTTTTCATGATCAAAGTTATACATTTAATCTATATCAAATCCTATGGAAATGAAATTAGTTTTTGTTTCCTTCATCTTTTCGGTTGCTTCTTCGAAAATGTTTCAAATTTTGTTTTCAGGTATACAAATAAAAAATTAAATATCAATGCTATTATGGCAAAATTTAATACCAAAAAAACGATAAAGCAAGATTTTTCGTTTATATCGCAATTATAGCGGGTCTACGAACGTTAGTTGTAATTCAAATATAATACATCACATTAACCGGCATTGTGTATATACATCGAATGCTTGCATTAGGGCTTTGACGAATTAATCTTACTTAAGCCAAGGCAAAAGGTATACGTATAGGATGTGCTGAGAGCGAAGCAGTAGCGAAATATATGCGCGTGTGCGTGTGTATATGTGCAGCCAACGTAGCGCCGCCGACGCCGCTACGGCCGCCACCCGCCACTCGCTGTACTGACGCGCAATGATGTACAGTTATTTTCAAATCCCAGCAGGCAGATTAGCCACGCGCGATGCTAACTATAACTCATCTTTCTCTTGGGACTCGAAATCAGTTGTAGATTATCGCACGCGCAGCATTTCGATGATTAAATAGCTCATATCGAGACGGAAAAAAGTAACAATAACAACCTGGCAGCGGGGTGATCATTCAAACGATGTATTCACGCTTGTAATTGAAATTTAATTGTATTTTGTTCTCTGATTCACGGTAGCATACATGTATACACCAAAAATAATAAGCTTGAAAAAAGCTCACACAAGAGAGAATTTTTCTCACTGAGCACAGAAGAGCAAATCGTAGAATCTCATATCGTTTGTACAATCAATACAATTGCTCTCGCAATGTGAAAAGTTTCCACACCTGATATCTATACCTGAGCTGAAGCACGAGAAGAGCGAACTTTTCAGATTCCTCATATTTAGAGCAATTTTTCCTTTTTTTTACGCTTCTCCTATTTTTATCGAAAAACTGCCTGACCTGAATACTCAAACGCGCGCTCATATAAACGTAAAACACAGAGGCTTGACCACACCGGTAACGGCACCAGCAGTAGCAGCACCTATATACCCATGAGACTCACTGGGAATTATCGCAATAGTCGAGGGGGTTATGTCGCACAATAGCCTCGGCACAACCATGTGAATTATGAATGCCGTTTGACTTGGTGCCAGATGTGTAAATAGGTGTGTGTGGGTTTTCTCCTCTATATAAGCATGACTTATACACACGTGCCGCATGCAGTGGAAGCGAGCTTCGATGGCTTTTTCGATGGGCACTCTTGAAAAATTTCACGATGTAGCCTACATTTTGGTGATATTATATAACGTTTTCGATGTTTTAAATTCCTTTCTCATATTTTTTTTCTGCTCGTGTTCAACGCTTATCTATTGCCTTTTATCGTAAAAAAGGATGCAAAGAGATGACCCGTGCACGCGTCTGAACTTTGTAGGAGCTATAAAAAATTGCAGGCAAGTTATTTAATTTAGCGTCAAATACATAAGGACGACTTTTAATAAAACTGCTTTCTCGCTAAATGTCCGAAAATAAAAAGAGCGTAAAGTATTCGAGAAAAATGTTTCAAATGTAATTTTTTCAAATTAGATTGCATCGTTTAATGAGAAAACTGCTTGAGATTCTTTTTTTTGCTCCTCATGGAAGACTGCAACATTTATAAAAAAGCTTATTATAATTTCATTTTCGAGTTTTTCTGTTGATTTTTCTGAAAGGTTCCTGCTTATATGGATATGAATATAGATATCGGTCAATGCTTCAGATTGACCTAGATAAATCTAAAAAATGTTTACCTTGCACACAGGAACAGAGTAAGAGTTTCATATTCTTGTGTGCGTCGTGTCCCTTTTTTTCAACTTTACTGGTACTTTAGTCCTAAATGAGAAAAAGATAAAAAATATAAAAAAACAAACACTCTTGACTGATTAGCAAATGAAGGGACGTCTAGGGTTGCCAAGTGCGCGTCTGCAACGTCGCCGTCTCGTAGCTGAGAAAAATAAAATAAACAAGCATCATTTTTTATTAGCTCAAACGTTGGATCTTCCTCTTTGCGCTTCCGCGATTTTACCTTTTATTATAAGCAAGCAGGCTCTGTATTTGCAAAAAAGAGAAGGAAGAGAGAAAAAGAGAGAGAATGAGACAGGGGAGGGGGAGAGAGAAAGATAGAGAGAGAAAGAAAAAAAGCGAGAGAGGGAAAAAAGTCATAGAGTAAAAAAGCTATGAAAGCACGCGAGGCAGCTAAGAAATTAGCCTGAAATATTTCCCTCGGAATTTTCTCATAAATTAAACTTTGTCGTGACGCTTGTACAGCTCTTTATATTCACACACATATATATTATATGCACAAACGCTTGAGCTTAAGTGAATTTTTCTCGAAGCATGAACCGCTTTTTTATCGCGACGTTGTAAATAAAAAAACTCAAACTAGGTATATACAGAGACGAAGTACAAGCGTTTATGGGTCAGGATCAGTGGCAGTGATGTGCACAACGCCCGTCCACGATACACGCGTCCCTTCACTCGATGATGCGCATAATATAAACGTCAGAATTTCAGTTTAGAATTACCTCCTTTCGTGCGTTGCGCAAATGTTTTGGCTTTGATCTCGAGCAAAATTGATCTTTTCATTCGGCGAGTGCAGGAGAAGCCGAGAAGAAAATCGCCTCGTGTCTGTTCGTGATTCTTTAAGGTAAAAAATTTTCTTAATGGAACGGTTTATGAATTTTTTGTGAGCACGTCGATGTCGACGACGGCCGGCTACGATGAGTACAACTACCACTTGAGCTTCTTTTGATCAAGAAAAAAAATACACCCACGCACCTTTCAACGACTCTCTTATTAGGCTCAAGCAATTAATCGGGTTAAAAGGCTGTAATTTATATTTCAAGAGGTTTGAGAAGTTATTACGTTATATAGAAATAGAGAGAAGGGGCCCTTCTTAAGTGAATTTTCCGATAAATCTCGTCCGACGTCGATGAAATAGAGGGAAAAAACCTGGCAGGGTTCGCGCACTTTTTCTCTACACTATGAATGGAACTTTTCAAAAATTCATTCGATTGCAAGTCAAATGCGAAATGAAGAATCGTTTTAATTAAAAACGCTAAAAGCTTTTTCGACAAACTCTGGGAAGATTTTCTGCTAGCTCGTGATTCTACTTAAAAAACTCGAGATCTTGGAAAGAGAGAAAGAGGGAGAGGGGGAATGAGAGAAGGAGAGGGTAAATTAAAGTTGCACTAATAACACAAACGTAAATACTCAGCAATATTCGGGCAAACAAAACAAGCGGAGTGATCGGTGTTACGTAGCAGAGCTGCAACTCTTGGGAGCTCATTGCAAAATTTCAGGATAATAGACTGCTGTCAGCGTCTAGCTCTCACTTGTCCGTATCTCGCACACCGACAATATAGTAACGAGTGCTCAGGTGCCAGCGTTAACGACGTCGGGGGCTTTTCGCGACAGGTATTTACCAGAGAGCGAGAGATAGTGAGAGAAAGAAGATCTTCTAAAGCGACTGGACAACAACGTGGATGATGATTTTGCTGATGCTATAGTCGAGACGTAAAACGCACGTATACTTCGGATGATTCGATAATATTTATAGAGATTTGCTAAATGGAGTGATAGTCTAAATGCCAAATCTTTCTTGGCTTTTTTCGTCGCATTCATTTATGCTTAGGGAGTTTGTTTCTTTCTCCCCTCCTCTGTTCTTTGATCTAGTGTGGTTAAGGAGATCCGTACCTCAGCCCAAAAATCAAAATTTCAATCCAGTTTTCTGAAAACTTCTAGTGAATATTTCTCTGAAAGCCTCTATGGCGACCTTCATCTTGATGTTTTTAAGGTCGCCATAGAGCCTTTTAGAGAAATATTCACCAGAAGTTTCAGAAAACTGGATCAAAATTTTGATTTTCGGGCTGGGGTACGGATCTCCTTAAAGGTGGTGGAAGAGGAAGATCGTTATTACCACCGTTTAGATGGTTTGCTAAGATTAGAAGATTCTCCGAGGGAGATGGTGAAATAACATTGAGTGTTATTCCCCGGGTGATTAATTATATACTTTCTCTCTCTTTACTCTAAGTATTTGTTTGTTAAATTCTGGAGTAACTTAAGCAAAAGACAAACGATCCCACTTGATAGTAATTATTATTAGAATGTTAAATCGCATAACGAAAATAGAGAACATTAAAGAAATTTACAATTTGAACGTAACTATAATGCAGCATGTAAAATGAACGCTTATCTCACCTGACTACAGAATTCTAGTTTCCGCGTTCCTCAGCTTTATTTATGAGCCTCGATCTGTCATGATTAATCATACTCAGTGATTTATTGTGTGCACACATACGAAATAGATACGCCATTTGTAAGAGATTATTTCCGTGTTAGTGACTCGAATATAATCACACTGCAAACAAATCAGTTGTTGATTTTCTGGAGAATGAAATATTATTTATTTTCTCTTTTCATTTCTCTCTCCTTCGTCTCTCTCTCTCTCTCTCTCTCTCTCTCTTTCGTCTTACTTTTTTTATTAGACCTTGATCGAGTGTACGCTGTAGTAAACTGATTTGCCATTAAACTGAACCAACGATAAAGGGAATTTCTCTTACGAGTTTTATAGGAAAGAAAAAGTTGATAAGTATAGAAAATAGAGGCGGCAGTTGTGTAACGATAGCTCGTTGAGGGTTGGTTGTTTTCTACTTGCTGACGATACACATCCGGTGAAAGAAGAGTCCCTCCTCCGCTCTTTCTTCCAAATAGACAAAAGATAAACTGTTGAAGCTTCGACGTTGTTCTTTACTTAGAGAAGGGCTTGTTTACATAGACATGCACACATTCACATACAAACTTGCAGCGCTCCGTACAGAATCTTGTATCAATTCTACGCTTTACTTTTCTTGATTCTAAAACTACACGTTGAAAGGGAATTCGCACAATAGTGGTTCTGTATTTTAGTTTAGAATCACCATTTTCAAAGTAAAAACAATCATATTTTAGGGTTCATTCCATAGCAAAATCTCTCACATAACGCGACAAAAACAAAGAGTACGACCATCCAAAGATTTTCTAAAATTCTGTCAAATAATATAAACCGAGAAAGCGTTACTATCTTGTTTTCAATTCCAAAGTTGTGTATAAAAAAGAAAGAAAGAAAAAGATTCACTTGGGAGATCGAGAAAAAACACCCAAGCACGCGTACATGTTTGTAGGCACGCAAACACCCGATAGACTGCCATTTTCACCAATTCCTCCCCGTTTTTCCCCGACTTTCTTACAAAGAAACTGCATCAACGTGCGCGTTTGTCTGCAGTCTCCAAACATACACGCGCACACCCACACGCACACGTAAAGAAACACACATGCAGCAAATATGTATTTTTCATGGATTTTTCAATCTCTCGCGCTTAATCCGCCAAATGGATCTCGATTTTGTGTATATATGTGTGCTTGCGTGTGTATCTTTTTCCATTCAAGAGTCGCTGGTAGCAGTAACAGTTGTAGCTCAACGTAGCGAGTGGAGCTTTTTGACTCCAGTCTATATAATATAACTGACGTTTTAGCCGAGGCGCTATACGAGTCAATATTGGAAGCCGAACGATGAAACGAAGATAGCGCACATCTATAGCGCTCGTATATGGATAGAGGGAGTGAGAGAGAGGACGGACATAGGGAAGGTTCTCGATGCAATCTTGATATTGAATCTTGTCATCTATGAGATTTTAGCTCGTTTCCCCTTCTATTATTAGACGAGAAAAAAGGTCCAAGACTCTCTTGAATAAAGTTCTTTTCTTATATACAACTAGTTTTTCCGGCTAGTTAAACTCTCTATGAGTATACTTGAAAGAAGTACGAGACGTGGAGTATTTCTTGTGATTTAAAATTTCTTCGAATCCATTATCGCATACTAATGTGAAGACTCAGTAAAGTAGTAAAGACGTGCTTTAGTCAGCCGTAAGCTTCAAATGAATCATACTTTTTTCCGGAAACGTTTTAAAGATTTTACCAATTAAAAATATCTTAAATTATAAACGAGCGATTTTCAAGCGATAAGAAAATATGCACAAGCGCGCGTATTTATTCAAATATAATAAACGTTCGTATACAGCTATAGTCGCGCATCTAGATGGCAGAATAAAATGCACTTAGTGAGTTGCAAAGTTAGATGATAGTAATAACGAGGGGCTCGCTAATGTCTGCCTACAAAGTGTGTCTACGCAGTGGCTGTTCTCGCTCTACTACTGACGCTCGGGTGAGGTGCAGTCTGTGTGGCGGGGCGCAAGCACGATCTAAAGAGGGAATACGTTCAAGCTAGAGTAAACTTTTGGGCAACGCTTAAACTTAGCTTTAACCAGCCGCACACGCGTGCATATACACGTACAAACACGTACAGCTTTCTCGTACGTGTATTATAGACACACGCGCGCGTAGCACACGCCAGACGCGGGTGAACGTCGTTTGCTCTTGCCGAGTAAGGGAGAGAGCGAGAGAGAGAGAGAGAGACAAAAAAACACGTTATAGAGTTGATGCAGAAAATTTCATTGGGAGGGAAAATTCGCTGGGAAAATATAGATGGTAAAAGTTTTTCCTTACGCCACCGTGTGGCTGAAAATACTACGTGATCAATGGTATTATTCTAATGAGATGGCGGTGTATGCTTAATTGAATCTTATAGTGCCAGAGTAGTTATCGTTGCTAGAAAAAATGAGTTAGTCATTAGGGTCACACGCACGCACACGTAATTTTAATCGAATAAAGAATCACAGCTAGGGAAAGAAAAGAGAGCAACAGCGAAAACTTTTTGTTGCCAAAATTAAGTCCGGTCATTTTTTGCTTACTCAGGAGTAAAATCAACGGTTTCCAGGATTGAATTCGAAAATGAAAATAGAAAAAAAATTACTAATTAGTAAGCTGAGGTTTTACATGTCAAAGGCTCATTTCCAAATGAACAGTTGATTACATCTGCAAATAAAGCTGAACTGAAAGCTATTTATTTTTAAATTATAACTGGTTACACCATCAAACCGAAACATGTTCAATTCTATGTAGTATTTTATTAATTAGAAATCGAATAAGCCAATTTAATATCAGTAATAATTTTGTTTATAATTTAAATTTTATATTTAATAGTTGACACGTGTTATGATTTGGTAATTCAACTTTAGTATTTTAATTCCTCTCAGTAAACTTTATTACTTTAATAATATGATAAATCTGCATACCATCGAACTTTCTGGTCTTCTTCGTGTTAATACAAATATAATGTATGTCATCTAGAAATGTTCTTAAGGTGGTTGTTAATATTGCACTCGTGCCAATCCGACTCTCTTCACGCTCTAATATATTATGTATATTATATATTAAAGTCGGTTTACTATTCTCCGTAATTTTTAAAAAAATTCAAAATTACTCTATCATTTTCCTTGATCCCGTTTGCACGATTTTGCATAAAGTTCAAACTGGTTCAAGGATTTAAATATTTTTAATGTATTGTACCGCTGTTTATGCCTAATCACGTTTGTGTAAGCCGCTTGGTTTCAAGGTCTTTGAATATGGTTGTTCTGGTATTAAATTTGATCTCTGAATTGATTCCTTGAGCCATGATAAACAGAGGCTATTCTATTTTGATGTATGTTCATAATGGTCGTATTTAATGGTATTCATAACCATATAAAAATAAATCAGAAACCACAAAAATATGTAATTTATTGCTTAAACTGATTGACCTGCTGGTGCAGTTATCTTAAATTAACAAATAACACGGCTAATCATGAACACGATGAAAATCGAATTTGAAAATGTAATAAAATCATGCGTAAACATTTCCAGCAAACAATAACTTGATTAGCTGAAACGTTGATATGCGCCGAAAATCAAATTCAAAATGAGCGTGTTTTCCTGTAGTACATCGGTTTATACATGAAAATTTTTATTTTTTACTATCAATCGACTTGTGTATGTATATAAAAATAAAAAACTAATAATAATTGATAAATCATTTGTACTTGCATAAGTGTGTGAGAGCCAGAATGACCCAGGATGTTATATTACTCCTTTTCATAAGTTTTATGTTGCAAGTATTGAAAGTACAAGCTACTGGAACATTTGAAACAAAAACAAAACAAGCTGATGCTTTTAGCGTAAAAATATTTTTTTGTTCAAAAGCTCTCGCTCACGAGCTTTAAAAATACGCACATAATAAATATTATTTTTTTACGAAAAAATATATACAAAAGAGTGTATTCGGAACAGTGCTGACACACAAGGAACCTGTTCAATGATTTAAAAATTGTATGGAAGTAACAATTACGATTAATCGAAGTACTAAAACTAAAAAATTATTGTTTCTTAAAATTATATATAATGATAAATCAGTATCTGATAAAAAAAGCTTTCCAATTTCCTAAAAAATCCAATGGTTCAGTGATCATTTAATGATAAAATACAAAATAGATTCTTCTTTTGATGATACTACTGTTGATACCTGGATAATATTATTTCAAACTACCAAAGCCACGGTGAAGGCTGCTGTCGAGAAAAAGTGTTTAAAAAATTTGAAACTAGGCACAGATATGTTTATAAAAAGCAAGTACAAAAACTAAACACATGGATTTGTATCTTGAAACAAAACCACATCTGACAGGAGTACCAAAAGCGCATTAAAAAATACTATTATTGGTGCATGCTCAGACATATAAAAGAAGAAAATAACCCAAATATGAATTTCTGTGTAGTGGCGCTCGTAAAACAACGCTCTTAACTTATATCGCACTCTACTATTATTGCCGTATACATGAACAAAGTCAGCTTTACTAAAATCGAATTCCTTGCTTTTTTTCAATGCACTTGAAGAGTGCCAGTGGCTCGCATTACGCCTCCACCTCCCGTGAGTTTGCCCAAACCGTAACTTTTCCAAAGAAGACTTCATGCTCGCGTTTACATTCACGACGCACCAGGAGGAGTAATAAGCTCCTACATGTGTGTGTACGTGTGTGTTCTAGCACCAGCCCCAGTGCCATCTTGGAAATTCAAATGTGCCAGGACGAAATTTCCTTGAGTGCACGCCGACTGGACTTTTCAAGCGGTGACGATGGTGGCCGCGAGCGTGCTTTGGCTCGTTAAAGCTCATACATAGGGCGAACTTCGCGATTATGTATATAGGCGAGCCGTGTACATTTGGCATGCATGTGGCCATTTCTAAGCATCGGCCGTAGAGTCGATTCACTCGGTTGGTAAAATCGCTCTCGACATAGCACAAGCTATGATTTATACTTCAAATTCTCTGAGAGGCTCTTTTAAATACGCTATTCAACTGCCTTTTGGACGTTGAATCGAGATACTTTTTCGGTATTTAATATGATATGTGGAAAAAGTATTCAAATCTCAATAAATTTATCGTAAGAACGTTCACTGATCGAAATGTACATAAATACAGTGTCAACTTTGAGGCCCGATGTATATTTTTTTTTATAAATTTTTCATATAAATGCGTCAGTTATGAATAAAGAGAATATTGTTTTATTACAGTTCAGCTTGAGTACGTAAAAAGATTTTATAACAAGCGTAATATTTCAAATATTACACGTAATTCGAAACGAACATCAAAATATTTAAAACCATCAACTTATTACATACGCAATCCGCAAGTGTATAAGAGTAAATTAAAAAAATCTAGACATATTATATGCGCTGAAATAGTCTAGGTAGGTAAAATAAGATTGCATTTTAAATCGAGAAATACACAAGTAAAGAAAATCGGGCGAGAGAAAAAGTTGGTGAAAAACGAGGAGATTTTCGAAGGAAATAATTCTTTGCATAATAACGAAAATCGAGACTCGCGCGCGCATGACAGACACCTCGGAGAATTAATCACTATAAAGCGTGGGCGGGCTGGCGCTACGACCTATAAGCATTCGAGCGCGAACGTTTCCGCACCCCCAAGTTTCTCTCACTCTCTACTTTCCAATAATCGTAGACGACGCGCGCGATGTTCGCAGTTCAGAGCGCTTGAAATTATACGTGTCTGGATATATTCGAGTTCCTTTTCAGAGAGAGAGAGAGAGAGAGAGAGAGAGAGAGCGAGAAAGAGAGAGGGAGAGAGCTGCAGTGCAGCAGCAGCAACAGCGGCAGCCTATCGCCGGTAATGGAAAAGTATAAAACCGATGCGCGCGCGCGTGCTCGCAAGGGGCCATAGGTAGGGTAATCGGCAATCATCGAACGAGCGATTGTGAAGTATTCCAACATGAACACGTTTATCGATCGTTTATACAACACACACACACACACACACACACACACACACACACAACACACACACACACACACACACACACACACACACACACACACACACACACACACACACACACACACACACACACACACACACACACACACACACACACACTCACGCAGAGAAGAGCCAGTCGAGGCTTAATTGCGTCGCATTAATTATGACGCGTCGCTCGCTTTTGCATGCACGAGAAGCATTGATTACCGGACGCACGCGCTATCTCCGTTTCTCGAGGATTATCTTTGTTTTCGCGAGCGCCAACTGCGTGATGCGCGTGAGGAAGGATAAAATCCTGCGCGCTAGTGTGTGTAGTGTGTACGCGCGTAGGTGTGTAGGGCTTTTGGAAGATCGACGGAGAGGGTTCGAGCTTAATTGCGTATATACATATATACGCCGGAACAAGCTCCATCGAGTTTCGATTGTTTTTGCGCACTCGCGTTAATACGCGCTTGAATTTTCGCGGATAATAGCCGTTGCGAGGGATTATATATAACGAGCAACTCTATCTGCACTTATATTAGATTTGGGCCAGAGCGACGTTTACTGTCTAAAGGCTTTTGAGAGCGAGATGAAATTTTCTATCTGTACAAATTATAAGTTAGCAGCACGCCCGGAGGACGGCCGCCGAAGCGGTAAACGATGATCGAAGAGCGTCAATAGCAGCAATGGCAGGATAGTAACGGGTCGTACGATCAATTTTCGATGAGTCCTTCTCTCTCTCTCGCTCTGCCATAGTCAGAGGCTGGGATTTCGATTCGTTGATGCAAAGACATGTGTTACGGACGATGCACGTGCCCCCGTTGAATGAATGCATGGTTGAGTGAATTTTACATTCGACGGCTATGCTATACACGTAAAATGAATGGGCGCGTGTTCTGAGTTGCAAATGAAGAGGCCTCGAGGCACAAATGAATAATTTCTTTCGGCCACGGGTACTCTTGCACTTCTTTGGACTTGAATAAGAAAATACAATGGCACCGAAATTCTGTTCTTTATCCTTTACTGCATTTATGTGACTAAATCAAAATTTTAAAGCAAATAATATTGCATTTACCTGGCATGAATTTTATTGCGTCACATTTATTACTATCATGGGATGACCACCAAAGTAGATGTGAATTACTTACACATGATATATCCAATTAGTTTTCCTTTGCCACTTGCAGATTCTCGCCATCTCGTGGCGGAAGCTTGAAGTGGTATTTTCACATTGGTTAAAAACTAGTCAAAATTCTTTGAAATAGTTTAGAACAGAAATTATAATTTTCAAGCCATTTAAAATGCACTTTTTATTTTTAATGTAATTGTAAAAGAAAAATATCCAAAAACTAGTCAATTCTTTTAATATATTAAAATGGTAATTTTATGGTTATTGAATTATTTTTAATATCAAACATTTCTAAAAAGGTTGTTACACCTCCCCTCCCATTTCGTATCATGGTTGTAGTCTTATTGTTTGTAGTCGTATTGTCGGTTCAGTGGAGGCCTAGACATGGTTCGTTTTTTTAAAGTGAATGGACTATGTTATATATTTTATTACTGTTTTATTTAATTTAAATAATAAAATTTTGTTTTATTAATTAACTTTTCGCGACAAGTCATTCCACAGGCTAGCCTCTGAGTACGTATATGCGTTACGACTCATTTTTGTAGCTTACGTGGCCAATTCTATGGCCCCACCGAGAACCCCGTAACTGTGTGTACGTGTATATGTTTGTGTATGCGTATGCATGCACCGGCTGCAGCAGCAGATATATAGAGTTTCGCTGGGCTAGGAAATATCGAGATAATGGGACCAGGCTTATGCTATCACAAAACCAGTTGGTTAGTATCCTATAGGTTGGCAAGAGAGAGAGAATGAAAGAGAAAGAGGCGTAACACGACACTTGCGCTCTATGGCTTAACTTTCATAATACCAGAGGGTTATATGCCACTACTGTTTATATATAGTAAGATAGAGAGAGAGAGAGAGAGAGAGAGAAGTGATACGGCAGATACCGACTTGGGATAATTTGCATATCGTCGTGTTGCGGTGTTAGCTTCGTTTTTTTCCTTCCGCTTCTTTTTGCTATAGCTCTGGTTATATATACTTGTAATTTTAAAGACTGGTGTACGTTTTTACGCCTTTGCAGAACTATATAGGAAGACCGTCTGGCTCTTTTTTATATATATGCATGTGCTCGCCCTCCCGCCACCCTCGCAAGTTTGGCTCGTTATATTTACGCGCCGCTGCTTCGTTACGTCGAGAGGATTCTTCAGAGAATTTGCCTGTGCGAGAAAAGATGCGCGTGTGTGCGATCTTCTTCTCTCCTCTCGCCGATTCTTTCTTTCTTTCTCCGTCCCTCTGTTAAATACGCAATTTCACGTGCAATTTTTTTCACATAAACGAATATAAAGGTACTCAATTTAAGAGACCTTCAAATTTTAAATGAATATTCTTTTTTATTAAAAATTTTCTGTTAAATTCAGCGAGCTTATCCTCTCAAAAAAAACGTTGTTTGGTCTGCCGTATCATCCATTAGTTTTGAAAGCTATGCTCAAATTACACAGAAAATATACATATAACAGGCGCGTGCGTCGATACCAATATATATGAATATATATATGCCTCCCCTTAACACGTTTATATATTTTCGTATTTTTTTTTTTTTTCAAATTCTCTTTACTCGCGTGCACGCATATTGAAAAGCTACTGGCTGAACTTTTGAAGCTCAAAATTCTTTTTCATTTCGCAGAGCGATGCAACCCTTTGTTCTCGGACTGAAACGCAACGCTAATATACGCGCCAACCGTACGCGCGCGCGCGTCGGCGAAAGAGAGAGTCGAATCAGTCGATTCATCATTGAAAATAATTCCAAATACTCGGGGGTGCGCGCGCGTATATATTATATTATACGGCTATGGATAGAAGCTCGCGTGTCCGGGTTATTATATACATATACGGCATATATACATACGATATGCCGCGTGTGCAGGTCAAATATGCGGGTAATCCGTACGCGGGCGCGCGCGCGCACGGCTACGGTCCATACCGTAACAGTATTAGCATCATTCGAATTTCCAATTCGTACCACGTAGATTCGTATCTTCAACAGTACAGTAGTGCGCGCGCCCGCGCGGTGGGAGGTGTATTCGTACGAGTACTCTGCTGCGTAACATATTGGCGAACCCGTGCGCATGTAAATTTCTATATGGGCCCGCCCGCCCGTACGTGTGTATGCGTTCAGTAGCAGCAGCAGCAGCGAATCGTGCCTCGCCAGCTTACGATTACATTTATACGTGTGTACGTAATGTCCTTTCATGCGCGGTATGCATATTATAACTTTCAATCAAATCTCTGGAACAAATATGAATTAATTCGGACTCTTTGTGTCGGTGCACGTTCGTACGTTCAGTGCGCGCGCGTCGATGCAACTGCTGCGGGGATTTGATGGAAAAAAATTCTAAACTCATCATCTCGTGATCTCGCATCGAAAAATATTAATGCTGACCAGCTGTTTTTTTTTAAATATGAAGCAACTTCTGCTTCATTGAAGTTCTTTGAGCACAAGTTTCTCAAAGTTAAGGTTGTTAATATCATTACAAATTCTCCCTCTCTCCCCTCTTTTTCCATGTTTGGTTCGATGTGCTCCTTTTTTTCTACGCTCGTCATCTTAACATCTTATTCCATAATAGCTCGGGTTAACTTTTTCAGCTGCGGAACCAGCAGCTGTATAGTGGCGTCGCCAACGTTGCCCTCTGGTTATAGTCCCTCTCTGCCGAACTTTTCCAACGTCAAAGTATTATCGGCTCTGCGCTATATAGTTCATGTATTAAACATACTTTGGCCACTGCATGCAACCCTCTCTATCTCTCTACGTATATAGATAGATAGACAGATATATACACCTCTCTCTGTATGTATGTATAAGTACGCAAGCGTGTGCCCGTAGGGATTAAAGCAGAGTGAGAATTATCAGAAAGAATGTTATATATGAGAGTTGGAAACATTTTTATTGAATAGCACCAATACTGTAGCTGTTCTACTGCTCTCCGTCTCTCTCTCCCTCTCTCTCTCTCTCTCTCTCTCTCTTGCTAGGCTTATTAATGTATCGGTGCTGCAGCACGTGAACTTTATCGGTCCTTTTTGTACTTTCCCCTAAGGCTCGAGAGCTTAATGAGAGTTACGATAAAAGTTAGCACGCGCGTGCCTACAGTAGAAGGTGCGTAAGCGAAGAGGAAGACGAAATAATTAGGTGGACCAAAAAAAAAGAAGAAAAACGTAATTTCGTGATTCAGTTTGAATTTATACGTAACATACGGCGACCATGTTGGGTTGATCCGTTTTTTCTTCTTTTTTTTGCACAAAAGTTCTTTTCTGGATCGGTCATAATTTAAAGAACCCAAACAAGTTCAATCGGTAATCGATCCTGCAAGAATGTGTACTGCAGCAACATAACCTGCCTCCTTCCTTCGACCCTTAGAACTTTTCTCATCAATACGTTACCAAAGCATACCATCTCATCTGGCATCGCTGTACACTGCCTTACTGCAGCGAAAGAATTCACATCAAAAGAAAACCTACATCTTGATTCGAAATACCTCGGAGCTCCAGGAAAAAAAGAAGGAGATTCGATGCCATGCGCGCAGGGCTCAAAGACAACCGCAACAGTTGCAAAAGACGAAATGATCGGAAAGTTTCTTTGAAGCGCTGATTACAAGCGATACTCTCGATAAAAAATAAAAAAAATCTCCACACAAAGATGAAAGAAGAACGAAGCTAAAATAATAAAAAAATTTGGGAAACCTCACGCATTCGAATTAGGACGTATAATTGTTACACGAATTTGCAAAAGTCGTGACTAATTTGCACTGAAATTGTTGTCTTCCGTCACAATTAGAAGCCGGGTGCACACGCGCATCTACATATTTAATTAACTCCACACTTTCGAGTCGAGCGCAAGATACACACTCGACTACATGTGCGCACGCATAAAGCACGATACATTACGTGTGCACGTAGAATGTCTTCGGCCTCACGCACTCACATTATTGTGTATATAATTGCACACATGCCTTCATCACCTTTGCGTGAATTATGCCATGCTGCTCGCGCGCGCGCAGGGTTGACGATGAGACGTGCGAGCCACGCATGGAATTAGCGCGTATAGCGCGCGCGCACACACACACACTCGGCGCGCGAGAGAGTAAAATCGGATGCGAGCGGAATGCGCCTCTTACTTCATGCGCACGTGCAAGTGTAAATAGCCTTCGAGCTACCTCGCGACGATCGTAAAATATAGGTACAGAATAAATGTTATGCGAATTCTGATACTTGACGCAACCACGAACTACTCTTTCCGATATTGAATGCTCATTCGGAATTTCGTGCGCGCACTTCTGCGTGAAAAACGTTCGTAAAAGAGCGAGCACGAATTATCCTTTATAAACAGTTATAATAAAGCCACACGTACCTACGGTTTAATAATAATGAATATGCATGAGGCTGCGAGTGCGCATGGTTGTATGTGCGCGCGCGTGTGTGCATAGAGCTAGTCAAGGAATGTTGTTGTAAGGAATTTTGAGATTGCTTTTCGACTATGTCTATTCTGCACCCGCGCGCAGCCTGATGCCGTCGCTGCTGATGCTGCTGCTGCTACTACTGCATTATGATTTGCTAAGCGAAAAAGGTCCACTCAAAGCAATACGCAAGCCTCAAAACATATCTATAGCACACAACAGGTTCTCCTCGACTCTCGAGTATTCGGAATATTTTTTAATAACTTGAATCATCTTGTTTTCATTTTGATACTTCGTGGAAAATTTCAGTTCTTAAATTTGAAGAAAATTTATATTTGCAGTAAATTAAACGGAAAAATAACAGGGAGAAAAATGTGAGTCATTGAAATATTCTTAACAAGGGGTCTAGCTGTCATCCGTCTCTGAGGTCTTATTCCTTGCCAAATATCACACGTGACAGTAAAATGGAGGAGTAAAAAATTGCCAAGTTTGCACTGTTTAAAAATTTCTTCTCGTCGAATAAATCAGATCGAAGAATTTACATATAAGAAAATGCTTTTTCGGACGCAAAGTTAATGAAGCAGGGACGGGCTGTATCAAGACAAAGATAAATTTCAAGTTGAAATTTGCCAAGATAATGGAAGGCACACTCATTGCTGCAGAAATAAAAACATAAAGTCAAAGAGAAAGATGAGATTAATCGTTTAGCAAACAATACTCGTAATACGCACTCTCCCCAACACGAAATGGATTCAAATATCATCATCAACCTCCCTCCTCTCTCTCTCTCTCTCTCTCCTTCTTTCCCTTTCTTTCTTCTCTTCTCTCTTTCTCTTTCGTTCTCTCTCCAATTTACCCGTATCCACGAGTTTCAAGTCAATAGAAGTCGTTCAAATCTTGACTCTAAAACTTTTTGCTTGCGCTTCGAAAAGTGTGTTTACTCTTCGCTCTCCTCTCTTTTCTTTCTTACAAGATGTAACGAGAAAATATATATAATATATATACAAAATCAATTTCTCGTCGCCTTTTTTACTATACCTCAGCGAACGAGTACATTCATTTTACTCCATGGTTCCCTTGATCATCGCCTATCATCAGCGGAAGTCTCGATTTATTCGCAAGGAATCGGAAGCTGCGCGATACGCGCGCGTGCAAGCGCAAGTCAATATCGGAAAAAGACGATTTCCTTAATGAGCCGAGTTGAGAAACTGCGCAGGGGTGGCGTTCTGAGGCTTCGCCGTCGATATGATTAAAGAGTTGATGTACTTGTGTATTATACATTGACACGATGCTATATCTGTGGGCGTAATAACAATACCAATAATAGTTATTGTAATAATAGTAGTGATAATAATTTTCTCTCCTCTCTGTTTGCAGGAAACGGAAATTTAGATCTGTTCGATAGCGAAAGCGGCCCTGATCTCACGCTGTCGCCTCAAACTTTTACCTCGACGGCGGAAGCCTTCATTAATGACAATAGCGACAGCCTTGGCGTGCCTGGCGATAACGACACTGGTGAGTTGCAGTTTTTCCTTTAATTTTTTTTTATTTTTGTGTTATTTTTTTTGTCTCATTGTTTCAAATATACATAAAAATTTTATCGTCACGTAGTCAAAGTACTATGTTGAAAAACCTTATGTTTATGCAGAATTAACATAAAATCAGACATAAAAATTAAAGTATATGTTGTAATGTATTTGTTCATATAAATTTTACATAAATAGCTCTGAGAGAAATGTATTATATTTAACATATCATAAGATAAGAAGTCACAAAATAATCAATTGTAAATAACTTCATAGCTCCGTGAAAAAATCGTATTACTAGTAAGTTGGGTTAATTCTTGGGTCTCTTTCGGTAAAACTGAAAATCGATCGATAATTGAAATGTAGCCCATGTACGCTCGGTGTACATGGGTTACACCAGTGCTGTATATATACATAAAAAGCACTAAGCATTACAAAGTTAAAGTTGTGCTTGCGCGCGAGAAATTTCGCAGCAGCGTCACCCATGACAAATGCCTCCCGGGCGCAGCAACCGCGGCGACGACGACGACGACGACGACTACGACTATGACTACGTCGACGATGAAGAACTAAAAGCGCGTACCTCGTAAATTTTACCAACCATACTTCTTACCCCTGCCTCGCTCGAGACCCACCTCTGTGGACTGCGCACGTATACGTGTGCATCAGGATTGTTCGCTCGATTTGAACGTTACAAGAGTGCATGTACGCCGCGTTTTGTGTTGGCGGCCGAATTTATTGAACGAAGCGGAGAGATAGAGACGAGAGAGAGAGGGAGAGAAGCTCTAGCTTGCGGCGAATGCGTCTATATATGCTACATACACAGCGTTGAGAATGGCTAACTTTAAGTTAGTTTGTTATAATTTGCTTCGGGGCTTGTATGAGTCCCACGCTTTGCGCAGGAAGAAAGGAGAGAGAGAAACTATGAATAAATTTTGATGGGCCGATTTGCATATCATCTATGTATACTTTGGTGTATGTGTCTGTACATGTGTAAATGGACGGATATAGACTGCGGAGATGAAGCATCGAGTGTACACAGAATAATTTTTAACCAAAATATTAAAGCCTGCAGTTTTATGTTGCAGGAAATTGATATTGATACAAGTGATAGTGGTTCACGTATTACGGAAAATAATTTTATTAAGACTGCTTCGGATATAGCAAAGCTGCTCGAATATTGTTTTTTATGATTAAATGTTTGTGATTTAATTTAGATAATTTTATTTACTGGATTTTTCAATGCTCAACTGTAAAAAAAAAGATAAATTACATAATGTTATACTCTAAGATTGATTGGTCAAACTTTTTAGCCACGGTTTCAGTAACTCATTCTAATCGCTAACTTGCTAACCACGTATTCTGATTTTCCTATAAGCGCATTTTATGGTTAGTTGAAATAATTATGACCTTCTTGATAAAACAAGCTATACAAGCAAATCTTGATTTTCCCCCACTTTTTTAATACGCATACAATTATCATTATTTAAGAACAATTCGTAATCGTAAAATTAAAACAGTTATGTACATGCACAATATAGTTGCATAATATTCCAGTTCTATCTTCTTTTTTATCATCCATCAATATCGATCTGATAATTTCCTACGGAATAAATGCTCATCTTTTTCAAACTCTCTTTTATATTCTGGCATGGGTATAATATCAATCATGTCGTGTTAGAGATAAAGCATATGCACTGTATAGCGGAAGTACCCGTATAAAATCAAGCCCTATCGCGGATAACGACGTGTGTATACAAATACCTATATATAAGTTTACGCTAGAGACTTCCCGTGTATATTCATAATTAAGGATCTATTTTTTTTATTAGTGAAACGCGTATGCAATTTTACGCCCAAAATGTCACAGTGTAACTCTCGCGTGCACTTTGAAATTTTGCGCATACATGTCACACAGCCTGCAGCGACTCGACGAGGGGTTGAACTGCTTCTGTTGGAACATCGGCAAAGACGTTGCTGCCGCCGACGACGACATCTTGCTCATGCAATCCGTTACTCCTACTGTAACATAGTTCTGTATGTTCTATATACGTCTTCTATACCTCGTCTATATACCTCGTCAAGTTCACTATCTCTCTCTCTCTCTCTCTCTCTTTCTTTCAAAGTATAAAGAGACTTATGCGTTGCGTTACTCTCTATCTCTCTCTTTTCCCTCGTCAAGGTACTAAATGTACATGTGGAGCTCGACGATCGTTACCACAACGATGGCGCAAAGAACGACGAAGATAGAGTATTGCCGCAGCTGAGTCGACCTATACAAATGATGCTGCGTGCGTACGACGCCGTAATTATTTTACTGAAATGTCGTAGAGTCGAGCCTTCTTTTTTTTTTATTCCCAACATCATCAACTTTCGCACCCACTTTACACCTTCAGAAACTGTAAAAAAAGCCCTGCCTATGTATAAATTTATACAAGGAAAAAATGCTGCACGTGTGTGCGTGTGACATGAATTACGTACTTTCCATCGGAGCGATTTTTCTTTTCTACTTATCCACTCGATATTACTGCCGCTACTCTCTTCTCACTTTTCCATTTTCAATAAATCCGCTTTTATAACGGCAGGAGCAGCAGCGCGACTCGCTCGCTGCTGTATATGTATATGTGCGCGCACGGGGGCGATTTATTGACGAACACTTCCCGGCTATATTTTCGACCACCGACGCCACGTGTGGTAAAAGCAAAAAAGAAAAAAAGCGAACCATCGCCCCCGAATAGTATATCGTAAAGTGTCGTAAAAAATAAAACGAACAACGACAGCGCGTGAGACCCAACTGATGTATTCTCTCAAGCAGGTACACGCAGCTGATGCAGCGGTGTTCGCCATTTGTTTCGCGCTGGCAACTAAACTTTTGGCCCTGTTTTTTCTCTAAACTCTACTTTACTGTACTAGATGTTTGAACTTAATTTGAATACTGCAACATCGAAATCAAACGAGTACGTATGCATAAGCTTCGAGATATTATTTTGGCATTAGTTTAGCCGGTGTAAAAATAATGACTCTCGTATGAGCTTGCGCAATAATTTCTTTGTGCATTTCTTTTGTCCCGAGTATTTATAATTGAAAG
The DNA here is from genome assembly GCA_034770305.1 of Trichogramma dendrolimi. Lineage (NCBI taxonomy): Eukaryota > Metazoa > Arthropoda > Insecta > Hymenoptera > Trichogrammatidae > Trichogramma > Trichogramma dendrolimi. Next base: position 8,094,823 of record JAPMIB010000001.1, read on the forward strand.
ATCTCGGAAAAAAGTCCAGAGACTCAGCCGTGTTGCATCTGTATCTTAAAACGTGAAAGAGAGAGAGAGAGAGACAGAGAACAATGTTCATTAACACCTTATCGCGTCGAAGTAAAAGAGACGAAGCAGTAGCAACAGCAGCGTTAATATACGTAGCGCGCAGATAAAGCTTGAAGTGGAAGACAATATTGACGAAGGTGTTACTTTCTTCGTTCGTCGTCAGCAGCAGCAACAACAACAATGACATGGAAGGAAACAATTTTGCTTTTTCTTTGTATCGCGTAGCTTTCGCAGCAACACCCGCTTGTCGCTGTATCTCTGGCTCTTTTTCTCCTACATCGATTCTTTCGCACGTGGTATGATTATATACGTAAAATTTTACAAGCGAAAATAATTGTGAGTTAGTGCGATTTCGCTATTGTTTTGGTCAGTGACAGACATGGATCAGACAACACGACGAAATGCTCTACAACATGTGTCGAATCAAGATTTTTCACTATCCAAACTACGCACGCGTACACGGGAGCAGAAAGTTTACGAAACAAAAACCTAAATTACTCCGTACGTTTGTCGCAATTATAGATAATATTCGCAGCATCTCTTGCGAACAATTTCGCTTTGCTATTGTGCACGAGCGAGCTCGTATCTATATGTATATATAAAACACTACACAACAGTAGCAGCACCAGCAGCCGCTAACGGCAATCGTGGATATCGTGCAAAAGAAGAAAAAAGGAGAGAAACGTATAATATACCAGGCAAGCATACATGTACTACGTATACAGCACGGGTAGCTTCTATTCACTTGTAATTGCATTTTTTCCTCTCGCTCCCCTCTTCTCCCTGCTTTCTCCTACGCGCTGCTTGCGTACTCTCTCTCTCTCTCGTTTCTCTCATTGAAGCTTTTTCCACTTAATGAGGGACAGTCTGAAGGAGCTTTCCCTCCCTCTCCATTGTTGTTCAGGTGAATTGCTGTCCTATTTATAGCACTCGGTGCGCGCGCGTGGAATAAAAGCACCGGGGGAGGAGTGAGCGAGGAGACTCTCGAGGCAAACTTTTAACGCGCATAGCTTCGCGTGTATATATATAATACCGAGAGCTATAGGTGAATCACGAAACGTAGCGAGAAGAGCGGTGCGCGGCTCATGTGGTGACGGTGGCGGGGGCGGCGGCGGTGGGGGCCCCCTTTCCCTAAAGGTGTACGTGTACTTATATGTATGCATACATACACGCGCTTTCACTGTGTTATAAAGAAGCAAAAAGAGAGAGAGAAAGAGAAACGTATGCGAACGCACAGACTCGTGCACGCCCCTGGGGAAATAGCTTGCAAGTACCTCGTCTCTCTCTTTCTCCTTCTTTCTCTCTCTCTCTCTCTCTCTCTCTCTCTCTCTCTTTCTTCCTCTCATGTAAAGTTCGACGGTATTGTGCTTCAGGAAAGTAGATTTCCGAGTTTTTTCGTCTTAACGTCTTTGTGAATGTGTATAGCAAGCAGTTAGAATAACTATATACATGCACGTGTACTACCGGTGTGAGCTGCGAGCAAGGACGAACACATCGCTCGCTCACTGTTCGCAAGATCTACTATAACATAGCTCACTCGCGGTTCGACGCTGAGTATAACCACCAGGGATTTGTGTGAATAGAAATAAGCTCGAGAATACCCGCGTGTTTGTAGTGCACCATTGCTGCTTGCACACACACACACACACACACACACACACACACACACACACACACACACACACACACACACCACACACACACACACACACACACACAGACGAACACCACGCACGTAAGTGTGAGCGATGACAAATGTTGGGAATTTCGATTGAGATAATAATCGATCATAGTTATACAGTTCGAATTAATGAAAACCAATCGTTGGCGAGTCTTATTCATTTATCATATTTGCATGCAGATGCACGCGATATTCGTGGACCATGCGAAAAAATCAAATCGAATGACCAGATAAAGGTAATAATTTCCTTTTGACCAGCACGCGGGAGGAATATGGGAGAAAAACATTCAATCGAATGAATAATACACAAATCTAATCGTTCTCGCCATCATTCAAGCCTTTTTTTCGGCTTCCGACCGATAAATAACGCAGCCGCTGGTAGATATGGTAGGGGAATTGTGTGCAGCAATGAACCAGTAAAACCTTCGCTTACGATGATTAATCGCCTTGGCAATTTCCCGCATGTGTACGGGGCATCTCGTTCGAGAGTGGAAAGGGGCGAGCAGTACATGTACGTATCATGAATCCCCTAGGAAGAAACAAGCAGAGTAGGAAGAAGTAGAAGAAGAAGAAGCTACAGCAGCAGCAGCAAGATAGAGCAGAAGAAGAAAGATAGATATCTGGCCCACCGAAAAATGTCATCGCCGCGACACACACATACACAGACACACACTCATGCTCACAGCGGCGCATTCTCCCGCCCCCATGGCGACGAACTTTGCGCAAATTGGCTCGGCTCCCGCGATTATGCGCCCACGCAGCAGTCGTAAATAAAGCTGCATGCGCGTATCCACGCCACATATATATGTAGAGCGTATACAGTCGCATGGCACGGCACACAGAGTTTGGCCGAGATCCACCCGTTTATTGTTTTGTTTTCGCTTTCTCCCTCACTCTTTCTCTCTTCTGTCTCTTTTTATCTCTCGAAAGCAGTAGCTTTTGCGCTTACATATGTACATGGAAACGCGCATATGCATTAAATCTTTCTTTTTCTCTCTCTCTCTCTCACGCGCTCGCTCTCGATCCCGCTGTGAATGAGCAGCCACAAGAACATGCGAGCTTGGCTGGCGCTGCGGTGCAGCGAATGAAACGGAAAGACGGAGATAAATGCGCGCGCGAGTATGCATGCATAACTGGCACGAAGAGACGAATGGATGTATTCCGAACAGTTGGCTGATTGATCGAAACGAGGGTCAGGATTTCGCGCGCGCCTACGAGCGCCATGTATCGTACGTTGCTGCATATTGGCGCGAAATAATACTTTTAAATTACACGGCTTGCGTGACTCCGGCGGTAGCAATAAGTTTTTGTTTGTTAGGATTTTTGATTCGCGCGAGCAAATTTTGAACGTGGCATCGAGTCGCATTGATTATTCAATAGCCAATCAGAGCCGGTAGCCGCGCCAGCGATGATTGCAACTCTCACGCGCGCGCACGACATTGTAATAACACAAAAAGAAATAAAATCCAACCTTGCTACATAGTTCTCTATGCAGCTGCAGTGCAAAGAGAGATAGGTGCCGAGAAAGTAAATATGTATAGATGCTCTGGGAGTTGAATTTTCAACGCTGGATATTATGCCATTCCAGTCGAATGGTACTTGTCCTAACGAGGTCTGACCCGACGTTGGTCTGCTCCACTGATATTAGCACATTTCCATGATAACGCGCGTAGCAGCAGCAGCAGCAGCAGCACCGGCAGCTCCCTCGTATATACTTTGGCCCGTCCGGATCGCTGAGTATCTGCGAAGTTTTGCGTAATACATACAGACCAGGACTAATGATCCTTGAACTTGTTTGAATATTAGAACCGAAACTGCAGAATGTCTTGTATAATACGAGCTGGCGACAATGATGGAAAAAACATTAGTATTCAAATTGTAATATTTTGCATTTCTCGTTTTCGAGGCATTGTAAAGTTTCGCCCCGAGATGATGTATCCTCGTTTCAAACCGAGATATATATATAATCCCATTTCTCGGTGAAACTTGATTTGTCAGATAGCCCCCAAAGTTTCTCTCTCTCTCTCTATTTCTCTCTCTCTATCTGCAGTGCGCGCGCCGCGGGCAGGACGATTAATTGGAGGGATTCTTGCGATCGGTATATATGCGCGCACTCACGCAAATATCGCGTACACAGACAGGCACAGGATGGTTATATACGAAATCGAAAATCAAGTTGAATTTGTGGTGAGTTGAGATAATTGAATTCCGCATCGATCAAACGTTTAAATATTTACCTCGCGTACGGTGACACGCGCGCGAGCGAGCGCAAGCTCTTTCTGTTTGGATACTCTTGTACTCGAGCAAATTCAGCGAGTCGACTCTTTGCAAGCACGCAGCTGTGCGCGCGTATGTATGTGTGGGTGTGTGTTTATGTACTCATACACTCCCAGCCTAACTCTCTTCTTTCTTTGTAAGTAGGTCTTGTCTGGCTACCACCGCTGCCTGCTGCTGCTGCTGCCGCGATTACTCGACTCTATATACGTTCATAGTCTTTGTCGGACACAAAATCGAGCTTGTGCACCGGAGCTCTCTTACGTAAATACTGAGAAAATTAATTAAATAGTTGGCCAAAAGAGAGAGTGGAGAAGGTGGATGCTGTTTCTGTGGGATGCAATTCTCGACTCAAGCGCGAACGAGCGCTTCGTTGGAGTTTTTGTAGACTTAATCGAGACTTGCGCGCGCTACTCGTTGTGTGAGGCTAAATGGCATTTTTAAATGTGAAAAGAAAAAAAAAGAGAGAAAAAACCGCACGCACATCAATAATTAATGATCGTAAAAAGATTCAACATTAATTGAAACAAAAATAAAACGCGAAACGTAATCTCGTTGAAAGGGGATTTATCGAATTTTCAATGCTCTCTGTACTGCTATCGTCGAAGCATAAGAGCCCTCTCGAAGTCATCAAATATATAGCCTGTTGGTGACACTACATAGTATAAAGAGTATTCCCTGCAACCTCATCTGTGTCCCTCACACTATACAAGGAGACAGAGAAAGAGAGGAAGCGAGCGAGTGAGCGGGTGAGCTACACTGCAGTAGTGCTCCGCGCGAAGCCTCGGAGAAACTAATCCTGATGCTGGCTGACCAACAAAGGGACGTCGTAGTATGCGCGCGCGCGTATCGATTCTCTTTGACTCTCTCTCCCAGTGTGAATCTGTGTGCGTGCACATGTGCGTGTGTGGGTACAACGTGCATGTGTTGGTGCGTGCTTGCAAGGCTCTATCGGTAGATACAGCCCTTGAGAGAGATAAGAGAGATTGATTGATTGAACAAATTTTATTATGCCAAGGTCGTTGAGACCGAATGGCAAGTGGCAAATCAGCAATACAAATTTTAAATTATTTACAAAATAATGCAAGTCTCAGCAACAATAAATATCAACATGGCCAAGGCAGAGAACAAACAATAACAACTAATAAAAAGCTAACTTTAACTTAAAACTATGCTTAGATTACTAATACTAATAACATGGATAAAAATAAAAATTACAATTAGGTATAACAAACAGACAATGATCAAGCACTAGGCGTGCCCTCTCATATGATCGCGTAACAATCTTTTGAATAGTGGGAGCGAGCTAGCTGAGCGGAGCTGTGCTGGTAGCGCATTCCACTCATTTGCTGCCTGGATGGAGAATCCCCTCTTAAAGGTGGTAGTGTCTGCAAATGGAACTTCCAATGTCAGCGCTCCACCGGCGAGCCGCGCAGATCTTCGGATCTGATTGTTGGGTAGATGGTAAAATTCTCTGAGATACTCAGGACGTGCGGTTGATATCATCTTGTAGGTGAACAAATTAAGCAGATATGTGCGTCGATCGGATGGAGCAAGCCAGTCGAGTCTGCGGTAGTAAGGCAATAGTTCCGCATCTCTTCGCAGCCTAAAAATATAACGTATGCAGGTGTTGAGCAGTCTTTTGAGTTTGATGTCGGTGGTAGCATTGATGTCGATGAAGGCGAGACAAGAATAGTCAAAGTGAGGCATAATGAACGTGTTGACCAATATCTTCTTTATGTCAGCCGGTAAGAAGCCAGCCGCAGAACGCAGACGATGCAGTACCCCATGGACACGCGACGAGATGACACTGACATGATTTCTCCAGCTGAGGGAACGATACATCGACAGTCCAAGATTCTTGACACAGTCCTCGAAGCGGATCTCGGTGCCCTCGAGCACGATCCTACTGCAAAGGTCCCATGGGATGCGCATCAGATTTTGATCGGAAGCAAACAGTATGGCCTTTGTCTTTGAGATGTTGAGCATCAAGCCATTATCATGCGCCCAGTTCGCAACGCTTTGCGCCTCCTCATTGAGCTTAGCAATGGTAGAGTTGATCTCAGAGGGAGGACACTGCAGGTAGATTTGGAGGTCGTCTGCGAACATCATATGTGTGGAGGCGCAATGTCTGAATATACGCGTTAAAGAATCAATATATACAGCAAACAAGATGGGAGCAGGCGTGGATCCCTGCGGGACCCGGACGTATATGCTCTAAAATCAGTCAAGTTTCCGACGTCATCCATTACTGCTTGCGATCGCTGGGACAAGTATGAGTGAAGCAATGACAAAGCATTGGGTGAAAAATTCAATTTTCTGAGGGCCGAAATCAGATTTACATGATTTAACATGTCAAATGCACTCTTGAAGTCGAACAACAGTAAGATTGTGACCAATCCGTCCTCCACTCCACGCCGTATATCCTCCGTTATCTTGATAAGGGCAGTTTGTGTACTAAATCCTTCTCGAAAACCCGATTGCATAGGTGAGAGCAGACTGTGCGATTCAAGATGCTCCGTAATTTGTGCAGTCAAGAGCCTATCACAGACCTTGGCAAGGTGTGGCAGGTTCGATACAGGTCGCGTCTGCGCAGGTGACGAGGGAGCGCGCACCTTGCTGAGCGGTCGAATGTATGATCTTTTCCATAACTGCGGATATTTGCCTGACGAAATCATAACATTGATAATGAAGACAAGCACAGGCGCGAGCGCGGCAAGTGCATCACTAAAATATGCCAACGATAGTCCATCGCCGGAGCCAGTACCAACGCGACCCGCGACACGCGCCAACGCAGACAGCACCTCAACCTCCGTAACATTACGAAAGTTGAAGACAGGCAGGTCGTCCTGTGCATCCATGGCGATGATCCCACTGAGTACGTCCGCAGAGCAGCCCGGATGAACCGTCGTGACCGCACAGTAATGGTCGAGCAATTCCTCGGAGCAAAAAAAGTAAGCGGTGATGGGAGCTGGGGGGCGGAGATGCCCATACGTCGGAGATACGACCATCGCCCCGCTTCCGTGGAACAGCTCCTCAGTCCATTTAACAAATAAGCCTCACGAGCTCCCCTCGATTCTCTCTTAAGCTCTTGTCGCAGCTGTCTGAAGCGACGAAGTAAGTCCGGGTCACGCGTCCTCTTGTAGCGCTGGTAAAGTCCATCGCGCATCTTGCACCTCTCCCTCAAGGCCGGCGTGAACCATGGCGCTCGAGCAGTTCTCACTGAACGCCTACGCAGAGGCGCAAAAGTATTCAAGGCATCGAGCATAATCCCATGCATACCACTCACCATATCATCAACGTCCTCCAAATCACGCACGCAATCCAAAGCAGAGCGCAAGCTCAGTTCGAACTCCGGCACGGCGATGCCACGCTTGTCACGGTAGAAGCCGGTGTCACCAATAGGCAGTGGATCCACGAGTCTGTATTCGATCATGAGCGAGTCGTGTGCGGCAGTGTATGGGGTCAGAGATTTGACGCTCCTAGTGACCCTGTCCAATGCATCAACGATTATACTGTCAAATAGCTGTATCGAACGTGGCCCCGTGATGCGTAGCCCCGAAAGGGACAAACTCGAGCGATGCCTCCATCACCAGACGACGAAAGTGGACCGTCTCATAGTCATCGGACAGAAGATCAACATTAAAGTCGCCCGCAGCGAGAGAGAGAGAGAGAGAGAGAGGGCATAAAGCTAAAAGTGACTATGGCAAGCAAAGCTCTTTTTCGGTCCAACGTCAGGTATCTGGAACGTCTGCACCTGCGTCGTTTCGATCTTTAGTATTGTAACAATGTGACCTTTTTCTTGGGAATATCACCTTCGATATCGGTGACCAATAGAATCGATTGTTTACTTTTACGACATCCGTGCGCAGGTGAAATAGTTTACATAAAATAGTTTAACTGTTCCACTGAAATTTGCATGTATGCAGTTTTGGGTAGCATCGTGCGCTTTGTAAGTCAAAGTCACGTCCAAAATTGACGAAATTACCAAAGGAGCCTCGGCGCACCAGCTTCTAATACACAAGCGCTCAAGAGTAAAGTCATATAATATATAATTTAGGAGTGAGCGAGTCTGTGAGCTCACACACAGACTGCACACATGCGCAAGCTCTGAAGACGCTTATCTGCTCGTGGCCCGGTGCATAATTAAGCGGCATGCGTTAATATATGCACGTCGTTTGAAAATCTCTCGCTGAAGGTGATGTATATATGTATACGGGTACGTGTATAAGACACACAGAGGAATGCAAGAGCTGCGCATGTGTGTGTAGGTAGATATGTGTATGTAGCTGCACGTCTAACACAATTAAATGGAGATTAATTAAAGCGATTTTACATTTCGTCGGGCTTGAGTACATACATAATCTTCTGCATACGTAAGTAGCTTTTACCGGGACGTCCTTGTGCGTGTGGTTGGCTTTTTCCATCGATGCGAGACGCGCTGATGCTTCTGCGAGCGCCACGTGGATGAAGCTCAGAAGAGCGTGTGGACGCATTATATACGTATAGATGGATCAAAACTTGACTTTTTACAAGTAATTATTCGCCGGTGCGTAATATCGTTCGTGCGCTCATAAGCCCCTCGAAAGTTCCGAATCAATTTTGTAACGATCCTTTTTTCTCTCTCTCTCTTACTCACTCACTCACTCGGCGTACGATTTTTGCTTAAAATTCAAAAGCCTCCGTAAGAAAGTTTTATATCGCGATATAAAAAGAAGAGAAGAATTGAAAGGTCTTTTGGAGAAAATTTTGCCCTGCTTTTCCCCCTCCCGCTCCATTCGAAATTTATCAGTGTGAATGAGCGCGCGGGAGTGAGATTTTTCTTTGCGCTTGATTCCTTTTCTCGATAATAGGATAACTGAAAGTATCGGCAAACTCTCGTTCGCTCGAGCTCGAGCTTTTACTCCCGCCGACGAACAAAAAGAAGCCAACTTTCCAAACTGCGTGTCTTTACAGCTGATTTCCTTATTTATATCGTTCAAAAAAGTCTTTTACTTCTTTCCTTTATTTGCTGCTGCTGCCTTTGCTTATGTGCGCATTTAACACACGTACACACTTATTTGCATCGGGAAAAAAAAGGAAGCTGCACTGCGTCAAAAGTAGCAGCTATATACGGCTACGAACGACAAGAACTACAACTTCTTAATTAAAAGCATTGTACGGTAGGAAGCAGGCTTGATAATCGTGAAAAGGGTTTTATTCTACGCATGTATACATAGCCACGCGCACGCCTAGTTGATGCTTGCAAGATAATGGCACTTTGCTAAGGAGGAAGCCGATGCTTATGACGAGACTCGCTCGCAGCTGCTATTTCTTCTTCTTCGTCTTCTTCTTCAGCTCCGACTAACTAAGCTTTTATGAGTTAATAAACTTGGGTTATCGAGAAACACGAGCTATGAGTTCATAGCAAAAGCAAAGGAGAGAGAAAGAGAGAGAGAGAGGCAGAAGATGAAAACCCCGTGCGAAGCACAGAGAGGGCTTCTCAGTTTACTTCATTTTGTCATTAAGGGATTCAATCTTCGCATTAAATTACACATACGCGCGTTTAGATCTCTTACTTATTTTTCGGCCAGATTAATCGTTGATTCGGGCGGAGAAAAAAAAATTAACGGCGAAAATTTCCACTGGATCGCGCTCAAATCTACGGTCCGTATTGCGCAGTACAGTGCAGAAAGAAAACTGCAGCGCAGCACCCGAGCTTAAAGTTCAAGCAATTCTCACCCAAGCTGAAGCTCATAAAAATCTCCGTGTAATTAACTTCCTTACAACCTCCCTGGGAAAATTAACACAACTAAAATTAACGGAGCGAGGCTGCAGGAACGCATTACGGCTCTATACATATAGGCAGCATCACAACTACCAGTAGCGTCAAGGGTCTCAGCTGCGCTTGGATATTACACTGATACGTGTATAATGTTCCCGTATATTTTAGAGATGCGAAAATATTTCAATTTTTCAACTCGTATGCTTTCGATCAAACGAGTAACAAATTACGAGCAAGATATATTTGTACACGCTCTCTTTTATTTTTAACGTGTCCGTTTAAAAGGAGAAAATGTTACGAATAATTTTCGAAATTATCTTGTTTGGGTCTGTTCAAAGAATGAACTAATCCCGTACATTATCGTGATTCGAAAATAGAAAAGTTGAATGTATTAAACGTTTTTAAGTCTCGTGCATACAAGCAAAAAAATTTGCATCAAAATTAATGTAAAGTTTTTCGTGCAATTATTTTTAATTTTCTACTTTTTAAGTGTAAAATGTCAATTAAATTAAATTTTTTTGTTAAAATTTTATAAAATCTCAAGATTCTAATTACATCGAATTTATTTCAAACATGACAACACACATATGAATATGTGTATGCAATGACATGCTCACTACTTATAAAATTATTCTCACTTTACCACTTGCACATTTACAGATAAAGGTACTTGCCATCTAGTGGTGAAGGTTGGCTTTAATAATGACTGAATTTCCATTCTTTCTGTAGCAGTTTCGAGCAAAATTTTTAAGTTTAAGAATAGAATTGAATCTTTTTTGCCTGTTTTGGCATTAAAATTAATGTATTTGATTGCATTTTTGTGAAATTTTCTCGTGCACTTCATGAAGAAAAAAAAATTAGTAATTGTAAATTAATTTTAAACAAAGATTTCATGTAAAATCCTTTAAAAAATTTCAGAATCTGTTAGATTAATTTTAATTTTTGATTTTAAGTTTATTTAGCATTAAATTTGAGATATCTTAAAAGAGTAGTAGCAAGACTCGAAACATAAAATTCTAATATCGACTTATCTGCTCGATATGATGAATATTATAAACCAAAGCGCCAATTTTTTCATCATTTACATATTTGACCATTTGTTCCTTGAGAAATAAAATTAAAACAAAATGCTAAAAATTAGATCGAACTAAAATCCTGATAGCTTCGACGGAATTTTGTCATTCGTAAATCGTGTACGTTCCAAGCTACAATACACACGTAGGCGGCTATTGAACTGCAGCAACAGTAGCAGCAGCAGCAGCGGCGGCAGGGAGTCAGCAGCACATGCGAGCGCGAGCGTTGTGTGCTAGCAATTTTGATCGACGTCCTCATCAGCTGGAAAATTTGTACGCGCTGAGCTGGAAATTCGAAAACGGATAGCTGCTACTGCCTCTGTCTGGCGTATATATGCTGCACGGGGCGGGGAGACGAGGTACAGGGGGAGAGGAACGGCGCGGCGAGTGTGAACGTTCGAATGGATATCAAGCGTTGGCGGTGGTGATTTCGAGCATCAGTGACCGTTCATTATATGTATATATACGTGTATAGATAACTAAGGGGCTTACTATATACGTATAAATATATATATACGCACAGACACACCTGCACTCGCGCAGGCACGTCGGAGAATCTCTCCAATAATGGCCACTCGTTAAAAATTATTATGGTATATATGTGTATATACGTAGGGTAGATTCTCAGGTGGGTTGCCCGCGCGGATGGCTGCAAGTGACGCACCAGTTCTGGCTATATTCTCGATATACATACGCGAATGTGCGTGCGTTTAAAGAGAGAATGACGCGCTCTTTAGTTTCAGGGACTCGCAAAGTTCGTTCGACGTATAAGAGAACGTCGCTTGCAACGTTTCGTGACGGAGATAACGAAAATGTATTGTTTATTCTCGACCACTTTGCTTATTACATGTACCCATGTTTCGTTTCTAAGCTAACGTAAATAATTAAAAACTAAGGATGCCCTTATTCAATATTTTCGTATTCTTCTCGAATCCACAAAAAATTTAAATTCCCAGCTGCCATGGAGATAAACATGTAAAATGTCATCCCCCCCCCCTTACGTGCACAATAGAAATACTACTTTCGTTACACAATTCAACGATATTTCCAGATCATAATTTATGTTTTCGCTTGAACTTGAAGGTTTTAATTGAGATAAACTTGTTAAAGACAAATTAAAAAAAAGACAATTTTCGGTTTTTCTCGTGCTATTTTAAGTAGGTCGTCATGCGTAGCAAAAATGTAACTCCGGTTTTTCTATGTTATCAAACTCTTCAAAAAAAAAATTGGAAAGATAAATATATTATTCGTAAACTATCAAATAATTTTTTATTATTAGAAAGCAAAAACTTTTGTTTCCATATCACAAGGTCAAGCGATAATAATAATAATTTTTATCAGTTGCATGCAAGTACAACTAATATGCACATAGCGGCACGTTCACTTGAGAAAACGTTACGCTGCCTGGCATTATATACTTACGAGAGCTGCCTACCTCGAAACTTACTTAAAACGCTCGAGGTTTTTTTCTCGACTGGCAATTATCTGCCCTCGCTGCTTATAGTTCTCTGGCTCGTGAGAGAGAAAGAGAGAAAGAGAGAAGGTAGATCGTAAAATTTATGCCGGTATTTTCCGAGCTTTATGCGAGTGCGACGCGTGTATGTGTCGTCAACGGTGCTCAAAAAGCTTGGCTGTGTGCACAGCAGCAGCAACCATCCACCTCCCCCGTACTCGCGTCATGGCTACTTTATATTTTGCCACGCTCGCGGCGGCGGCACCTGTGCGCGCATACAAACTGACGATAAAAAAAATTGCTGAAGTACAAAAAATAATCTTGATATAGAAAGCCATAGTTGCTGATTGCAAAGGGTATTTTGATGTTTAATTTGACAAAACGCGTTGAAGCCGTCACAAATTAAATGAGCTAATATGATAAAAAGACGAAAGCTCTCCTTTCTTCCTAAGGAAAAAGAGGAAAGAATAATTTTTTTTTACACAGCCAAGTTTTCTCTCCCTCTCTTTCTCTCCATCTTTTTGAAAAGGCAAGCTGGGCATCCAACTCTCTTTTATTCTTCACGGCCATTACTTCATGGCCAGAAGCCTGCAAACGTTTATTACACGGTGCATTTTTAAAAGATTTATGTTGCAACAGGCCATTCAGAGGCTTCGAAAATGCTCTTCTCTTTCCCTTCCTTTTTCCCTCTGCCTTGATATAATTAAACTGATGTATCGCTTTGTTTTAACACGTTTTCATTCTTTTTGACACTAATTAATTTCATGTATACCCCGCACCGATGTTTATGTACACGTGTTTATTTACACGCTCGCGTTGGCACAAGGAATGAAAAAAAAACCAGGAGTTGAACACGTAATGCAATTCACTATATTGCATACGCGCGCACGTGTGTATCGAAAATAAAATAAAAACAAGAAATGTGACAGACAGCTTACGAATAAGAAATGAAATAAAATATGGATACACGACGACGACGACGACGAAAGAGCACAGCTCTTGTGAATTCTGCACCGTTGCCTCTGCGCCTGGTTGTAAGTGTATTTATTACGAATCGTCGTTGCCGAGAGAGCGAGGAGAGCGAGAGAACCAAGTAAAACCAGCTTGTTTACCAAGCTCTTTTCCATGACCTAGTTTAACGACTCGTGCATTGTATGTATCTCTCTCTCTCTCTCTCTCTCCAACCTCCTCTGCGTGTATTTATAAGCCAGAGTCTGGATGCGCCGCGGTAGGCAGGCAGCAACAGCCTATGTACCAGTGCAGTATTATATACGCTGGAAAATCCAGTGCACGCGACGGCGCGACACACCTCCTTAAACTCGAGCGTTCACCGAACGTCACATAGACATACCTTTTCTTTCCTCGCGCGCGGGTGTGCTAGCTAGCTGCGCCGCACACAAAAAAAGGAACAGAAAAAGCGCGCACAGGCTAAAACTTTTTTAAGCCAATGCAACGTGCTGTTGAAAACTTTGCAGTACGCGCGTCGAGCGTTACATTCGGCGCTGGAGGAGAGGCAGAGGGAGAGCGAGAGAAAGAAAAAATTTTTTACACGAAAATGAAAAAGTTGTCGAAAGGCAGCAGCACAGGCTAAAGAGAGTAAGAGAGCGAGGGGGAGAGGAGAGTCATACAGTTACGAGGAGGACGAGAGAAAAAGAGAAAAAAAATCTCTTTCGCCTACTATCGCGTATAGGTGGTTTTACGCGTCGAAATCCCTATATCTTTTTCCTAATCGCTTCTTTCCCCCTGGCGCATGAGCTACTGCATAGCCAGTCGCGAGGTTCTTTCCTATATTCTCACTCTCAAAGCGATCTTCGAAATTGAAAAATGAGGAAATTATGTCGAGAAGTTCGAGGCTAGAAAAGCAGCCTGGCAGTCAGGCTTGTGCACGGCTTATGCAATGAGTAGGAGGAGGAGGAGGAAGGAAAAAAGTCACAGGCTGGCTTCGATGCCAAAGAAAGAAGTAGTAGTCGCTAGTTGGAGCTAAAAAAGCGGAAAAATGAGTCAGCGCGTTAATGTACAGTGTGTGTGGGTACTATATGTGTATGTGTGTGTGACCTTTTCCACATCGTCTGCGTCAACAGTATTTCATGCCGAAAGAAAAAGTTTGTTCGTACGACGCCGAGGCGAAATTAGCGCGCGCGCGCGCTTTAGCATGGGTGTGCAATGCATACTAGTGTGAGTGTGTATGTGTACGGTGGGACGTACTTATACGTATAACGTGAATAATGTTGCGGCGCTAAGATATGACTTTTATCTTTGAGCCAACTTTCGTTAATTTTTTTCTCCTTACGACCAAAACTTATCCCTGGCAAAAATTAATCGAGCAAAAAAGTGTATTTTACCAAGCTTGTGTACTTTGAAAAATTTCGAGAGATCAGAAATTAAATTGCTTCACAGTCGTTCAAACTATTTGATAATCCGTAAATAACGATGTTCAATAAACGAGCATCATATTACCATGAATCTCTCTCTCTACTTCTCTCTATGGCTATACACAACTCGTCGCTTTTTAGCGCAAACCAGTCGTCATTACCCGAGTGGTACTGGTTGGGACGAATAGTCGAGTCTATTGTTGAGCATCAATGGGCTCGCGATCGAATCGAAGAGATAACTGCGAAAGCAGCAACGCACTATATACGTAATTAGAGCCGACGTGTGGCATAATGTCTTGTTTCGCCTCGTGCGCGCCTATATATATTCGCCGCGATATTGTGTAGTACATCAATAGATTCTCTCGTGCCAGTATTATCATCACTGACGTACGGGATAATTACCTATTTGAAATTACCCACGTGGCTGCGTACGCCTCTATTTTAATGCATTAATATATAACCGGCTTTGATTCGTCTTAATGTCACTCGGGCTTCTCGGGCCTCCAAGTACAGTTTTATCGTTCATTTTTACGACGGAAAAATATACTAGCGTCGGACGTGCGCTACAAATAATGACCTGTCGGATTTATTATTTTTTTTCTCAAGATATGCTCTTAAGCTTTATTATTTAGTGCATCGTTGACAGCAGCAAATTTTACAAGCTCGACCTAAAATCAATTTCCAATCGGATGAGCAATTATTATATCCTTGGAGACTCGTCGGGCGGTCGAAATCAAATAGCAAAACATCACGCGGCGCTCAGCTGATTATATATCGCCAAGTTCGAGAGTTCTGCCTCGCGTAAACCAAGCGTAATATATGTGTGTGTCTCTCGCTCTCTCTCCCTCTTTCACTTGCACACGTTCTAGAAACAGCTTCCGCATGAGCGAGCGCTTCATCGGTGCAAGCTCGCACTACTTATCGCCGCACGATTTAATTGAATTATAAACGCTCGCTAATTCCGGGCGCGTTATGTATATGCCGGCGCTATTGCTGCGGTCGACACTCGCACCCTCCTGCCCCCGAAAACACATGCACACGGGTGAGAAATTAGAATTACATTCTCGGGATTTCGCAGGCTCAGCTCTGCACGTATCTATATTCGCTTGTGCGCCAGCGATATCAAAGGTATTCATCATTTTGCGAGCTCAATTTTTCATTCCTGGGATATATGTGCGCGTTCGCGACGACTCGACGAATCCTGAAATTTCTCTGTCGCGCGGGCTTTCTCCTCGACGTAAAAGAACAAAGAGGAGAAAAGTCAAGCTGGCGTATTGCAGGGATGCACGTATATTTACGTTTATGCCTTGACTTTTTTATGAGATATTCTCTCGTTTTTTTATGTTGCCTATTTCTTCGAGCTGTTTATACACATACACGCGCGTATAATATATACACCGCGGCGAAAAATAATAAAAATACCACCGACTTTTTTTTACCACGCGCACGTGTGAGAGGTACTTTAACGATTTTTTTTTCTCCTGCTGCTCACGCACGCACGTGCGAAGACGATGATCCTCCGTATTCTCGAATTATTAATCGACGATGTTCGTCACTCGCATTCGTGACCGTTATCAGCTGACGAATTTACATATATTATACACAAGTAGGAGCTTGGGTCGCGTACGTTCTACGGCATCGATATATCAATACTAAAATTATTCCAACTCCGCATCTCCACGTCTAATGACGCGTAATAGTCTATGCGTAGATTTACACTGCGCGTCCTTGTTACGAATGTAACCCAAACTATCTCCGTGCACGTTGCTCGCTCCTCCATCTCTCTTAGCTATTTCAGATTCTACAATAATTAATTAGCGAAACTCGCCTTGGGATAGAGTCGCGCGCGCGCATATATATACACACTGCAGAATATCGAGCGCCTACACCGAGTCTCAAATCAGTAACGTAGTCAAGCTTATCTTTGTGTGTACCGTCTAGTACTCTAAATCACCGCAAGACGAATATATGCAACGCGTGTGCGTGGGTGGATCGCGACGCAAACCGAGCTCAAAGTAGAGAAATATCGGATAATTATTGATGCTGCCTGCGCAAATTACAAATCAAAGCAAAGCTCCTTTATTAACAACATTGCTGCGGGTCAATCAGTTTGCCAATTATAAAGGGAATTTCGCTATTAATATGATTTTCAAGCAAAACGCTCGGGGTCATTTTTCAGGTAACGATAAAGTAATTTTGTTCTTTTCGTCCGGTGCGTGCTAGCTCACATAATTCCCCAGTCTTCTTTTCAACCTTCTTATATACAGTGATACATATACGTCATGGCGTTCTCTAGCCTTACCTCCGAGAAGGACCCGGATCGCAGCCCCAGCTCGTTCCTCAAAGTCAGCTTTCCGAAAAGCATTCGTTATCACGAGTCGTAGCTCCGCTGTATATAGCAGCGTATATATACCTATATATGAGTACAGTTGTAGTGCAGTGTGTGCAATGGATCGACGTCGACGAGGTATAGCATAGCAGCAGCAAGCCTTTCGACCATTAACAAGTCTCTGCTACACTCTAGATCCTCTGAGGGAGAGAGAGAGGGAGAGAGAGAAAGTCTAGAGCAAGAAACATCGCGAGGTGATCAATCTTCCACAAAGTCGAACCTATACATATATACCTTTTGCCTTTACTCTTTTGACTATCTTGCGCGCTACACAGAGATGCTTCTACCTTGCACACCCGGCTCGATGAAGCGAACCATATCGTCCCTGTATGTCGATGAATCCATTTCTCTCAGTCGTCTCCAAAGATTATCTCTCTGATTTTTTATGACGTGTATCAATCTCACTCTCGGTAACAGATCGATTGGGCTAGACACGCGGGCCACAGTGTCCATCTCGAACACGTAATTATGAAATTTACAACCCAGTACGTGAACTGTGAGCGTCGCGCTTGAATTGCGCCAAATTCGCTTTCGCGAATTGTGTGAAAGATTCGAGTACATAAAGCCACGAGCGATCAACTGTCTAAAACTTCCCTAACTCGAGAGCGATATACGCGTATATATACACATCCAATAGACGCTGAGAAGCCGTTACACTTCCAACTGCGCAGCCGAACTTTGTTGGACTTGCGCTTGAGAAATTGCAGGCTTGCCTACATCGAATGAAAATTTTACTTTGTGTGCCGCCGCCGCTGTCTCGTTTGGATAATAGAGAAAAGATATAGAAGAGCAGGCGAGTGAGAGAAGAAGTATGTCTGGCGTGCATCATACGCGTGTGCTCGCGCGCTCAAAAGTGCCTTGCGAGGGGGGTACCGAGAAAATTGATTAGAGCTTGAAATTTAATGTAATGAGTTCCGATGAAAGGGAGAAGTTTCCAAGAATGTTACACAAGCATTTTGTAGTGGAGCTTATATATTCATTATATTCAAGAAATTGTTCGAGCGTTTAAATAACGTTTTGGTATTTTTTCGATTTGTGTTACAGGCAGTGGCGAAGATACCAAAGTTAGCACGGGAGACACTAGTAAATTAGGTATCAAGAAGCCCAGACCAAAAGCCTCGTCGCCCAACCGGCAAGGACCTCAACAATGTCAGGTGAGTCGAGCTTTAACTTTTTGAACTTCTGCGTATAATGATGTGAATTTACCGCTCAATCGAACGTAAACGGATTACATATAAAAAAAGATCATGTAGTTTCGTCGCAGGACCAAAAACGAATCACAAGCGCGTTAAAAAAGAAACACGTACAAGAAAACCACAAATTTGAGAACACTGTCGCTTTTATTATTTGCCGTGCCTATTTCCTATTTTGTCCTCTGCACATGCGGTAAACCTTTTCTTTCCTTCTTGTCTACGGTCGAGCGGGCATCGGCTGCCACCGCTGCCGCTAACGAGGTCGACCTACTTTGGTTTTACCGCTTTATTCGCTTCGAAAAACTCGACGCACTCGACTCCACGTGTGTATGTTACCATGTACGTGGATGTGTGTGTGTGTGTGTCTGTGTGCATGTGAGTGTGTATAGGTGGCTTTATATACATAGGTTTAAGTTCGAAGGGTTTTAGAGAGCGGCTCAGACTGGACAGCAATAGCAAAAATGGTTTTTCGAATTTGCCCCTGTGCGCTTTTCAACACACTACACTACGCCGTGCTTACGCTATATGGTTTGAGTTATGCTTTATGCTCAAGTTCTCTAACGAGAATTCTTTGTTTCGAAGTGCAGAATTTATTTAATTTTTTCCTCTTTTTGCCACGTGCTCAAAAGCAAAGAATGTGGGAAAAAAAAAATTGCTAAAATAATTAAAGCCCTTGTCGGTACAACAACTGCTTTCACTGAGCTAGAGAACAGAGAAACAAAAACATTCTTGTCTATCACAATATGCAATATTATTTAAACCCTGTGTGCACAGTCGAAATGATCGAACAAACATTCATGTATCAGTGATTTTCACGAAAATATCTCTATTTATATACACGAAAAGAAATAGTGCACTAAATATTATCATATTCGCTAACGAAAATTGCCATGTTCGCTAGGAAAAGTACCCCACAGTTGATGATGTGTAGTAATTTTCGCAACGTAAAGAAATAATTTAAGGTACATACACGATTCATTATTTAATGAAGTATTCCTTGGCATAATCATAACAATTTTTCACTTATAATAATGCAATAATTATTGTAGTACAAGTCATTCTGAAATTATTAAAAAAAAAAAAAATTATTTTTATAAATCGATTTATTTTCTTGACAGATGTTGTTTTGTTTTTTGAGAACGCAGTGTATTTGGGCTAGCGTAGTTTTTGCAATTATAGCACTGTTCATCGATATTTACACATACTAGCTCCTTGTAGCGTGCAGTGAGTGCACCAAACATATCAGCACTTGCTCAGGTTATCAAGAATTTAAGAACTCGTGCTCAATATATCGCACACCAAGTAACTTTTGTAACATATACATCTAATATCTTTGAAAATTTGAATTTATACCTATGAAAACTTTGTTTTTCTACTTGGGGATTTAAAATACTCCACCTATTGATGAAATCTGAAAGCTTGAATGCTAAATCTATTATGCTTACCCAAAGCTATTATGATAAATCTCATTACACCATAAAAAGCATTTTTAAACATTAATCCTTACATATTCCAACAATACCTCCTGAATTTCATTATAAGTCAATATTTCTTACGGTAACATTGAAATAATTAGAATTATTTCTAAACAATTTGGAACCGCAAAGCTACACAAATAACTAGTATTACAGTAATATTTAGTATGTACATTATACACAATATATTGTGACGATGTCACTGAGCGTCGAATATGCTAATTATGACCTCCTGTAATGTATGAATGCGTGAGTGAGGTGCGCGACCGAGGAGTGTGGTAAAGTAGGAAAGTTGGATATCACCCGTGCGCGCGTTCGAGGTTCAGGGCAAAGGAAGAGCCAAATTAACCTCGGACGTGTTGCTCGGGCCACGTACACTGACGAGCGGATCGATCTGTGCAAATAGAGCGCTTCGAGCCCGATGCGTGGTCGATCTGCGCGACAGTGCACACACACGAAAAAGATTCGCAATCAGACCGCGAGAGAGGAAAGACGTGTTGAGGAGAGTGAAAAGTCGCGTTGAGAGAGGCAGAGTTTTGGCCTTGGACGTTCGGCGTGTGATTTGTGTGGAAGCTGTGTGGCAGCGGTATAATGTGGTGTCGTGTCCGTGGAGAAGCTGTGTGCGAGCCTGGAGCTCAGTGCGACGAGTGGAGTGTTGCGACGTGACGAGGCGATTCGCGAAGGCTTGAACGGAAGGGAGCCAAGCGAATTCGCTGTACAGCGACCTTCACATAAATCGTCCGAGGCATCTCCGAGGCGAACAATCACGAGCTTGGACGGGTCGCGAGGACGGAGCAGCTGGGGTACAGCGGAAGGCAACGGCAGAGTGGAACGAAGTCCGAGGCAAAGTAGCGAAGAAATAAGATCGTAGATGGTATTTTACTTGGTCGGTCGCGTGTGTGTGTGCGTGTGTGTGATTGCGTAGCGTGGATGTATGAGTGAGAAAGGAGGAATTGTTCGCAGCAGAATTGTTGTATGATTAGTCGTGGAGATCGGAGTAATTATTGTAGCGAGTACCTTGGACATTTCGAGCATACGTGTCACGTTTCAGGCCTATGCGTGGCCATTTTTGCGAAGCGGTACTTCCGCCTTGGACGCTCGTGCGAGAGCAAGCGAGGCGCGTATCGTCTTGGTCGTGCGCGACCAAATCGCGCATCTGCTGGCGCGAGCAGAGCAAAGGCGTCGACCGTATTTCGGAGAGACGGGCCGATTGCGCGCAGTGCAATCACGCGGCACTTGATCGGGACTCGCATCGGGCTAGCGTTGTAATCCGCGCGTTTTCCCTTGGACTCGCGTATTATTAATTATTTCCCGATGCACGAGATGATGATAGCGACGAGACAGGTTGTGCGATAGCGAAATGAAGCGCGATGGTAGTGATGATTGTATGAGTGATAGTTGAAGTTTGGAGTTTAATAAAGAACGATTATTTGTGTGCAAAAGTACATTTTTCGTCGTATTTTCGCGACCCTCTCTCACTTCTTTTCAGCTTGGACTGCCGAAGCTCGCGGCGCACTTGGTGACGGCTCGACCCCTTCTGAGGTAAGACTCAACGATAGGCTACCCGGAGCCTCTGTGAATAAATAATACGACGGCAGGCCGAGCATGGGCTAGGGCCCAAAACCTCGCACGTCGCAATATACATAAGAAAACCCCGATAATTCGACTGTATTACCCCTCCCTCACCCGAATTAACAATTTTAGCTAGCGATTGAAATGCAGTATTTTTTTTTGTGTACAATTTTTTAACTGTCATTTGAGTATTTAAGCAGATCGAAAACAAATTTACTTTACAACTTTTTATTGATATGATGACTTTTATAAGTTTAATATCAAATTTATTCATCTTTGCAACTCAAATATAATGTTGCTCTCAGTAGTTTGTTACGAATTATTATTGATTTGAATATGACAAGAGCAATAAAGACATAGTATTAACCGTACAAGTACCGCTCGCGCTCGAAGCAGGAAGTAAATTATAGCCGCTCGATTATCGTATCACCATCCGTCCGTCTTGGCCTTGCTCCTCGTCGTCGTCACCGATGAGAAGTGAGCTTAATTAAATGAGGGGGAGGGGCTAGATCCTCAATAGACCCACTGTAATTCTCATCGATGTATCGAGTTAACGACGAATTAGTTGCCTTACCCTCTTAGCTTCGTTCGCTTTTAGCTTCGAGCTCTATATGCATACACGCGGTGCTCAGTTCTTCGTTAGCAAGCTTCAAAGTATATGCAGCACCGCACCGATACACCCACACATACACATCTCGAATTACAGCCTATCTTCCCTGCTGTACTTTTCTTTATTGTATGCCAGTCCCCCTTTATCGGCACGTAGTATAATGAAATAACGTCTGGTTGACGGGACAACTTGATGCTCTTTCGCATAAGTTGATATGATGTTCTTTGTTCCTTTGGTGTACAAAACTGACATGTAATTTTCCCTTTTTTTTAACTGCTTGAAAAAAAATCCACATAATCTCTATGATTATACAGCAGGTTGTCTTGCAATCATCGAAGAGAAACTTCAGTCAGCTTTCATCTGTTTTCCTCGTGTTTCTCTCTCTCTCTCTCTCTCTCTCTCTCTCTCTCTCTCTCTCTCTCTCTTTTACTTCGCAACGACGAGCTTTGCTACTGACATTGGTCGGCCCCTTAATTAACCGAATTTCCCGAAGCAAGTTAGACATGCGCACGCGCCGCATCACACCACAGCAATCGCGTGCTCGCGCGTCGCCGTGATTTCCAGACCAATTTATTCTTAGGCGTCGACAACAAGCTATATAATACTAGTAACCACTTAACCCGTGCACGAGAAATTTGCCGTCTCTTGTTTACTTTCTCTCTATCTTTCTGCCTAGCTGCTACCTACATCCAACCGACCTAGCAGTTCGCGCCCACGTACACGTGCGCACACCCACACACACACATGGCTAGCTCGTCTGGAAAATACACGAGGTAAATTGAAACTGCAACGCGCATCGTTGCTCGGAAAAGGATACAACTCGAGTTGAGCGAATTAAGCAGTACAAAATCTTTTTTTTGTTAGAATAAGCGATCTCATGTTTTACTGAGCCTGCTCTCGTTTGAATTTGGTCTATCTTTGATAACTTATTTTCGATGAAAAAAAGAATACATAATACAACCACAGACTATATAGATTGGATTAACACGAGACGATATATAAATCCTTATGATTCGCAATTCGAAGACGAAATAAATCGACCAGCCGAAACAACAGGCGCTGATATAAATCAGCAGAAATTCATGTAAGGGTTCAAAATTCGCTCATAGCCATGTATAGGTTTTGGCCGAGAGACATAGAGCCAAATGGAGCGATAAAGCGAAAGAGCTGCGCTGCGAACAAGAATCGAACACTGAAATGCGGATCGCCGAATCAGCAGTATAACCCGCCCGCTGTATATATACGGCAGTTTTCTCTTGCTCTATTAGTCTCTATCTCGCTTTAAAACTGAATGCCTACACACACGTATACGCCAGCGAGGCTTGCGCGCTCTCTCTCTCTCTCTCTCTTTCTCTCTCTCTATCTCTCGGTTCAAAACCAATCAATTCCCTTCCTAGCCAATGCGCACAAAACAGCGTCGGCAGCAGCAGCATGAATTACATACACACGAAAGTACTGTATATGTAGCGATTCGCTAATAAGCATTGCACAGCGTGAAATTAGCTTTACTGAACGCGCCTAGAGCTTGATTGTCTCGCGCTCGCTGCCCGTATACTTTTACTCGGCTTTTTGCGCGCGTACACCGTGTGCAAGCTACTATACTATACGTATATCGCACCTAGGATAATGACCCTACATTGTTTCGCGCTTCGAAATGTTCTCTCTTCTCTTTTCTCTATCTGTATATTGTCGTTACGCGTGAACGGCTTGGAACAATGGAACTTTATATACGTGTACATAAAGAGATATATATTTTTAGATGAACGTGGCCGCGTACAACATGCTGTATCATTCAGATTTTTTGAGTTGGATTTATATAGATTTATATATTTGCATGATTGATTCGAACAAGCCAAATTGTTTATGCTCAATTGGTTGATTACAGAGACTGATTTATTCATGTCGTCAGCGACGACGACGACGACGACGACGACGATGAAAGTTCATCCCTTTGTGAACGATGCATTCAAATTGACGGCGGTAACGTGTATAATAATACGTTGAATATTGACGTTGATTCATTCGCTTCAATTAAATACACGACTCGGCTAATAGTCAAAGAATCGTATTCCTCCTACCGCATTTAAAGTTAAAATAACTAACGTAATACGAACATTATAAGCTTTTGATATATTATTGCTTCTAATGCAGCCATTCGATGGAATATAAAGGATGACGAACATTGAGTGTATGAAAAATATAGTAAAAATGCAATTTAGAGATCACAACTAGTCTGTTCTGTTACCGTTGCTACTAGTTATCGAGTATATTCTTGTAAAATTCGATGCACTACGAAGCCAAGTATGCATGTATTAATTTTAAGAGGGCTTGTGTGTTAATTGAAATTGTCATGCGTGCCGATGCATGGTATGATATACTCGCATAAGCTATGCAACACACAACAATGACACAGTGATTTTTTTCCCCCGAAGATGAATTTTTCAATCGCTTTCCGCAAAACATCATATGAATTTTCCTCGCCTCCGTCTCTCCTGTAGGTAAAATGAATTTTCCTTCATACACGCGCCAAGTTAATTATGCTCTGGCATGCTGCCTGTGTAAAGGAAGCTCGTGTATCTCTCTCTTTCTCTCTCGCTCTCCTTTCTCGTTGCCAAGGCACATGAGTTGAAAGACGACAATATATATAGTTATGTATGTGTTCGCGAGCGAGCAAGTTACGTGATGCACGCGTAAAAGGATCGCGAAGGGGAAGCTGTGAAAGATTCCCTTCTCTCGCACGCTGCAGTGTTCGTGTAATTTCTCACTCGTGTGTTTCTTGCTCTGTATGTTCACAGGTATGCGGCAAAGTATTCAACAATGCGTCGGCACTCACGAAGCACAAGCTGACGCACAGCGACGAGAGGAAATACGTCTGTTCAATGTGCGGCAAGGCATTCAAGCGGCAGGACCACTTGTGAGTTGAAATATTTATTATTTTTCATTATATTTTATTATTATAATTATTATTTCGTCAATAGTAAATATGAATCGGTCGTGTGATCATTTTAGTAAGGTTTTTTTTAAATTAATTCGTTAAAAAATTTACCATGCCCACCTGCGCGATGATTAAAACTAGTAAATTAGATTGAAGCAAAGAAATTTTCTTCGTTAACAAGAAAAAAGAAAGAAAGAAACAAAAACTTGATTAAATATTAGAAACAGCGCGCCGCTAGTGGAAAGAACATTGACTTTTCGCAGAGAAAAGGAAAAAAGAAAGTTGCCAAGCCAAAGACAGAGAATATAAGAGAGAGGTATCAGCAGTAGCATGCAAGGCCCTTTACCTCCTCTCTCTCACTCGAAGTACTTAGCTTTCTGATCCGTCGCTCTTTAATACTTCCGTATACAGTGCGAGCAAGGAGAGCTGCGGGCGCACAATAGCAGCAGTGCAGAAAATATTGGCAACGAACAGTCACGTCGTCGTCTGCGGCTCGGGCGCGCGGGGCACGTTCGCTTCATTATTAAACGAAACACGCCATCGAGTTGAGCGTGAGCGCAACGGCCAGCAGCAGCACCGGGCTACGGTTGAAAAGGAACAAAACAAAAGGCAACTTGTGTGTGTGGGCAAAGAATACGCGTGCTTAAATATCCCAAAAATAGTAGAAGAAAACTGTTTCAATTGCTGGATATGAAAAGAAATCGATTTATAGTTTTGTTATCGAGTAAAACATACAATAAGAAATGTCTGACCATACGCAGACTTATCTACTATATCGGATCGCAAGGCGATCGAATTTGTCCATTAAGTTTAAAAAGACGGATAATCGGGAACGATGGAGGAAAAAATTTTGACTTCATCAATCGCTGAGTGGTCTTTTGTCTTGGCGACTATTAAAACATTCAAGGAATCTCGGAGTCATAGTCACGAAAACGATTCGCGAATCAACTTGTTTCACGGACGAGTTAACAAGAATGACTTTTTCCTGGATGAAATTTGCATTCAATGCACCCAAGTCTTGGAGCTTTGTCTCTCTTTATTCTTTTTTTTTATCTATACAAAATAATGCTTTGTCGTGTCTTCGTCGACGTCAACTCTCAGAGATATTTTCCCTTCTTACTTGCTCGGAACTTTGCTATATACGACTTTATTTTTATCACTTTGCCCGAACACTTCTTTTTTCCGAATGTTTTCTTGCTTCTTGTCTCTCTCGCTCTCTTCTTGCTTTTTTGCGCTTGTTTTCGTGTATCTTGAAACTGAATGGCTATTACTGTACTTGCTGCTTCAAAGGGTGCTCGTTAAAAAAGTCTTATCTCTCACTTTTTCTCGCGTATTTTGTTCCTTTTCGTAAGATTTAAAAGCTCGGCGCTATTGTATGGGTTATACCATTGTATCAATATCTTGAATTAGAAATATCATTACTGCTCCAGAATTGCTGATATTTATAACAATCGATTGGTGGCAATTTGTTGGAATATAAATAATGAAGTATTACTCTTCTTTTTTTTATAAAAACATCTCAACTCGATCTCGTGTGATCTTGTTGTGTCCATACATTTTTGACGAAGTACAAATGCAGCTCTGGAACATGGCTTCATTGTCACTGTGCTTACGAGCCATTTTATCCACTCTTAATCTCAAATCTTCTTGAAACAGCAGCAGTAGTAGTCGTTCTAGATGTAGTGGCAGTAGTGTTTAGTCGTAGTAGTAGCGAGCCTGTGCTTCGTAGCTCTTAACGACGTCGTTCCGTTTTCCCAGACTGATACCGAAGCTACAGCTGCTGCTATCTGTCTATATCCCGCAGTTTCGTGGATTAACCTATTAATACTCTGAATCTCCAAACGAACGATTGGGATCGTAGGTAAAGAGAGAAAAATGTCAAAATCCACGATTAAGCCTATCGAATTTACTCTAACGCGTTTAATCATACTTCAAAAGAATGGTTTGCAAAAAAGGCTCGGTAAACACACGCGTGTGAGAGCAGCAGCATGGGTTAGAAGGTGAGAGAGAGGGTGAGCGAGAGAGAAAGAAAAAAAACCTGTTGATGCAAAATTGAGCATGTACTTGTTGCGTTGTACAAAAGACCTCTACGTAGAGCAGCAGCAGCAGCAGCAGCAGCAACAGCAGCAGCGACAGCAGCAGCGGCGGCGGTGCAAGAGGCTGCACCGGCAGTAGGCGTCAAAGCGCCCAAGGACAAAGATTGAGCGAGCAAGAGAGGAAGTAAAAGAGAATACGAGTATGCTTGTGGCGCGCAAACAGAGGGGATGAATCAAGAGGTGCAGCTAGAAAGCGAGCGAGAGTGGCGAGATAAGCAACAAACCTCATCTATAATATTTCAAGAGCTCGTTCTTCACTTCTCCTTCTATGTTGTATAAATGCATTCGAGAGCCGAGCATGCTTAGGAAAATTATATGAGACGCAAATAGTATCGATTTTCCGTGACGAGCTAAAGCAACTTGGCTGCTCTTAAACTTTCTCCATCTCTGTCTCTCTCTCGCTTCATTTACATTAGTAAATACGATTATACGCACGTACCAATAGAATTTTCAAATCATCGCTCGCAACGAAGCTCTCGCCGGACGCACGTTTGTCTGTATAACATGCATTAGAAACTACGCCGTATCTTATAGCTACATGCGAGGTAAGAGAGCAAGTTTGATGCAAAAGACTCTCAGAAAGTGAAACAAGACTAGTAGTGAACCTATATGCACTTATCATACAGCTATATACTATTTGAGCGTGTACACGCTGACGCACGAAAGCAAAATCCTGGGGAAGGATTTCCGAAGAGAATAGATCTTGGATATAGATAATACGCTCGTACACGCGTATATCTGTATCCACGCCTTTCTTTTCAGTTTCAGGGATGTGCTCGGTTGAAAGCCGGGCTATATATGACTGTTGCATACCTCCCTCAGCGATGGCGCAACCTGATGCGGCGCGATTGTATTCGGATTTCAAATTTTGTGTATACCTGAATACAACTCTACGCATTGAGAGAGAGATAGAGATAGAGCGAGCGAGTGAGAGTGAGCAAGTGCGCCTCTACGCACACATACGCGTGTATATGCTAACTATTTCTCTTCTATTTTACACATGGCTTGTCGACGTATGCGCCTGGCTGTAGAGCCTTTTACCTCCCTCGAGGTGAATTCGCGTGTGTATGGCAGAGATCCATGTCTGTCTCCCTTTTGACTGTACACTCGGAGTCACTTTTACCTGCGTTTGTGTATGTGTAACCTGCTCCGCTCGCGCACATATATAGCAGTCTATTGTGAGCAAGTACGATGCACACATCAGCTTACAGATTCTCGTATTCTAGTGCTGTACACTTTACGAGTTCGGAAGCAATACGCACTGCAAAAGAGACATAGAGAGAGAGAGAGAGAGAGAGAGAGAGAGAGAGAGAGAGAGAGAGAGAAACTAGATAGTATACGTCGATTGCGGAAATGCGTTAGGCTCCATGAATACATATTCTCCAACAACAAATGTGCAAATTGCGATGACACGGTTTTTATTTTGCTTATTCAATGTTCACAGGAACGGTCACATGCTGACGCATCGAAACAAAAAACCCTACGAGTGCAAAGCCGAGGGTTGCGGCAAGTCCTACTGCGACGCTCGGAGCTTACGGCGACACACGGAGAATCATCACGCGCCGAACAACAACAACAATACCGCACAGAATAACAATGGCTCGAGCAACAATGCCTCGACGCCGAGCACCACGACGACCGACAGCACGTGTCCCAGCAGTCCTACGACGGGCCCGAACACACCCAACACGCCCGGCAGCAATCCCAGCACACCGAGCACTCCCGGGGCCAGTGCGGCCGTGACGACCAGCAACGGACACGGACACACTGCGCTAAAGCAGTTGCTGGCCTCCGAGCCGACTAGTACTCAACTCAAGGTTAGCAAATATTTCCTGGCCGATATGATATTTCGCCCAAAAGTATTTTCTCATTTGCTTTAGCCAAATTAATTAATAATTGTAAAAGCATGGGCGCACGCTTACATACTTCGAGCACGCACGCGATCGATGATTAATTGCCAGCGTCAAGCGTGATGGAAATTTTTCACCTTGTTAAAATTTTCGAGCGTAAAATATAAATGCATCCTTCGAATTTTTTAATTAATTTAGAGCTTTGGGTTGCCTCGTTTTTGCGACTGCCGACCGTAAATCCGTCGTAAAATTGACACAAAAATATTAATTCTTTGAAAAAAGAATTAAGTTGCAATTACATCCATTCCTGTTAAACAGGTGATAATTAAAGAAGTCAATTTTTGAAGCAAAATATTTTAATTAAAATGATAATAGAAAATTCATGCATTCTGGAATTCACCCGTGCTTCACCTACTTTTATCCTTTTTAAAAAAATGCCCACTCTCGAGAACGAATTACATTACTGACACACGAGATATATAAACTTTATCGCTCGAAAAGTTAAAAGATGAAATGCAGTCCAGAATTCTCAGTGAATATTTGCAAAGGAATTGAGAAATACCAAGTTACAATAACTCAAAGTTACTGCGGAAGGTAATAAAAGCTGATTGCTAAGAAATCATCTCGTTGGCACGCGATTGATCGTATAACGCATAAAAACTTGGTTTTGAAAAATTATTATTCGTTTACAGTCGGAATATCGGGTGTTTGTCTGTAGCATGCCCGATTGAAGTAGCTCCACGCAGAAACTTTCAAAAAAAGCGACAAAGTTTCAAACCCAGTTACGTGTACATGCCCATCGGTTTTCGCGGTGAATGTCGAAATTCTTCGAGTCTTTAAATTTTTTCCTACGTTGAAAATTTAAAACTCAACGATTAAAAGGCGTTGAATAAAAACAAACATATTCGCTCGGCAAGTCCATTTCACTTTTCTCCACATAGAAATCGCACGAACATGACGTGGTCTGTTCCTCTTCGCAAACAACCGACGCGATACGGAGATTTCAATTTAAGTCTCATAAAACTTTTTAAATTAACCTCGCACTCTTTCGCGAGCAGCGCACTCTTATCTCGAGGAACTTTTTGCCTATTCTCATTCCTCTCGTATAACGTCTTTCTCACTCGATGTCTTAATGTACTTCAAGCAGCTGTAACGCACTCACGGAGGAAAAGTAATCTTGGCTTTCATTTTGGATTTCCGATAAACAAATCTTTTTAATTACCCTCCACGCTTTCGACTTTTTTCTCTCGTACCGATGTAATTTGCATATATTTTCCAAAGGCCACGTGACCAATTGAACACGAGACGATGGCGATAAAAAAAAACAAAGGAGTAACGCGAATAACAACAGGGTATTTATCGAAGTTGACTACTTCGGTATCGAGCGTAGCCTCGGTGCCTCGGGATCTTAACGCAATTAGCGCAATTCAATTCTCTCTCATTCTCTTGCATTTAAACTCGTATAATTACTGGAATCGCGTGTATAACTGTCATCGTCTGAATTCGAATTTGCGAGACGAAATCTAGAGTATGTTTGCCGTATCGCCCGAGGCAAGCCTGAAAAAAGACACTCGCGCTCAAAACGACACGCTCGTGCATTATTCTAAATTTTGGGTTTTAAAAATGATTAAATCGTTGAAAAATCGACGTGAACGTGAATTCGAAGGCGCATAAAAATGTATCTACACTCTTCCCTCGGTCGCACCACGCCAGTACTTCATTTATCTTCCCCCCGAAGCTCGCAGGAGTTTGCTACATGTATATATACGAGTCGTAGTCCCGAGCTTGAACTTAAGCTCATTGCTAGCTACACGTCAAGCCCTTAACTATGCTACGCTTCACCCCTCATACTCCTACCTCAGCTCTCGTGTCTCGAGTAAATACATTCGATCTGCCGTCGAACAAGCTTCTAAGAGAGATATAGAGAGTGATAGAGAGAGAGGGAGAGAGAGAGAGAGAGAGAGAAACGCAGCAGCAGTAGTAGTACCACACTGTGCTTTCCTTTGCTTCTCCTCTAGCTCGCATAGAGAGAAATAGATATACCTTTTAAGCAGCTTGTGCACCTCTATCTCTCTCTCTCTCTTTCTCGTTGGAGGCGTAAATACATGTATATATAGGTATATTCCTCTAGATGTATGTGTATACTTAAGACCAGATAGAGGAAGATATTGCCATTGGACGATTGCCAATACAGAGAAGCTCTCTTAAAGAGTCTCAAATACTGCCTGCTACCAACCATCGTTTCCCCATCCTTCTCTTTTATTTTCTCTCTCTCTATTTCTCTGCACCTTCATTTTTATTTCGTGTGTATTCGCCCTACCGTATATACTACAAATCGTCTTTGCTACTGCTCGCTATAGGCTTATAGGTTGTATTCGATCTCATTTTCCAACGCACCTTTTCATTCATCGTTTGTATATGAATAATATGTTTAGTATGAGTGGAATGTTATGTGTTTTGATTGAAGGCTGCGAGCGGGGCTGAAACGAAAGCAAAACGGTCGTTATAATTTGAATTCCATT
This sequence comes from Trichogramma dendrolimi, assembly GCA_034770305.1. Classification (NCBI taxonomy): domain Eukaryota; kingdom Metazoa; phylum Arthropoda; class Insecta; order Hymenoptera; family Trichogrammatidae; genus Trichogramma; species Trichogramma dendrolimi. The sequence continues at coordinate 8,126,142 of JAPMIB010000001.1, forward strand.
CAAGTAATAGACTGTTCGGGCACTAATTGAATTAGCGCTGCTGTCTGCAGACGAAGAAGCGCATGTAATTCGCGAGCGGGAATAAGCCTGAGTTATAAGTGAACTTTACGTGAAATTCATAATTCCATAATGCATTCAGCAAACGTTAAATAAAGCCAGTGTGTAGCTTGGGCAAAAATTCGCATGCGGTATCGAGGTGCGTTATATAGATACTCCATATCACGTTCAGACTCGTTTTTATTCAATTTACCTGTGTGCACGGAGAAAAAGCTGTTACTCGACATATATAAAATATAACGAATAGCTAAAATACCGCTCGTTTCGTAGTTTCTCTCTCTCTCTCTCTCTCTCTCTCTCTCTCTTACTGGCAAATAGGAAAGTTGGGCAATTTTCTAACGCCGTTGCTGCCTCCCCGAGTACACGAGTATAAGTATACATGATAGAGAGACTTTTCATTATTGGTTTTTTTTCGGAAAGAAAGAGAAAGCGAGACAGGGTAAAATTATTAGGTCAGCGTGACTCTAATGCACAAGCATTTATATACATATACATTTGAGTGAGAGAAAAAAGAGGGAGGGAGGGAGAGAGAGCGAGCATTTTACCTCGTTTACCTGGGCTTCTTTCACTCGCTATCGGGGGCTCGGTAATGAGTCGTAAAAGGTTTTATGTGATTAAAACACTGTTAATTTTGCTAGAAGTAATTTATTGGCTCGTTTTATCGCAGTTTTATATACATATATACAAACACAATTCTATTATGCATATCGTATGGGCGTTCGAGTGCGTGCACGTTTCGCGAGAGAATTTTTTTGTAGTCATCGGTAAAAAAAAACGCTACTAGCTTCCTAAAGCAGAAAATTTTTTATATTGATCAGAGTATCAGCGTTCCGTGATTAGCAGCGTGAAATTTAATAAAATGCATTCCATCGACCAATTCATTTCAGGGCGCACATGTGAATTTGTGGTATCGAGGATTACAATATTATTTCATGAGCATAACTATGATTAAAATAAAAAATTTAAAAATTCACGTAAATTGAAAAATTGAATCTGAAATAAATACAACTTAAGAAAATAAAAAAAATTCCACAATAATAATCCAACCAAAAAGTTTAAGGTATCTGAAGTTTCCCTTGTTCTCATCTCACCGCAATCGGATTGATCTCAAAAAAAATGTTTTTTTAATTTATTTTTAATTTTTATTTGAAATTGTTGATTTGCTCTTACTTTAAATAAATTATTTATTGTAACACATATTAATTAACAAAGCGACAAAACCAAGTAATTGATATTTGTATACTAACATATGATGTCATGTCTCAAGTTTTTATATTTATGATTTTTTGATCTGCAGAGATTTTATACCGTTTCAAATATTTATTATCTGAAGTAAGGGTTAAGAAAATGAATCATCATGGCTTGTAGCCGCAAAGCAAATATTACATAAATCTTCGTTCTTTAGCTGCTCGATGATCATTTCACAACAGAGAATCGGCAGCCGATAGCATGTTAGCTCCAAAAAAAGGTCCAGTGCCCACTGTCGGAAAAATCCTCTCCATATGATCTCGCACAGGTGTGCAATACACGGCTGAAGACATCCTTCAGAAAACTTCACCAAATTTAGTGAGCGCGACAATTCCAAGTAGTCCGAATGTGTGAATTTTTTCGCCGCCTGTTCGGGTCGTAACTGAATCAGGTCATAAAGCAACAGGCCAGAACTTGTCATAATTTTTTTCGCTTCTCTCTCGAACTCATCGTCATCATACCAGAATTCATTAAAACTATCCAGCGACTTCTGGAAAATTTCGCACTTAGCGAAGAATTCAGCGATTGTCAGGGCGTCTTTTCGATCCAGTACATATCCTCTTTTTTCAAGACTTGTGACGACTTCAAGAGTTCCATATGCTTGTTTCAATTTATAATTACACCAATAATCATATTCCGAGTCAAATACCTTGAAGTCACTTTCAGGGGTAAAACGAAGCCAGACAGATCAGCATCATAGTCCAACAGATACTCGGTCACATGCGGTAAAAAATTTGCTACAGCCAAATGCAACAGACATGCACTGTCTGCTTGATATCGTCGTTGATCTTTAAGAATATTTTCACCAAATCATTATCGTTATAAAAAGATTTGTCTCTTTTGCAATTAATGTGTAGAGGTGTCGAACCCTTTTCGTTAACCAAATTAGGATTCGCACCTCTTCTTAGCAGCAATTCGATCGTAAGTTTGTGTCCAGTTTTCATAGTCGAGTGCAATGGTGTGTTACCTACATTCGTTCGGGCATCGAACTGCAATGTCTGCTGTAGATCGTCGATGATCTTGAAAAATTTCTCGGCATATTCGTCGTCGCTGCAATCCTCGCAAAAATAGTGAAGAGGTGTATGTCCCATAACGTTGACCAGATTCAGATCGCGCCGTTTCTCAGCAGCAGTTCAAAAACTTCGATATTGTGATGGTTCAGAGCTATGTGTAGCGGCGAATCACCTGTTTCTTGACAAAGGTAATTGGGGTCGTATCCGAGGTCGAGGAATTTTTGAACGAATTCACAGTCTGATGTGTAGGCGGCATGAAAAGGCGTGAATTCAGATTCATTGGTGTAGTTCAAGTCAAACCTGTCGTAAATTTTAAAAAGTTCAGGGATGCATTGGTAGTCCGAGTCCATAGCCGCGTCATGCATCGGTGTGTTGCGTTGCAACAGTGGCTTGCCATCCTTATCAAGGTCAGGCTCATCTTTGTAGCCGGTTCGAAGTACAAATTGGAAGAATGCTCTTCCTGGATTATCCTCCCGTTGTAAATCCATAAAATTTGGAAGCATCCGAGATAAGACGTTCGATTTCTTCCTTTTTAAAAATGTCTCGGAGGTTAGGAAGTTCTTCTTTCCAAACGATGACTAAGTTGTAAAGTTGCTTGATAAATTTAACTCGCTTTTTTTCGATCTCCCAATCGACCTTCACAAGCATCAACATCAATTTTTCTATATTATCATAGTCATAGACATAGTCACTTTCATAGCTTTCGTCGTTTTCGTCGCTTTCGTCGCTTTCGGAAGAATAATATGAGCTTTTGTTGGATTGATCGTCGGACATTGTTCTGTTCACTCACACACCAACTCAGTCACGTAAGATATTTATAATTTTTAAGACGAAAATCACTTGCTGCGGTGGATGCTATCTTTCTCTGCTGTTCACACTGCAGCGTCGTAAGTCGTAACCTACACTGACTTCACGCACTCACTCATACAACAGTGTAAATATATGTGTGATGCGTCGTTTGAATTTTGAGCAAACAGACTGCACGAACACGCAAAGCTAGCGAACGAGGCAGACGAGTGCGATGGAGACAGAGATACATGATGCTTTCAGAGGCATAACTGCCAATCGCTGCTCGTCTATGTGATTGTTACGCGGGACGCAGAGAGCTGGCTAAGACTCTCGCGCCACTGCTGAGTGCCGACCAATCATAACATAAACTAATTATGCATTCCTGAGTCATGAAACCCGTGCTCGCTCGTTTCTGATGGACTCACGTACCTAACCTCACCAAACGAGCCACTAGAAGTTTTACATAGGAATATATTCAAAAAAATATAGGCGTCTCTACAATTGTTATTTTTGCTGCTCGAAGACCAAAACAAAAAAATGATACGGATAGCGAACATAAGTAGAGGAAGTTAGCGCGGTTCAGAGTTATCACTTAGATACTTATGGTATATACGGAAGCTTGACATAAACGCATTTCATATGAAATAGTGTGCGTGTGTGTGCGTGTGTGTGTGAGAGAGAGAGAGAGAGAGAGAGAGAGAGAAGGAAAACGAAAGAAATTCTTGGTAGTAGCAGCATCAGCAGACGCAGTGGCGAAAAAGATTATCGCAACTACCGTGCTAACCGACTTCATAGTTCAACGATATACACGCACGTGTATATTTATTCATATACATACACACACATACAAAACTGCACGTAAATTGACGTTATCTGGCTGCTCTTGACTCGACCGCTTATCCAGTCACGAGCTCTAAATGTTATACGTCAAACACATACATAGAGAAATACACGTGCATTATACCTACTACAGAAATAACGAACATCGAGAAGAGAGACCCACAAAGAGAGAAAGAAATTCGAAGTATACACCGAGTCACAGTTGGAGGCAATATCCAATTTGATGTTTGTGAATCAGATGTATCGTGCAAATCAGTGGTATAGCTTTTATAGAATGTATGTATTTTATGATTTGTAAATTGAACTTCTCGTTAGTTTTTAGCTTACCTGATTTTGACAATCTTTTGAAACTACCTGAACTATCTTTCTCGTGTCAAATCAAAATATTATTATCGACGTCAAATTTTATAATTGCCTCAATTAATACTATTAAAAAATGTCCAAATATTATTACTTCATGATTAATGAAAAAATATATCAAACCAATAGCGACTCTGTGCAATCGGCAGTGGTTCAAGTCCGCGAATTGATCCATATAAACTTTCTCGTATGAACTACATTGCCTCGAGCACATAAACTATATATAATATATATTATATGCAGACGCTTATACACACTCGATGTACCGTTAATTAGAGATCAAAATCGGACTTTGCACAGGAATACAGCCAGCCCTTGTTGTATAATACGGCTGATCGCGCCAGAAATGGAATCGTTAACTTGAAATATACGCACTGTCTCTTTCCTTTTCTCTCTCTTCAATTTCTGCTGATTTTGCACATTTCTGTATTTATTCGATTTTTTTCGCTTTTTTCTGTCGATGGAAACTTTAATGCAATGAGTGGAAGAAATTACAAAAAGTATGATCACATTTTTAAAATAGTGAAATATTTTTTATGTGGGACGAATTAAAATCGCATTGATCCTGCGCGTGAGTTTGTCTTCTTTTCCGAGAAAAAGCAGCGCATTACCTGAAACGTAGATTTCTCGATGATATATTGGCTTGAATGCACGCTTCACATATGAGCTTATTTCCACGTGTCAGCTTAAACGCCAAAGTTGACAAACGGCATCTTTCGCCTTCCAAGAAAAATGTCATTTCGCCTATAGCACGCGCGCATAGCATATCGAATATTCTAATAGAAAAATTGCATTTTCATCGCACTTAGATCAAAGTATTATTCACGACGACGAAATATTTCCTTCTCATCATTTACGCTTCGTAGCGCATTAAAGCACTTTTCAATGCGACGAGGACGGTAACGGGGTTTTCGTCGAATCAAGGGCGTGCGAGGTAAAACTGAAGTCTTCGTCTCTGTCGCGCAGTCATCAGTATGTTTGTCGAAAGAGGGAGAGAGAGAGAGAGAAAGCGAGAAATAGAAAGAATAAAAGAGGGCTACAGGATAGGCAATGGCAAACGAGCTTCGAAGTAGTGGAAGCACGTCCGTCAGTCCGGAAAGTTTGCCGAGCCAGCACTACGATCGCCGTCGCACATTTACTGACTTTGGCTATGCCATGCAGTGTCACTGTCTTCGTTGGCTTAACCCCATCCCCCCTTGGTAATAGAGTTGTGCAACCACACGAGTTGCGCAACTTTCTTTACAAATTTCATTTCTATATAGTAACGTTATTTTGGCGATTCAGAATTTTGTCAATTTGAAAATTACGCGCGCGTTTTAATATGCCCGTAATGCCAAAGAGGAGCCGGTTAAAAAAGATAGAGAGGTAACCCTTCAAAGAGAAGTTAGCGGGAGCAAACAATTTTAAATGAAAGCCCGCGTTAACTCGACAAGTGGAGAGGGAGAGTACTTGCCTTTGAATATATTACAAGTCATCTTGAGCGAGTAAATATACCGTGGAAGGGTGAAAAAAAATATATACTTGAACGTCTCGCGTGCACATTGAAAAGCGCTTCCCTCCTTTTCCATCTTTCTCTCTCTCTCTCTCTCTCTCTCTCTTTCTTTTTCTCGGCATACACGCGCGCGCGAGAGTGGAGTTTAATGCCAAGCTAAATTCGAATGAAAAAATTTACGAAAGAAAACTTCCAACAGATTTATTTTATTTCATCGAATGTAAATGTTTACTCATCTTTGTAAATTGACCGTTACAAAAGTGTTGCATAAAATATAACCGCGGAGTTTCATAACTTTTCCGGATAATCTGACTTGATTAATTTAATTCTCTCGGCGAAGGTTAATTCTTCAAACTTTGCAACTAACCTTCCCTCATTCTTTTGACAAGTTTTTCCGAAGAAAAATGTCAACAAATCTTGTACTCTAGAAGAAAATTTTCAAACTTTTTTACCTTTTTTTACTCTACTACTCCATATCTCGACAAGCTCCAGGCACGTGAACAGAAATGAATGGCACGGTATGTAAAAAACAAAATAGCTGAATTTATCTAGTCAGAATTTGAAAAATCATGAAAGCTGCGGAAAAACGTAAAGGGCTTGACTCCAATACGTGCGAATACTTTCAAATGCTCGACTGGAATAGCTCAACTCGGCTAGCGTACTTTGCGTTTTGATGAAAACTTTCCAATAGATGCAACAATGAGCGCTGAAAAAAAGTATTATTATTCTTTGTACTTTACCTCTAACCGCTTTGCGGTGAGATGTTGTAGCATCTGTGCGGTTTGCACACGAGATGAAGCATAAGAGGAAAAACAAACGGAAAGTGAAAATTCGAGGCATGAATACGAGCCGAGGAAATAAAAATTACGTATAGCTACTCGCTTGGCGTGAAAAAAGAACGAAAATATGAGCAAAGAAAGTTGAGGTCAAGGAGGAGTTGAGATGATACTTAAAGTCAAGGCTAAAGCATCTGAAAGCCTCTTACTCAACTTTTTCCAACGCTTTTATACATATATAGAAAAATTTAACATCACGCGTATTTTCTACAAATATATAAGTTTCAAAACTTGTTTTTCGCTCTACTTCACCATTTTATACTTGTACGTGGGATGCACGTGCAAGAGTTAATATATATAAGAGAAAAAGTGAGGATAGAAAGAGAAATTAAATAAACGTAGCTTCTTCACGGAAAGTTTTATGAAACTGTCAAAGGAAATTATAAACGCTATAATTAGGATCAAAAGTTAACCGCTCACGAGTATTCGGAAATTTTATCTCTTTTCCATTTTCGCGCAAAAATATATACATCAACACAATGAAACATCAAGGCTAGCTGTCTATAGAGTGCGCATGAAATTTTTACCCGAAAGATCCAATAAGTGAATTTAAGCCTATCGCCAAAGCGACTGCGTATAATCCCTTGTAGTAATTAACAAATCCAATTTTCATCGACAGTAGTCCAATCCGTTTGTTCAATGGATTCTCCGCAGGAACTGTATACTGACTGCAAACTTTCGGATTATATATATGGGAGTGTGCGCGTGCGTGTGCGAGAGACAGAATCCGAGGTTAAGCAAAGGAAAGATAATCGTTGAATTAGATCGTTAAACTGATTACCGCGTGAGCTGCTCTGCGCTATCCAATTATTATGGGATATTATCGTTCTTGCTTTTTTGCAATACCTTGCGATAGGTGTAAAAAAAAAATTAGAACTCACCGTTCCGTGTGAGAAAATTATTGAAGAGGCAAAGTGCAGTGCGCAGTATATAAACGATTTTTCTTCTGATACTAAAAGCAACCGCGGAACGTCTTTGACTTTATATATGCGTCTCTATACGCACCAATGTCTGAGAGTGAACGAAAGAGAGCGAAAGAGAGAGAGACACGCTACGTATAGACGCAAACACGAAACCAAAGTCATCGGAATGGAAAGCTCTCGGTTCAAGGCGCTTCTTCTTTCTCGCGTTCTGCGACAGAACTTTCAAGAAATCAGCAAGAGAGCGAGAGACTCTCCTCGGGGTAAAATCGCTTGCGTGCTCTCGCTTTAGTGATTCAGATTATGCGTTTCACTGATAATTGCGTGATAAAGGCAGATGAACTGCATCGAGCAAAAAAAAGTTTTCTTAAAATTCGATTCGTCCCGGGAAAGTTTGCTCGGCGAACAATCTTAAAAGTTTATACCTTTACGCGACACAATATTTGTTCATGCATAAAAACGTGCTCGTGCTGAAATTTCACAGGGCACGAGTGGCTCGGGCGGCGGTAGCGAGGGTAGCCTAACGAAGCAGCAGCTCGAGCTCATACAGCAGATAATGCAGCAACAGACGCAAAAACAGCAGCAACAAACGCCCGGCCAACAGCAAACACAGCCCATCGTCAACGGCCTCAACAACAATGGCCAGCAGCAGAAAAGTACCCACGTCAAATCTATTGTAAAGTCGACCACAAATATTTCCGGCCCGATTATCACGACGGTGAGTGGCAGTGTCGCAGCTGCTCTCAACAGATCCAGTCCAAAGCCAAAAGTTTGGAATCACGCTCAGGTGAGTTGTTTCACTTTTTTTCACTTGTTTTGTATTAAGATTAGTAGGTGATAAAGGTAAAAGGAAACAACGTTTAAACACAATAGTGGTATCGATAAAAGATTTTTAAAAAACAACAACATGAAGACTAAAGGTTATTGCAACTTCACACGAAGCAGCATTTGAGGAAATAAAGTCACTACTCAGCCATGTCCTTCTCTACAGCCTCTTACTATTTTTTCTCTCTTTTTTCTTACTTTGTCTTTTTTTCTTTTTTTTCCCAACCGCGTACTGTTGCAAGCTCCAAGATCAAGAGGTACAAAATATTACCAAAGAGAGCTTGAGCTACTGCTGCTTTCATCAGGTCTAATTACTCAACGACGACGATATCTTGTTACTGCACAACTTCACTCTCGCACTTGTAGCACTATATATAGGCTTCGGCGATACATTACCGAAATTAAATTCAAGCGTTCAATCGATATTTCAGTTTAGTTTTCTCATGCTGTTACGGTTTCACCTACGCACGGCGAACTAAAATCGCGACTTGATGCGTGGATTTTTTTTGTCAATTTACGTTTTAAAAAACACATTATAGCGGAGTAATCTCGTGCCTGATAGAATTTGCTAATTGGTCGCTCTCTCTCTCTTTCTCTCTCTCTACTGTACGCAAGTTTTCCAACTCCTACCACCGCGGGAGCTATTTTCTTTCTTCTTTTGCGCACTCTGGCGTGTTCGACGTCAAAGCCCCGACGAGCACTGCAAGCGCATGTGTTTGTCTGTCTCGCTTTTTTCAATTAATACGAAATATGTAGCAAGCGGATGGGATATAAAGAGTTAACGAACTTCGACATCTCTTTCTCTCTCTCTCTCTCTTTCGACGTGCATGCTTAGAAGCGCTGCCGCTGCTGCTGCCACTGCGTAGGTACACTTTTTTCTCCTCTGAAATTTTAAACTTTGATCAGTTATTTTTCTATATATACATGAGCCTTTGAAGTGTACGCACTCATCTAATTACTCATCGACCAATCAGTTGTAACCTCTCGATAATTTGCTTCATTTTTTGCTCGCGTTGCGGAAAGTTTTGTAAAAAGCTTTGTTCCTCGCGCGCGCACGCTCACAGCTGATCGTTCATTCATTCATTCTTTATCGGAACTCGAAATCTGCTGAAGTATTTTGTCACTTATATTTAGGCAGCAGCCTAACTTCATTACGTTAATGGCATAATAAGCGCCGTGCGCGCGTGCTGCTGCCGCTGTTGCCACTGCAGCAGCAGGATGATGCACACAGTCGCGTACATTAGACACACGACACACACGCGCAACTCAAGCGTCTTGCATACATATAGGTAGCGGCTGTAGCATATTCGAATCCTTCAACATACACACAAACACACACACACACACGCGCGCGCGCTCGAAAGAGTATAGTTGTTGCTACCTCTACCTCTGGAGCAGGGGCGGTACACACTGTGCAGAGCATCAACGCGCGTACTGATATATAGGTATATACGTGTGGATCGATTCGCTCACGCGCGCAGTTACCCATTAATATGTATGAGATCTTCTAGTCGAAGTACTCCGAGAGAGCGCAAGCCTGAGGACGCTTTCATTCTTACTCTCTCTCCCTCTTTCTCTAACTTGCTGTATGCTCTACGTTTATACACAGATATATACGCACGCGCTCGCACACACGTGCATATGTTGTTACTAACTCCCGGTTACCATTTTGTTCTCTGACTGTGCACTATGTGCATGCGTGCACGTATACAGAAAAGAACTTGACACGATTTTTTCCTCTCTCTCACTTTTTTTAAATCTGCCCCTTCCAACTTGCACCCCTTTCTTTGTCCAACGTATATGTGCATGCCTATTCTTCACATATGTAGCACGCACACATATGCGCGCAGGATTTCTTTTTTTACATTTTGCTCGCTCGCCTAGCACTAGCCGCGTATACGCGTCTGTTTTTGTTATCGACGCGAAAAAGAGCCATTCTCTTATTCCTTTCTTTTTCTTCGTTCGCTATACCTAAAAATATTTTCTTAAACGTTTCGCGCCGCCGCGTTTTTTCCTCGAATCACATATTGTTGAGTTTTATAAGCCCATATAGATTTACTCGGCGTGCGTATAGGAAAATTGAAAACTCAAGCGCGCGTGAATTGAACGAAAACGTCGATTACGGCTGCTGCTGCTGAGCAGAACGTGTGTTTAGAATCGAGACCTTTTTGCACGCGCGCCCGTTGTGCAGCATGTATGCTGAAAAGGGGGAAAAATATAAAAAATAGGCAGCACTCAATCTTCCAGGTCTGAATCGGCCTGGCAATCGACGCTTGAATGGTGTATGTAGATTTTGTATGCTCGAAGATTTGCTATAGATTTGATCGCGCTAAATTTGAATCGATGCGAAATTCACGTGGACGTTTGGCGATTGACAATCCATTTGCTGATGTAAATTCACTAAAAAAAATTCATAATTTTGACGAGGCACTTTTTTTAAATTATATTTTCCCTAATACTTTGTCTTTGTTTACAATTTTATAATAATAATATTACGAACGCTTTTATAATTGATAATTATTGTTCATTTACATTTTACTAATTTTGAACTTGACTCGTTTGTAGTCGTGAAATTCATTTGATAAACACAAACCAACTCGATTTTCGTTTAATTAATTCGCGCACTCTCATCGCACTAATTCAATCGAAAAAATGTTATGTATACACGCCGTACGCAGACACTCGCGCTATTTCAAGAGATCCTATGTGAAGTTTACACACACGCGCGCGCACGCACTCAGTAGTGTATATATGGCATAACACGACTAAATGCATCAACTCGTTTCGCCTCTGGGTGTCGAACTCTCCTCAGACGCAGCCACACACTTGCATATATATATGACGCAAACTTTCGCACCGTAACAAATTATATTGCCGTGTAGACTCGCACCATCACTTCCATCACCGCCGCCGCGCGAGCTATATATACCCCCACCAACCTCGTTTGATTTTCCTCTGTGTACGTGCTAGTTTTATACCAACATAAACGAGATGCACAGCAGCATCTAGATACACAGACGAGAAGACGCGATAAAAGATAAATACATATCGAGTTTGTATCGTCGATTCAGCAAATAAGTCTGTATACACGTAACCGTGAGTAAATTGATCGTTACTAGGCAAATAGCGTACGGCAGTGTTTCAAATAGTAGTGTATCTGCCGCGCATGTGTCACATCTGGGCATATTTGCTCGGGAAATGTTTGCATTTCTTGAAGATGATTTTTATTTGGACTCACGCTTCTTGTCACAGTGGAATAACGACGATAATAATTTGAAAGAAGATCACTAACAAGGTTTCAGTATCGTCAATTTATCTATACACAACTTCAATTTTTAGTTCACCAATAATTGCCTTTTCTGTATTGACGTCACGTATAAGTATTGGTTATTGATATCATCATAAATTATTACATGGGTAAAAAAAACAAAGTACAACTTTTTATTTTTAAATGTATCTTTTGAAAAATATAAATTGGCATCATTATGGAACATGGAAAAACTGCATTAGATGATATTTTTTTATATCATACATAGTGTACAAGCTAGGTGGGTAGAAATATGTAAAGGCACCCTGCAAACTCGTTAATCGTAAACGATCGGAAAAGCTCATTAATGATGATAACGCTGAATTGCGTTGGCAGCTTGTTCTTGTTGCATTATAGTTCTTTATGACATCATGGCCTGTGAGTGTCATTACTTTGCCGAGAGACGCGCGAGCGAGACATCGATAAAAAATTGATGTATTAATATCAATTTTCCTCGAAACCAATCAAGCGGCTCAATTTTCGAGCGCATTGAAAATGTCGCGCATGAAAAGAGCAAAAGGATATTTTTTTTTTTATAAATCGAAAATTATCGTATCGTCGCAAATTAAAATGCCATCGTTAACGAGACTTGGTGTATGTGTACGCAGCTCGTGCTCGTGCGAGGGCTGCCGTACATATTTCAGTGAAAATGTTTGAAAAGAAAATGCGTCATAACGAGAACTGCACTCACGCGTTCACCTTGGAATAAAATATCATGCGATATTATATATAGACATTATAATATACGAAATGAGTCGGCGCATCTGTTGCCATTTTCTTCATTACATAGAGCTTTCTATCTCTAACTCTCTTTTATTCGAGTATTCGCCCAAAAGTTGCACGCGGCGCCCAGCGCTCTACCCGCGTGCGGATATTAAAAAGTCAGCGTAGCGCGCGTTCCTCCTACATCATCCTTTTGAGGAAATTGGTCGACTTTTCGTCCTCATACTCACACACACACACACATCGAGCAGTAGCTATAATCAACGTCCACGCATATATACGCAAGACGTGTGTGAAATTCAATTTTCAAATATATGAGTGGTGATAATGGCGCACGACTCAAACCTTTGACTTCTTGTTCGAGTCGTTTTACTATCTTTATCGAGCAATATTAGAGGAAAGATAAACGGCACAATTTCGATGGTAAATTGGTCGTCGAGTATTTAAAAAATGACCGAATTTTAGCCGCAAGCGTGAGAAAACTTTTGGCCTATATACCCGTATTAATTCAGCTTTGGGATCGCGAATAAAATAGGCGATGGAATAAAGAAGAAACAGCCGCGATTTAAATGACCCCATTAGTACAACAGACGCGCGTGTAAGAAAAGGGTTGTGGACCTGAGCTCGCGAGATATACGAAGCGACGCGCTCTATAGTAGTGGCAATGCCGTCCGCTGGGGGCCCACCACGAAGCGACTCCGAAACAGGTTGACCCAACGAATCTTCTCACAGTATAGTGCGGTAGGAAAACTGGTTTTTGTTTCACACCCGACTGTCCAACAGGTTCAGACCCCCTGAAGTGTTCCGCGCAAGTACACGCGAGTAGTGCGACCCCCAAGCGAGCCAATGGCACACCATTTCCGGGATACTACTCGGCCAATAGCAAAACGGCTATTTTTGCTCTTTTCGTTTCTTCCGAACTCTTATCTCGCTCTCTCTCCCTCTCTTTTCCTCTCTACTTTTCGTAGTTTATATATGTAGTTAGAGAGGTGGAGGGAGGGGTAAATCTGACGGAAAATATAGGAATATAATAAGTAGACGAGTAGCAGCTGCTGAGTATTGTTATCATAGCTATATAACGTTCACGCGGAACAACGGGTAGTTCTAAAAATTTTCTATCCCTATTGATTTTTTTTTGCTTCGTGCATCAAGAAAAAGATAGAGCAAGAGTAACAGAGGGAGGGAGGGAGGGGGGGATAGTTTGTGTGCAAAGAAAGAAAAGATAGCTTAGATTTAAACGACGAAAATGCTAATTCGATCTTCTGCTTCCCGCTCCGCTTTCTCTCTATGCTTTATTGCACGACGTTGTCAAGCGCGCGCGCTCACGAAAAACCGTTATTGTATATTTATCTCTCGGGCATGCTGTCCGGCTCTCTTTGTGTGTACATTACAACTCTGACGTAGCTTTATTATATATGCTTAAAAAAGTTTTTATCGCTGATGTGTAACTCGCGTATAATATGTTGCTTTTGCTCTGCATAAATATAATAACAAACATATAACGCGCAAACGTGGGTGGTGGCTAATAACGCAAAACTTTCTTATTATGAATTATTATTGAATATATGTAATGCTCGTATGCTTAATGCGTTTTCGATACACATACACATGCGCAGGAGCACGCGTGCATATATGCGTGCTGGTCAAAGTTGCTCATACACATCCTGCATTAAACAGTTTGTTTGATGTCAACAAGCGATCGAACTAAATTAATGTGTCATTGGTATATGCACGCGCTTGCGAGAGGAATTTTGCATCGGAAAGGATTTAATGGTTTCTACCAATCAAAGAGAAATTCTCACTTTTCCTCTCTCTCTCTCTCTCTCTCTCTCTAGCTCTCTCTCTACATACGTTCGCTTTATACACGCATTAGTAATTCCCTACTGTGTGGTATGCGCGTTTAGTTTAAAAGAGGAGAAAAAAAATTATGAAGAAAAAGCTGGGTATGAAATATTTCTCTGTGGGAGTCTTGCGAGTAATAAAAATAAATCCGCAGCAAAAAGACGCCTAGTAAATTATTAAACAATTTGTCGCGCTGTAGAATTCCGACGTATAGACCCTGCCGCGCTCAAGAATGCGAAAGTACAATTCGTAATAACATCCCACGCGGAGCACTGCAAGCCCGCGTATATACGCACACGCACACGCGCACACATTTCAAAATGAGTTTGAGGAACAATTACACCGAGGCCGAGAGGTAATAAAGCAAGATATTTAATAAATCTGTATTAAACAAGCCACGCGCAAGGTATATCTTGAAAATTGAATTTGTCTTTGTGCCACGGTTGCACGCGCGCGTAGAAGCATAATTTTAATCATGATCGTCACACGCGCTTGTGTTCGTTTGCCGGATTCTCGACTGATTTCGTCGTATCTTCGTGTAATAATCATTTTTATCAAGTGAGCATATCAATAAGCAAGTAAAAATTTTCATTGTAAAATAAAAATATAAACAAAAATATCTTATAAAGGTTTGCAGTATAAAGAGATGGAAGAGAACAAAGAGCAATCGGAATTGCATTTTTCCATTGTATAACCAAAGAACCGTCAAAATAAGATGGAAAATAATGCTAGCTCTAAGTTTAATCAATAAATATTTTTACCTATTGCTCTTCACACTGAAACGTGCAAACGATACTTGATTTTTGACATTTATCAAGTGCTGTTTCACTTTTTAATCACTTTTCATCCTATTCGCAAATATGTACAGCCTAGAGAGAAAAAATTTCGAGCTGTATCCGCGCGCGCTTGTGCATAACTTTGAGTAACAAAAGATACTCAAAGCAGCTCTATAGATGTGATCAGGTAACAGTATTTGCTTACAAGGGTATTTTCTAAGAGCACGAATAACTGCTTGATGTTACACATAATGCTGTGTATCCCATGTATAGGCACTCTTACTTTTTCCGATCATATTCGAATTCTATTATACCATAATTTTTTTTTATGATTTTGTTTTAAAAAAGCCACGAACTTATAGCAGCTTATTTAATGGAATAAAAAAATTAAAAACCATCGAGTTGGTGAGATTTGCCTTGTCAGCGCATATCTGTCACAGCTGACAAGGAAAGAAGAGAGAAAAAAATAACAATCAGAAAAGCGGCGCATGGCAGTATGGCAGCAGTGGAAAAAAGTAATTGTCGAGGTGCTCCATACGCTGTTCACCCCCTTATTATTGGAAAGCATCTCTCTCTCTTCTGCACTGCAGCCGATCTCGTTCTACTCTCGCGAGAGGGAGGCTATGTGCATGCTCTCTGATTATACACCTTGTCATCCTCGTGTTTTTCTCTTTCTTTTTCCATATTATATTCGCGAGCTAACCTCCATTGCGTGCACGTGAAAGGAAAAAAGAAATGTGGAATCGTGGCTGAAACTGCTGCTGAACTAATAGCCATCACGCCTGCATATTTGGTAGAATTACCGAACTATTAACGCATTACATCAAAACAACATCTCTTTTCCACTACTGTCACTTTCATTATAATGTATTAAATTTACAAAATACTAGATTATTTCCTTAATTGGTCTCTGTTTCTTATTTAGTCTCACTTTGGCTGATCATAAAAATTTTTCTCTGAAACAAGGAACCCGATAATATTGCTTTGTAATAAACTCTGTAAACTATTATACGGTGTTACATTAAGCGAAAACGTTTAACATTCGAGTCACATAGTTCGGTAAAAGTTGATAGTTAGCCAGAGACCCTTTAATGAATTGAACGTAATATCAGCGAACGAATGGATTTAATTTCTAGCGCTCTACACGCATAGAGGAGCTTCAGTCAAACAATGTTCCATATATATATGCGGGTTGCAAGACGAGCGCATACATGCAAGATACAAAGACTCGTATGACCCTTTATATGCTGCACATAACAACCGTACATGCATATTACTTTCGCATATTTTACTCTTATGGCGGACTCTGTCGTAGCTATGCCTCAAATTTATTACGTACATTATAATATAGTCAACGCAGCAATATTATGTAAGGGAAAAGAGCTGTTGCTACCCTGAAGAGGATGTAATTGATTTTACTCGATCGAATTTCAATTTTACGTCCACGCACGTGTGTTATTCAATATATCGAATTCCCCTTTTCCGTAAATAACAAGTTTAATTTTGTAATATTCAATCCCCATTGAAAATATCCCTCTCGATTATCGAATTCATATATAAAAATAAATTTATATTCGCGTGCGATTTCGATCGACAATATAATATTCCAACGAAGAATTTTTGGATTTTTTCCTTGAATTTCAGCTGAAAATTGAATTTTTTTCACCTGAATATAACACTTGTCACACTTCTCTCGGCACACAAACACACTCATACACATACAAACGCGAAAAGTGACCCGGCTTTTATTAGATTTATCCTTTTAAACGCATTTGTATACGTGCGTGTGAGTAACGAAACGAGTTTATATTACACGTTGTAAATTCGATGAAAGAAAAAAAAATAATCAAAAGAGAAAACACTCGCGAGAATGAACATAGTCAATAAAAATACAACAGTATGATTTTGTTCATTAGTTTATCAACTGCACAATTGTAATACATTGAAGGTTGCTAACAAAAAAATGTTGTTTTGTGCTATTTCGCAAAAATTATTGCGAGAAAACGGCACTAACATATTAAAAGTTAAGAAAAGTATGTCAAAGTGTGAATCAAAATAGAAGACATGCGATGGAACAAAAGAGAATTGATTTTGAAATACTAAGAATAGTAATCTTTTGTTACGTGCTATTGAAATACATAACTTAAAAAAAAACAAGACCTCGTGTGAAAGAACTACCGCGTTAACCCTTTTCGCATGAGTCCGCGTGAGGCCGCATCGTGTTGGTCCAGCGCTTACATCACCGTGCGGTCCGAGCGACCCCCCTTGGAACTCGGCGATCAAAAAGTCTCGAAGATCCGGTCCTCTACATACTTCTCACTCTCTGCTCTCTCACAAACTCGCAGCAAGAAGATATGGTTGAGAAAAATCTCCTTTTTCTTCGATAAATCCCCGCTACTCTCTCTCTCTCTATGCCTCACCTCGGACATTGGTCATCTCGCGCAAACTTGCGAGGGATCTGTGGTGGGGGGATCGTGCAAAAATTCGGGAAAAACGTTGATGCCACCGTAGGACCCAAACTGACCGAGATGATCTTACGAAAATTCAGTCACTCGTCAGGCATTGTATGCACTGCAACGCACAGCACGAAACAAACGAGAGTCTTTGGTGATTTCTGCTAAGATTAATTTGGCCTTCTTCACTCATAACATTTTTCTGATCATCAATCCGGTGAATCGATAAATTCAATTTACCTCTTATTTGTTCTCAACTTCTTCAACATCTAAAGCGTTGTAATTTTAGCTTGATCAGTGTTTGTTAGGTTTTCGTAGTTTCGTAGTCGAGAAAATACATCGGTGCCTCGGTTATAAGCCAGTGATTGTTGTGCGCATTGTTTTTGTTTGTTTATTGCTGTTGTTTCACCGGCATATTAGAGTTTATTAATTTCAACAGTGTACGCGGCTAAATTAATTTAGCTACATCTGTGCGTTGTTAATATTCGGCTAATTAAATCCAACTTGTGTGTATACATATTTGTGTGCGGTATACGTACGAAATTAGCGGGTTGTAATACGCGTCTGTTGTCTTTCGATCGTGCGTGGAATCTTATAATTTTCTGAAAAATCAGTAAAAAATTCGTATAGTGTATCGTGCGGAAGTCTTGTGAAACTTTTGTCGTTTTCTCTTTTCCCCTCTCTCTCTCTCTCTTTCTCCTTTTCTACTCTCATTCTGAATCGCATCTTCGATCTATCCTCAAAAATTTCTCTTCTAATTCAGTGATTCAAGTGATAATACAACCGATGATTGTGACTTGGTCCTCGCCATAACTAGTCACGGTCGCTTAGGCAATTGCTATGTACTTCGCTACCGCTGCCGACGCCCACCACACCACCATCAGTCTGTCGTCCACGACCGTATATCGTCAGGCGCACGACGCATTCCGTGGTCGATAGATATATGCGCATACGCACGCACCAAGTTCAGCATCACTTCACTTTTCATACAGACACAAAGACACGCATAGACACGTGCACATATATATATCATCAACCGAGTGAACGTCGAGGCGCTCTGGATATATACGGTACGTGACATGGACGGATATAATCAGGGCTGGTATCAGCAGCAGCATCATTACCATAATCATCATCATCACGAGCATCATCGCGTTAGCCAGCAGCAGCAGCAACAGCAGCAACAGCAGCAACAGCAGCAACAGCAGCAGCAGCTACAGCAGCAACAGCAGCACCACCATTACTCTCAATACTATCCACCGGATTATTTGTATCGATTCTCCTTACAGGTAACCATCTTCGCGATAGTGTGTGCGTGGGACAGTATTGCTCATCTTTTTGCGCGGCGGCAGGGGACGATAGCACGATTACATTATATCCGCGCGAGCAGATGCTATAACGACTGCGGGGACGGCAATTGCAAATAATAATAGCCCTATAATCGTTACTGTCCACACGATTCGCGTGTATATAGTTTATTAAGGTTTCGAAACTGTAATTATACATACGCGCTAGTACCCGAGCAACTCGTACGTGCATGTACTCACACACGAGTTTCCAATAACAATGTCACGGACGAATATGAGCGAGGAAAATGACGTTTTCTCTCTCTCCCTCCCTCTCATTCTCTCTCTCTTTCTCGTGGATGAAAAGAGCCAAATCTCTCTTCCACAAATGTACGCAGTACACGAGGTTAAATACATAAATAGTGCAAGAGGTGATTCGTTGTCGCGCCCACGCTATGTGTACCGACACAAAAGCATTTTCCGGCCAGGCGTAATAAACTTTCCTGTATGTGCGAGCGCGACCAGTACCTCTGATGCATTATTATACGATTCCGAGTGCACATTTACATCGATCGTTTAAATAATAGACCCTCGTGTGGCCGCGCGCAGATCGAAAAGTCATTTTGTTTTGTTTTAATTGTGTGCACAAATCAGCGTCGAACGAGCTTATAACTGAAACTCTGTGTCGCGGTCGGGCGCGCTCGCGACGATTCACAATGTCGATCGCAAAGTTTAACCTTCGCCGATTTTAGGTGGTTTGCCGTCGAACACGTTATAATATACAGTGTACACACAGCCGCCTCCCAAGTTAATTGATTTATTCGATCGTCATTGTGCAAGTGTTTCTCCGTAAACTTTCTAATGTGTATATCGAATGCAAACAAACAGCGGAGTCGGGGCTCGTGCTCGGGCGCGCTGCATCTTAAACAATGGATGCTGCGCGCCGCACCCTGCAAACCACTGCAGTGTACGCGCGTGTAGCGCTGCAAAAAGTGCACACACGTATTTAGTAGACAATTTTTCATAGTGTACATTATTCATTCCCCTCGCGCGTTGTCCAGAGAACACAGTGGAGCAGTGAATTTCATTTCTCATTTGGCCGTGCTCAGCAGCGACGTAGACCGGATCTGCGCAGGAAAAAGCGGAAGTTCGTGCAGAATCCACGGCACCAATGACATTATATAAAGTTGCCCGCGCTCCACGCCATTGTTGCCTTTTAAATGGCAACGAGTTTCTAACTCTCTTCAGAGAGAGAGACGATGAATACATTGAGAGATTCATCTGTACATTATATACTTGCGTTTCCCCCTTTACATTTCCTATGTCTTTCTCTTGTATTATGTCTGATTTGATTGCTGCCACTGAATGCATTCGACTGTTTAGGCTTGCATCTTTTTTTGTACTTTTAATGAATCCTTTTTGGACGTGAAATAAACAATTAAACTCGCAATAAAATCATGTACAATTAAAATACTTTTTTCCCTCTAGTAAAAGTACATATTAGCATTGAAATTTAATTTTAACCATTTAAAAATTTCCCTTTAGATTTATTTATTAAAATATTATGTGTATAATAGGACCAACTCCGAATCAAAAGTAATAACTATAGAAAAATGTTGAAAAAGCTGCATTCTGAGGCTTAGCCCTTCTGTTCTGATTTTTACACCGCCTTTTGTATACCGTAATCGACATTCGTGTAGCATGTACACATACACACTATAGGACGATGGACATCAAAACTCCTTCCCTACTGTCCTCGAACTCGTCCCCCCTTTTTTACCTCGGCTAATTGGCTTGCGCAGCACGTGAGCTCGATATTTTTTCGCTCGCGCACATTCCTCGCATTCTTGCAAATTTAACTCGAGGCTGAAGGGGTGAAAGGCGAGAGCCAGGCGCGCTCGCATAGCTATATTACGGAATTCGTTTTATTGGCAACTTCTTTTTTTATCTAATGCGACATTGGAATCAATTTCGTTTGTTGCAACTTGTGCGAAGTCAAATCCTATATAGCCTCGAGCACGGTAGCCAATCTAAGCTTTGCCTATATCGACTTGCGCCTATACACAAGCGCTCATACTCCCGCACTTTGAGGGAGAAAAGTCCATCTGCTTAGCACGACGCACGAGGGAGTTGGATCAACGCGATATAGCTTATGCATTCTATACCACGCCTGCCTCCGCTAAAAACGAAAGAAAGACAAGTAGTTGGGCTGGTATAAGCATCGAGGGAGCTCTTGAAACTGGCCCCCGTATAAATCGCGTGTAATGCCGTACTATCCTCTTCAATAATAGGCAAAAAAAGGTAGGAGGACACGCTCGCGCGCGAGATTGCAAAATTGTAAATTAAACTTTACGTTCTCTCTAGCTCGAGCGCAGTACCTTTAGTTAAGATTTATCTATGCGAAGAGAAAAATAATGAGTTACTTTTAACATTTTCTTACGTTTTTTTTAGTTTAAATTTTCTCTTTGAGAGATTTGCGCAAGACCAGATGCATATATATACAGTAATTCCATGAGCGCACCTAGGGCATGCAGATATAAACAGTAACAGAGAGGCAGAGGCTACACAGGGCAAATCTTGCGTTTGCCATAGGCTCTGGCAGCTTCCATATTCTAATGTACACGCTACGAGCTGGCAGAAGCAGAAGCAGCGGCGGTGATAGGACAGTAAATGAAAGTACACGCGCGGATGCAGGGGCGAATAATGCCGCCATTAAATGCGAAAGAGAGAAAGAAAAAGGGCTCGTGCGCCCTGCACCTCGACTATCTTTCTTACCATCTCTAGCAGCAGCAGAGTATCTCTCTCTTGCTCTCTCTACTCTTTGCATCTCTCTATATACATCCTTCCTATGCACGATGCTTTTATAGGCATCTCCCACCCTTCCTTTACTTGGGTACGCGATGTTATTACTCACCAGGCAGAAGCTGTGTGCATTAACTGATGTAATATTTGCGGGATTTTTTCCTTCCTCGCGCAGCGTAGTATCTTCGTGCTTGAGCACAGAGGCTGCTGCTGCTGCTACTGCTACTCTTGAATTGTACGTTCAAGTTGAAAATGATAATAATAATAATAATAATAATAATATAATAAAATAATAATATAATAATAATAATAAATAATATATAATGATAATAATAATAATGATAATATCATATAAATAAACTGCGCATCTACTCTTTTTCCATTAAATTTTTTGTTTTAAATTTTACTGTGTATTAAATCGAGTAACGCCCGAAAAATTTGGTTTCATACATCCGTAAAACAAAAAAATATCGGACACGTGCATGCACATTACGACGCAAAAGAGAATATGAGCTAAAAAAATGGTCAGAGCGAGCCCCAATTTACTCTCTGTGAAACATAATTTTGCATATTATAAAAATTCACTTTTATAGCAGCACTGTGCGCGCTCCGAGCTCACGGGTGAAATAACCGTTGTTCCTCCGCTTGCCCGTCGTCCATCCAGCCTGTACGGTTATAATACGCACTCATATATATGCGTATAAGCGTATTACATTTTTCCGAATTTTGCGAGCTTTTCGCTTGATTTTGCGCAACGTCAACAAGTGTCTAAGAGCTGCACACGCCAAACCGAGGCAATGCAGAGAAAAAAATTCGAGAGAATGCTGTAGCAAAAAAACGAGGTATAGAGGGAAAAAAGTGTGCGTGTGTGCGAGAGAGAAAAATTCGCTCAAGTGCGAGCGAGAAGCTTGTAACAACGGCGCAATTCTGAGGGTGTAGTGCTGCAGCTTCTTTGACCTCATAACGTTTTCATATGTATTAATACCAATATATTTGTGAGAAATACGGGTTTGGCAGATAAAATTGACAAACATAATGACATCGTGCATATAATACTCCCTGATGAATAAAATTAGAAAACTGTCCATATTTTTCTAACATTATTCAAAATCTTTACTATAAAGTTAAAAAAAAAGTTTAATTAAGGCAGCACAAATCAAAAAGAGTTACTTTGTTCTATAATCATGGTTGAATTTTCCCCTGAATTATCCAGTCTGTCACTCTCGCATCTCTGTAAAATGATCTATTCGCGTGGGTGAGTGAGTGAGTGAATACACATTAGAGTCTCAGACTCATACGGAAGGATAATAATGTACGGCGTATTACTGTTTAGCCGTCGCTGTATATAGATCCGTTGACGACGACGACGCTGCTGCCATATAGTCGACGACGTCGTCTTTGTCAGCGAGTTGTATGTGCGCGACCACGCGTAGTAGTAGTTCGTCCCGAACGAGAGAGAGCGAGGACACAACTCGACCTCGAAGACAATACAATTATTCGCAATTACCGACGTAGTCATTGCCGCCGTCGCCGCTGCTGCCAACTACGCCAGTCAGGCAGCCAGCCAGCCAACCACCCCCTTGAGGAATTATCCCTTCCTTATGCGGACGTGTAGCGCACCTTGTAGTTGGCGAGCGAGCGAACGCAACTCCATTATCTTCGATGCTCGCTTATATTATATATAGCGCGTGATCTCTCGCTCGTGCATAATCCATAGAAGCGAGTCTACGATTTTACTCGTTAAAAATGACAATAATAAACGCTGGATTTTATAACAAGGCGAGGGTCGCGCGCGTATACTCTTATATACGCTTCTAATGATACACAGAGAGAGAGAGAGAGAGAGAGGAGAGAGAGAGAGAGAGAGAGAGAGAGAGAGAGAGAGAGGAGAGAGAGAGACGAGTTTTCATTTGCATGGTACGCGTGTAATACGAGTTTCTGCAGCTCGACCTGTATAATATGTAGTATACACGCTTAGGGAATCAGCAACGTGGAACGACGTCGCAACGCTAAACTACGCGCTGCAGAACTAATGTAACAAAGGGTGGCCAAGACATACCTCGTAGCAAACTTGATTAGTGAATGTATGTACATACGTGTAGCGTGCAGAGAGTATTTGTACGTGTGTATGTGTATGTATGCGAACGCCAGTAAAAATAGCTTCGTTTGCTAGTATTCACGTATAGTTGCTGCTGCCACTGCTCTAGCGAACATCGATTGCGTATACGAGAGAGCGCGCGACTTTTAACGAGAAAAAGGCAGGACTCGACGCACACACGCCTCGCACATATTTTGCTCTCTGACCACTTGAATTTCTCTGCAGAACTTGAGCACATTTGTTTGTTCCTGCAGTTATGTTGGATTTTTAAAAATGTCCCAAATTACGCAGATATGATACGTATATACAGTCGAGGTGTATATTTCTACCTTTGCATGGCTCAGCTCGCTCCCTCTTTCTCCCTTCCCCCCCTGTCTTGTGTATGCGCGAACACGCTAAGAGCTAACTGGCAAGTTATGCTCTGACATTGTTCTAATTTAATCATACACACCACTACCAACTCAGCCACTCGCTCGTTGCTTGTGCGAGTTCGCGCAGACACTCGTGCACATGCAAATACACACAGTTACACACGTACACGCAGCAAGCACGCACACTCGTACATTTGCTAACGCATGTAAGACGGTACATAGTTATATAGCTGCACGAGTTTGCTCGCGAACTGCACGAGTATAAGATTCTCTAGTCCCTTCTTAACACTTGGCTAATCCAACTCGATTTCAGAAACGGCGTAATTCAACGCGCCAGGGCTTATACGTATCGTCTTATAACAATTTGCGTGCAGCGCGCAGTTGTCTATAGATATGTACATTTTCAAGTTTTAATTGAAACTTGGTCGTGGTGGATATTGTATCGCAACGCAGGCAGCAGCAGCAGCAGCAGCAGTAGTAGTAGTAGTAGAGCAGTATACTCGTGCGCGAATATCGATGTATCTCACTCGCATATAGTTGGCGAGAGAAAAAAAAATTCAAACGAACGAGGCTCGCAAGCGGCAATACACATTAGATAGGAAACTTTGATTGCGCACACTTCTATTGCTCCGCGTACAGCGCGCGGCAATTCTCTCTTTTGCTTTTCATATGTAGCGCACGTGCGTGTGCCATATATGACGAGAGTATGATGAATATGTACACGCGCACACATGCATATATAGGCGGACGCACAATATACCTTTGGACTTGTACATATCTGCCAGAGGGAGGGGGTAGGAGAAAAAATTGCGCTTACACAGATAGGCCAAGCAAGTGGCTTCTGCCGAGGCACACGCACATATGTAGGCAGCTGTAGTGTTGCTCTCGAGTAATCTCGAAATGTGTACGCTTATTCAACCACCCCCGTGTATATACTTGCTCGTGCACACATACACGAGCACACGTGAATATCCGCACGCACTGTAGAAAGGACAAGGTAAAACTCGCAGAATTCACAAAGCATCGCAGCTTCGAGTCTGTATAAGTATAAATATGATTCGCATATGCGAGCGCGTTGAATGAAAGAGAAAGAGGGAGGATATTTATGAAATTCCAAAGACTCGTGCAAGCGAATAGGTGGAAAATCGCTTCTATATATATATGTGTGCCACTGCACGCGGCTGCGTTTGTGTATGTGGCTCCGCCTTCTCTACCTTACGTGCGTTATAATATTTCTGTATACATATGAGCCAGAATGCGTACGAAATGCGTTTTTTATTAAATATTATATACATGCATAAGCCCCGCGTATTTCTTGAATTTATTCGTATTAATTTACGCGCACGTGACCGAATAATAATTATAATTTCCGATAATAGGTACTATTACTGCGTAATTTTACTGCGTAATGAAAAATAAAATATTCGCCCTGATTTCAGATATATCCTACCGTGCATATATAATACGTACACAGCCACCAACTTTGCTGATAACTATTTAGCCTTGCTTCATCTCGCCACTCTCTCTACGCCATGCCATTGCAATTCACACACTCATTGACTATAGAAGGCCAAAGCCAAACTTAATCTGGCCTGCCAAAGACATGGAAGCTTTCGCGGCAGGCTCGCGTAAGTCCATGCGCAGAGGAGCTTAACGGGCCGGGGGGATTTAATTTAAAACCGGTTCTGTGAAAATCGGCTCGATTCTCGAGTCTCCTTTCGACCTTCTCTCGCGCGTAAAACGTGGATTACCGATGCGATCGCGGCTTTTTGAAATTCAAATAATATTTGTTCATTTCTCTGTGATTTGCACGGATCAATTATAAGTATCCTCGACGTTCGATCATGACCGAGGATCACATGCAAGTAGGTTTGATTCTGTTATAATGCGGCCGCACGTGTATTTGCAACAGTGGTGAATATTTCATTTCAAAATATAAATTATCGTCCTTTGGCTAATGTAACAAATTATTTGTTAGAGCGTTTCACACTTCAAACGGTTATTCTTTTACTTAATTAATTATATTACACTCAGCTTCATTAAGTTCGTACAAACATAGCAATGACGCAAAGAGAAAAATTAGAAGAAAAGTTTTACTTTTTTCCGGAAAAACGAGTAGTGAATCTTTTTCTTAGGTAGCAGACATGACTGCCAAGCTCCGCGCTCTTTAACCCTCTCCTCTTCCCCTTTTGTATGTATGTGTATTCACGAGTGTACATCTTGCGCAGACTTTCGAGTGTTTCATCCTTTTATTAGCGATAGAAGTTAAAAAGGAAAAAGAGCTACTAACTTCAAAGAGGAAGTCTTCTTTTGATTATATACTAGGCTCTCGTCTCACTTATCTCCGAGACCCATATAATAAATACGCTTATATTCTCCTTGCAACCATGAAGTTTAGTACAAAAATATAATTTATTTTTACGCTAGTTGCATCATATTTTGACAAAACTTGAAAACTTGAATTAAAAAAATGTATTTTATTATCATTAAGCGTCTAACAAATTATATTTTCTTCTTGCAGCAACAGCAAGCTCAGCAACAAGCGCAGCAGCAACAACAGCAGCAGCAAGCGCAGCTCCAGCAACAAGCACAGCAACAACAGCAACAGCAGCAGCAAGTGCAGCTTCAGCAACATCAGCAGTTGCAACAGTCAGCCAACTCGCCAGGCAGGGTCAGCGGAAGTCCCTCGCCGGGGAGCTCGTCGTCCCCTGGCGCGGTCGTCTCCGCCTCGGGCAAGTCCCCGACCGAGCCCAAGCCGGTCGAATGCAATTTGTGCCATCGGAAATTCAAAAATATACCGGCCCTTAACGGCCACATGAGATTGCACGGTGGCTATTTCAAAAAGGTTCGTATAGTATAGACATTATATACCGCGCGCTCTTGTGTGTGCGTAATATATGTATAAATAAATGCATGACGTCGCGCAAAGCAGAGTAGACGGATGATGGGGCTGTCTTTTAACTCTTTGTGCTCGGTACACAAGGCTAGAGTTTCGCTTGCGCTTGCGTTATTTACAGGAAATACGTATACATACATACAAAAGTTGAAGGACTTGAGCGAAATGACTCTATATTCCTGAAAGCTTATATAATATGATGATATTTTCGGGTACTTTGTGAATGTAGCTCGACTATACACTCGCGACCATCTCTCGTGCACACTCGTAGTTCTGTGTTTACGAGTAAATTTAAATTGCACATCAATTTAATTTAAACATTTTAAAAAAGAAGTCCAAGCCTTCGATCGGATGCCCGTTTAATTCATAAAGCTATCGATTTAAATAATCTGCCTAATTCAAAACTAATTACGCGCACGTCCTTAAAAATTGACCCAGCGCGCGCACATAATGGGTTATAAGGGCTCGAGCTGGCAGAGAGCGCGCGGGAAGGAAGAAATTTCGCAAGTTTCTCGTAAAGCGTAATTCAAAGAAGAGCCTCTAATAGAGCCGCCTTTGAAAATTGTCATTAATCCCTCCTTTCTTGACTGCGTGCGTATACTGGCACGCGCAAGCGCGCTCGGGGCCGAAGACTACTCCGAGGAACTTTGCTAGCGGAGCTTTGCAATTAAAATAATGGGACTTGCTACGGATGATAAATGTAACTCTCGAAACAGACAGTGTATTATGAAGTGCTCGACAATTACGCTCCGACGCGATTTTTTTTCTCTCTTTTTCCTTCTTTTTCCTACCTTCACTTATAAAGGCGCGAGCGTTCACCAAATGTATATACATCATAGCATTAAAATCTATTTTCTTCTCGGACGCTCGAATTAACACTATAAATATAGATATATATTATATACCTACATGGGGCGCAGCGGGGCCGGTGCAGCGCTACGAAAACCGCCGACATTTCTTTGTTACTCTTTTTACTGCTACGTACTCGGGTGTGCTTCTCTCTCGCTCTCTTTCTTCCTCTTTTTGCCCAGCAGAGGAATCGTTACAACGAATTCAGCGAGAGGTAGAGAAAAATTGCGCGCAGCAATGGAAAAGAAAGACCGCCGAGATCAGCGCTTTTTTCTCCGAGCTTTTCTTTCACTTCTTTCGCTCTCTATATATGTCTATGAAGGTATCTCGTCTGTTTCTGCTCTTTCTGTTATTTCGCTGATTAAAAAGACGTCTTAACGAGTATAAAGAGCAGTACGATTAACTCAACGATAGGGTGCCACTGCAGAGTTGAGAAAAATAGAAGAAAATCGCTGGGCCGATGGGGGAGTGAAAAAAAAAATATTAAAATCGAAGCCCTTTCGCGATCGTTTTGTCTTCGATTATTTTCGCCGTGGCCGCTGCCAATGAATCCGGCGTGATTTTCTTATATAGGCAAACTTAATCGATATAGGTGCGCGCGTGTGTACCGATCTATTAAAACGATCGCGAAATCCGAGCAAATAAAATCTGCAGCATCATTAGTGGCGATCAAATCATCGCATATCGGTACACGTTATATATATGGCTCTCTCTCTCTCTCTCTCTCTCTCTCTCTCTCTCTCTCTTGCTTGCGTGGGCGCGCGTAGCTCTTGAGTTTGCCGATAATTGCCCCCGCCTGTATATAAGCACGTACGCATAAATCTCTGTCAGCGAAAGGAGCTTCGAAATCCTCTTCTCTCTCCCCCCCCGTGCTGCAGCTCAACTAAAGCAAACGACCCTTTCTCTTCACTTGCTCTCTCTCTCTCTCTCTCTCTCGCTCTACTCGAAGTCTCGTTGATCGCTGATGCTGCTGCGCAGTACTCTCGGAGGAGGAAGGTTACTGCAGTCGATCAATATGCACGCAATGCGCTGGAAGCGAGCGAGCGAGCGAGCGACATAGAGAAGTGCACACGTCAAAGACAGAGTTCAATTTCGGACGTGATGTGTGTGTATGTGTATCACATACATGTACTTATATATATGCTATGTATTATATGTATATGCACAGTCTAAATTGTTGGAGAGGAAATTGCGAGGTTCGAGGCCAACGACGACGATGACGACGACGACGGCGACTTTGTCAGCTGGCGTGTGAACGGAGAAACTGGTCGTCACCGCGCGCGCACATGTATATACCGCATACGCATACGACGACACACCGGGGACTACTATACTCGGCCCCTGTCAGCGCTCCGGCACGCCGAGTCGCAGCTTCTCGCTCGGTCCGGCGTGCACACGCCCGTATATATAATAGCGCCCACGTCGCCGAGGAGGACAATTCAATACATCGTACTCGAGGCGCCTCACGTGTTGATTTATATGCATATATTACCGTACACTATAGATTGATCGAGCCGGTCATTTATTATTTAGCCCAAAAACAAGCCGCTCGTGCATCGTCCATTCGCAGTATATCTATGTCTCACGTGCGTTTCCTCCTATATATAAACACACACTGCACGCAGTGACGGTGGCGGCGGTGGCAGCAGCAGTGGCATTGAGGGCTAGGCTAGCGTCGAAGATTCCATCAACGGATATAATCGAATGGTACTTCAATTAGGGGATGAAGCCCTGTCCGCTTACGGCTCGCTCAGTGATTAGCTCTAAACGACTGTCGCGTATTTTCTGGGTCAAACGACGAGGACGACGACGACAACGAGGACGACGAGGGTGACGTAGACGTGGAGGCAAACTGCAGTAGCACGTGTTCAACCGCGGCCTATTAATTTGCCACCCTGCGTGTAATCTAAAGGCCTTTATTTAATTCGCACACATGCGCGCACGGCTCTCGCTTGTTCAAGCTTTGCGACGACTCCTTCATTATCTATAAATATACGTAGATATAATCCTACTCCCCCGGCCCTCTTTTCCTCGCGTTCTATATATGCAGATGATTACAGTTATCAGCTCCAGTTGTCATTTGAATTTTTTTTTATTCTTCGCGTATGTCTTGTTCAGTGATGGTATAATCAAAAGGTGCAAGAGTCTGCTATTAGCAAGCGATTACGATGTCGCTTGCTCGATGCTCTGCTGCAACTTTTCCTGCAATATCTTTTACTATTATTTGTCGTGTGTACGATAGTGTTTAATCGATGCTCAATCGCTTGGCTCCTCAAATGAATGCTGGATATGTTTCTGTTGCAGGACGCTGATAACAAAAAAAATGAGAAAAAAGAAGTTGTTGGACCTCCACTGCAGACTGCATCTGTAAGTGTGCGAGCTTTGATCGAGGAGAAAATCATACAGAAGAGATCATCAGGTGAGGAAAAAATACCAATTCATTATTATCGTGCCCTAACATATGTTTGTGGATTTTCTAATGTATTAAAAAACTCTAACGATTCCATGAACCAATCGTCACTTTGTGCAAGTTTTTCGTTTTTTACATCAGTTCACAAATCTTTTTCCTGACAGCGAAAAAGAGATCAGATTAAATCGGTAACACATTCATTTTTCTTTCGGAGGCTCTTATATGTGAAAAATATTTCTGCTTCGCAAGTATATAAAGCTTAAAAAAGCAAAGTTAAATCTTTTTCAGTTACAAACTACCGAAACGGAATACAGAGAGACAGAGAGGAAAGGCTTTTTCTCGTCTCTACTGCGTATACGTTAAATATGCGCTGTGGCGCTTTTGTGAGTGTGTGTATGTGTGCGTGTGCGCTTGTGCGCGTGTATCGGAAACCAACAAACGAATAGCCAAAAAGCGAGAGACGATAGCGCGCGTGGAAACAAAAGAAGCGCGCGCGAAAGCTCCTGGTTGAGGTAATAATTTATCCGTAGTTCGAATATTTCTCGCATTGTCCACGTCGAGCCAATAAATCAAAGCTTAACTCTGCTCGCAAAATCCCATTCCGATGTATAAAACGTATATACGTATACGTTTTATGTATAGGTAGTTATAAGGGTTGAGGTGTAACGAAATTCAGCTAAGGGGAAGGGGTAAAACCATCGTTAACGATTTATGCGCAATTTCGTTCTTTGCGCAGTAAGCAGGTAAAAGCGAGTACATTACACATCGTGCATTATATGTTCCAATGCTGCACGACTGATTCGTATACATCTTAAAGTCTTGATTCGACGATTTCAATGCTTCGGGAACTATAATCATATGCACGTGTGTTACATATCTAGCGAAAGTTCACTCGCATTCGACGCAATTTTGGATTATTACATGTTGCCAGTCGCAATAAGCGTTGATCCGAAATCGCGGGTGCATCAAATGGAATTATCAATCTTGCATCAATTCGGAAAGCCTGTGACAAGCGCGTGAATTCGCATCAATTATCGTGCCTTTCAAAAATACATTCCTATGTGCAACGCGCGTGCAAGGCACGTAACGTATCGACACTTTTCAAACACTACGGGCAATATGTGAAATTACTTCTCAGCTTTTAAACTTTCTTTCGTACGTATAGGGAGGGAAAAAAGCATTAACCTTTCCTCAGAGAACTCGTGCAGTATTGGAAAAGAAAACTATTCATCGTCAAGCGTCAAACTCTGTCGCGAACATCATTACTTAAATTCCGAGTATTTCCAATTTTTTTCTCCAACCTCCCCCATTGGTATAGCGAACTTGTGCAGCAAAAAAGGTACACCTCGCAATTAGACAGGGAGTCGGCTACATACTTTTCAATTCGCTTAATGACCGCTCATATACGTGGGCGAGCGCGCGAATGACCGCAAGACTCACCTCTACCAACTCACATACACACACACACTCTTGCCCACAACTACATGTACGCAACTTTTATATACACTATATACGTATACACAGAGCGTATTACCCACGGCTTTGAGAAAGCAATTTGCTGTTCGCGCTGCAGGAGTTGTTTGAGCCCGCGGAACGGTGGAAAGGGTCTGATTGCCAATTTGTAAAAATCTCTACAGCTTAGGTATAACCCATATGGGTATAACCCACATACATATACGCGCGTTATTGCGGTAAAATTTTCAAGTTTGAAAATACGAAATACATGTATGTATAAAAGCTGCAGAAAGGGTGAGGCTGTGCAGTGTATATAATACGTGGGCACAGAGCGAGGAAGAGAAAAAAAGAAATGGACTAAATATAGAGATGGCGTCTCGTATAGAAAAGCAAGTTGAAAGGATTTGTATTAGAGCAAGGGGGTGCTATATACGCGCGTGCAGTTATTACGAGCGGTAAAAACGGAACCGAAGCGCCGTTATAAATGGGTGCTAGCGTTGTGGTCGAAATGGATTTCGTGTCCATATATATATAAACCTGCAAAGTGGAATGAGAGTAAAATGTCTGTGCATGTGTATGCACGTATATATATCTATATACTCGTACAAAAGACAGGGTGAATCGAGATTTGGATTTGTGTGCAGGCGTCTGTGTGACCTTACCCTCTAGCCCTCACTCGCGCACACATACACACATACCCACACACACACACACGCACAATAGATTCGTTTAACGCGCTTGATTAGTTCGAGCGTGCGCTTGCGAGCTTTGTTTTCGAGCTTAATTAATGGTTTGGCTCATAGATGTATGTATGTGCGCACGTATACATACATATGTATGGACAGATAACGTTGTGAAACTAGCGTTGGCAATTCGCTGTTTCGGCGATTGTGCGAAAGCTTAATGTGGATACACGCACACGTAGATATTTATTGTACATGTGTGTATGTGTGTATGAGTATATATGTTTTAATAGCATTATAAGCTAACCGAATTCGCCTATAGCCGATGTAGATTATTTTCTGTATTTCTACCCGTGCGTGCACAATTGTACTGCGTATCGGTATCAAAAAATAATTAGCCTCCGCTAGATCGCGGTAAATCACCGATTAAACCGCGTATACGTACGTTCGCGTATACGAACTTTTATTTTCTCACCGGGCTTGAATTTATGAGACGATGGACTGATATTTACGATCACACGCTCACGTGGCTATAAGATTTCGCTTTAGCGCGCACACACACACACACACACACACACACACACACACACACACACACACACACATACGTGGAGCACGCGAGAAAGATACGAAATTTAAGCTTCCTAGCCCGAAACGCCACTAACGAGTCGAGTGATAGCGAAAGAATTGCCAAAACAAACTGAGTTACGATTGCTATCTCTTGGCTTGAGGTAGTATCCCACTGAATTTACAGTCGAGCTTTTTCGAACGCGTCTTAAATGCGTCTTTGATAACGACATATTAAATGTTATGTCTTTTTTTTTTAATTGTATATGTAGTCAATCACGTATACAGTTGATCTATTTTTCACAAAAAATGCTCGTACATCGTTACGGAAAATCTAGACGAACGATATCGCTGTGTGTCGTTAGTTAGCACTCGTAGCGGGTGTCGATTTTTGAGCCTGTTTTTTTGGCTCTTGCGCTCTCCGCACCCGCGTGAAAACATCGAATTAGTGGTCCTCTCTCGCGATACATATTTACTGCAAACAAGAAAAATCAGAAACGTTAGCGAATTTGATGAAAACCATGTCCGGTCGAGCGCACTGAAGTCGAGACTCGCATGAAAAAAAAGGAAAAAAAAAATGACGATACTTTTCAGTTGCGCAAGACTGCACTCACGACAATGCCCGTGTGTACAAAATTTTCATCATTTCTCGCGAGCGTGCTCGTGTTTATTCGGACGCTGCGCGTGTGTGTGCATCAATTTATTTATTTCGCGACACACTGCAGCAAGCTGTGCGCAGCGAGAGCAGCGCAACCCGCTGGCGTTTCCCAAATATTTGTCGCGCGCTACATGGCTCGTATATGCAGAGATTACTCTGATTGAATATTTCGTGTCGCTCTCGAGAGCGGCGTGTACGCGACGATGATTAAAATGAAAAATGAATACGAACTCTGTCGCGTGTGCGAGAGCACGGGCGTAGTAGTGGTGGCCGAGAAAGAAGGAAAAAAAGCGAGAGAATTAGAGACACGGATTCGCGAACGCGTATACGTGAAAATGGCATATGCGCGCTTGGTATATAGTGCGCCGTAGTTCTTTTCATGCGCCAGTTCGTTTTTGTTTTCCTCCGCATTTTAATTCAACTTTAATTCGCATGCACTGCCTGGTCTCTCTTTGCATAGCTCAAACTTAATGATACCCGCTAATTTGGGGGGGAAAAAAACGTATTATATTTCTAAAGTCGCACAAAAGAGTAAAGTTTACGCCAGATTTTTAGTGTGTGTGCCATTGGGCTGTGTTCACCCACTCACACAAAGTTGATCACTAACTCACTCGGCGTAATAAACACGAATTGGTGCATTCGTACCCCTCAAAGAGAGGCGACAAGATCGCGCGCGCGCGCATCTACAGCTTCTCTAACTCTTAACGCTTGTGCAATACAAGGTCTCAATCAGTGACTGTGATATAACTGTGATTTTCGTTTATAACGTCGGGGACTGCGCGCAGGCGAGCCGCACATCAAAGAAACCTGCGTGACAGGATATTGTGTACGCGCGCAACCCCTTTGACTCGCCTATAACGTGTATTATTATATACACACACATACCTGAGTGTATGGTTGGTTGTTGTGGTGTGTGTGTTGTGTTCGAGACAAATCGAGGCATTGTTTGGAGACAACTTCGAACTCCTCGAGTCATGAATAAATAGATAGAGACATGTGACGAATATGGCAAAGGGACACGCCTTTCGGATGAAGCAATTAGAGCGGAAAAAGTCGACGATTGGTTTTGCTTCTTACTGACACTAATGGAACTGCATTTTTATCTTGAAGAAGTGTGACATGAAAAATTGAAAATCTATAAATGAAAACGTTGTAATAATGGAAAATTGTACCCTCCTTCTTCTCTCCCCCCAACGCCATCAGCTATTTTCAATCAAATTTCAGCCACGGATCCGAGCGCTGCGGCGGCCGCTGTCGTGCAAGCGCAGCAGCAGCATCAACGCTTCAATTCGGTCACGTTCACCGGTGGTCAGACGACCACGACGACGGCGTCACTGACAACCTCGAGCGATCTCAACCAGCACTTGGTCGGCAAGATGAGCTTCGCCGTGCCCGCGCCACCGCCGCTGGCCGATAATAAAACGCGCAGACTGTCCGACGGCGACCACTTCAGACAGCCGAACGTGACGATAGCCGGTCACAGTGGCGTCGTGAGCGGCGGCAACAATAACGCGGCGGCGACCAAACAAGCGCAAGAAGCTCAGACGCAAGCCCAGGCTCAAGCACTGGCTGATATGATTCTCAAGGTGATTGTAATGTAAAAAAGAAAAAAAAAACTGTTACCGTGAGCAAAAATGAAAAATAAACGATTGCTCTGCAGGGTACGACTAAAGTAGCTGTGAAACGAGCTACCTCCGATCCAGGTCAGCGGGTACAGCTGACTTATCAAACGACCACCAACACGGTGCAACAGCAAACAAATGTACAGCAGCAGCCGCAACAGCAACAACAATCCGCTATTACGGAAGGATTTACAATGGGTTATCCAGAAGACGGTGGCTACTTCAGTCCCAGTCTGCAGGATGAAGTATTCCAACAGGTAACTTTAGACAGTTTTTTTCGTTCCTGGCTTTTTATCCTGATTGACAAGAATGAAATCATATAGTGAAAAATTGCTTCATTTAAAAAAAATGAGAAGGGTATATGGGTGCTCATTTTCAGTTTCTGCATCTTGCCTATTTCCACTCGAGTCATCGCGGTTGTCAGATTTAAAATAAAAATGAAGACACTTGGAACGTACATTATTTCTGTTCTGTATTTCTTACTAAATGTTCCAACAAATTATATTATTATAATCTCAAAGATAAAATAGTTTCTTATTGTTTCGAACGTTTACAGTTTCAATCGTCCGGTTTACTACCTGACCAAGCTACCAGCGAAGCTCTTCAAGATCTTGAGGAGCGTTTCAGCTCAAACCACACGGTCAATCCAGATCTGCAGGCACTGGTCAACTCACCTTTACCCGACTCCTTGGCAGAGTTCAGCACGTACGGTGCTAATTACAATGACGGCGCGCATACGATGCCATGCAGCTCGTCACCGTCATTGCCATCGCCACTGAATCACCACGACAGTCCCAGCTTCACTTATCCAACTCCACCGGCCAGTCAAGAGGGTCTACTCAGTGGAAGTTTGCCACTTCTCAGTCCTCAAGACGAGGCCGAGGCAGTCCACTCGCCTCTCTCGGCAGCTTTCTACAGCACGAGCATGTCGTCAGCTGCAGCCATCGAGGAGGCTCTCAGCGAGGTGCTGCCCGACGAGGCCGACGTTGCCGACGGAGCCGATCTATACGGCACGGGCTGCCCGAATCCGCATTCACCTTTGCCCAGTCCGCTGTCAGGGACACCTGCACCGTCGCCGCTCTCATCCCTTCCAGCCTCGTCCGTGTCGTCGCCAGGTCCAGCCAGCTTCACTACGAGCTTTCCGATTTCGCCGCATCACACGACTTTGCAAAATCAAATGATGCCGAATTCCGAGGACCCGCTGCTATCGTCGAGCCCCAAAGACTTCGGCGTGGGCCGGCGAAAATTCGAATTTCAATCGTACAAGCTTATTACCAATCAGAATCTTGTCGATTTCGGTCTCAGTAACGGTAGTGTAGCTGGTATCGTGGTCGATAATCACGGTGAATTCAAACTCATTCAAACGACTGGATTGCAAAAAGCCAATGTTTACGTCCAAGCAAGTACGCTGAATCCAGCCTTGACTTTTCAGAAAATGACAACTCCCAAACTTGAACAGAACAATACCGGCTTAAATGCGGCTGTTGTTAATACTCAAATAAACCTGCAAAACAACGTGTATCAACAACAAAATCAAGTGCACCAGCAGCTCATCAATCCAGCGAAATTTTTAATTCAAACAAATTCGACAGTGCCAAAACCCCATCTCAAACACAAGGCCAGTGAGCCAATAATTATCGATCGAATTAAGGAAGAGTCTAGTCACGAGGACGTTTTTCTGAATCCAAGCAACGTACCGTTCGGTAGTTCGCGACACAAAAAGCGAGCTCGACTGGATTGTCCGTCTTATCCGTCGCGACTCCGACGAGCCTGCGATCGACAGTGGGACAGCAGTTACACACCGCCACCGATGCTCGACCCGTCGAGGCCTGGTCCGGGATTGTACGCGCGCCTGCAACCTCGCGAAGCCGATGCAGCGCCCGACGCCAACGATGGTCCACCTCCGAGAATAAACATAGGTGCGGATTATCAAGCGACCATAACGCCACTGATGGAAACGAGGCCGGACGAAAAGCTCGTTTGCGCGGAACCCGAGCCAGATCATCTGCTCTGGGACCCCGGTATAGATAGTGCTCTCACTGAAACTGAAGGTAAATTTTTAATCACTATGTCAAAGAGAATGAAATCTTACCTTTCTTTTTTTATTCAGTGGAGATGTATTTACAATTCGCTTGTTGCGCCGCTGTTCCCGGCGGCGGACGAAACAAAGAATACGCGCTTCATCTTCTGCACATGTGTAGGGGTAACATCAGGGTAAGCGTGAAAAAATATTTGATCGAGTATGAAATTACTGTAAAGAGTAAAAATTTTTAATGACAAATCACATCAAACAGGAGGCAATGCTGAAACTGATGCGACCGACACCGGCTCTGGCGCCAAATCATCCTTTACGTAATTGCGAGTATCACGAGTCTGATCGTTGGACATCCCGCGAGATGGACGCATTTTATCAGAGTCTGTTGAAGTACAACAAAGACTTTCCGACGATAGCGCGCAGCGTTGGTACAAAAACGATGCGTCAATGCGTTCAATTTTACTACTTGTGGAAGCGTTTTTGCCCTGAAGAGTACAGGAGGGTAAGACTGCGACACTCGAAATCACGAGCAAAGAATGAGATGTGCAACGACAGCAAAGACACGAAGGAATTGCGTGAGGCAATTGCTTCGGTCGCAGACTTTGATTTTAGCGAAGGCAAATCGATTCTTCAGCGTACTTTGGTGAGTTAAGCATACGTACATTGTCGGTTTTGTTTTATATGAATGAAAACAATTAATTGAAAAAAATAGTTATTAATATTAATACGGCATCGCTATTTGATTTTAGATGCAAACAACAAATGAAAAAGAAAATTCGACTACTCTGACAACTAGCGACGGAGAATTGCGACTGTTCGCTTACGAATGTCAAGATGTGAGTTTAATGAATACCATATTAAAATTACTTACATTCATGTTACTAGTTTTTAAATTAAAACCCATGATATTATTGTCACTTTTCCTAAAGAAACAAGAAAAATGAAAAATACCTTATAAATTACTGACAATATTTTAACATTGAGCTTGCATAAAATCCAACCATTAAATGTTGCATGTATAATTATTATGAAATCATATGTATTCAGCTTTACATTTGATTCTGCTTTGCTAAAACAATCTGAAACAAGCTTCGCATTTTTAGTTAATTTTTTTCGCTTATATTTTGCATTCATTAATTATAAAACTATAGAGAAGGAACAGAATCAGGCAAGGAGAGAGGACCTCGAGGCGGAGGTTTGTCACTAATCGGAGTGTTTTGTTGTTTATTTTGGCTTTGTGTTTTCTGTTTGTTGTTATCCAGAGCTTTAGCGGAAACGTAAAAGCAGCCATGACTGCTACCACTGGGAGTAGCGGTCATCGCATGGCCGAGGCTGCTGCACTGCCTTGTACCGCCAGCTATCCAACGATCGACCACCACACCAATTTACAAACTTACACTCGTACAGAGCAACAACTACCTACGCCTACTAATACTACGACTAGTACAACTACTGCCCTACTCCACTACCCCTGCAAGATTTGCGGGAAGTAAGTCTCTAAATCTCTCATCTGAAATTCGTCTCATTTAGTGAACAAAAAAATTAATTGATTATTTAAGAAGCAGTCGATTTTTACATTGACATGTTTCTATCACGAGGAAAAAGTGACGATCAAAGATACGAGAAATAGAGAAAATATTTAATTTTTGTTTCACTTCACATACATTATATTTATTTATCATTATTATGAATCACCGATGCAGAGCCTTTTACGTCTGTAAAACGGGTCACGTCTTTTTTCGTTCATATATCAGTGCATATTTCATTCAAAACACATGATTATAACATTACTGACATACATTCTCACAAATCCATTTTGCTGCTTATATTTGCTTGAAAATAGACAATGCTGCTAGAAAATCTGCTTGTTGCTCATGCTTTGCTATTACGCTTTGAATATAACACTGCTTTTAATGTAATCTGTCATACTTTTAAGTTTTGATATTCTATTATTTAATTCATTCTCATATTATTAATGATACTTTGAATGTTATTACTGCAATCATTATTTCATAAACATATAAATATTTTTTTGAAAACTATTATTTTCCGTGAAAAACAATTTTTTCATCAGATAGTACTCGTCACTTGTGGTAAATATTGTGTAAATTTGCATGTTAATAATTTTTTGTTGAATATTTTTTTAAACTGAAATCAATGTGTTTGCTTTTGTTTTCATTAATTATAACAGCATTTTTAACTATAATGAACAGTAAATCTTTGTGAAATCAATATTACTCAAGCAAACTCATTAAAATCCAATTGATCTTGTCAAAATCGGACCTTTTCCATTTATGAAAATTACAATTATTGTGAAGTACAAGTTTCGATTTTGACTTTGTTTCATAATAAAAATAAAATTGTTTTGTAGTATTTTTACCAATAATATTCTTATCTTCAGAGTATTCAACAAAGTGAAAAGCAGAAGTGCTCACATGAAATCGCACCGTCCCATACCCACGCCCGATTCAATGGCGCAGGAATCTAGAAAGCAGCAGCAACTTCATCAACAACAGCAACAACAATTGCAACAACAGCAACTACAACAAAAAAATCATCTACAGCATCAGCAGCAGCAGATGATGCATAACTCACATCACCTGCAAACGACTCGGTCGCATCAAAGCATGAGCTGTATACCAACTCAAAGCCATATGACGATACACGCCCAAGAGTATCATCAACAGCATCAACATCATATTAGCATGAATGGGCATATGCAGCAGCATCAACATCAGCAGCATCATCGACCACTAACGATGATGGGTGTCGGTGGCTGTAACTCGAATCAAATTTGGCACAATCCACCTCGTCTTCACCCGCCGTAAAATGCAATTCGCAGCTACTCAGCACACCCAAGATACTTGAATCGAACATCGAAAGCCTTCGTATGCAAATTGAATTATATCTTTGAAAAGGTTTCAAGGTTGAAAATCTCTTTCAATTTTTACTATGGCTATCTGATGGATTTTCATATTTTTTACTTAAAAATACATTACGAAAAATTATGAGCGATATAATGTACAATTGTGTACATTTATTAAGGCATAACTTAATTTTAGATGACCTGAGAGGTTGTTTATGTTCATCAAATCGATGATATATCCAAAGAGTTAAAACTTTTTTAAGATTTTCCTAAATGCTAATTTTACACTTGATTAGTGTATCATAAAATATTTACGTAGGATAGGTTTACGCGCATGCGAAGTAAGATGTAAATCCAATGAGAGATATTCATATAGCTAAAGGAATAAAAATTGTATTCAAATTATTTTTGAACAATTAGAACAATTTATACGATATTTACTAATGTTTTAAGTTTTAAAACGTTGTAGGCCTGATATATGTATAAGTTACGTTAGAGCCTAAAAAAGCTAGAATCGAATAAAACGTCAAAAATAAAATTTAATCAAAACATAATGATAACTTAAAATCGCTGAAGTTAGGACCGAGACGGCCTAAAAGCCCATAACAACCAACTGTTGAACACACGACCTAAGAAAAGTAGTTCACATCGCGAGATTCGGAACAATAAAAGTTACCAAGTTTTATGAAAAAAAAAGAAAACGAAAACGTCCTTTAAAAAAATATGAGAGAGTATAGAAATCTCGAAAACATGGTGCCACGTAAAGATATCATTGTTACCTGTTGCGTCTTTCTAGCACTTCGCCTATTAAACTATTTAGATTTAACTCTAATTTCTTCTACATCGATCATCTTTTTGTCGCTTAGCAACAAAATCTTACTTTTACTATCGATCTTACTCGACTTAAAATCTCTATAACGGACCTAGTGACTGAAAATTTCCTACACGGATATATGTACATAATACTTGACCAAAAGCTTATGAATTCATAATATAGTCTGTAAGTTAACTGTTTGTTCATTCAATGCCAGTTGTTTTTATTAATAACTTAATATTAATATATTTTTTTGTTAATCACAGTGTGCAGTTGCAATGTTTTACTTGCCTGACTCGCGGCCATTATAGTTATTTTTGAATACGTACCTTTTTACGTTGTTGCAATTATATTTTTATTTTTAATCCTGTTGAATGATTCTTGTTAACTACCTTCCGATAGGTATTTTTGTTTTTTATATTACTTAATTACACATTGTTAATGTTTACTTACTTAAATGTAACGTATTTAAAAATTAGAAATTTATACAATTTATTGATGATTCTCGGAAATCAAAAGCCGTGTATGTTGATTTAAAAAATCGACGTAGTCAAGCTGTGATTTAAATTCATAATTTACAGACCATCCTGTCGATCGTCAAAAAAGTCTAGTCCTTCATACCTTCAATTTATAAATCGTGTTATTACATAACTTTGCATTTTATTTCTCGTCTCTAGCTTCTTTATTTATTCTTTTGTTAGATTCTATCCATACAGATTCACTAACTTTTTAAATTTATTTACATTTTCATTGACATATCCCACAAATATTTTCCTAAAAACTTTTGTTTAGTGCATGAAATTTTGTTCTA
The DNA here is from genome assembly GCA_034770305.1 of Trichogramma dendrolimi. Classification (NCBI taxonomy): domain Eukaryota; kingdom Metazoa; phylum Arthropoda; class Insecta; order Hymenoptera; family Trichogrammatidae; genus Trichogramma; species Trichogramma dendrolimi. The sequence goes on from JAPMIB010000001.1 coordinate 8,167,846, forward strand.
TGAATTAACTAGTGACATGATTTATCAAAAATCAAATATCCGGTCCAAAATACAAGGTGGAGAAAAAAAATTATGAACATATGTGAATACCTTAACGATATAGAGATTATATATTTATTAGTAAAGAGTGAAACGGAAAACGTGCGATTCAAATTGTTTATTCATTGTTAAACATTTCATGAAACATAAACTCTACGAACCTTGAAAAACGTAAATACGAGAAGCCTTTCGCTGAATAAATTAAAATACCATATCAGATAATCCTCAAACGGATGCCTGACATTTTTCATACGCGTCAATGCGAAATCCTCGTCATAAATTGCCTTTGAATTAAGGAAATGTTGAAAAAAATAACGACGAAAATATTCGGATTAAAATGTGATGAAAATTGTACACACATGCCAGCCACCAGAGTCCATAAATTAAAAACCTTATTATTTTTTTAATTTGTTAATAATCAATTTACTTGTGGTGTTATTTATTTATAAGTAAAAAACTACTTTAAAAAATAAATAATGAATGGAAAATAAACATATCATTCAAAGACAATACATTGTACTTTAGAAAATTACGCTTGAAAACATTTATGAGAAAAAAATTACTAGTGCAAGTGTTAGAGTAAAAATGTCATTGACTCTTCATTGATCTAATTCTTCATATGTCTTAAATGTTGTGCTTTTCAGTTCGAAATTTGTATCAAACCAATGATCAAACAGGCTGGAGATGGCATGCATTGTACAAAGAATTATGAAAAAAATAAAAATCAAACTTTGCATATATTTGTAAAAAAATTAAGCGAGGGTATTTACTAAACAAAGCAATGTTGTAGAACAAAAATAAAATATTTATATAGGTTGTACAAAAGAATCCCTCCAAACGAAAAGCACAATTAATGTATTTGAATTATTATCTTAAAATTATATAATACAAAATTTCAATTAATGTATGATTCCCGATCTGTATTGAATGTTTAAAATCAATCATTAACTATTATTATTATATATATTATTATATAAACTAAATTTATAAACGTACAAGTACGGTCGTTCAAGATTTTCAACGTTCCAAATTTTTTATTCAATATCAGATTGACAAGTTTTTGATTGGGCATACCATTAAGTAGACACGATCAGCTCATTTACATATATATGAAATATTTCTCTAATTAAAAGCTTCACTTTATTGATAAAATATGTCGTAGCCTTTCGATAATCAAATCGAGCTTTTCTTAGATCTAATGGATACTTAGCTAGAAAGTAGAAGACGCATTCATCAAAGCAACTTCAATGGAAACCGTTTAATCAATTAATTTGTAAATTATTTTTATCAAATTTATGAAAAACACAAAAATTAAATTTATTTGCAAATTATTATTATAAAATTATATTCTTTTTTAATAGCTTGATCATGTTTTGAAACACTAAATTAATTACGTCTCTCACCAGTTTTTTGCATTGAAATATTGAACACGTTCTTCCATCACATTTGTATATTAAAATCTAGAAATTTTGAAATAAGATGTTAAACTTTTTACTGGAAAATAATGTATTGATGTCTTAAAGTAGTTTTATCTTCTTGAATACTATTAGCTAAAAACAATCATTAATTCTATCATACATCCTAGGAAAAGTGAAAAAATTGAATGTAATGCATGTTTTAGAGACGTCTACTAAACTTTTTATTATCATTATCTATATAAGTGCCCGGTACTGAGGGAATATTAAGGACTATGAGAATAATTTCACTACTAAGCAATAAATAACTATATCTAATTTAATTCAAACTATAATTCAATGTATGCTCATGAAAAAATAGCTGACAATACTAGCTGATTTAGTTTGAGAGTTAAAATACTAACAGTACAAACGAATTAACTCGTTTTGAATCAATACGCTGCTAGTTGATCGTGTCAGTCTCTTTATTCGAATAGCTATACTTCCATCTCTCATGTGAATATCTCAGTAAATGTGTTCATTTTTTATCTTTGTAAATTAACTCTGTAAATCTATCGAGTCAATTTCAAGTGCGATAAGGTAACGAATATCGAAAAGTCTTAAAACGGCTCATTTTCAAACGGACTTTGATTTAAACATGCCAAATTGTAATATCCGCGAACAATGAAAAATCCAACAAATGAATCAATACAAAGGCAATGTCAAATATAAAAAGCCAAAACATGAAATGTATAAGAAAAGAACGTTCAACGATAAAAACCAGTCATTGAACAAATTACACTGAATAACAGTTTCAGTCATATATACATACTTATACATATACATATAATGTATAAAGCAAAAAGTGATTTTTGCAAATCAGTATTACGTCTAAACGATGTTTATATGATATAACGTTAGTACATATATTATATATATTGCGTACGTACACAAGACGAATACTTTCATACCACATCATTTATAGGTCATTATCCAGTGGATATGAAAAAATATTGTAATTCTTATGCCTACATGAATGAATAAATACATGATATATGTTCGTGCAAATGCTGTAAAATCTGTCAAAGTATCTTATAAAGAGAAAAAAAGTACTGTGAAACTGCAGTAGAATAATAAATGAAAATTGTAGTTTAAGTACTTTGGATTTACTAGATAATATCTTGATGTTATGTATTAATTAGAAAAAAACTACGTCTAATAGAAAATAATAAATATAACACATTTTCTCTCTATCGCAAAAAAAATTAATTCTTTCGAAGAAAGCATCAAAGAAATTTTTCATCGCAGTTTGTGAGTAAAATGTAAAATAAGTGTAAAAAGGTGTAATATCCAAACACATTAAAGAGTAAATTATGATTATCGGTAATTTTTTGACCATTTCTTTTTTTGAACTGACTTATTAATTAATTTTCATTGTGCAATTTACATAGATTGCTGTTTCTAACTATATAGATTTGAAAATTATTATAACTTTTGAAAGCAAAAAATTAGATTGTAAAATAATAATTGTCCGAATCAATGATATGTGCGAGGAAAATATACAATTGCATCAAAAAATTTATAATCAAATAATTATTATGACATAATAAAAAAGGAAACAAAATTTTATGAAAAAGTATTATATATTACTGAAACTAGTCTCAATTACAGCATGGAACACAATACAGACAACTTGAAAATAAACATTAAATAAACTGCTACGAAAAATGAAAAAAATGGTTTTAATACTCAGATCAATGGATAAAAAATTACCCTAATATCGTTTATAAATGGTTGTATATTATAAATTAGTGAATATAAAAAAATATATTATATAAATTATTATAGCATCGCATATATAGTATATATGTGATGAATAATGACATACTATTTTCTTCTATGAATATTACGAATGACTGACGCATATTATTTTTAATCGAGCCACCAGTATTCATCTCTATACTCAAAGTCTTTAAAAGACAAAAAGAGCATTTATTAAAACTTGGCGAGAAAATAGTATTTTAATCGAAAAAGAATTTCATCAAAAAAATCACAAGAGCGTCACACTGGCGGTTTTGAAAGCTAATTCAACACCGAACTATTCTGAAAATATATAAAAATTTATTTGTGAATGTATATGCATATTACGTAAAATGAACAAAAAAAATTATATGTAAGTCAAGTGCCTTGTGTTCTGGTAACTAATCGTTGACTTCAAACTATGATATTTAAATACTGGCGATAGAGAGAACGAAAAAAGACATAACGTGATGATAGATATGTAGTTTATAAATATTAAAGAGATCGATTTAAAATAATCTTACCCTAAAAAATCATCGTAAATGAAAGTAGAGGGTAGCAAATGCTTTCTGAGGTGAAAAAAAATTTTTAACAGAACCATACACAAATCAATTTAGCAGCTTCTATAAAAAAATATATAAATATAAAAAAAATTATGAGATCTGGTATAACGACTTAAATCAACAGTGTGTACTCTCTGAGTATAATTCGACAAAATTCAAAATCATATGGACTATGGATATTACATTGTATAGTGATGCATGCGATGCAAGTGATTTTAATAAACGGTAACAATGGTATTTAGACTCTATATTTGAGTAAATATTTTTCTTGAAATAGTTACATTTTTTAAACTTTAAATGATTGTATAACGACATATATCTATATGCTCTACAACGTATAACAATAAATAACAGTGCGAAATTTAAGAGTTAGATACGGGCAATGTTATACATGAAGCGAAAATTGTGTATTTTAAAATATGACATTTGCAGCTGTTGATATAAAATAATAATTATTAAAATGATAATTGTAATATTATAGGTAATGGTAAAAGTAATAAAAAAATAATAATTATGATGATTATAATTGTAATAATTATAATGTAATGATAATGATAAATTCAATGTCGAAATAATTGATGCTTATTTTGCAAAGAAATCAAATCATTTCTACGTGACTTCAAAAATGATATTTTGCTAATAAAAGAAAGTTCATAAGCAGAATGACACTCAGAAAAGAGTCATTTATTGACTTTACCAAGTCTCAGTACTCAAACTATTCATTATTCTCGGTAATAAAAAAGGGTGACAATTCAATATGAACGTATTAAAAAAAATTTACTATGATGGAAAATTCATATAAGAGTGTGCCAAAGTACGAAAAGTTTGTTTAGACTGTCAGCACTTTACACGCATTACTCCATGTTTTCTCACTGCCTATATTATGCACGAAAGTTTTCGAGAATAAGTATTCGTACATAAAATATTTGCTTGAATTATTCAATGCGAAAAACTTATGCTAAAATTCGTTTAGAATGAGGGTAGTTATCCATTTATTTGGTATTATCATTATTGTAAATCTTAATCATGACAATGTTTGCATGAATATCTATTTGAAGGTTTAAAAGTAAATTGTGGACAAATTCAAATACTGTGCATCGATAATTTAGTTCTTAGCCAGCCATTGAATTACATACTATCATATGAAAATGTCATTGCAGTCAAATAAATAAATAGTCCTACTGTTCGCTTGAATGAATTCTTAGATCACTAAGCAAAATGATCCTTCCCAACCTTCATGTCATTTGTTAAGACCCTTCAGCGGGTCTTTTTCATTCTGTCGGATACATTAATAAAAAAATAGTTGAGCTTATAAATACAAAAAAAACCTACAAATGTATCAATAAGAACCAAAAGAAATAAATAACCTACTGCTGTACAAAAGTAACACACATCTTATGCGAGGAATTGAACAAAACATATATAAAAAAGACACATTGGTTGTCTATCTTAGCTAAGTTACAACGGTGACCGGATCTTTTATGAGAAAATAGTAGGTTAGACCTCATCACACTTAAAATATAAACCACACACGCCAATTTTGTTGATAATCACAAGTTATCAAATACTCATTCGACATTCAGCTCACGAGTCAATATTGCAAGGATAACTTCTTGAAAATGTGTCACCCATAAAATAAGTAATGTTCATTTTTCATCTTATTCTATATGACTATTCAGAGTTATTTTGTTAAGACAATAATAAGATTGAAATTTTGCCAAATAAAGCGATTTTAACAACTGAAATAAAGTTCGATGCTGAAAAGGGTAAAATCTTTTCTCTTAAATAATTCCAAAAAACAAAAAAAGTAACTTGAAAAATATATAAATAATAGACACAAAAAGTATGAATTCGTGAGCAAGCATGGATGAAAAAGACCCTAAACCACGACAATCCTGCTTGTATGAAGAGAAAGAGAGAGAGAGAGAGAGAGAGAGAGAGAGAGAGAGAGAGAGAGAGAGAGAGAGAGAGAGAGAGAACGTTGAAAATGTGAATTTAAAATTGCTTAGGTGAAAAATACGTTTATTATAATTCTGTGTCAAATATAATGAAGAAAAATTCTTCTTTTTACATAGAAGAGCAAGTGTATGTGATAGAGTGAGATTCGATACGAATAAAAAATTAAACTCTGTGGCCAGATTTTATTATCGATCTTTCCTTCCCCTTTTCCTATCTCCTTTGTATAAAAGTTAAATTCATTGTATGTACCATGTTATTTATAATTAAAAAATAATTGTCATACTTTTTAAGTGATTATTAATATATGTAAATCTAGAAAGAGCAAGAGTATGTGATAGAGCGAGATTTGTTACGTATATATATTTAACTTTTCTGGCCAGATTTTATTATCGAACTCTTTTCTCGACCCTTTTTTCCTACACATGTCGTTTGTATGCATCGAGAACTTTATTAATTATACTATTTACTTGATCATTGTAATTCATAAGCGATTATATTTGTAATTATTATGCAGTAATTATTATAAATCACCAAATGTGCGAGAGAGCGAAATGTTGTAAAAAATAACGAGATCAAAAAAAATTATAATAATAACAGCGACGAGTAACGTACGTGCATCCTGATTCTATTTGCTTCGGTAAAAAAAGTAATTTATATAGAATTATGTGCGAGTGAAAGTGTAAGAGAAAAATCAAAGAGACACAAATTTTTAAGATTCAGTGTAGCTACTTGTTGTACTATGTCTTTAAGTCCATCTTCTGAATGGAAATATATTATGACAAATATATATAATCTGCTGTCGCGGAGACATTCTTTTGGTTCTCGAAGAAAAGCGATTTATAAATGTGTATATAAACGAGACAAGAAAAAAAATGTATAACAAAGCGCGTTGTTTTCATAATTATGTACATTGTTGAAATATGAATATATTAAAAAGGACTTGAACATAAAAAATGATAACAAAACGCGCAAAATTACGATAATATAAACTGTGTCAAAAGATAGTGATTTGAAAATATTGATGCTTCAATTGCACTTATTTTTTCAAAAAATAAGAGAGTAAGTAAAAGCCAAAGGTATACTTTGTTTCCAACTGCTTACACATAATTATAATATACATGTAACATATATATAAAAGTGCACTATCATCATTTAGATTCGATTGGATGTAACGAAAGAAATATAATGAAATGTATAATTTTCATAGAGGGAAAAGAATGAAATTCTCATGTACCACAGGGAAAAACGATACTGTTATGTGAAAAAAAGAATAGCCAATTCAAATGATTCGTATAATTTTGTTGTAATATAAAAAAATGTATAAATAAGAAACATTATAATTGCGTGAATGTGAATAATTAAAAAATGTGCATATATATAAATATATACCTATATCGACTCCATACAAGAGGTGGAATCGTTACTTCGTATGAATTTAAATGTAAATGATTGTAGACATGAAAGAATAAATACTATATATTATACTTGATAACACAAATAAACAATATGAGTCCTTCGCGAACACTTTATGAGTATATATGATATGGCATTGCGGTATCCGCTGACGATTGCATTGTGTATAATTATGATGAGCGTAATCAATGAAGATGGATCAAAACAAAAGAACAAACTTTTTTCTGTAGAAATTATCAGAAAAACAAAATAAATTAAATAAATTTGTAAGTGAAATCCAATTTATCTAATGTGTGTATGTTTGTCACAACGAAAATGGAGCATCCGTTCTCTATTCGTTCTTCCTTCTATATTTAAAGAAAAAAAGATGAAATAATAAAAAATACGTCAGCAGTCATTTTGATACTTTGAAGAAATCAACGATGCAAGAAGTGATAAATTCTTTTGAATTTAGATATGAGTATCATCTATTATATGTGTATTGTATAAAGCAAACATTAAGTCAAGCTGAAACGTAAAGAAAAAAATGAGTTTTTCGAATTATTGAAATGATTGTTACAACGAAGCTCGTCTATTATCAACTTGCATTCATTCAAAAACATCTAAGTATCTCCGTTTTATACGCTTATGAATAAAGTCTGTGCCAATTTCACTGAGTGACTAATCAGATTCCTAGTCTCAATAAAATAAAGATTGTTAAAATCAATAATAACATTTTTTCTCACGATTTTTTTCCAAGAATTCACTTTCATAAATACTTCTTGTGAAATTGATTTATTTTATTTTTGGGACTAATCTCGTTTGTCAGCAATTTTATTTCTTAGTTGCAAGAATTTATTGATAAAAAGATTATAGTTACCAACATCGTACTTCTTTCTTTTCGCGCCTTTAATTTATTCACGCATGCGCATCTTGTAAGACAACTGACAAGAAGACAGCCCCTGAGCGGCCTGCCGCCTGAGCCCCTCATGACTCGTTCGAGTTCGGCGCCAACCGTAAAACTATACTTCTAAAGTATCCTTCAGTCGAAACTGACGTTTTTATGAGTCTTTAAGTGACAATTTAAGTGCATAATAACAAAAATTATTAATTTACTTCCTCCTATTTACACGAAGCAACTACCTTCACAAATTAGAGCATAATATTGCTGTAATAAATATAATTTCCATTCAGATCCTTCAAGGTTAGATACGACAAGTTGATATAATTTCACCAACATAAATCAAAAGTAATTTCTTTAAAACAATAATATTTCATTTCTCATACAGTAATTATCAGAAAAATGGAATTACCTGATGGTGGTAGTTCATCAGATGATGATAATCTGTACACGAGTGCTGCAACTGCATTGAAAGGTTAGTTCAAAATATATACATTCAAAATGAAATACAATTTTTCAAAAATATTTATTACTTTTTTATTTAATAGCATTGAATAGCCGAAGTAGAAGAAAAATGAGGGAAGACAGTACTGATGAGAGTGATGATGATTTTAATCCTCCATCACCAAAAAAGTAAGTTTTATTGATATTCTGCTACTATTTTAAAAATTGCGTTATTAAAAAATTTTATTTTTACCTAGAAAATCTCCTAATACAAGTCGAGCAGAGAAAAATATAGTAATAACAGATGATTCAGAAGAAGAAGAAGAAGAAGAAGAAAAGCAACCAAAAAAAGCAAAGACAACCAAAAAATTTGCCGCAACTCACAGTAGTTTGAATACAAATGAAAAGAAAAATACCCGTCAAACTTCTAGATCTACAAGAAATTCTAATAGAATCAATGGCACTGTAAGTATACTAACTTTGAGAAATTGAAAATTAATTTTCCGAATTCAATGAATTTTTCATGTACAGATTCCAAAACAAGCAGCAGCAACAGCAGCAGCTTCTGCTGAAATAACTGACAGTGTTGATCTCAGCAGTGATGATGATTTTAATGAACCAAAAGAACAAGCCAATAATTCTATTGCTGATGATTCTTTGAATATAACTAACGATGATAGTTATGTGCTTATTGGGTCTCCACCCGCATCTGAAAATGAGACTAAAGATGATTATGAAGCAACTATTAGAATCGTATGGAGATCTGGAGATGTTGTAAGATTCAGTCTTTTTATGGTAAGTTTTACATCATAATAAAAGAATTAAAATTAATATGAATAAAATGTAACCAAAAGATCTTTTTTCATAGACTGAAACATTCCAAAAAATATTTAAGCACTTTGCTACTTTAGAAAAAGTGCCAGAAGATCAAGTTTTAATTACAAGAAAAGAAAAACCGATTAATCCATTTGATACTCCTACGTCAATTAATTGGTCGATAGTGGATATGTTTGGTATGTTATTATTGTTATGATCATTTTCTACATTATTTAGAATGAAAAATGAACAACTTCTTTATTACAGAAGGAGGAATTTTAAGTGCGGAATTGGTTAGAAATCATAAAAATAATGTAAATAAACAAGGTCCAATTGATGACTCGATTAAAATCAAAATTCAAACATTTGATAAAAAAACTCTACAAATGACGTTGAAACCAGATGAACCTTTCAATTTGTTGATTCAAAAATGTTCAGAGGAATTGAAAATTCCAGCATCAAAAATCAAATTTTATTTTGATGGTGAACAAATTGACTCTGAAGAAACTCCTAAAGATTTAGATATAGATGATGAAGCGTGTATCGACTTAAAAGTAGCAAAGTAGATTGATTGTTAATTTATTTATACTTATTCTTGTTAAGATCATATCTTAACAGAATATATGTATGCATAAACTTTGTACATATGAATCGGATAAACTGTATTTTTTTATCAAATTTTTATAATAAAATAAATTTTTTTACTGAAATAGTAAAGTTGTTGAAAAAAGTGAACAGTTCTAAAATGATTTCATATTGTTTTTATTCTATTATAGGTACATTATTTTATTTATTTTGTTTTGAAAAGTTCTTTGATTCACAAAAGTCTAATGAAATTTTTTTATTATACAAGCGCTGATTGATTACCTATCAAACAATTTTAATTTCATAGTACAGAAATATACTTATGATATTATAACAAGAATATAATATGATCATTCATTTTGAATTATAACTCTCTAAGATTTACAATCTTTATTGATATTAAAAATCTAGTTCATGAATTTTTTTTGTGGGTAAGCAGTATTGATAAAAGTATAGATAAGCAATTCAATTGCTAATAAACAATTTCATCTTCTCAAAAAAGTTTCTTATAAATCAATCACTCTTTTTTCTTTGAAATGGTACATTTTTTTCATAATACTATTTTATTCTCGATATTATTAACGTCTTTTAATATACATAGAAGATATATTTTCATGTATATTTGATAGATTTTTAAGTTTAAATACCATTACTAAAGACTTGAAATGATTTTTAAATGAACATAGAATTTTCAAATAATTTATTGTTCGTTTTAGCGAGAGAAACTAATTTTAACTAATCATGACCAAATTTATTTTTGCCAAATCTTCATATTATAAATTTTTCGACTCACTTTTGATTTTCTTTGTACTTATGTAGTATTTATTACAAGCTCTCAAACTATAAAGTAATAAGTATCGTATTTTGTACATTATAATCAAGTACACAATCTTAATCATATATTCAAACTTATAACTATTAATACAAAAAATATTTTACATTCTACTTGGAATTGTGAGTAGCATAGGACTAAATTAATGTACATAAAACATGGTGACATCATTTAACATACTGAGTATGAGAATACATATACTTTAGCTTTTCTCGTTTTGCTAATTTATATATACTTCATAATTATCAAGATCAAGGTAACAATGGCACTACAAGTTGTTAAAATTTTAACTAAGTCTACTTATGTATATCTGAATGAGTACAGAACAATGAATTTTCAGTTTAAAAAACAGCAGGACTCTCAATATCTCAATCATATTTTCATTCGTCATTCATCGTGATTCGGGTTTATTACTTTCCTCTCATCAGTCTTTATACAAATCAAAAATAATTATTCGTACGATTTCAACTTTCGTTTGTTTAGATATAAAAAATTTTTAGAAAAAAATGTCTGTAAGAATGATTTTTGTAGAAAGGATCTACTTGTCACGAAAAAATAATTTTTAGCAGCGATTACAATCAGTCAAATATTTAATTTTTATGTAATTCACTAAACTTAATAGTCTGATCGGACGGATTTACAGGTTTTCTGTTAATTACAAAATGATAGAGATATTTCAAAAAATCATTCCGTGCTCAACAATTATATAAGACAATTATGAAAACTAGTGAAAAAAAAAAAAAAATAATAAACAAATAAATAAATTACAAAAAATTTCGAGGATGTGAATTGATGAAATAACTTAACGGCTTAATATGGGTTTAAAATCGAAAAAATGCCCCTTCTCTTTATATTGAATTTTTTATATTTTAAAACTTTTGATTTAATTGAACCAATAAGCCGCTCTGAAACAACAGTTTACAGACCGTACAGTAACCCAAGGATTCAATCATTCAAGTCAAGGTAATGACTGGAACCATTGATGAAACGAATAAATGGTACGCTCCGAAAATTACGATACGTCAACGCAATTTTGAATAACATAAAACACCAGAAAACTTAACAAAAATTTAATATGTAAATTTACAAAAAAAACTCAACGGAACAATGGTATCCTTCCTTATAAATAAGAATTTTGAATTTTGAAAAAATGCAGTGGAAAGGGATAGAAAAATACATTCCAAAAGTTAATCAAAACATTTTTCGATTATAAGCCCATTTCAAGCCGTTATAATTCTCGCAAGAAAGAAATTAAAAAAATATATACAAACAAATGTGTTAAATAGGAGTACGCGATTAATCATTACGGTGAGGTCGACAATGTTATCCAAATTTGAATGAGAAAATTTTTTTAGAACGTAATAGGCACATACATGAACAATTTTACAAAAGACCAATTTCGGTCACGAATGAAATGCATTATACGCATGCAACTATATAATTTTATTTATCAGATAAGCATAGGCGATTATTTTTGCTTTCAATTATAAACATATGATACACAATGCTATTATTATTTCAATAACAACACTCTCATTTCAATATATATTTAATTCGTATAAATTCATCTCTTTTATTTTTAAGGAAAATATAGAAAATGAAAATATATACGACATTATATCATATTATATGGTACGACGTATATGTATGTAATATATACATTTCTGCCAGCTAATACAATATTATATAAATGGCCGATTCTCTGTGAATAATCAAGTGTCAAAAAACTTTTCTCCCTGCTGGTTATGGAAAACTTGTTGTTTTCGATGTCATATATGTCCTCAAATTTTATCAGAATCTTTGAGACTGTGTATCATTTTTTTCAGAGGCTCAAAATTTTAACATTTCCGAAAACGATAGAAGGTCTTAAAGATTCTAATGAAATTTGGGAACATGAGTGACATCAAAAACAAGTTTTTCATGGCAACGAAAACAAACATTTTTGGTCGCTTAATTTTTCAGAGAATCAGCCATGTATATATTTATTTTTATTTATTTATATATAAACACGAGCAATGCAAACAGTATTGCGTCGTATTGAACGATAGACGATAATACTTTGTACAAAAACAACTCCTTGACTATCACGGAAAAGTTTTTTTACAAAAAACTTGACTTTATTATCTTCTGTCGCTGTCATGATTATCAATCATATATTATGAACTCTTTATTATCATCAACGACGATTTATCGTAACCGTCACCATTATGATCATCAGTGGACGTTTAGGTCGGCGTTACTATCATATTTAGTAATATCTCGTAGTACTCTATATAATGTATGATCTATCTGTTAATATGTATAATAATTTACATGCTTACAGCCAAGTGATGCTTATTTTTCGTTTGCATATTATTTTAGAGAACAGTGTTGAGTGTCTCGGAAACGATGTGACCCTCGGAATCCTCTGTAAGTCATGTGGTTGTCGTTGAAGTCGTCGTACCGTTGGATGGATCATTGCGCCATGACTTGGCTGCCTCGGTGATTGTTGTTATCTATCGAAAGAATTAATAAAGGTCAAGTTAAATTATTTTCATTTTAAAGAAATATCATCGATGCAGTTATAAATCTTCTAACAAACAAACCTTATTGTCGCAACCAATAAGAGGCGTCTCAGCGGTCGTTTCATCAACTGAGGCTGATCTGGCGGTCGTTAGGTATGGATGGGGTGGCGGTATGTAAATTGACTTGCCTTGCACCTGGGCGTAAAGCGACGTCTCTCCAATGGACGAGGGCAGCCTGCGCGGCAACGTCGACATGGGCACTAGTTGCGGTCGCTGCATGGGTATGGGCTGATAACAGTTGGGCGGTACGCGGCGATTGATCCTCAGTGTCAGGTCGGCATACTGCATCTTTGAGGCCTGCGTAAAATTTCACTTTGTTTTCAAACTTCGTTGAGTTTTTAAATATAATAATTATATGAAATAATAATTTCTTATATTATAGTTCAGTGAACATCATTATTATCAGGGTATATTCACCAACATTATCTGACATTAATGAAAATTGTTTATTATACTAAAAAAAAAAAACCGCTGCCAAGTTATTGGCAAAGTGCTTCCTCATTCTAATTTTTATTGTATTATAATAAATATTAACCTAATAGTGGATACTAATAAATTTAAAAATCTATAAAAAATAAAAGAAAGTAATGGCCTGGCACATTGTCGCTGTACGCGCGCTTGATCTTTTTTTAGCCGCACGCACGCGAAATATACTTGTACGTTTGTAACGACGATCAATTTTTAAGTCCCGTTTTCTATCTATTTGGTCTTAAATTAAAACTTGACTGCTCTGCTCTCATGATGACAACAAAAATTGAGATAATTCCGGCAATTATACGTGAAAAAATGAAAAAATTTTTTTTTTTCAAATTTACAAAAAAAAATTTAAAAAATCGAAAAAAAATTTTTTTTCCCCGTGTATTGCCAAAAACCTTTTTCTAGCCTCATTATTACTACAAACGACAATGAATGTAATTGAAAAATTCCGGCAATTATACGTGAAACATGAAAAAAAAAAATTTTTTTTCGAATTTATAAAAAAAAATCGAAAAAATCGAAAAAAAAAATTTTTTTTTCCGTGTATCGCCAAAAACCTTTTTCTGGCCTCATTACTACAAACGACAATGAATGCAATTGAAATTTATACAATCTACCATAACATTTTCGAGATTTTGCTTCGGACATACGTACATACACACACACACACACACACACACACACACACACACACACACACACACACACACACACACACACACACACACACACACATACATACATACGGACATTTGTTGAGAATTCAATCTAGTTTACAAATATGTAAACCAAATTGTCCTACGAGGTCTGGTTCAAAATCTCGTTTTCGAGCCTATCACAGAGCTTCCTCTATGAGGAAGCAAAATAATAATAATAATAATAATAATAATAATAATAATAATTGATGCTGAGCGAAGCGAAGTCATCTTCCTTTAAGGGCCAGGTATACCCATTCAGTTGGTATTCAGTTCCGAATTATTTTGTCCTCATTTTTCTCAATGAATAACCAATCAATTATCCTGAAACTTTGTAATTACGTTCAGGAGATTTATACGATTATGCCTGTTCTTTTGTTTTTATGTAATTATCCAGATTTTCGAGTAAATTTAATTTATTGTTGTATTCTGATTTTCATAACCTCTATAAGCAAAATATACCAAAAAATTTAACTTACGTAAGCTTATGAGACAATTCCGTGAAAACAAGAATACAGGCATAATTGTATCAACCTCCTAAACCTAAATACAAAGTTTCAAGATAATTGATTCATTATTTATTGAGAAAAATGAGGACAAAATAATTTGTTATTAAATACCGACTGTGTTTGTGGGTCTTTTTTTGACTGTGTTGTACAATGTATTGTGGAGGGGACGACTTCGAGTGAGTCTGCGAGATTTTGCAGAGTTTCGCCGACATCGTAAACATTTAGTTAGTCATAGTGGACATAAACTTGACAGTCACAAGACCGATGTCTGACGAGTGACCCTGAGGAGGGTTGATGTTATTTGTTTGCCTCTTATTTTACAAAGTTTTGCAACGCTACGTTTAATCCCGAAAAGGACTAGTTTTGATGCAGGTTGTCAATTTATGTAGGATGGCTGGCGGTGACCGGCTGTGACCAAGGTTGACCGGCTATGACCGACTAAGACTAATGATGACCGTCTGCAGCTGATGAATAGTCCTCAGCAAGGTTCGAGTGGCCGATGACGTCGTTGTTGGCTCGGGATGCTTGGCTGTCACTTGACTCGTGAGAGTTGAGTGACAAAATTCCGATCACTTTTCTGTTCCAATTTTTAAAGTTGAACAGTCAAAAGTCGATCCACTTTTCTGTTCTCACTTGTAACAAGTCGAACAGTCAAAAGTTGATTGAATTTGTAAGGGAGGCCCTTATACTAGTACTCTGAACTTTACCTTTTCTCTTGCAGGCACGACTTTTCAGTGGCACCGCGCCACCGGGCGGCTGAGTCAGAAGTTTGAAAAGTCAAAAAGTGGGGAATGGTGATGAAATGATAAGGCGAGTATTTGTAATTTGACCAAGTCCACTATTGAGAAGTAGCCCGAGGTCAAAACTCTCGAGAGCTCGTCGTCGCGAGCGCGAGGACGAGAGTCGATGTGCTCTGGCTGGCAGCCGAGAGACGACTTCGCTTGCTTGGCCGGGCGCCTCGCTTATATAGCAAGCAAGAGCGCGCTGATTGGCCGTCGGCGCAAGACAGGGACGAGTGCATCAGTGCACGTTGTTTGAGTGGGGACGCACGTAGTGGTCTCGTCGCGCGAGTAGGGATAACATATTTTTCAACTTCTTATGCACTTATATGTATTATTTCCTATTACTTTGAATAAATTGATGTAATTTGGCGGGAACATTTTTTAATTACACTAGACCCAATCTAATTCTGTCCATCAGAGTAGTGGGACGTGTATGAGGATAGGAAACTCCAACGTTCCACCGGACAGAATAAGATTGGGTCTAGTGTATCTAGTGTGCATATAAACTTGCCACCGGGTATATGGCACAACTGTTTTGTTTGGTTTTGTTTCCGAATGCCCTTGGCGTAAATTCATGTAATTTGTCGAGGGAATTTTTTAGTTACACAGAAAAAACTCGCTACAAGGTATCTGACACGATTATTATGTAGTGTTTGCATCCGAATGCAGTTGCAGACCCTTTTTTAACATTTTTTTAAGCTCAATTTAAAATAAAAATAGTATATTTTGTAACAAGTGCGCGAAGCAGTTGACGCGTCTACGAGATGTGTTCGCCCGAGCGTAGAAAGGGTGCAAGGACTCCTGGGCGAGTCATCTTCCTCACGGACTAGGTGCAAACGATATTTTTTAACCCTGCTTGGCAGAAACTAGTGTTGTCTAAGGTTAGAAAACCTATGCTTCGCGAACGTAGAACCAAGGTTTCAAATTATTCCCGCCAAATTTTCAAATTTTTTCCCGCCAAAATTCAAATTTTTTCCCGCTTAAATTTTCAAATTTTTTCCCGCCAAAAATTTTTCCCCCAAATTTTCAAATTTTTCCCGCCAAAATTTTCAAATTTTTTCCCGCCAAATTCAAATTTTTTCCCGCGAAACCAAATTTTTTCCCGCCAAAATTTTCAAATTTTTTCCCGCAAAAGTCAAAGCCGCGTAAATTTTCAAATTTTTTCCCGCCAAAATTCAAATTCCCGCTTAAATTTTCAAGTTTTCCCGCCAAAATGCAAATTTTTTCCCGCCAAATTTTCAAATTTTTTCCCGCCAAAATTTAAATTTTTTCCCGCCAAATTTTCAAATTTTTTCCCGCGTAAATTTTCAAATTTTTTCCCGCCAAATTTTCAAATTTTTTCCCGCCAAATTTTCAAATTTTTTCCCGCCAAAATTCAAATTTTTTCCCGCGTAAATTTTCAAATTTTTTCCCGCCAAATTTTCAAATTTTTTCCCGCCAAAATTTTCAAATTTTTTCCCGCCAAATTTTCAAATTTTTCCCGCCAAAATTCAAATTTTTTCCCGCCAAATTTTCAAATTTTTTCCCGCCAAAATTCAAATTTTTTCCCGCGTAAATTTTCAAATTTTTTCCCGCCAAAATTTTCAAATTTTTTCCCGCCAAATTTTCAAATTTTTTCCCGCCAAAATTTTCAAATTTTTTCCCGCCAAATTTTCAAATTTTTCCCGCCAAATTTGAAAATTTACGCGGGAAAAAATTTGAAAGTTTACGCGGGAAAAAATTTGAATTTTGGCGGGAAAAAATTTGAAAATTTACGCGGGAAAAAATTTGAAAGTTTACGCGGGAAAAAATTTGAATTTTGGCGGGAAAAAATTTGAAAATTTACGCGGGAAAAAATTTGAATTTTGGCGGGAAAAAATTTGAAAATTTGGCGGGAAAAAATTTGAAAATTTTGGCGGGAAAAAATTTGAAAATTTTGGCGGGAAAAATTTGAAAATTTGGCGGGAAAAAATTTGAAAATTTAAGCGGGAAAAAATTTGAAAGTTTACGCGGGAAAAAATTTGAATTTTGGCGGGAAAAAATTTGAAAATTTACGCGGGAAAAAATTTGAAAATTTGGCGGGAAAAAATTTGAAAATTTTGGCGGGAAAAAATTTGAAAATTTTGGCGGGAAAAAATGGCAAAATTCCCGCCAAAAAAAAACTGCTAAATTTTTCTGATAAAAATGGCAATTTTCCCGTCAAAAAAGCCCGTTAAAAGTGCGTCGTTGAGAAATATTTGGATCCGAAGCAGCGCTCGTTTTTCGTCAAAGATGACGGCGTATGCTCGGCATTGAACATTGGCTCTTATGGTTGAGACGCCCTTTTATGGATGAGGAGAGAAATTGGTTTCGCCCATAAGAGCCTATGTTAAATGCTGAGCGTACGCCGCCATCTTTGACGAAAAACGAGCGTGCTTAGGATCCCAATACTTATTACGAATTCTGTCTTTATTGACATTTCATATGTGCTAGACCCGCATCGAGAGGTGTCAATAATTATCAACTTATGGAACACGTTAGGTCTCACTGAAGGGGTTTGCGCATTGCAATACTAGGCCTACAGGATACTATGCGCTGCGTTATATGCACAGTGTGATGGTTAGTAATAAAGAATACGTTCTATGAGAGGCGCTTCTTTCGGAGTCGGTTTCCGCGCAACCACTTTTCTTTATCTAGCGTTTATTGTTGAATCGTTTTTGCTTGTAACTCTGTCAATTCATTTTAAATAAAAACTTCTTTTCAATTTACATCGCCTTAAATTATTTTTCCATTCGAAACAATACTATTTTTGTTATGCGTAATCGTAAAAGCACCGGAAAGGGGATATAGAAGCTAGCCCAAAATATCAGAATTCCAATCCAGTTTTTTGAAATTACTACTGAATAATTTGCCAGAAGGCTCTACGGCGACCTTAAGAACATCAAAATGAATGTCGCCATAGAGCTTTTTCATGAAATATTCAGTAGAAGTTTCAGAAAACTGGATTGAAATTTTGATATTTTGGCTGGCTTCTATATCTCCTTAAATTAGAGTTTTTGGAAAGTTATTAGAAAAATGGAATATATTTGTATCCCCACGAATGTTCAGTTTATTGGAACTTCTCAGCATTCTGAAACTGGAGTTGTCAGTAGTATTATATGTACTTTATTTTCAAAATACTAATAAACGAACGATATGAATTTACTCTCAAATTGAATAATCTAATAATATTGACCTATTTCAAATTTTGCATACAATATTACGAGGTCACAGAATAACTTAAGTAGCATCATTGATCATTATTTCGTACCAAAAATAATATTATTTTGCCTATACCTGCCTTATAAAGAAAATGAATATCAAAAATTAGAAAAGCTAAAATTATAAAAAAAATATATAAACTTACATTGTTCATGATACCAATAGGGTTGAGGCGAGATGACGTTTGTTGATGTGGAAGTACGTATCGTGGTCCTGGACCTTTGCACAGTTCCGCGTATGAATTGTCTGTAACGAACAGAAGAGGAGTGTTCCTCTCAGTAAAATTTACGATCAAGCACGCATGTTTATTTTTTGTCCCACGTACTTTTTACAGCACAGTTCAAAAGGCTTTTTACGTGAACTTTGCATTTTATAGCTCTACACGGTGGAATAATTTTTTTTCCACCAAGTTTTTATTGTTTTAAAAATATATATCATAGCAATGATCTACCTGTCGCGTGAGGTATAATATCAGGATCCTTCTCGAAACTATCGTTGCTATCGCTGTTTAGCGGCAGCGAGGCGGTTTTGTCGTTGGGAGCAGTAAGCGTGGCCATGCCGCCGTCGTCGTGTTGCGAGTCCTTGTCGTCCGAAGGCCGATGTCGATATCTCAGCTTAACCGCCAAAATGATCATGAAAATAACAATGACGAGACCCGCTGCAGCGCCGACAATGACGCCGAGGAGAGGTCCCGACAGTGACAAGATGACCGGAGATAAAGCTATAGACAGATAAACTAATTACAATGTTTTGCACTGATTATTCGTTTGCGTCAACTAATTTAAATAAGTAGTTTCTACAAAATCATAGTAGGAAAAGCATACACTATTTACAAAGCATTATAAAATAAAGTTATTAAATCATATTTAAAAGCAAAAGCAACTATACTTTGTCTTTCAACGCTCATTATAAATAACCCATCACAGGATCGTTTCATTGATAGAGAAGTTCGAGGTGGAAATGAATGAGACAGGCCTATGAAAAGGTATATTAAACGAAGATGTCATCAAACAGCTATGTATAAGAGCACGTCTAAAACTCTTCCACTCTACCTATTCGAGGTAGGCGAAATGAATTACTACATCAAAACATTCACCACTGCAATGTTTTTCACCTTTATTAATTGAATACATCGTCACATACAAAGTATTCGTTGACTTTGTAGTTTCGATGATTGCATTCAAATTTTTTTGTGCGTACAATATGACTTTTAAAATTCAAAATTGAATGCTCTTTTTGTCCACGCTAATGAAGGAATGGTATATATATTATATATATATATATATATATATATATATGAAAAAAATAACACCAAGAATAACAGAAAGTATAACAGAAAATCGATGTAGCTTTGATGATCGTCATGCAGCTAGCTTCTCTACCTGGAAATATCTGATGTTCAGGATTATTGCCATCAGTCAACGGTTGCTGGCTGCGCAACACCGTGGCGTCGCTCGTCGCGTGAGCAGTCATCAGTCGCAAGTAGAGCGTCAGTCCGGCATTTCCGCGTTCGGCTGGTAAATCTGTGACCTCGAGGACGTTGGGGGTCATGCTCGTGGCCGAGGCCAAAAGTCGCCGGGTCTCGGCGTCAAAGACCTGCAGCACGTACATGGCACTCTTGGTGTCGACGTAGTCGCTCTCGACGCAGCTCACACGAACAGTGGTCAAGCTCTCCTCGATGATGGTGCAGTTTTCCGGCGATGGTGGACGATGCGATTTTTCACCTGTTTTTTTTTAATACACGCATGGATATTGTTTTCTCGTCTTTTTTTACGTAGTAAAATGATGAATTTGATGAATAGGCTAGATAAAGCTTTTGATGGAATAGTAATTGACTCATTTTAAAATTTGAAAAATGATCTGCAATGTTAATTATTCCAAGTGGTCCATTAGTTAAGAGGATTGATTCTTTTGTATGTTCCTAAGCCATAAGAGGGCGAAAGAGGCAAGCTATACAAAGAATATGCTAATTAGAAGTACCGAGAGTCCGTTCGCTTAACGCTATGCACATCGGTCCATTTTCCCTTGCTCCTGCTGCCTCTCTCTCTCTCTCTCTCTCTCTCTCGCAGAAGGAGCAACTCCAAGAATTAATTGTACCGAAGCCACAAACGACCATAATTATGTTCTCTTCCTACTCATAGCATGAATAATAATAAAAAAATTTTGTTCAGTCAGTCGTCGAAAAGCTAGGGGTTTTACAATTAATTCGCCCTTCGTTTATTAAACTCATTTGTGCTGATTTAGAGGCAGGATCTTCAATTATAGCAAGAATGTAGATGCATAAGTAATCGCGTATAATCGTAACATTTTCTAACTGATTTCATTTTATATTCAACGCAGGATAGAGAACTCGATTAAAAACATTTACATACAACTTTCTCATCGAAACAGAAGCGTAGAATACACACAGAGCAAATATACCACAAGAGGTGCGCATAGGAGGGAGAAGGTTTGATCAGATTAGTTCATTAAACTTAAGAGATTTTCTTTGTTTTTCTCTTTGCATAGGAGCTTCTTTTTTTGGACTCATAGACTGCTGTTTCTGCGCTATTCTAAGAGCCGCTCGGTATAAAGTTTATTTTCCAAGCAGGCCAAGAGATTTTGTGGTTTGCATTTTTTATTAGGGTTAGACAATCAAGTCAATTGAAATCTTTAACCATACACAGAGAAGTACTGAATATGTAGCGTTGCGAAGGTGAGCGCAGTAACTACGACTTTAATTATCCTTCGAGAGTAAGAGAGGCATGAAGGGTTGGCGCAGATAGAGGTGATGGCACAACGCGGGCGCGCACCTTTCATGCAAATGAAGCGATCGAATGCAGAAGATTAGTGTCGGGTATAACACGATTCAGTGATAAGCCTTCAATATAAATACTGAATTAATGAAATGATCTAATGTTCACGAAATTCTGTTTTCGATTAATGTGTACGTGCACGTACATCGTATATATAATATATATTGGGTGTATCATCGATTATGTTAATTTTAGTGCGTGCGCAGCGTACTGCAATATTTGACTGTGCAGATGGATTAGTAAATAGTTAGTTTATCCAATGTCAATATGGTGCTCAGAATATATTTGCGCAATTTTTAGTGCCCGTATTATCAATTTTTTTTCCTTACGTGCGCGAAACTATCAACAATTGATCATAACAGAAGAATACTAAAAAGCCTAAAGTTCGAATTAAATATTCCATGTACCGCCCGTCTCGTTCGCTATCTCCCTTTTTTTCGTATCATAAAGAAAAACCTCATACTCCCTCGTATTTGCAAACTTCACCAAGAAAGAACGAGCCAATCAATCAGTGCAGATGCGAAAGAGCACGCGCGACGCCGCAAAAAATCTCTTGTCGTAAAAAAAAAGTCGAATCGAGAGAGAGAAATAGAGAATGAGAGGAAGAGAGGAAAAAGAATAATCAGCTCGTTCGATTTCATAGTTTTCGTTTGTTTGGTAATACTCAGGAGAGAGAAAGAGAGAAAGCTGGATTGATGCAATCCCTTCCTTCCTCTCTCTCTCTCTCTCTCTCTCTCTCTCTCTCTTTCAAGTATAAGAGAGAGACACGCGAAAATGCGTTCATCGACTCACTAGCGCAAGAGATGGTCTATATAATGGAGTTCGGAGATTGGAAAAATGCATTGAAGAGGAGTGAGAACTGAGCTTTAGCATCCATCCCCCCTCCCTGCATCCCCTATATCTCCCTACCCCCTCAAATTTATCGTTCTCGTTATTACCTGGAAATTTTTTTACCCTGCTCAGGCGCGTGTGTACACGACTTTTGAAGAATTTTATTTGGTTTGTAGCTGAATTCGAGGCTGAGTAAGCAGTGCACCAAGTAAAACGGAAAAGCCGATTAAGATATTTTTTTTTACTTATTTTATCCGTTTGGTAAAATTTAAACAGCTTTATACCCGTAACATTTTGTAAAAAAAATTAATAAGTTTATGTTACAAATTCAACTATTTATATGAAAAAATCTCGTATTAAATACCAAGCCCGGAGCTAAAAAAACATTACCAAATATTTTTTCATACAATACAGAGTGTTCATTTAAATATAAAATGAAGAGTTCAATGAAGAATGCGAAAAATGATACGTATTCATCAAAAACAACTTCAATGTCGTACACTTTTAACAAATTCAATATTCATATTTTTTTTCATCGTTACCGTATATTTCACGAATCGATACAGCGAGTTAATAAAAATTTACTTGCGCGTCCGTACATTCTCAACGATCAGATACTTGGTAATAAAAAATTCATGGAACTGTAGAACAAGTACGTTTATTTGCAGAAATTTCTACGTCGTTTGAATATCATATATCAGTGATTTTTCTCTGGCAAGACCACGATCTAGACATAAGTTCGATTCTCATCCTCTTTTTACGCAGTGTAAAAATTATGTTAATACGATCCCCGTGTCAATAAATAAAAAGACTCTAAGCTTGCTCACCTGTGCGCCGTTCCGGTTGCGTCAGTGTCGTAGTTCTCATAACTACTGGCTCGCTACGTCCCTTGGCGTTGCTTGCGTATAGCGTCAATTGATAAGTTGAGTTCGGATCGAGACCACTTATGCTGAACGCCGGAACTTTGTTCGTGAGATTATACACCAAATTGGTGAAAGATTTTCCCGGTGCGGCTTGCTGCAACTGATTGGGCGAAATGGCGGACTCCTGCTCGACCAGCAGAGTAAACCTTTGCGACAATCCTCCGTCGAAGCTCTCGATACACTCGACGTGAAGAGCCTCGGACGTTGTGTTTTGTATGCTGCAGTTGTGTGGTGTATCCGGACGACCTATATAAGGTGATTTTAGTGTTTATTATTCTATGTAATTCATGACTTTGAAAGCTGTGGTCGACGATATTTTTGAAACCACAATTTAACAAAGTTTTATTAAGAATCTTTCGAAGTGTGTGTATATGAAAACATTTACCAGCAGGCACAACGAGGAAGACGCAAGGATCAGTCTGTGCACCCTGTTCGTTGGTCCCGGAGCAGAGCAAAGTGCCGTAATCCAAATCGGTGACGGGCGTGTAGCTGACGGTCGAGCGGCTGGCTTCGCTGGCTATCAGTTTGGCCGGTATGTCGATGGCTTCCATGGTATTGTTGAATCTCCAAGCAAAGATAACGTCGCGCGGATTGGCCTCGAGCTCGCAAGTGATGTGCACCGTCTCGCCGCGGGCGACGCCGAATACCTTGGTCTGGCCCAAGCGACACACCGGTGCGACTGTCGAGGAGCACACGTAAATTCAGCTATTTTCGTTTCTGCCAAAGGATCGCGGGATAATTCGCGTGTTTGCTCACGCTGTACCCAAAAACTTCCCACCCAAAAGTTATTTCAATGCAATACCCGAGCCATTCACTACAGTTAATTGTTTAAAATTAGATTCAAAGTACAATAATTATGTGTACGCAAAAGAGCTTCGCAGTTCTCGCAGGCGCGCGCGCGTATACACACGCGAGCATATAAAGTATAGAGAGAGAGGCAAAGTTTTGCTGCAGCTCTCGCGTCGTACACTCATTATATATAGATACACATGACTTGTACGCGCCAGTTTGCAATGTCTTTTGAATATAAACTAAACGAAGAGAAAGAGAAGGAGAGATTATTATTTCAAGTTTATAAGCCATTCGCTTTTATTTATGCTGCGAATAGTTCTGTGCTCACTTGTAACGCTCTAGGCCTACAGTAAAAGGAGAAATAGAGAGGGAAAGAAGACCGCTTAAAATCGAACACTCTTGCTAATTAAATTTTGCATTTAAAATGATTTTGCGCTAATGAAAATTAAATTAACTTTGGCTGCTATTAAAATTTCGAATTTTTAAAAAAAAAGTTCTCTCGCAAACTTAATTGGATGAAGGATAAATTGAGCTCGGTGATCGAATCATTTTCAAAAAATGAACTTTTAACAAGAAACGCGTAGTGGTTAGCGAGACTGCATCAGAGAAAGAGGAAAGAAGAAAAGATATTTTGAAAGATTTTCAATCAACTCAAACGTATGATACTTCTGACTTGATTAAAGCTAATAGTCAATTTCCCTTCGTGCATTCCGGAAAAAAGTTTGGTGCTTCGATCATACTACACTGCGCGCGTATACTTATATATATATTTATAAATATGATATTATAATAACGCAGAAGAAAAGCCATATCAAAAAACAAAACGAAAAGAGGGATGAGAGAAGGTAGATCGAAAAAAGGGTATGTGTATATATAAATATATTCTCGTGCATGAAAGCCGCATATCGAAACTACTGATTCTCTTTCTCTTTCTCTTTCTTTTGCGAGCGAATGCAACTTTTTCATCCGCATAATGTACTTCGTGCGAAGAAACTTTGCTGCTTCTTTTCACGCACAGTTTTCCCAACCAGAAAAAAGATGGATTGAAAAAATGCTTCTTCTACTACTTCTTTTCCACGTAACATATATACGAAAAAGAAACAACGATACGTGGAGAGCTGTATCTTGTCACGGACTTGTACTTCGCAAGTCGAATAAGAGCTGCTAAAAAATACCTCATTTTATTCCCGATGATTATTATGATGATTTGTTTTTTCGTTAAACGTAAATTGGATTTTCAGCGTCGCGCGTTTTCGATAATGGAAACAAACGCCACATACGTTCAAATAATTCACGCGGAAACAAAAAAAGGACGTTAAAAGCACAAAGAAAAAAAACGAGAGAAACAGAGAAAAAAGAATCGAATACTCACATTTAATGTCGAGATTCAGTTGATTGCTCTCGCCGTCACCTTCCTGATTGCTACCAACGCACGTGTAAACACCGGCTCGGTTTCGCGATACGTTCTGCAGCACCAGGCTCTGATTGCTGACTATCGTGCCGGTGTTCACGTTATGATACAGCGGTTGACCCTACGTTGTTGTTGTTGGGAGAGAGAACAGAAAAAATGCGTTATAAATTGGTATAGCAGATTTTTTTGTTGTTTTTGTTTTTCCGAACGTTATAGACGGTAAAGATTCGAGCAAATACAACGCGGCTTTAAAAAAAAGAGAGTATAGAATTAATGACTGTGTGTACATTTTTCGCAGAGTACACGATGGTCCGCAACGTGTCTATATATGAATATTAATAACCGTTCGTTAGAGATTCGAGTATATATTTGCGACATTTCCACTTCATTTTTTTTTAGTATACAATGGCAAATGAAAGATGTAACGGGAAATTTTTCGTCGATACGCACTGGACCGTGATATCAAATATTGTCCCTCGGTCCCTGGAGGGCGAAAAAATTTTACAACGCATGCATAAAAAAAGTAGCAGTAAGAAACTTACGTTATGCTTCCAAGCGACCTTGTAGACCCACGGATTGGACTTGATATTGCATTCAAAGTAAACGTCGAGGCCCTCGCGTATTGCGCTGGCATTGAGGTTGCTACCCAACTCCAACGTGATTACCGGCGCATCTGCAATAATTGCCCGGGAGTGAACGTTAGTGCACGCGGAGATATGGAGGGTCTATACATATGAATATATACATATCCACGTATGTGTATATGCCAGAAGTCTATGGACGATATATTGCTCTAAATATGTATATTACAGAGAAACAAGTTCACGTCATGCTGGCGCTGCTATACGTACTGAAATTTCCGAACTTTCTGAACCGTTTAATAGTACCGAGCGCGCCGGCGGAGTGAGAAGCCCAACTTGATTAAGTCTTTGCGTTTTGATGTAGAATCGGCTCTAAACAGCCTATACATACGTGCGAACTGTATAAACTGTTTAGATGTTTTAAGATAGATTCGAATAAATGAACTAATCGTATCAGCCAGAGTAGGCAATTTTTACCCGTGCGTACGAAATGCATTATTGATTAAAATTTCACGCCGTCACGTATACGCGTTGGAAGAAAAACGCGCAGTACTCGATCGAACTTTCAAAAACCACGGCTCACGAATAAATCATCGAAATATATGTACCTAATTTTACTTTCTACCGTTCCGAAGAAAAAAAAATGAAAATGTACCGTCATCCAAAATTGATTCCGCTGTAACAAAAGTTTCCTCGAGCAAAAGACGATGTAGCAAATTCGTCAATCGATGAAAACTCACACACGCGCGTCCGTGCTCGTATAATACACAGAGACGTCGAGTCGGTTGACTTTGTTCGTGACCGCCTTGTGAATTTGCATGACATTGCACGCGGCGGGCGCGCGCGAAAGAGAGGAGAAGCTTCGGAGCTTAAATATAAATAATTCAACGGATAGGGAGGCTGTGCGTTGGACCGACTGTATACACATAGTCTGCATGTATATAGGGTACAGGAGGAGAGAAGGGAGCAGCGCAAAGGTGGAAAGGCTCTTCTATATATAGTTAGTGATTCTAGCAAGTACTTACGATGTATGTCAAGTTTCCAGCTGTCCTCCAACTCGGAGTCTGGTATTACGGGTACGCTGCCACGGCAGGATAGTATTTTACCGGCATCTTCAATTGTCGGCACAAAAGTCAGCGTACTCGTCGTTGTATTACCGTCGGGGCTTACCTGCATGAGGAGGGAGAGAGAGCAAAAAAAAAAATTATTTCGTGATTATGAAGCCGTGAAAGAGAGGAGACACTTTGCCAAGTAGTAAGTATCGAGTATGGTCGGACCCGCAATGAATGTCACAGCTGCGTACATGAGTGGAAAATTTTGCATTCAAGAGTATTACGCTGCCTCTCTCGCGAGATACTCCGGAAATTCGTGCCTGGGGAGACATTAATGCTAGCGATTCGGGGGCCAGAGTGAAGCTAGAGAAAGAGAGAGAGAGAGAGAGAGAGGCGAAAATCGAGCGACATAATCTCCGCTACGCGCGGGATCCTATTAGGCGACAAGTTTGCCATGGAACAAGCGATTGTGCCGGACATGGGCAAGTGTCTTCTGCTTCTGCTGCCGCTGAGCGTTAAACTTTCACTATCGCTATCGCAAAATTCATAGAAATTTCTCTTTCGCGCGTGTAAATGTCAGCAATATGTTGCACTGATTTGTCAATTGAATGTCTGCATGGACGCGAGCTGTGTAGGTGATATTTCGAGAATGAAAATCACATTTTCTTCGCGACGCCACTCGCCGAGACTTACAAACGAATTGTACGCGAGGTACATTACAAACCACGTTTCTTTATCTTTTTTTTTCTTTTTTGTTCAATAGACGGAGCCGTCTATAGAGAAGTCAATATGATTTTTCAAGCTCGGTACACAAGCATATACCTAAAATACAACGGGAATCTTTCTTTTAGAAATCAATAGGAGTTTAGTTCTCTATACTCGCTGCAGCAGCTCTATATGTATAGACATATATTTCGTTACGGGCTCGCAAGGATAATAAAAACGACGGAGCGCGCGCGGCGAATGGAAAAATCAGTTTCTGTCGTGAATGGCTGGCTCTCTCTCTCTCTCTCTCTCTCTCTCTCTGTCTCTCTTTTTCTCTCTTGTATACGCAGCAGCGAGACATGGGTAGAAAAATACTCACCGTTTGCCGAGCATTTTTGAGCGCAACGCCTGCTTTAGTCCATTCGATCGTTGGGGTTGGCTTGGCACCGACAACTTCGCATCCTATTCCGTAAGTCATTCCTGCGCTCAATGGCCGATTCTCGCCCTGCAGCCTCGCCCACAGTGGTCTCACTGCAACGGTAGAAAGCAAACGAGCACTGTTTTTATATAGCTTCCTTCTATACACATCGCCATTATTTTATGTCTCTCTTTCGCTCGATCTTTTCTGATTTTGTTTGTATTTAAGCTGCTTTTTTTAGCTACGGCAGACGGGCTTGCATACTGCCGGATGAAGACGGCAAAGAGGATATTTTTTTTTGTAAATAAGCGCGACGAAGTTTGTGCAATGACACAGACACAGATGAGAGCGTATATGGAACAGACTCGGAGTTTTTTGGCCGACTCAGCCGATTATGTGCACGAGCGTCGCCAAGAATCGCAAGCGACGTTATTCCCCTTTGTCTTGACGTTATTTTTCTGTTGCATCAACTCAACGCGCGATTGGCTGTTATTTCATTTTGAAAATGTAATTTTTTTAAAGGATGCACGGGAATTCATTTTGAATTTGCTCGTAAAAAATAATATCAACGTTACGTACATGAATAAAGTAGAGGTGAACGAAGCTGCGCTTTTTAAAATACATATTTTTGAAACTATATAAAAGTGCCTCGAGAGTGCGAGCGCGCGTATAAATATATTTTGAAATCTTCAAGAACGAAGCGTACTTACTGCTTTATAATTTCAAAGTCAAGTTCTCGAAAACACGAAGCGAGCTTAAAATTATATTTTCACATACAACCATGAAAAAAAGCTAAAAATCTCTGTAAAATTGTCGCTGCAAGCAAGAGTAGAGAGGCAGTAAATATACTATATGAGAAACTCCACATTGAATCCTTAAAGTACGGCTTCAAATCGTGTTTAAAAATTTTCTCTTGGGTTGTGTATAACGACCATGAGCAATTGTTCTTCCGAGTCCTAGGAACAAGTGTGCGAAGAAGTGATATTCAAATCACGTTTTCAGGGTAAACTAGGGCATTTGATGTGACTCCTCATAAATATGCTCTTGCTCTTCCTTTGACTTCACAATTTATAAAATCAAATGTTCATTATCTAGTTTGAAAATTTATTTCTAAAGACTTAATACATCTTGTAAATCCATTTTTCATCGATAACCAGTTTATTTATATCGTAAAATTGTTATATCCATACACCATATCCACAGCGTAAGAAAAATAACCTATTTTCATCTTGATTATCGTGTATATTTAAAAATACTTTTCAATTTTTCGAAAGAGCAGCGAGTATTTCATAACATACTAGTTTTCCTACACAATATTTTTCACTTATGATTTGATGACGCTAGAAAGTAATAGAATGAATGGCAGTATTTCAATCAATCCGTTTATTGCTTTTGTTTTGATGAATTAGTTAAGTTCATTAAGATATACCGTAACAGCAGTAGTTCAAGCTGCATATGTATTCTGTTTTTGTTTTGATGAAGCAGTGGAGTTCCGTAAAGCGTACAGTGAGATTGAGATAGTTCAATGTACGCAAATATTGTTTGTGTTTTGACAGAGTATCTTAAGGAGCATCAACAACGCCTTTGGTGGAAAACTATCAATGTATTGACAATACTGTGCACTCCGACCACATATCGTAAAAATTTCTCTCTTATGTAGAGTGTAAAAGACTCATCTTGCTATTACATCAAACTCGAATTTTTCACGAATTACTTAAAGTATACAAAGCTTCGAATCAAATATATCTCTCATCTCTAATTAAAAGTCGAAGCTCTCAACTTCCATCTTTTATTGAATATTTTTAACACACGAAAGTTACCGCTATATTTTATAGAAAACATAAAGAAAAAGATTTTATACATTTTTCCCCTTCATCTATCGTAAATGATAGTGATGCTATCTGGATATAGGTGGAATGTGAATGGAGTATGGATTTGCTATAAATGTATTATCTTGAAAAATAACTGTTTGAACTAGAGAATAGTTACATTCAAGATGAATCTTTATAATTACCCTTTTTAAGGTGCAGTATTTTTAAAATGAAATGTCATAAAGGATACCCAGTTAATTTTTTAAATATGAAAAAGTCAAGCGAAGAGTAAGAGTTATTTTTTAGTCATCACGTCGATACATTTTATGCTTCAATGCGCTATTATAGCCTGAAAAACGTGATTTTTTTTGTTCGGTTGAAATTGCTCCCAACAAAAATCCTTTCTTGGGCTTGAAAAAAAAATTTCCCATATTCGTTGCTCACGACCATTGAGAAAATGTTTGTGAACGCGGAAATGTGGATTTACTCATATACATTTATAAAGCCGAGGCATCTGCCTCGAGGCACTCAAAAAAATTTAAATATAAATGCGTATTACGATTCATGTCGAGCGACACGGAGCTGGATATGGGCGCGACCATGTTGTTGTTGGATGCTTGACAGGTGAGCACTGCGTGGAGATGCTTGCGCTCGAGCTTCTTCAGGTGCAGCACGTTGCGTACGCGCTTTGTGCCGACTAGCTCGAAGCTTTCGTCTAACAGAGCGTTTTCCTGCCACCAGGTGACTCGTGGCTGCGGCCGACCTGTGTGTAAATTCAAGCATTAAAAAAATATTGTATTACTTTATTCAGAGTTACGTCTACACGAGCGTGTATTTATAATATACCAAGGTAAGTTTATTACTTATTTTTATAGAAAAAAAGTCATGCATCCGTGCAACGTTTACAGAGCCAATAAAGCTTGAAAGGGTAAAATATATTTTATCAGAAATTCTTCGTACCATTCAAACGATTTAACGAAAATTCCGAACAATTTCCAGATATTTCCTTTGCGAGGCGTCTCTCCTTTTCTCTCATTCAGATGGCATATCCAATATCACGTCTCGCGATAAAGCGAGTCGAGAAAAGCTTTTATTTATACAGAGAACCATGAGTCGACGAGAGACTTTGATGGACATGAGACGAGGTGAAGATGATCTTACGACATTTTGGCGTGTTTGAATTTCATGAGTTTAACAAAACCAAGAAATGTTTACTACCCATTTTCGAAATTAATCTGAATGCAGAGTAAAATCACACATCGTGTAATTTGTAAATTTAAAAATTAAATATCCAAGAGCAAGATTAATTTTATCCATTGCTAATTTACAATGAACGCGTACAGCGGTATGATTTTTCCCTTCTTATCATTCCAATTCTTTAGTCAAACAGCGTGAAGATGAGTCGAATAATCAGAGCAAAAGCCTCATCTCTTATCTTTATTTTCTTTACTTTGAAAAGCATCGCGTATACTGCATGTACGCGCGCGTACTTCAATCCCACTCTCTCTCTCTCTCTCTCTCTCTCTCTTGGACTCTCGAGTTGATATTCCGAAGCTTCATATCTCCCTCTCTCTCTTCGTTATACATAAAGTTTTCTATATTTCTCGTTTTCTTTTTTTTCAACTTTGCCAAGCACCGTCCACTGTGCAGCAGTAGTAGTCGAAATTGTGTAAGCCAGTAGAGAGAGAAATTTTATGCTCGATCTGTTCGGAATAAGGTCGATCAACGCGGTACGGTAGAAAGAGAGAGAAAGAGAGTTGGGAGAAGATCTTTTCCACCGAGTCAAGCTATTTTTCCAATAGTTACTTTCGAGAAATGTTTGTCTACGCCGGGATACATCACTGCTTTCGTGCGGCTTGTAAGATGATAAGGAGAAAAAGCAAGAAGAAGAAGAAGAAGAAGAAGAAAAAGAAGAAGAAGGAGAGAGGAAAAAAAAGGTAAAGTACCGCGGGTATTCAGGACGCTCGCATAAAAATTGCATAATGCGCTCGATGCCACCACGAATAAATATACATGAATTTTTTTTTAGTGGCCCTCTTTCCATCCAGCTCGAGTGTATACAAACGAGAGCTTTCCGACTCGTTCTACCCGAGTTATATATATAAACAATAATTATCGAGAACAGCAGCAGTAATAGCAGGAGCAGGTCGAGCAGCAACAGCAGCTGCGCGTAATGTCACTTATGAATTAAAGCTCCGATGGGTTATTGACGTTTTGCCGATAATTATGAGGCAAAAATATCAAACATTTTTGGTATATCTTCCCAAGGCGGCGGCGGTGGCGGCGTCCACGTTGATATGCTTGAACATTGGTTATATACGTATATTATACAACGCGGATCGCACCTCCGAATGTCTGCACTTATGATAATATAGCCTACATACACACAGACACAGGTGGTGCAAGTTTAAGCATAATAAGCACGTGCGTGTGAGTACGTATAAGCTCACATACTGGCAAGCAAGCAAGCAAGCATGCGCTCATATGTATGTATCGCAGGTATATACTGACCTCCAGTAGCAACGCAGGTAATGTTGAGCGAGGCACCTTCGCTGTACGGGCCGAGCACGTAGTACGGTATATGGGACTGGCTTCCTTCCTCCAGAATTCTAAGCTGGTCTGGCGGTACTGTAAAGTATATGAAATTGCTCGAGTTAGAGAAATAAAGTCTACATATACAGAGGCGAGCTCGCCTCGTATTATGCGTATATACTCGCACGTATACACACACACACACACACACACACACACACACACACACATACAGACACGCACAGAGACCAATTCACGCGCTACACGTATGAATGATATTGCACGTGTGTTTCGCTCATTATGCGCCTCGCCAGAGTCTCTAAGTGCAAAGTTAGGAACCCGTTATAATACCCCCCCAGACGTGTACGCGCGAGCGCCAGAGCGTTATATATACGCCGGGACTATAGGCCGGTTGCGCGCGCGCGCAAATAAATATACCTGTACGCGCGCGTTTATACGTGCGAAATATGTATGTACGTGGACGCATTCGTATGCGCGAGGCTATGTTTGCGTTTATACACGCGTTGTACGCTTGTATGCATGCATGTATGTATGTTTCAGCGACGATTCAAGCATTATAAGCTGGGAGGCGAACAACTTTGTGTGTGACGTAAAGCCCCGTGTATTAAAGTCGAATTCGATTTTCAATCGGTTCGATGCCGCTGCATAAGATGATTAGCAGGATTTTAAGCAGCAGCTTCGTTTACGAATTTATCAGCCGAGTACACTTGCGTTTCGCATACAATATATTATATCGATGAAATAATCCAATTTATTTCGGGAACGTGGCAAGTCTAGGTATATCCTTCGTGGACCTGTTTAGTGCACGACTCGCGATGTTTTGCCCTGTCGTCGCGCTAAATACATGTTTGCAGGTGTACAGCAGTGAGAGACGGAATAAGGCTGCAAAAGGAAAAGGTGTGAGAGAGCGAGAGGGAAGGTGTATGCAGCACGCGACGCGCGGCAGTGAGAGAGAGACGGTAACGACAACACGACGACCGAAGTTCAAACTTGTTCAAATCTACTTGAGCACGTACATAACTCATAACTTTAAGTAAGATCTTAAGTAATAAGCAGTAAACTATAGCCAGTTTGAATATTAAACTCTCTCTGTCTCTCTCTCTCTCTCTCTCTCTCTCTCGTTTTCCCTCCGCACTAAGCGGTATTGTTCGTGAATTTTATGAACCCCCCGAAGCAACATATATATGCAATAAAGATCTTTGGCGCGAAAACTTTTCTGAAAATTATTAATTTTATATCAACCATTTGCCACTAGTACTTTTGAAGAAATATATACACGATTTATGATTATTAATAGTCGAAAATTAGTTACAATTTTAATGAGAAAATAAAAAGAGAGATAATTTCTCCATTAAAAGCTCCGGCCAAGACATATTAAATTCGAGTTTATAAGCGTTAATTGTAAGTTACTTTAGAGATCCCTCGCGCGTTTGTACATAACACTGCTTTCTCGCCAGCTATATTCGCGCGCGCGCACGCCTGACTCGAATTCGATAATAGCTCGCAAGCTCTCTCGAGCTTGAAATTCATACGATGTGTACATATATATACATCCAGCGGCACACGAGTTAATGTCATCGGACGAGACGAGGAAAGAAAAGAGGTAGAAGAGAAATGAAAAATATATTATTATGAGGAGAGAAGTAACGTGAAAAATGGTAATTTGCTTTAGTGGATTTGGCCGGGGAGAGGAAAATTTATTTCCCTCTAAACATAGTGTTATTTTCATTGAGAAGATTTAGTATGAGCGAACAGCTAGATATATAGAGAGAGAAATTCAACGGAGAAAAAGTTTATATTGAAAGTTTCATTCTGGGTAAAAAGAAATGTTGTCCTTAGAAAGACTCTCGCTGTCGCTAGCAAACTGCGCTCTAGTAGTTGATGTAATCAAAGTAAAATTTTCACTCGATTATTTTTGCAACATTGTAAGTGTGCCACTCTTGTCGTCTAGTCATCGCATCTTGCGTGTGTAGGAGAGCTTTTTTTCTGCATCGCCGTTTTCTGTACGTATATTAATCAACTGCTGTATTATATAATGTATATTCACGTCAAGCAACGCAGAAATATTAAAAAGAGATAAGAAATCGTTCGATGAATAATTAGGAGGGTAGAAAAAACGTACACTTATTAAATCACAAAGCTGACAGAGAGAGCTTTATATAAAAGAAAATGAGATTAGCGTCAGCTCTCGCGAAACTTCAAAGCCGAAGTGGTGTAACATTACCGCATGGCGAGGTAAATATAAACTAAACAAGCTGCAAGAACTTACTTATGACGGTGAGATTGACTTTGCTGTTTCTCGTAGGCGACTGTTTAAAGTCGACCCGGCAACGATAAAGCCCGGCGTCGCTCTCTTTTACGGCCTCGAGATTCAGCTTGGCTGGCGACTCGGCGTGCTTGAATAAAGCTCGACTACCCAGTGAGACGTTTTGCCAATGTCTGCCCTGCGCCTTGTCACCACCACGCATATCAACCCTGGAACAAAAACAAAAAATTTCATGGTATTGGAAATGCAGATTTTTCCACGCGCCAACGAGGAATAGAAGAAGAATAATTAGAAAATTGGAATTTGCCAACGCGCCATTCAAAACGTCTATCGTGCGCGTTTAAAATTGAACTAATTCGCAAGCTGTGCTGCTGCCGAGGTCATATACACCACGCCCAAGAGAGCACAGACCTCTATTACTCATTCTTTCAATTCGTTCGAGCTTGTAGCTATTCTCTTTTTCAGGCGCAGCAGCACAGCCTGTGTACGCCGAGCTCGGGCAACGTTTTTCTTTGCATTCCATTCATTTTGCCTTTTTCGACTTCTCTCTTTCTCTCTCTCTCTCTCTTTTTTTAGCTTAAGTCAGGAGTCTAGAGTTAATTTACATTTCGCTAAAAGGAGAAAATGTCCATTTCTCGATCTTATGCATACATACACACGCACAAAGGAGTAATGGCCTGTAGATCATCGTGCTGAGAGAGAAAAGAAGAGAGAAAGAGAAGAGTGAGTAAGGAACAAAAACGCAGATATGAATGTATTGAAAGAGCAAACACGAAAGAAACGATAGATTTCTTAATGATCATTCAATCCAATCTTGCTTTAAAAACAAAAAATCAAAAAAAGATATTCCCGATATTTGTACTAAACGCAGCAAAATTTATGCTGAATCCGTCGAATATCGAATAATTTAAAAATATCATCTAATGAACTCACGTGTATATCGGCAAATCCGAGGGTTCCTTGTACCAAATGACGAGGCTGACTTTGTCCCCTTGGACCGGTGGCTCGATGTCGCACGGCATCTGAGCTATGTTGCCAGCCACCGCTTGGGCTTCGCTCATCGTAACTGCAACAGCAACATAAAAATTCATGTTAAACATAGATTCATAAAATGATTGTGAAAATTTCCTCGCAAATTGCAAATAAATCTATATCGACGTTCGATTTCTCGTTCGGGGATTCATTATCGTGTCGGAGCTTGAAAACTTCATCTCTAAATTGCAACAAACACGATCGAAGGTATCGATAGGCAAGCGAGTAACGGCTGCAGCTCAAAGCGCGGTTCCGCTGAAAATTTCCCTAAACTTTTGCGGAGCCTTATTTTTTTTCTTTTTCTCTTTGCCCGGGAGCAAGTTTTTTTTGAAAGCGCGAGCATCACTGCGCATAGGAGTACTTTGCATGCTGCGAAGTTTCAACTGGCGAGTTTTTTTTCCAACTGGTAATTTGCTGTAATTGCTCGAAAATTCAACCATTATACAATTAGATTAGGAACAAGGTAAGAAATTTGAATTTTTCGCTTTTTCTTCTGCACTCCTTAAATTATATAAAAGAGAAGAAAAAGAGAAAAAGTTCTCGAGTACAACTGCCATTTTTACTAATAATTCCTTTCGAGGAATTCGACGTTGTTATAAACGTACAAACCGTTGAAGCAGACAATTTAGTTCTCATTTCTTCGACGAAAAATACAACATTAGAAAGATGTAAATGCAGCCAGAGAGAATGAGTGAGAAAAAGAGAAAGAGAAAGAGAGATACCGCGAGATTGAGCGTGCAGAAGACTGGCAATTTTTATCACGAAAAGCCCGCTGCACTGCGTTTTACGCAAAAATTTTCCCTCACTCGGAATATCATGCATAAAAGATCAGTGAGAAATATAACACATGGTTATACTGGTTGTGCAAACTACTCTCTTTTTCCTTTCGTACGTTTATATACGCGTATACTCGGGCCCGCGACGTGGGGTACGAGGTGCGAGAGAAAGAGGACTACGCGAGAGCGAGTCGGGGCACATTATGCCATCGCATCGCATCCGCATTCACGTGAAAGGACCGCAGCGAGCGAGCGTCGCGTGGAGAAAATTTTGCGAGCACGCAAGGCAATGGGATTATAACAGTAGCCACATACACGTATATATACGAGAGCGCGTGTCCTTCGGTGCTCATCAAAAATAGTTCAACACAATGGCGACTGCGGGGCCGTGCGTTCGAAAACACAGCCACAGAGAGTTGCAAAAGGCTACCATGCACGGGAATATTTTGTGCACAACCGGAAAAAAAAATAGATATATATATGTATAAAAGTGATGTTACTGCCTCGTGGTGGTGTACGTGGAGGTCCAGAGAGAAAGAGAGAGAGAGAGAGAGAGCCGATTAAAAGCGAATCTGTGCTCTCTGTGTGTATGCGTGTGTGTGTGTGTGTGCGCGCGAGAGTCGGGTGCGGCTATAACAGTAGTTTCCCCCGGAGCTTTTTGACGTAAGCTTATC
Organism: Trichogramma dendrolimi; assembly: GCA_034770305.1. Lineage (NCBI taxonomy): Eukaryota > Metazoa > Arthropoda > Insecta > Hymenoptera > Trichogrammatidae > Trichogramma > Trichogramma dendrolimi. Next base: position 8,205,437 of record JAPMIB010000001.1, read on the forward strand.
TGCATAAACATATATACGCTCGCGCCGAGGCTTTTCGAGCGCAAAGTTTCTTGTACTGCGAAATGGATTACGTGTCAAAAGCAAAAGGTATTTATTCTTTTTTTCGCGTGCCAGGAGAATGGCAACGACAATAGCGACAAAAAAAACTGGTATCCTCGGACATACGCGCGGCCTTGTGTGTGTACGCGTCGGTATTGTGTAATCGAATGAGTGACACTTTTCCCAGAACGCTGTGCTATCTAGTTTCATCGGGATTTCATTGGTGTTTAAGCATCGCAATGATATTACGAGCGTAAGCGTGTCACATTTAAAAATTCTTTGATGTGAAAAAACTTGCATGGAGTTTGAATTTTACAAGTTGACGCGAGAAAAAAAATTATTTCGCCCATTTTGTTCTGTCCGAGCAATTGCCAGTGCAGCGCAACACAGACACGACAATTAAATTCCCTAGTCAACGTAGCGTGCGCCCTAAAATAAGAAATAGAAGTTCGTAAATACTTACGTACCTTCGCGGAAAAGTGGGGAATGGGGGAGCGAACGAGAGTGTTGAGCAAAGCTTTATGTCTCAAGTCTACGCGCGCGACAACGACACTATGTAACATTAATTACATAGCGCACAAGCAGCAATGCGACGTAGTACCATTGCAAAGTGCGCTGCTGATGAGAGCTGTGGGAGAGAGGATAGGAAGAGAGTCTCGCAGATAGCGCAGCGAGAGCAGATGATAGCAGCGAGCGCAATTTTTTTTCTACTCCCGTATTTATACATACACACACGTACTGGCTGCAGCCGCGTGCGCGAGAGGTGGGTGCGATTTTTAGAAAGTGACTCGAGTGTACGGTGTATATTATAGTTGAGAACTCTTAAAACTCTGCAAGCTCGCCTCGCACCAAGAAAGCACCAAGTCCCGCGAGTTGACGAGCAGCAACACATAGCAGTCGCTTGAGCTAGCTCGGCTTTTAAGAACAGAAACGAGCTCGAAGAAAGAAATGGGAGGTGAAGCTTTTGTTTCTATCGTTTTTTCGCAAGCTTTTCCGATCTCGATCTTTCTGTCTCTCGCTCTCTCTACTTCTTTCTCTCGTCACGTCGTCGTCCATTCTCTGTGTAACATCGCTTTAATTAGCTAAATTGATTTCATTCAGTACAGAGAGACTCGAAGAAAGAAAGAGATAGAGAGAAAGAGAGAGACAAATGGAGAATCGATATAATCGATAGCGATAAACGCGTCTTCTATCTGCCTTCAAGTATTCGACTGAGTGAGAGCAAGTAACTTCTCATCAATCGCAAACTTTTATTTCTATTGTGCCCCCGCGAAGCTCTTTTTTCATTATTTATTTTTTACTCACCTTCGCCTTTTTTCGTGTGCTCTGACGCAACAAGGCAAATTTTCTTCTTATTAAATTTTTTTGCTTTTTAGCGAGCTTTATACCTCAGTTCGTTGATACTAGCGTGTATTTTATTTTCTTTCGAGCCTTGTTGCTTTATTTAAAAAAAAAATTAGATCCTATAATTTGCAAATCTTTGTTGAAAAACTTTTTTTTCAACTTTTTGGTGTTTATGCGAGTATAGCAGCGAAAAGATGTGCGAGATAACGCAGCTTTAAATTCCGTCTTTTACTATCGTTGATTTCTCAAGTACCTTCTATTTTCTTGATAAAACATATCGAAAGACCTAATAAAAAGTTTTTTACGTTTATCACGGAGATAAAATTTTCTCACCGTGTGCGCCGGTGAATATACACACTTTATTTTTTGCGGTCACACTGGCCGGCTAGCCTCCGCACCGGAAAATACAAAATCTTTGCGCAACTTTACTTATTAAAATATGTTGAGACGAGCACGTTCCTTTTTTTCTCATTAAAAATTCCATTAAACTTCTCTCGTATCAGGCGAAAACGTCAAAAAATACGCGCTCGGGTATGAATTTCGGCGACTCGCCAGACCCTCCTCTGGGTGTGCACCGCGTGCCTTTCTACCACTCGTACTCATCAAGCCACAAAAGAATGACAAACAGTAATATAAAAAAAAAGTTGAGAGAGAAAATATAAAGGTAGAAAATCTGCTGAAAGCTCGAGTCGTACGAGATAAGTAAGCCTAGATGATGGGGCCTCGGACGATAGTCCGAGCTCGAGACAAAAGAGACATGCGCGCGGACATGTGCATGAGTAATAGCTCGGCAGATCGCGCGTGAGTAAATTTTGTTTACGAAGCCTCATTCAAATTAAACAGCAGCAAGTATAACGACAGCACTAGCAGTTCGCTCGCAACTTGTGTGATCCGTGACAAATGACACGCGGTATTATATGCGCTCGCGCGCAAAACGAATAAAAAAACGTGCGGAGTACTAGGCAATCCCAACGCGAACGAAAAGAAAATAAAGGAAAACTCGAAAAGTATAAAGCGGAAGATGTAGGTGACGTACGTGCTTTCTCCAACTTTGTGCGCGTGTGTTATATGTGTGACTCTGGGTGTGTGTGTGTGTGTGTGTGTGTGTGTGTGTGTGTGTGTGTGTGTATACGTAGTACTTCTTGCCTACTTCCTACGTCGCAAACTTTTCTTTCCTTTTTTCCTCTTTCTCTCTCTCTCTTTCTATCCTCTTCTTCTTCAGCGTGAAGAGGAGACGCGCGAATTTCGAACTAAAGCACATCTAAAAGTTGGTTGTAGTTCGGGTGACGAAGCCCTGATAGCGCGAGATATCATCTGGCCTAATCCGCTGCCCGATGTAATAATACCGTGCGTGTACAATAGACCTGGGCTCTTCCTCGCGCCATCTTGAAATCCCATTAAGTTTCGATCGATCTTTCCAGCCTTCCGCGCACAGACACACACATGCATAAGCTTACAGGTGCTAATACAGCCCTGTAAGCTCCCATCTATTAACTACTCGACGAACAATAATATTTAATGAACAATAACAGTTCAATCACAAAGTTCGAGTGCCTACCCATTGCTATATACCGAAGTTCGTTTGCATGCATGTGTACTCGTGAATGTGGTGGCGGCAGCGGCAGCTGTGCACAAGTATATGTGTGTGTGTGTGTGTGTTTAGTTATACTGTGCAAGTAATATTGGTTGATTGCGGTGCCTAATACATACGTAGATATATATTTTAACGTTAAAGTTGTTTGAGAGTACACGTGTATACATGATCTCTTTCGATAAAAGTATTTTTGCCAATCATGCACAAAATTGTAAATTTACAGTGATTCTGCAGAAAAAAGGTTTTATATTAAAATCATACCGTAGAAAAAACCTTGAAATTGAAAGTAGCCATTAGCAAAAAAATAAGTAGAAAATTGATTATTTCAGTATAGTAGAGCATCATAATAATATTATATAAATATCACAAGAATAGATTAAAATACGCAGTTAAAACGCGTTTGAAGATAAGCTTGTTTACCGACAGCAAGCGATCTTGACAATAATTGCATCAAGCTTTTTATGAACTCAATTTAATTCTTTAATAATGTCAACATGGCCGAGTACTCGTCAATTCATTCCATTAAACGAAAAAAAAATACGCAGGCGACACATGTCGATGCAATAGAGTCGGCGGTCAATTGTGTGCAGCTTCTCTTGTATTTGCAGGAAGTTTTAGCCCGAAATGAGTATCATCATCGGCATCCCCCAAGGATCAGGTCCTTGCGCATTTCCCCGCACTACAACGATACAAAGAGCAACAGCACACGGCACCAGACGAGAATCGTGCCCATGAACGATCCACTCCATTCCTAGCTCTGTGCAGGCATGTGTGCGCGAGGATGTATCTTTTAAATTAGTTTATATAACGCGCCGTCGAGCGTATACTCGAGCAGCTGGTTAAATACGTAATCAAGTTTTGAAGCCGACTATACGTGTATACAGAGGCTTGCATTTTCGGGGCTCATTGTGTTGTGCCTACGTTTGTGTGCGGGTGTATGGCTCTTATGATATTGATTCTTTTTTGGGCGCGGCATATATATAAAGTCGACAAGTCGAGGAAACGTCGAAACGTCGAAAGATAGCAATCGACCCGCGCGTATATATGTATGAGTCAACGCCCTTTTTCAATCACGATCCGCCAAATGGAATAGTTTACGCCTCGCCGTGTATGACAGCTTGACCTCCGAGCGCGCGTAAATTTCATCTCATCCCCGGCGAGCCCCGACTATTGGGAGATTTAGCACGCCGACAAAAAAGCTCGCTCGTATATATACGAATATTTTTTTTTGTTTCTTTGCATTTTTGAATTAAGCAAACGCGCTGCTGCTGTCGGCGTCTCCTGACTCCGCGTTTAATTTGCGGAGTACTACTACGTACGGATCGGCGGCATCAACTCCCCCGCTCGGTGAGATTGTAACGAGCAAGGGTCTGCATGCGTGCTGCATTACCTAATATGTACATGTGCACTCGCGCGTGAAGACCCGTGATATGTGGCTTTACATTGTATCGCATCGCTGCATGTGTGCATTTCGGTGTGCAGTATAAACGAAAGCTTTTTTGGGCATGTAATTCTCTTAAGAGATTTATATCGCCACATTCTACCCCCAATCTTAGACTATTAATTTACCACTTTATACGTTACAAAACGTTGCCTCGTTAGTTTACTACATCGATATCGTGTAACGAAAAAAAAATTGAAATAAAACATCGATAATAAAAGCTCAAAGGAAAAAAGAGAAAAGGAAAAGTCGTAGATCGACACATAACATGCGTCCTGTACAATATCCAGTTGCTTTTGTTATCCCACGCACGCTCGACGAGTACGCGAGAGTCACGCGCGCACCTTTACGTTTCTCTCTGTCTATATAGTAGTGTGTGTGTGTGTGTGTGTGTGCGTCTACGTCCCCTCAGAAAAAGCTCACAAAAAATGAAACAAGCTCGGCCAATCAGTTTCCAATCCAATCAGCGATTTCGACTTATATATGCTACGGTCGCGCGACGTACGGATAGTGCGTATTGCCCACTACTAAAATATTACCTATTGTATATGTGTGCCTGTGTGCCTGTGTGCGTGCATGTACGTGGGCGCATGTGCATGTATGCATATGCGTACGCGTTATATCGAGTTAAACCACGCCCGATTTCTGCTCGTGACGTAGCTCATACATAATTTCTATCTATACACAAGTTAATATCCGTAATTTGGCCTTGCGTATACGCGTCCGTCCACCCGTCCGCCCTCCCGCGTGGCCCAGTGTTATATATACAAATTCTAATGACGCATAATGTATATTACCCGGGACATTGTTCGCTTTATGGCATCTGAATATATATGCACGCGCGTCGCACGTATAAAAATAAAAACGAGCCGCGCACTGCAGCAGCTCAGCGGCTCTTATAATATGAAACGAGTGCTAGCTTCTTTTCAAGTGCGACTAGTTACCGAGCGGGGGGGTTATATGAACTCGAACAGTAGTAGCGCGCGCAGTAAAGAAGGAAAAAAAATCAAGAGCCCGTAAAAGGGTAGCGAGTAGAGTAGTAGTAGTAGTAGTAGTAGCTACAGGAGCTATATGGCCACGCGCTCGCGCATGCCGCATTACACATATAGACGCATCTCGCGCGCGAAGCGTACCAGCTAGGATATATTGCAGAATGCATCGCCGGCGCACAGGGTTTTATATATAGGTTTTCGTTCGCTTTGACGGGCGCTTTTTTGCTACTTTCATATACGAGATAGTAGTACGTCGTGGTAGCAGCGGCAGCTATACTGCTGCCACTGCTACGCCGACTTTTCTCTCTTTTTGACTTTTGCGCGTTTGTTTCGCGACACAAATACTTAGTCTGTCTCTCCATTTCTCGTTCGTCGCTATCTTAAACAAAAAAAAAGTGGAAGAAATGAAAGGGTTGAAGTCAACAATGAAAAAAAAGCCTCGTTTTTCCTTTCGAGCTTGTGTGTGTATGTGTGTGCGTGTGTCTCCCACTCGCACTGGACGAAGTCTCGACATTCTTGCACGATTGGAATTAGTTTTGGAACGCGGAATGTCTCGTTACGCGAGTGTACGGCTAGGATAATTGGCAATTAAGCGTGAGTGAGAGAAGGCCGCTAGGATTTTCCGATATTGCAAGTTCTGACTGAGATTCTTCCTGTTCCTTTTTTCTTTTTTTTGTTCTTTTGCTCTATGGTTTTCGCGTCGCCAACGCGAGAGGCTCTTTTCGTCTCATTTTTCCTTTTGCTTTCGTGTCTTCACCGCCCCCTCGAAAGTATAAGAGAGGCCTGTTGTTTCTATTTCCTCGATACGGATACGTTATATTATTATTATTATTATTATTATTATTATTATTCATTTACCAAAAAAAACCCTGCATGTGCAAACAGTGCACAGCAAAAGTCCTACAGGAGGCATAAAGCCCGTACATAGGTTGGTAATCGAATCTCTACAGAATATTAACAAATGGTAAGAAAACCTCACCAGACTATAACTATATTTAACAATTAAGTAAAATATATGTATAAACTTGAACCTAAGGTGTGATATCAGAATTTCTGCATCCTTTCACATATCTAATAATACATTCTTTTCAACAAAAAATTAAATAAAATAAAATATGAGGAAATTAACAAATATAATATAAAACCATAAATAAATATATACATATATGATCACTTCACTTAAAATCTATACAATATATTCCTTCAGCTTCAACTTAATCACTTCTTTCTTCTTATTTATTTTCTTCAGGGCGTTTGGTAGTTGGTTAAAATATTTTATCGCATAGTATTCATAACTTCTCTGTCCTATCGTTAAAGAGATCTGTGGTAATTCTAGAAGTCTAAATCTAGTATTTCTAGTAATCTATAGGTATGTATTTTTAAGATTATCATACTTTTGCATCATGGAATTGAGAATAAAATCTTGTCTGATACTTGGCGGTCTTTTTGGATCTTGTTCTTCAATACCAATTATCTTCAGAATTTTATTTTGTAATCTGTCCAGGGGGTCCAGGAAGGTATTGTAAAGGCCTCCTCACCCAATAATGCCATAAGTTGCTATACTATGAAATAGATCATAGTACAAATGAAGCATGTGTGCCTTCGTTAGTATCCGTCGCAATCTGTAGAAGATGTAGGTTAAATAATTTGTTTTTTAACTATGTTATTCACGTGCAAATCCCATTTTATATTGCAGTCATACAAGATTCCAAGATACTTAAAACATTGTACTCTTAGCGAATTCTGACCATTCAATTTGATAGTTATACTTTCAGGAATAGGGTTTCTGTAGGTACCACAAGGTATAAATACTGTTTTATCAATGTTCAGGATTGAGTCGTTATGATACAACCAGCAGTAGACTGAATCGAGCTTGTTGTTCATTATATCTACCGTTTCATACCAATCATTTCCACACGCAGCTGCTACAGTATCATCAGCAAGCGCAAACAGATCGTTATGTTGTGTCAACAAATCATTAATATATAAATTAAATAGCAAAGGACCAAGTATGATCTCTGTGGCACTCCTAGATTAATCTGAACGGGATTTCTTCTCGTACCATTGACCTTTACGAACTGCATCCTATTTTTCAAATAGCTTCCAATCAGTTCGAGACATACTCCTCGAATCCCCATAAGGTACTGTTTGTCAATAAATCTGTGGTGGTTGCATCAAAGGCCTTTGAATAATCCAGTAAAGATACTGTTGTGGGTCTTCTAACATTAAGATTGTCATAAATGAGTTTGATTAAGAGAGCAATGGCATCGTTGGTTCCAACACTTTTTCTAAATTCAAATTGGTTTGCGCTAATTAAGTTGTATGAGAGTGATTGACACTCGCGAATCAAACATCGAAAAAGTTTGCTAAGAATCTTATTGCGAGAGAGGCTGCGCCGTGCATATCCGAGAATGTACGAAAAAGTTAGGAAAATACGCTGTCAGACTGGCGTATTTGCAAGGGCACGCGTATACGTATTTATATTACACATATAGCTATATAAGCTACTGCTGCAAATATTGTAGCTATAATGATTTTGCAGAAATTTTGGTACGAGCAAAAGTTCAAACCGCTTGTTACTGCATACAAAATCTGAAGCCAGTCTACCATTATCCGCAATGTTATACAAATAAGGAAAACATGAAATTTCTCAAGTTTAATTAGTCTACTTGAATAGGCTCCTTTCTATTAGTTTTGAGAATAAGATGAAAAAAAATATTGGTAATTGTAGTCACGTTGGAGATATTCAAAATAATTGATCCGCGAATAGTGTTCCATTACTTAGTACTATCGATAAAGCGAACAATAAAACAAAAAGATAATTTACATCTTTTATAATCTCACATGTGAAACGACTTATATTTAAATTTATCACAAGACGACAGAAAAAAGCAGACATTCTCAAAGATATCAACTCTGAACGGATAAATATAAGTTTGTAGATTGCTACATTTTTTTGTTACTCACTCTTGAAAGTATTCAGAGAGGGCTGGTGCAGCTACTTATAAAATAATACAATCGATATATCAGGATTTTTATTTGATTTTTTATGCGCAGGAATTTCGCATTACACTAGATTAGAAAAGTTTATAATGCCCTCGAATATTTCAATATTCCTTACATATACTCCAAAGTATGGAGCTGCATATAGGTACATAGGAACGGAATTATTGAAGCTGCAGCTAAAGAATGGAAGGCGGCAAGAGAGAGAGAGAGAGCGACAAGCTTAGAACTAGTAGTATACGCCGGCCAACAGCTGCTCGCTAATGTGCATATATATTATATATGTATACGTGCAAAATTGAACAACGATTCCGATTATAGGACTTAGCCAAGTAATTGCTTTAACATGGCGTTCGCGCATTGTGGTCTAATTAAGCGAATTATAGAGTTTAAAGTTAGACGCGCGCCCGACAAGGGTCTAAGAATGGAAGGGGGTGGTTATAAGAGAGCAGTAGCGAGAACAGCTAGGGGTTAGTTCTTGGCCGAGGCTGGGGGGGGGGGGTGTTACTTTCACCGTGTATATACTTATTATCGCGCGTCGGCGTTGTTGAGCCCAATCACTTCATTCGCGCGAGTACTGTAATAAAAAACAAGGATGAAAAAAAAACGAGAAGAAGAGGAAGCGAACTTTTTTAATCAATCGTCAGCTTTGAACGATAATCCCTTCGAATGATGCGAATTAATTCGAGACGCGAAGCAACAGCATCAGCAGCAGCAATGAGAGCAAGAAAAAAAAGAAGAGGAGAAAAAAAAGTAGAGAGAGAGAGAGAGAGAGAGAGAGAGAGAGAGAAGCATCAATTACCACAGGCCTTTGAGCGTGCGGAGCTATAGAATCGCTAACAAGAGAGCGTACGAATATAACGACGAAGGGGAAAGGAGGCGAGAGACAAGGCTATTGTATATATAAAGATGTACCTCGAGCTACGTGTATATCGTATATCTGTACCGAACCCGAGAGAGAGAAGAAGAGCAGTAGCGGTACGGGAGGATGAGGGTGTGCTAGCTGCAGTTCTGTAGCTGTAGCTGCATATATATCTAGATGTATGCAGGAGAGAGAGAGAGAGAGAGAGAGAGAGAGAGTACGAGGGATGTGATAGGAACCTCTAATGAGTACTACCTCTCGAGTGCACACGCGGGCGCTGCTGCTACTGCTGCTACTGCCGCGCGTTATAATGCCTTGCACGATTCGCGCTGCTATATACGCGACTGAGATGGGGTATAATCGCTGCGCGTACGCGCCCGTGCGCGCATCTATATGTATGTGCGTCGTGTTTACGTGCGTTGTATTGCCCATGCGTGTGTGAGCGTCCATGTGTATACATGCATGTGCGTGTGTGTTTAGTAGGAATAATTAATGCAACACTTGGGGTGCTTTGTCAAGTACAAGCGTGCGCTGTGCTCCAGCGAAAGTACGCAAGAGCAAAGATCGACCGATCGATCGATTAATTTCCGACGAATAACGAAGCCCGTCGAGAATGAAAAATTATTATGTTTCGATAAATTGAAAAAAATTATTTTTTATTTACTACGCGACCGAGTTTTCTTGGCTGAAATTACACGTGTGCGCGGGTGTGAGTACCTTGGCAGGAAAGAGAGATAATCAAGTCTTCTATGTAAATGCAGAGACTCGCTCGGATTTGTCGTCGACAACACGACACTCGTAACACGCTCGCGCGCCCTGACTGACATTTTGGTATTAGCGCGCGTGTGGTGCTCACGCGCCGATGTTAATTGCACTATGCCAGCCACGCATGCACTTAAGAAAAGCCCCAAATTGCTAGGCGTAATTCAAGATCGCTTCGAATGCCGCTTTTTACGACCTTGATACGCTGCTTTATTGTATACTTTGAATAACTAAGTAATCATACGAGTAAATAGCAACGCGGTGTAGTCCGATATTGAACAGCTTTTAAAAATGTATATAACTTTACTTCAGTACTGAGACTTTAGTCTTTTGTTTAATTATTGCTAAAAAAAGACAAAAATAACAATAATTTTCAAATAAATTTAAAATCAGTAAAACTTAAAATTGCCATCACTTTCGTGATGATGGAATAGAAATTTAAAAAATGGGACAACTGTAATTAAGTCTTCGACAATTCAGGAGTTTGATTGAATAAAAATGTACGTTATAAACTTGTCAATAACTTGTTTTTTTTACCAGGATTGTTTGTAAAATGATCTTAAATTTTTAACAGTAAAAGTGCTCAATAATAAGTAAAAAAACTTTAGCACGTCGATACTAATTCAAAATAATATTTTGTAGCGCGACGAAAACGCCGCAGCAGATGAAACCGCGTCACTTTTTCAGCGTAATTTATAAAAAAGCTCCTGTGACGCCTCCCTTCTTTTCTCTCTCTCCATTACTGCACTTGCTATTCAGATACGCGGCAGAGATGCATTTCGACTCAGTCATGCAAAAATTTCGCGCATCCGCGTCTCCACGAGGCAGAGAGAGTGAGAGAACGAGAGCCTACAAAACCATTGTATTAAACATTTGGTTTCGAAAACAGTCTAACAAACACAATTTCACTCGAGTGCAGTCTGCTCGCGTTGGGTATATATGCGTATAAATATACGCAAGCACGAATAACGAATGATTTTTTTTTTTTTTTTTTTTTCAAGAAAAAAGAGAGACGCATAGCCGTATAATACAAACTGGTGTTGTATATAACTATCAGGATTAAAAAAAAGAGAAAGAAGAGCAACAACGAGGAAAAACGGAAACAAAAGAAATCTTATACGTAATCATGAACAAAGGGAAGGAAAAAACGAATCTGCGATATTCGTATTTGCCGGAGCGCGATAACTTTGTGTCGTAATAGAGGCAGCATAAAAAAAGTTTGATACACGCGGTCGCAGAATGGGAGAGTTCTCGCTCGGTACATAAAATATACTTACGTATGTATATTACACTTATAACGGGAGGGCTGGTCGTTGTGTCGGAGTGAGAGAGGTCAACAATCGTCGAAATCCAAGCCGTGGATATATATTTTGCCTCGAATCACGCAACTTGTGTGTGTGTGTCTTTCCGCACTACCGCTGCGTTTTAATTGGGAGCTCTCGCTTTGTCTCTCTCTCACTTCTGCCGCCGGGTCTGCTATTGCGGTGAACGATGATTGCCGCTGTACGCGTTAAGCAAATGCAATCTAGACTATTTTGTATATATGCGAGTCAACGGATTTTCATTTGCGTTTTACCGAGGATTGAAAATCACCTCTTCAAGATGTTATTAATTTAACTTATTTGCATTATTATCACTCATTATGATTGACTTGATTTCATGTAAGCATTTTTTGTTCATCCATTTAGGGATGCTCTCGTGATTTATTTCACTCGCTCTCGCACTCTCTGCACTAATGCATACATGCGCATCAACAAAAACCAATCGGTGCGTTAATGAAGGCAACTGCGCAATATTCCCACGTGACTCGTCGCCGTGTTGTCGTCTCGTCGAAATCTCTCTTCTCGTGCAGCACTTACTCCGCGCGCGAACGACGTGCATGTGTATCGCGTTTTACACGCGATAGCACCGAGTGAGGTGAAAAAAAAAGGAATCGGAGCGAGAGACCGACAAGCATGCCAAGCCGAGGGTGGTAATATCTTGTGTTGTTGAAATTGCGCGCACACGATATTTCGATGTCGTTTTCGAAACACGAGGGGTGGCTTTTGCACACGATGGCGACAACGACAACGACAAAGAGAAAATCTCGAGGATGTATGCGTGCACAGCTACAACGTCAAGTGTGGTATTCGAAAGAGAGAGAGAGAGAAAGAGAAGAGAGAGCGAAAAAGAAAAGTTGCATCGTCAGCTCGAAAAAGGGGCAGTCACAGTAACTATTGGGTGGCTGCGTAGCACTGCTCAAAAAGTCCCTTCATCGAACTCTCGAGGTCAAGTAAAGACCGTAACAGAACTAAATTATATTATAACATCCGAATGACTCACCTGCGCGCGTAATGCACAAGATATACACAAACACGCGCAACGAGCTCATTTAGTGGAATAAAATTTGAAACTGCCACGTGTATATAAAAAGCGAATTGAAATTTTCGCGCGCGAGAGAGACGCAGATACGAGAGTACAGCGAAGTTCGCGAAGTTAAACAATTTAACGAAGTGAAAGTAAACAGAGAAGTTCGCTGGAGTAAATACGATGTACATATTCAACGGGTGTGTGCGTGTGCGTGTCTGTGTGAGTTTTTTTGGAAAATAAACACATGTATACGCGCGGAGATTTTTGCTTTTATTCAATTTATTCGGGAACAACGTGTAAAACATACGAGCTAGCTATATGCGTGCACGCTCTAGCACTGCCAGGAGCTTCCTCTTAATTATTTAATTTTCTTTGTGTTTGTTACAGTATTGCGCACAGAACCTCTCATTGTAAATCCTGTTAAACTAATTGAGATAATGCCGCGTGGAAAGAGTGCACAGTGAGCAACTTGTACATGTAATGCCGAGCGCACATATGCATACTCCAGCACGTATACTACCACCTCGGAAGGGTCGAAAACGCGAAAATATGCATGTTACGCGCGCGCGCGCGAACGAGCCTTTCTGACACGCTCTACCCACCCGTGCCTATACACTGCTACTGAAATTTTCAATTTCAGTTTTAAGCGCGCGACCAACGTATGCGTATGTACGCGTATAATCGCGTCAAAAACCAGCGTGATGACATCGTTGGGTGCTGAGAGAGAAAGATCGAGGGAAGAGGAGAAAGAGAGCCAAAAATGCCAAAAACTCGAAAATAGATGAAATTACTGCGGTGCCCAGTCCAATATTGCGTAGAATTAGCTTTAATAATATAAAGATACCTTTATTTTTGTTTGCACAACACATAGGGCTACTAATTTGGAAAGAGAAATTATAAATTTAATAACATGACAGCTTTATATGCTGCTATGCGCATACTTAAAAATTATTAAAGAATACCTTATTGCTGTGTAGCTCTAAAATATGACAATGCCGCGACACATGCAAAATGAGTCGGTGGTCAACGTATTTATTTACAAACAACAGCTCATAAAATAACATTATCCATTAAAGTAAAGCAACAACAATGAGGCGAATTCAACACAAAAGTTACATCAAATCTCACACAAAAAGGTATTGCATTCATGTTAACTCGTTTTATGCACGAATTATTGTTGCGGGAGTAAAATTTCGGGTACAAAGTTGGACCGAAGAAAATGTTCAATAAATATATAGAAGGATTAAATAATAAATATCAATAACTGAAAATAATAATATGGTTGCATTAACGATGTGGATTTAATGGGCACAACAGCTAAAACCGAATTTAAAGTAAGTGATAAATATTATTAATATTGTTATTTTTAAATAAAACTTGATTCACAATAAGCTCGTTATTTTATCAAATAAATGATGAATAGATTACGAATCACTCTGTACTAAGCAAGCTGTATAATCGATGCACTGGTTATTGAAATTTGATCAGGAAGGGAATTTCTTCAAGAAAAACTTCCAGTATCGGCAAAAAGTAAAGTCTAGAGTAATAATCGATCTTCTGAATTAAAAGCGATGAGTTCATTTGCCTGTTCTATTTTACATCGTATTATAATTTTTATAAACTAATTTGAATAAAAGGTTCGAAATAATTCAATGTTCGAGAGAAAATCAAAATTCATCGTGCTATAATAAATGAATAACGGCAGTAAATTAAGTAATTCGTTGCAATGGTAAAATTTATAAACACTGCACAGTGTAAATAAACTGTTTTTTTAGTACTTCATATACTCTTGCATCTAATTCGCAAATAACAAATCTTCCAAGTTGACAAAATAGTTCCCCCATATCCTCGGCAAATATAAAAGAGACTTTGGAACAATAATCGAGTGTCGCCTTGAAAATGTAACAGTATTTTTTTTTCATTCATCAGCAACTCTCCGCAGGCTCGTTTGAAAGTATACATACGCAGGCGTACAGAGGCGGTAATATCGGGTAAAATCGATGTGAAACAAGCCACAGTAGTTTTGCACTTGCTGACGCTAACTCAATCCGCTCTTCCACTCGGCTCCTATATGCCGCGCGCTGAACTTTGATCAGGGTGCGCGTCAATTAAGTGAACCTCTTCCTTTCCCCCTGACACTCGCTCTCTCTCTCTCTCTCTCTCCCTCTATGTGAACGAATCCGGTGATTAAGGCTTCGCTTCGCCGATTCCTTACACACACGAGCTCACATATGCACTTCTACACGCGCCGCGTCTATGATTGGATTACAATAGTTTATTATCTATGTGTATGCGCGCGTGAATGCACGAGTATATGAGTACGAGTATGTGTGTGTGTATGGGTGGGTGCGCCCGTTGCACGCTTTCTATCTTGGCGCAGCTCGTGCACACCGACGTCAGAAAGTACAAGATGATGAATAATTATTCAAAACACGCGAATACGTGAGGCATGCGTTCAATCGAGCGCATGCGTGGCAGCAGGAGAGAGAGAGAAAGAGAAACGAAGAGAGAAACAAAAAAACGTCTGAGGCGGAAGCAATAGCGCAAGCCAGGACTCTCGTGACGTCGGGCCGAGAAGGAAATTAGAATCCGTCGGCGAAAAGTCAATAAAAATAGAGGAATCCGAAGCCCCGGCGAAACGTTTACCCGTTAAATGCAGACCGATTGATTGGGCGATCGTTGCCTACGCAAATGTTTTTTGGCTTGTACATACGTATGCGGAGCATGTGTGTGCGGATGATGTACAAAGCGAAGTTTTTCCGGATAAATATGAAATTTTTCCGCTGTTGATTCGAGATAAAAAATATTTTCTCGTCTTTCGTATGTATGCGCTGGCCAAAAATATAAATATGATGTTTACGTTGCTGTTCGATGAACGTGGTGCGTTTGCATTTGCGCTTAAAAATAATAATGCACATTTACGAAAATAGTAAAGAATCGTATTGTTGCAACAGAAATCAATGTTAAAAAGGAAAAAGAATTGCAGCTGACATATTTTGTCGGTAAAAAGTAAACGAGTTACAATCAAAAAAATGACCTATCTACATTACGCTTAAAACGTACAAATTGTAGCGACGCGCGCGAGTCGAAAAAGTGCACACAGGCGCGCACACCCACGTAAATGAATGGCGGTAGCGACGCAAATGCAACAGCGAGTGTAAAAAAAAACAAAAAATAAAATAAAAGAGAGAAAGAAATAATTTGCAACGCTCGACGCTCATATTCATCTTTGCTTCTCGCTCCTATATACATGCACTCTTTCTTTCACTCGTTCGGTTAGCAGCAGAGCATGCAACGCTACGACGACGGCGAATCGAACAATCGACGTTTCCACTTTATGTGTACGAGAAGAACAGCAGAAAGAGGCAGCGCGGCAGGCAGGCAAGCAACGACGGCGGCGACGCCGACAATAGGCTATACGCTCGCTCGCTTACTCGAATGACGTTGAATGAGGGCACCTCGGGAGAAAGAACGAAAGAAAAAAAAAGCTTCGGCATTATCGGAGGACAAAAGGTTCGAATTAACGCGAACACGCTGATGACGCCGCCGAGGCGAGCTTTCGCGCTCGATGTGGGTCCCATATATATAATGTACGTATAAGTATAGATGACGATTCGGCGAACAGAGCCGCCACGGCACCAGAGAGCAACGAAGCCGAAGATATAGACCAGACGACGAGCGATGCATTGACACGTGGGCAAATACGATTGACCCAAAATGATGATGGTGGCATCTAAGACTCGTGCATACATGCGTATATAGTATATGTGTGCCTTGTCGGTATTATATGACATGTACACGCAAACGTACATAAGAACGCAAGAGTATACTCATGCATATAGGTATAACTGTTGGGCTGCAATTCGATTATGCGCTACACCTACCGCACATACTCTATGTGTGTGTGTGTGTATATATATTACGTGTGTGTATAATCTATTGAATGGGTAAATATGTGCGCGCCAAGGGATGGAAGCTCTGGAAAGGATTTTCCGTATTCCCTATACATATAGTACATACTACATACGTGTGTACGATACTCGCGCGCTCTAGCATGTGTACCAAGACTAGGTGTGATATTGGAAGATTGAGTGTATGCGTATAATGTATGCGTATAATGTATGTATACATACAGATGCGCTCACGCATTGCTGACAGGATATGTATCCCTGAGACGAGTAAATTGATGTTCTCGTAACGTATTCGCGTTGCTCGGCTCTGCTCTGCTCGCTCGCGACGTAATAGATTTACGCCAAACAGGTCTTCATGTGCGTACGTATAAAAGTGTGAATGCAAATGTCATGCAATATACAGTATCTATACGGTTCGAGCGTGCGCCTTCCTTTTCATCTGCACGTACATTTAAAATAAATTTCTGACCGTGTACGGCTATATATTATACAGGCGTTTATGTTATATGAAGACGAGCTCGCCCAGCGAAATTGATTGACGCGTTTTAGTGACGGCCCCGACACCAGCTGCTGCCGCTACTGTATAACAAAATGAAAAAGGCGTCCAGAGAGTGGTCTTATCAATATGATCCCAAAAACTTATAACCGCATACGCGATGCGGTGGACCAGAGCACCACCCAAAAGTTCATTATTCAATTTCTCTCTCTCTCTCGCCTCGTGCGTGCTGCGTGCGCTGTATGCAGTGCGAGAGAAGCTGAGCGCGCGTGTGGGGAAATGCTCAACCAAGACCCCAATTTCATTTGAATGTGTCCCATTTCTCCCGCGTGTGTTTGCGTGTGCATGCGAGCCAGGCGGAGCAAGAAGAGAGAGAGAGAGAAAAAAAAGAATCCAGTGAGCAACTGCAGAATAGAAATTAGTCGTCCACGAGATTCTTCCTTGCTGCAGTTTCATTCGAATTGAACGAAAAAAAAAGGGAAGAGAAAAGAAAAAAGAAGGTGAAGTAAAATTACTGGCGAATTTCCGAGTCGTGTGTGCACTCTGCATGCGGGGATAGTAAAACGAGCAGCAGGAGCAAGGCCAGATTGAAAACGCCAAGATAATGTAACAGTAGAAATGTTGTGAGTTTACAAACACACTGTGCTGTGGTTTCTTCGCAGTCCTTTTGCGCATAGTATACAGCACGGTATAGCTATGTATAATGTACAGCACGAAAAGCAAGAGCCTTTCAATTCCGCGCCATACCGACGACCTGCAGTAGGCCACTCTCTCTCTCTCTCTCTCTCTCTTGCGTTTCGCTCTCTCTCTTCCTCCCTCTTACTAGGCTGTGACTAATTGAATACTTCAGATCGACGAACTGCTGTCGCGCGTGTGTAAATGCGTATGTGTGTAATACGACACTTTGTCTACACGTACAGCATAGATCCAAAGCAAAAGGGGGTAAAATCGAGTTATACAAGTGACGAGGTACTCTCACACGTATGCGCAAGCTGCGAACACACGCTGTGCCGCACGAGAAGTTGCACTTCCTCGACTGAACTGCTACGTACCGATATGTGATATATCTGTCGCACACACATACATCCATATGCCGTTTATACATCCGAAGAAAATCATTAGATCACGATTAGTAATGGAGCATCGAATGCAATTGACAATTTGCCTAAAAGTTGTTGACTGTCTGTTAGTCCTGTCGTGGCGGTCGACGACTCCTATATATATACGTATATGAGTGTAGCCCACATGTAGAGAAATGTAAATTCGCTTCGTGCGCGAGACGTACTTCGGATCGGCTGCAGCGATCGCTTATTTGAACTGATGCACGCACACACTGATCCCGCGTACACTTTATACAGCGGCGAACGAGATTACTTGGCCTTTGTCTGTAGCCTATATGCACGTATCGGTGCGTATTTCGTTTCAATATTGCTGCGCATTTTACCGCCGCTAATTTAATCCCGACACGCGCTTAATAATTTTTTTTTTTTTTTTTTTTGAAAAGATTCCATTATTAACTCGATTGTGCGAACGCGCCAGAGGCTTCGGCTTTCAACGCGGAGCAGCAATACGGGCATACGGGTTTGTGTATCGCACGTATAAGAACGAACCCAAGAAAACTGAAATCGAATTATCGTCCGTCCAGAATGAAGAAAAAGAGGAAAGAAGGAGAAAGAGAGAACAAAAATAACGAAAAAGAATCGTTTCACTCAATCAGATGAATTTTTGAAATTTTTCAGCCTAAAAAATAATGAAAACTCGAGCGAGCTCTGAGCGCATGCACGGCTCGCATAAACGATATTTCCAGCTACACAACTCAATTTTCTTTGGATATTGAATCAATCTGCATGATGAAACATCGTCGATTTTCCTTTTTGTTTCGAGCCGCGTCCAGCTTACAGCTTGCAACGGAACTTCTCGAGAGATTGAAAACTTTGCGCGCTGCTGTTGCCGCTGCTGTTGCAACGCAGCGCCATGGAGAGCCCCGGCTAGATATACAGTCATATCCGTTTTGCCGTTGTTCTCGAGGCTCTTAAACACAAAGAGCCTCTCTTTCTCTCGGCCACGCGAGCCACGCGCGACGCCCGCTGTGATAGCAAAATGAGCTGGCGCGCTATTTTGCTTTAGCACGAGATATTACGCCTGAAAGAAAAGACCGCGCTTGTTTGTGTACGTAGACGAGCGTGCACGAGCTGGATATAGCCGAGGGATTTGATTAAGTTTGTATGGTATTATTATACACGTACGCGACCGCATATATAAAGTCAAATTTCGCAGTCGAGCTTTTTTCGAGCCTCCACGCCGCCGCCGAGTTTATCTGGAATGATTTTTTATTTTTCGGTCTGACTTTTTCAGGTGCCATTTGGTCTCCAGCTCGATGCTCGCGCCGTGCCATACTCCTGCCACCGAGCGCATATAGAAAAAGTTTGTAAAAGAGGGACTACGAGAGATTTCAAAGGAAAGAATGACGATAGAATTTTAGGTGCTTCGCCGCAACTACCAACTGCTATTGCGGATGCCGCTTTTGGATTTACAAGACCCAGTGTAGCTGCGCTCTTTTCTGAATATACTTACATACACAAGTACATATTAAAAGTCGCATCAAAACTGTATCAAAAAGTTGTATTTGTTTTATGCGAAATTTTCGTCGAAAACCGTAAAATGTTTATTTACTTCGACGCTCGCACATTCGAAATGGTCAACTATACCGAAAAAAGGCTAAGCGTTTCACGATATTACACGATATTATGGACGTCGATGTGAGCAACGTGGACCGCCCCATTTCGGAAGGAAAAAAAATCGCAACGATATATACCATGCGAGAGTTTACTTTCATAGCGGCTGCACATATTGCAATGGCAGTCCTTCGAGCAAACACGTGAATAACCACTGCGTACACTGCAAACGCATATGTACGTACGTGTAAACATGCAAAAACCATGATACAATATACGACGTATGAATTACAAGTCGTGGTGGATGATATAGAAATTTAGTTGGACCGTGTGCGCGTACGCGTGTAAAACCAAATACACCTAGAAATTGCATTTGTATTTTTTTCAACGCGCTTTGTAATATAAATAAAACCCACCTCTCGCTGGACAAATTCGGAGCTGAGAAAAATCATCGAAAAAGGCCGAAAACAGCTTTCGAAAGCAATCGATTTAAAATCTCTCGTTTTTTTAGTGTAGCAGCATTTTTGCTGCCATTGAAGAGCGAGAGCAGCCCGGCAATAGGTGCTATAGGCAGCAGAGTAGAACGAGTGCACGCGCGACGGCATATGTATACGAATTCGAAAATGTATACACAATGCATCATTTAGGAATTCAGCATCCAAATAACTTACTGCCGCACACTAACGCGCTGCAATTCACTCTGCCAAGCTGCTGCTGCTGCTGCTGTGCGTTGCAACCCTTTTGACCTCTGGCTCCCCTTCGTAGCTACCTCTATCTCTCTTCCGATCCCTGCTGCACCTATATACACGTATATACATACTAAGCGCGTACATATACACCACAACAATGTAGTAACAGTTCGATGCAGGCGCACACACGCACACAGACGTCTATACGCGTACACGGCACATACGTGAGCATGCAACCACATGTGCAATGTCGTTTGCAGCAGCAGCAGCAGCAGCAAGCTTGGAGCAAGGGATGGAGGAGGGGGGGTCGGGGCTGCATTGGCCGCGCATGCAATGCTCTTGTGCAGCGCGCAACACATAAAGGTACAGGCCGAGGCGCATAGGTACGGCACAGTAGTGCAATGGAGCGGGCGCACATTACGATGCAGCAAAGGGTAAATGGCATCGCAAGCCCTCCCCCGACTGTGACACTTTGGCCCTTTTATGCATACGAATGCGATCGCACGTATACTGGCCTCGAATCTTTAGTATTGAATCGACGACGGCTTAGGTGCCGCGCGCGCGCGCGACCATTAGACAGTGGGGTGCGAAACAAAACGCCAATGCAGTTGACTCCGATAATGGAGGTCCGGGCGACGGGGGCGCACTGCAGCACGTTTTCGGGGAAATATATTTTTGGGTAACAAATGTTAGTAGAGAGAGAGAGAGAGAGAGACGATATCAATAGCGCGAATGAGCACACATGCGTTTGAGATTCGATGTGTGTTTCGGGCGAACAATTAATTATACTCGCTTTTTTCGGCATAACGAGTAAGCGAGCGAGCTTCGATTCATGTCAACAGCAGTCCAACGTATATACGTATTCGCGCGCACACACACACAAACGTGCCAAGCAGCAGCAGTTCATATGCGTCAGTTGCATATTATATTTTGATTGCGGAGCGGTGAATTGTCCACTTGGTTGGTCGATGCATTATAGCCCGCACACGGGCCGAGGCGCGCACGATACGCTTCACAAATCATCGAGCTGCTACCGGCCGCTCGACTATATGTATACCGTACGCCTCGCGATGATTATCGGCATATTCGATTCGAGATTTACTAAAAATTATTCTATTAAGCTCGAACGCTCGTTGCGCACGCTGCGCGTTTGTGTATATAAGTGCGAAATCGCCAAAAAAGACGAGCATTTAATTTTCGCCGATAAATACTCCATTCGTGAAAATATATAATGAAATCGTTTTCGTTTTGTTACGCTTGCGAGTTCGCCCGTACTGCGTGCAGCTATTATTCACCGTATATACACGAGTACGCACTTATAAGCATAAGTGTCTCGTACAAACATTATAATAAGGTGCTTTATTCATAAATAAACCGGGGACCTTCTGAAATTCGCGTAATAATTCATGTTTTTCGTTCGCTCTCGATAATAGATATTGCCGAGGGCATGGACGATAATCTTGGCAAATGTTGTGTATATTGCCCATCGGAGATTATGCCAAACTTCGATCCGAGCGAGTGAATAAATTGAAAATAATCGATTATTTAACGTGCATAAATATTACTCAGTGTATTACTCAGGTACACGCGGACACGTTTTTTTTAAAGAAAGATTACAGCACAAACTGATCTAATAAGTAACGCTAAACAGTACTATCGTATGAAGGGGATTTATTTTTTTAAATAAAAAATTTACTAATGAAAAAGTGAGCTAAAAACTTTGTTCTGTTGATGAATTTAGAATGTCTGCTGACATGCTTTCAATATTTATTGATATAAAGTTCGACGTTCCGACTTCCGCATTCACGATACAAAGTTTATTACAAACTTTCTTTCATTCACCCAGATTATGTTACCCAGTTATTTTTCGCAGTCCTAGAGAGAACGTAATGGTTTACAAATACTCGTGTGCACGCATACGCGTACACAAGACCGAGTAGTGCCTTAAAATAAAAATAAAAAGATCGTTGAGCTTTTCAAGTTTCACTGTGGCAAAATGAAAAGTGAGCCGTTGACGTTGTTACTGGCTCCGTAATAATTAGACCCTGCGAGCATTTAAATTGCGTAACTTTCTGAAGTTTTTCTCTCGCCCTCTGCCTCGAGAGAGCAGAAAAGCTTTGCTTGCGGAGAGCGCGAGTGTTTTCTTTTATCACCGTAATTCCTTTCCTCTCCTCTCTCTCTCTCTCTCGCACGCGCACTAGTCGTATTACGCGTATACATGCGCGCAAATACATAAGTTTTATGACTTTTGTAATTCTTTTGCTTACAACTGCGCGTATCCCCGGCCCCGTGAATGTTTCATTCGCTTTTTGTTCTTCATAATCTTCGTTTTTTTATTCGTACTTAGTAAAACATAAACAATTAGTGACCCATGTTGTAGGCACGCATTTAAAGAAAGATATTATCGGGCACGTTTAGAATCTTTTCAAAGTATACTTAAAAAATTAACGATGCTCATATAACTTTAGAATAAAGTCAGTGATTATAAGTTTGAAAAAAAATTTAACATTTTAACTGCTCAAATTACGCGAAATTATGTAACTAGGTCGAGTTGTTAAAGTCGAAAATGAAAGGTTTTTCATTCGTGCTCGAGTACACGATACCCTTAACAAAACGTATCAACGTATAGAGACATTATCAAGTAACAGTTTCCTTAAACAATGCAATAATTGTAAAAGCAACCGCATCAAAGTTCTAAATTTACAAGATTAATTTTCATGGTTTGCACAGACAGTAGCGCAGATGCAGTGGCTGCTGCAACGGCGGCAGCAGCAGCAGCAGCAGCGGCATGAGCCCTAATTAATTCGCGAGAACATGAAAATGACGACGCGCCGCGCCCGACAAGAATCTTCTAACAACTAACCAAGATTGGTGCGCGCGTAGGCTAATTACCAGGCCACTTGGAGTTGTTACTTGCCAGCGCGCGCACACTAAAACGGGCACGAACAAAAAATCCGCTAGACAAGTTACACTGCACTGAAAATATCATCGTTTATAAAGAGCTTAGAACGTGTTGAAGGTTACGGATCGTGTGCAGCCAGCGAGAAAGAAAAGAATGAATAAAAATGATAAAAAACCTTCGCGCGCAGATTATCGCCCACTTACGAAGGGAACAACAGCAAGACTTTGCGCGACTACTGCGTTGGGGTATCGCTCGCTGCGAGCGCGAATAAAACCCGAACTAGTCTCCCCGCGCGAGGCCGAATTTTTGTTTGTTTGTGCTTCCTTAATACCAGACTGCAGGACTTTTGCATAACTAAGACCGTTACGAACTTTTTTCTTTTGCTTTCCCTTTTTTCGCGTACCTTTTCACCACTGCGCTTTATCTTATACTTTATTTTTTCGGTTTCTACTGCATTTATGTGTGTGTGTGTGTGTACACAGGAACGAAGACAGAGGAAAACTTTTCGCGTTATTCTACGTTTCCACTATTGATAAAGTTAACGGTAAAAATTAGAAAAAAAGTTTCGAATAAATAATGGCATTGCAGCTATAACAACGATCCTAGCCTGCGAGCGTGTACGCGAAAATTTGGCAAGTGTATACGTTTTACGGGCTCGAGCAAAGCCAAACAGTTATGATGCCTAGGCACTCTCGGGCATTTGTGCTACACGCTTTTTTCCATTGACTTGGCGGTGGTTGTGTTGCAGCAACAGCAGTGTGGAGTTCTGGGCCGTCGTGATTTAATTTCTTTTCCGCACGACTGCACTCGCCACCGACGCCTGCAGCAGCAGCTCCAGCCGTCGACGTGAAGCCTGCGCCTGCCTCGTCTACCACACTGCGCTGCACAGCTTTGCTTTCTCTGTGCTGCTATGGATTTTATTCATCTTTTTTTTTTCACTAACGGCGCGCGCGGCTTCAATTTTCCTGTCTGCATGTGTGGCGCATGCATGCATTGGCTGAGACTATAGACCTGGGCGCCCGAGAGTTGTTAAGTCGATAATTGAATGAATCAATTTGTTAGGTTTTTTACAGGAAAAATACCTCGACGAAGAAATCCAAAATTGCTCGATGGATATGAAAAAAAAGGAAGAAGAAGAGGAGGGAAAATGGTCTTTTCCAAACGAGATTTTTTATAAAACGAACGGGGTCTCGGAGCAATGAATACACGCGCGCGTGCTTCTCAACGAGCATGAATGGGACACGCTCGAAAGAAAGAAGAACGACACGCGCGCGTTTATTAAAAAGAATATTATACCGAGCAAGCCTCGAGTTATAGCACACACATCGCTGAATATCATTACACGGGCATAAAGATGTTTAATTATAATTTATTCGCGTAATAGGCGCGCTCCAGTTTGAAAAAAATTGATCTCGTTAGCGGGCCACTGCACCGCCACCGCTGCTGCTGCTGCTATATAGTTTATGCGCGAGCTTGTTCTATAACGTATATAGCAGGGTTGTGCGAGCGCGGCGATGTCGATTCGTGACACCAACGCGTGAATAAAATTCCGAGAGATTAAACTTTCTTAATAAAGCCTACTTTTGTCCTTTGTTGAAATAGTCCGGGGGAGAAAGGAAATTACTATTACTTGATACAATATAATAAGTTTTCGTCCGTCGGTACACCGGCGATAATGACTTCAAGCCGAGCAAATAATCTTTAATTAAAGAACTTTGTTAACACGCGCATTTATCATTGGCTTGCGAAAACTCGATCGCGACAGTGAGATTATAAAGTCGCAATGTTTTTCCATATAATATATATTTCGAAAATGGAAATCGATCAGCACAGCTCGCTCGAGATTCTAGCTCGAAGCATTAAAAATCGGGCATGGAAAACGAGCTGCTTGTACGTGACGTGAAACCTGGAGCTTATATAGCTTCGACGATACAACAGCGCGTAAAACGCTCCGTAATATGCTTTCGAAAATGCAAACGTGGCGCGAGTCCTTTGTATTCTCTCTCTCTATCTTCGCTGATGCGCGCGTATATAGCGTTCAGCATCTTTCTCCTACCATCGAGTCTGAGTGAATTAACGAGACTTTCTTGCGCGCACATTCACAAGCTGTAAAAGCAAGGCTGAATTACAAATTTGAGATGTGTAACGTAGAAAGGTGTCAGGTAGAAGAGCGGCGTCGAACGTTTATATAAATCGAATAAAGTGACATTTCGATAGACATTTTTTTCGAAATAGATAAGCACAATTGACGATATAAGCTGTAACGGTTCCCGCGACCGTTGCAATAAATAATTAAGGAATAATAAATGTCGTCCTAGGTTCGCGATACGGCAGCTAGCTCAGGCTTCGGTGCGAGGTTTCGCACCGACCGCGGTGGCGTCGTGGTCCAGAACCTAGGGAAGATTGTTGACGGGAAGGCAAAATAATCACTCACTGATTTAGGTAAAAGTAAAAGATGAAGGAATAATTATTATTTTCAACGATTAAATGGTGATCATACACAAATGCGCGTACGCAGCAGAGCAATCGCGACTCTCACACACAATGGCCAACGTAGGCCGTGAACGCGATTGCACACGAGAGCGAGAGTAAATCGAGAAGCACTTACAGGTCGGCGTAGTTGCTCCAAGGCCGGGCTCTCTTGCTTCTTCAGGAAGCTCGCTCGTCACGTGGTGCTGTCGTGCACTTCGTCGAGGTTCGCGGACGCAGAACTACACTCGCAAACGCAACCGAGAGAAAGGTAATTTGTTTTATATGCGATTAGCCGCGGGCTTTATCGAGAAAATAAATAACTTTTTAGCGCGCGCGCTAGTTCGTCGCGAAAACCAATCTGCCGTCGAGAGCACAGGTTCGCGTGTACCTCTCAGCGGCCCTACTCCTTACCAAAACGGAGCAGATAATTGTGCGCGATGCGACACGCACTTGCTCTATCTCTCTCTCTCACACACACGTGCATACCACGGCTACTGCTGCGTCGCGAGACGTAGTATATAAGTACTTGTACATTGTATTGGAGGAGAGAGAGATGTGTCGATGTAACGCGATCGTCACACTCCCCACCCCCAGACGTTGGTAGCCTCGGCGTGCCAACTCGAGAAAATCTCGCTCTCCTTCCACCAGGAGAAATGAAAAGAAAAGAAAATGTTTACGTTACTCAACAAAAACAAAAACAAAAGAAAATTAGATTTTTGTAAAGAAAACAAAAGAAAATAATTCATGGTGGAACCGTGTGCAATCGTTTCAGTATTCGACCATCATACTCTTTGCATTCCCATACTGCACACTCTTAACTAATCTATTTAAATGTTCGAAAGAAGTATATCTTATTTAGCGGTTAATATTCGCATTGACCGTTTTTGAGCGAGTTCTTCGCGGCGATAACGACAGGTCCGGTTCACGCGCTTTACGCGAAGTGCGATTTGG
Organism: Trichogramma dendrolimi; assembly: GCA_034770305.1. NCBI lineage: Eukaryota > Metazoa > Arthropoda > Insecta > Hymenoptera > Trichogrammatidae > Trichogramma > Trichogramma dendrolimi. Next base: position 8,231,919 of record JAPMIB010000001.1, read on the forward strand.
CGACGCTTGATTTTCGTGAGTACTAGAAATGTCTTCGGTAGCTTGAGTCTTTTTCTGTTGGCGTACCGTCGCGTTTCGCGTTACAACTACGCGCTGTTTACGTGTTTTCGGTTTCGATTTCGGAGCTTCGCGTTCGTTTTCTTCAATCGGCCTCGCGTTTTCACTGATCTCCGGGGTAGCTGCTTCGCTGTCGCTCGCCTCTTCTTCTATAACTGGTTTCAGGTCGTCCGTCGGTGATGTGGAAACAATTTTCCCTACTTCATCGCTCAGCTCATAAACGTTCGGGCCGAGACGTTGAGACCTCGAAGGGGCCCGCGAAGGGAGGAGCCAATTTTCCTGCAATGCCTTTTGGGCCCGACGACAAAACTCGATTTTTGTTCCAAACTTTGTCGCCGACATTGTACACGACATCGCGGCGTTTCGCGTCGTAATATCTGGCCTGTCGGTCTTGCGCGTGGCGTGAATTTTCTGCCGCGACTTGGTGAATCTCTTCCATTCGACTCATGCGTTCTCGCCAGCGATTTATCTGTTCTAATTCGTCGTCTTCGGCGGCGGCGTCATCTTCTTGTTGGCGTACGGTGTTTCCTGGTCGGGGGTGACGACCCATGTTCAGGAAGGCAGGGCTCGCTTTCGTCGATTCCTGTATAGCGGTATTATACGCAAACGTCAACTCGTGTATGTGAGTATCCCACGTATTATGTTGCTCTTCGATATAAGCGATAATCCTCGTTTTAAATGTGCGATTCACGCGCTCAACTGGATTTTGCCGGGCTGTATAGGGAGCGATGGTCGTGTGTTTTACGCCTCGTTCTTTCAGGAACTTGTCAATAATCTTATTCTTGAACTCAGTGCCGTTGTCTGAGTGAAACACATCCGGCGCTCCGAATCGCAAAAAGATTCGCTCGTTCAATTCACGGCGAATTGTCTGTGCATTGGCCTTGCGGATCGGAGCCACCTCCACCCACCGCGTGAACTCGTCCATGAATATCAAGAGATATTCGTTGCCACGGGCGGTCCGGGGAAAGGGTCCCATTACGTCTCCGGCGACGACGCTCCAAGGTTTCGTGAATTGGCGTCTCGCCATCAGACCTGCCGGTGCAAGTTGCTGTACTTTGCACTGTTGGCATATTTGACACGTTTTCACGTATCGCGTGACGTCACGATGCAGTGAGGGCCAATAATAGCGCAGTGCGATGCGCTCGTATGTCTTGTACCGGCCAAAGTGTCCCGCAGTCGGCTCCTCGTGGTTTTCGCGCAGTACTTCTTTGCGCTTGTACTTCGGCACGAGTAACTTCCACGCATCTTGATCTTCGAGCAAATCTTCGATCGCCGGGTCAGGTCGATATTGATATAGACGGTTACCGATAATCTTATGCCAAGGAAACTTCTTTGGCTCGCGTTGTACGTCGGCAAAAAGCTTACGGTACCACGGGTCTTTTCCATCGTCTACAGAGAGCGAAGCAATTTCGTGTTTCTCACCGTCTTCCTCGTAGAGTCGGGATAACGCGTCGGCAACCACGTTCTGGCTTCCCTTTCGGTAGAGTACTTCAAAGTCGAACTCTTGAAGGTGTAACGCCCAACGGGCTAATCGGCCTGTCGGGTTTTTCAGATTACGAAGCCATTTTAGACTACTATGATCGGAGATCACCTTGAAATGGTACCCCTCGACGTAAGGTCGGAATTTTTGTATCGACCATAGCACAGCCAGGCATTCGCGTTCCGTGACGGAGTAATTGCGCTCTGCCGCGTTCATGGTGCGACTCGCAAAGCACAGTACGTGCTCGGTGCCGTCGATGGTCTGTGTCAGCACTGCTCCGAGACCAGTATTGCTCGCGTCTGTTTGAATGACAAACTCATGTTCAAATGACGGCTGGCTCAAGACAGGAGCAGTCGCAACGAGATAGCGTACCTTTTCAAACGAGTCTTGCTGATCCTTAGTCCATACATATTTTTGACCTTTACGAGTGAGACGTGTGAGTGGCTCCGTGATCGTTGCAAAATTTTCCAAAAATTTTCTATACCAAGAGGCCATACCTAAAAAGCGTCGTAATTGCTTCAGATTTTTCGGCACTGGAAAATTCATCATGGGCGCGATTTTATCTGGGTCAGGGCGTATTCCCTCGCTATCCACGATCACGCCCAAGAACTTGACTGAAGCTTGACAGAAGAAGCTCTTCTCGCGATTTAGTGTCAAGTTTGCCTCGGTAACTCGCCTCAGTACAAGCTCCAGCTTCTCCAAGTGTTCTGAGAAGGTGCTCGACACAATGATAATGTCATCGAGGTAGGAAAACGCGAATGGTTCCAGCTCAGGACCTATAACTCGGTCCATTAGTTCCTGGAACGTCGCAGGTCCCCCGGAAACGCCGAAGGGCATCCGTAACCACTCGTAGAGACCCATACCAGGTACGGTAAACGCGGTGTACTCGCGTGACTCTTCGTGGAGTGGCACCTGATGATACCCGGCTGACATATCCAATGTCGTAATATACCGCGCGTTTCGCAATTTACGCAAGATTGCATCCATATTATGGAGCGGATAGGCGCTGACTTTCGTACACGCGTTCAGCTTGCGATAGTCTACGCAAAGACGGTACTTTCCATTCGCTTTGCGCCACCATTAAACCGGGCTTGACCACTGGCTGTTTGAGCGGCGGATGATGCCTGCAGCGAGCAGTTCCCGGACTTGAGAATGCATTTCTTCTTCTATTTTTTGCGACACCGGATAGAAGCGCTGCTTAATCGGCTTCGGGCTATCCACGATAATTCGATGCTCGGTCAATGTCGTGCACCCCAGAGGGCCGTCTGTTGGCGGGATAGCGCGTTCGAGCAATGCCTGCAGCTGCAAAGCTTGTTGCTCGTCAATATTCGCTGGCCCTGTGGCAGTGGCGCACACTGTAGGTGCGTTCGGCGTGGCGACTTCTAAGGCAATCCTTTGGTCTGAGCCATCGACGGTGAGGATATTCTCACGGGGTCGGACGATTGCGTTAAATAAGCGATGAAAGTCTACACCAAGGAGGCACGTGCAATCGTCCATTGTTTCCACCAGAGTAACGGTCATAGAGCGTTTTACGCCTCCTACCTCGACTGTCATTTCGGCGCGGCCAAGAATCGCCTCGTGCGTGCCGCTGAACGTCTTCGCAGTCACGTTATACACGGGAGTGACACTTGCACCACATCGCTTGGCTACTTCGAAGCCGTATTTACTCATAGATGTGTGTGTCGCCCCTGAGTCTAGCATAGCGCGGACTTGGGTCTCACCGACGCGTATCGGCACCCACCAACGTGCGTGCAATTCCGATACCGTCCGTTCGACAGGCGATCCATCGCAATATTCGCGCCGATCGCCGGATTTTTCTTTGTCGGTGCGTGCCGTGGTGCCAACGCGGCGAGGAGCTACAAGCTTTTTCGCATTATCGGAGGCCGATTTCTTATTGGCTTTCGTAGGGAAAGTAGCGACCTTGTCTACTCTTCCCCGCTGGCGTTTCCCGAGCAGCTGGGGCAGCGTGGTCGCGTATAACCAGGCCAACTACAACCCCAGCAAATGACTTGTGCCTGTGGTCCGGCTTCTCGGTGTTTGTTCTTGTCGCTGTCGGGCGTACGATTGCTCTTCTCACGAGTCGGCTCGTTGTTCCGTTGGTTAGCAGAAGACGCATTTTTCCTTGCTTTGGTATTGTTTCTCCGAGTCGACGCTGCGTTGGTAAGTGCGGACGTAATGTCATTAAGTTTCTTGTCGAGTAAACTCTCAATCATCTTCGAGAGATAATCGCCCGACTCCGAGAGCGATGCAACTCTTGCCGGTCCCGAGCTTTCTTGGTGTACGGGCTCATCCCAGGCTGTTTCAGGCAACATACTTAACTTGGATGGCAGCGGGGGTTGATATAATTTTTCGGCGCTGTCGATGTTTTCCGCGTCACGCGCAAGATCAATGAACTCATCGATCGAGTGTGCCTTGTATCGCGGCACCAGCCGTTGTAGCGATGGTAGCATATTGCTGTGAAGTATATCTAGTTTACGCTCTAGTGTCCACGGTTCTACAAGCTTTCCAACGATAGTGAGCAGACAGTAAACATAGTGAGTTACTGGCTCGGTTTTGCCTTGCGTACGGCGATGCGCTTCCAGTTCTAGTCGTTGTTGATATCGACGATCAATTCCATAACAACGTCGTGCCGCCACACAAAAGTCTTCCCATGTTTCCCAGTGTGAGCGCTCTTGGCGACACCATAGCCGTGCCTGGCCTGTAAGCAGCTCTGTAATGCTATTGAGCAGATCTTCGTCTGACAGACGCGCTAATCGACTGCACTCGCTTACGCGTTGGATGAATTCTTCGATGCTGCTTCCTTTTTCACCGTCAAATTCAACTTTCCACTTGCGTACGATCGCACCTACATCTCCATGATACGTCGACGTGTTTAAAATGGATGGAGAATTGAACGTCGCTCCCCCGCCCCCAGACGAGTCATGCAGGGTAGCAGCATTAGTGGGCGCAGTCGTTGTTTTGGTTTTATGCGCAGCTATTGCTGTCTTATCTGTGTTCATCGTATTTTTGATTGGTGAACTCGAATTTTTCGGAGTGTAGTATTCCAGCCGAAACGTATCCTGAAAATTTATTTGTTTTGGCCGTGTGCTGACATAAGCGGCTGGGTCTATTTTCGTGCTGCTGGCTATGTGTGACATTAGCTCGCGATTCTTTTGCATTAGAAGTTCGTTTGCTTTTGTCATCTGGCATAATTCTATGCTCGTTTTGTTTTGCGTCTCGCGTAATTCTCTTTGTAATTCGGCAATTATTGCTCTAAGGTTCTCATCCTCGATGATAGTTGGGTTTATCGTCTTGTCATTATTTTCTTGTTTATCATCTGGCTCTGCAGTAGTATCGATGTTTATTCTCTTGGTTAATTCTTCGAGTTTCGCGTCGCGCCTTTCTTTGGTTGTTCGCTCGTCGCACGCGATTTCGCTTTCAACAAAATCGCTGGCCGTGTAGTTGCCTTTTAATCTATTTATCAAAATTTGTTCTTGTACGTCGCGATCGCCATCCGATTTTAATTCTAATTCCGCGAGATGTAAAAGTCGCGTTTCATCGGTGAGTCCTTCGATAAACTCGTACAATTTATACTTTTGTTCGGTGCTTTCGCTGAGCGACATTGTAATATTCTATACGTGTACGCGAGTAGCGACTGATTACGTTTGTACTTGAGCGCGTATTTACAGCCCGCAATATATCTATATATCTGTGCGTATGAATCTACGCACTTTGCTTGTTTTCAAATTCCACGATAATGTAGCTATGCTTATACAGACATTAGGACGCGCGATATTTAGTCTTTACGCTGTTGTACAATGTTATGATGGAATACGATATTCAACTCACATACATGCGTATCGCTACTGCTGCGTATCTCATACAACGCGTATATCGGAGCACGAAGGAATTTCAGCAATTTTCTTACTTATTACGATTCGAAATATTGTAATAATTAATAACTAATTACCACTTAAGTTGGGCGCCATGTAACGGTTCCCGCGACCGTTGCAATAAATAATTAAGGAATAATAAATGTCGTCCTAGGTTCGCGATACGGCAGCTAGCTCAGGCTTCGGTGCGAGGTTTCGCACCGACCGCGGTGGCGTCGTGGTCCAGAACCTAGGGAAGATTGTTGACGGGAAGGCAAAAATAATCACTCACTGATTTAGGTAAAAGTAAAAGATGAAGGAATAATTATTATTTTCAACGATTAAATGGTGATCATACACAAATGCGCGTACGCAGCAGAGCAATCGCGACTCTCACACACAATGGCCAACGTAGGCCGTGAACGCGATTGCACACGAGAGCGAGAGTAAATCGAGAAGCACTTACAGGTCGGCGTAGTTGCTCCAAGGCCGGGCTCTCTTGCTTCTTCAGGAAGCTCGCTCGTCACGTGGTGCTGTCGTGCACTTCGTCGAGGTTCGCGGACGCAGAACTACACTCGCAACGCAACCGAGAGAAAGGTAATTTGTTTTATTATGCGATTAGCCGCGGGCTTTATCGAGAAAAATAAATAACTTTTTAGCGCGCGCGCTAGTTCGTCGCGAAAACCAATCTGCCGTCGAGAGCACAGGTTCGCGTGTACCTCTCAGCGGCCCTACTCCTTACCAAAACGGAGCAGATAATTGTGCGCGATGCGACACGCACTTGCTCTATCTCTCTCTCTCACACACACGTGCATACCACGGCTACTGCTGCGTCGCGAGACGTAGTATATAAGTACTTGTACATTGTATTGGAGGAGAGAGAGATGTGTCGATGTAACGCGATCGTCACAAAGCATAACCGTATGGATGGAAAAAACTTTGTGCGAAAAGTTTGTGCACGCGACGACGACGACGACTTTTTCTCTCCTGCCCTCCCATGGGTAAAAGCTTTATAAGAATATGCTTTTTGCTATACGATTTTACATTATTTTTTTTTTTTTTAAGTTTACACGTACGCGTATACGATTATGCGCGAACAAAAAAAGACGTCGCGTCGTTAATGGCTTTTCTTTGCACACGCGCACGCAGAGGTTTGAAAAATGACTTGTCGATGAACGACGCGCTCGTCGTCGACGCACGCACGTAACCTTATAAATGGAATATGCAAATTCGGTTAATGCATATGGTTTTCGCGGATATTTCAAAAAATAAACAACGTTCCGACGAAAACAACATCGACAACAACGATAACGACAACAACGACAACGAAAAATTTACGAGAGCGTGAAAAAAAATACGCGATCGAGTTCGGGTTTGAAATGAAAAGCTAAACAAGTCTGCGCGCAGCGAAAATACTGATAATCTGACTTTTTCAACTTACTTAACTACAACGTACAAACATAGGTCACTTGCTCGCTATCGAGTACACTGCAACGAGTGTATGTGTGTGCGCGCGCGAGCATAGTCAGCGTATTTTTTTCGTCGATTCGTATGCAGTGCTATTCTCTCTCTTGCTCTCACTCTCTTTCTCTCTCCTAGCGTTGCATTTCAACAAATCAAATCTCATTGAAACAAACGATGAATCGAGCGTTCGCTGCTATTGCTACGTTATACCCAGGGCACAATGCTGTACGCATTGTGTAGCCCGAGTCGTTACTTTACTGTGGAAAAAACAAACGGCCAAAGGTATTGCGAAGTGAGAGAGAAAACAACTCGAGCTGCTCGCGTGTACTGCTGTTTCAAGTATTTAATGACAAGAGAGGGAGAGAGAGAAATAGCGAGTAAACGCAGTTGTATTACACATACTAAATACAGCTGTGAGTAAGATTTTTTTTTTAAGATCGATTATTCGCGCAATGACTTGGCTGTGTAAAAATGCATTTCTCCTTGATGAAATTTCCGAGATAAATATTTGCGTAGGAAAAATTCGATAAGAATGTTAATTGAAATAAAGGAAATATGATATAGTTTGTTTATCTGAAGCTTTTCGCGAACGCGCAACAAAAACACTCAATGAAATCTAGATCAATTTCTGTTCATATAGTAAAAAGAAGTAACGTATAACTTCAAGTGTTCGATAAACTTTATGTTCAATGAATTTTTATTGAAATTCAATATAATCTGTTTTTGTTGCGTAACTACTTTTTCGCTCGAAAGATACGAGAGGCACGTAAACGATATACGCAATTAAATCGATTTTTAAATTTAAATCCACGCTCCGGCAGGTTTTGCAAGCCACCCTCGGACGCTCGCGTTACGAAAAGATACTTTCAAAGTCGAGTCATCGCGTATGTGAGCAGCACACCCCATAGGCCAAATTATCTCTCGACCAGCCATAAATCATGTACAACCTTTGTAGCACCCCTGCGCAAGCTCTGTAGCAGTAGCGGCAATGGTGGCAACCTTGCACTCGGCACATGTAACTTTTGAAACCTCTCTCGGTGCTCTCTTTCCCTCTCGCGCGCCTGCTGTATTAAATGTACATATTCAGACTCGTACGCACGCATAACTGCGCCGCGCGAGTGCGGCCCATTACATCATTAGCCAACAGCCAGTGGTACACGGACAACTTTTAGCCGGGCTATAGCCCTTTCCCCCCCAAAACTCTTGTCTTACTTAATTACACGTGGGTGGCGGCGCGGTGCGCAGCAGTGCGAGTGCGTGAACCGAGTGTGTCGCTGCTGCAGCTATATATGGACTATCCAACTCTTATTACACGTAGCCGAGCGCGCTCAAATCGCAATGGAACTGTAGGTTGCGCGCACCATTTCGGATATGCAAGAATTTGATGGGGAATGAGCCGAGTTATATATTATTGTACACGCAGAGATATACATAGTGTACGTGCTTATGTAGTGGGCGCGCAGCGCAGAACACGGGGCCAGGGGCGCAGGAATGTCGCACGCGCTTCTGCCGACGCGACCATAAAGTCCACAGATATGTAGTAACTATAACACACGTAGGTGTGCTATATGATGATGACACCCTTGAATGTGAGGGCTCGAGGTATTTTCCCCCTACCCCCCCTTTCCTCAACTTCTCCTAGACGAGGGACTTGTTTGTTCTCGTTATCGTTGGCTATAACCGCCCTGCGACTAGGTATTTTTCATCGGTCAACGTTCGCTCGCCGAGTATTCCTTGGAGCTTGCGGCAGCGCAAGCCCATTACCCCGTTCCTGCTTATATCGTACATGTATAAGCAAAAAACGCGTGCGCGTCGATCGATCCTAGATTTCGCGTATATACACCATCTCGACTGCTCTCTGCGCGAATTTGCAAATTTTTTCGTTCGATCATGCCGTAGAGATACGCGCGCGCGTATGATAAATACAGCTGTATCGGTAATTCGAAATAAGATCGAGTAGTAGACACGGGTGCACGACTTTTTTCCGTTCTCTCGAGCTCGCAGCCAGTATATATTGGAGGATATAGAGAGTTACGAAATTTTTCAAGATTCGATTATCGAATCGAATTTCTCACTCCGCTCCTCGTGCGCGCGCGCGCGCAAAGCGTATGCAGGTGTATTACACGTACGTGTAAATAGATCGCTTTAAATTCTTAAAGCGCCATCAGCAGCCGAGGCGTAAAATACCCTCCTTGCCTCGATAGATGGAAATTCGCGAATGATATGTACACACCTTATAGTGGCTGATGAGAGCCGTTCAACATCGCCGAGTGGAAAAAGGCATTTGCGTTTGATATAGCATTATATGCACCTCTAGCTATACTGCACGACCGTTACATTTAAAATTTTTTTTTTGCTCACCTATATATAGTAGTTATACATAGTAGTACATCAGTGTCGAGCTATAAGATATTTCTACGACATGCAACTCCTTTGACGCAGGCGCTCGTGCGCGCTTGGGCCTGCCGCCTGAAGTGCAGAAATTTTAATAAAATTTTCATCCGCACTGGTACGCATTCCATATATATATACGTTTGGGCGGCTCTCTTGCGCGCCTTGGTTCAGCTTTTCATCTGCAGCAGCGCGCGGCGGAGGCGGGGGCGAATTACGAGCTGCTTCTGAAGCTCAGAGAGTGGTCGATTTTTCGCGCAAGCAACGATTGCTGAGGCAATATTGATTCAACATTTTCCCCCAGCGAGTCCGACGCGGGTTTGGATTTTAGTTGAATGGTAAACATCGCTTGCTGCGCGCAAAATGCGATAGATTTTCTCGAAAACTACTTTAAACTTGGCGTATATAAACGTACAACACTCGCCGTCCCCACACATTGGCGCGCGCACACGCTTAAATTGCAATTTCATTATCAAAATAAAATTCGATTTCCATCATCAGCTCGGCTAGTGTGTGGTAAATAACAAAAATTACATCGCGAGCGCACGCGCGTAACGAGATTTTGTTTTAAAAGCGGTACACGGATAAAAATTGCTCTTTTAATGCGTATAGCTACTTTGTGATGCAACGATACTCCGCTACTGTACATTTTTTTTCTCCCGCTCTCTCAACAAACAGTGCGGGGCGTCGTAAAACAACGAAAAGTATATAACTCTGTAAATGAAAAATTAATAAAGCTCTATCGAATCGCACGCACACTGGCTTGGGGGAAAAGCCTTTATAATCCTGGTCTAGGCGAGTTACAAACTTAACTTTCTCAACTAATACGAAAATAAGTTTATATACTGCCTTATACAGGCTGTATATATATATGGATAGGATATAGATACTTATACACACTGCGCGCAGACTTACAGCCTGCAAGAGTATAAAGTTCAAAAGGAAAATGTTCTTCCCCTCGTACTGCTACAGTTCCTCCTTGTGTAGTCTCGAGTTAATCGAGTGTGTGGCTACAGGTAGAGAAAGCTAAGAAACTCGGCTACATAACTAGAGAGATAGAGACACTCTTAGCCAAGGAAAATAGTCTACCGCACGAGAAGCGGAGAGAGAGAGAGAGAGAGAGAGAGAGAGAGAGAGAGGGAGGGGGCGAGAGGGATGTATCTCTTCTTACTCTAGGCGAGAGCTTGCAACACTTCTTACCACGTGCCCGTACACAATATAGGTATATAGCGCGCGTCTATCCAACGCGGAGAGGAAACAAGCTCTCTCATATATTCGAGAGAGACAGAGAACGATGTATATCGCGATGTTAATAGGGCGAACAAATAACACATATACACAAGCGCGCAGCTGAGCGAGAGGTCGTTCGTGGACGGGGGAGAAAGAGAGAGGGAACGAGTGAGGCAGTCATTTATTCATGTATGCGTGTGGTCTTTTGAATATGCATTAAGATTCGAGATGCAGATGAAGCTTTGTAATTCATACATTGTTAAACATATATACCCCCCGCTACTCTTGCGCCGCGAGCTTTGCGTTGCCGCTCCGATGCTACTACATACGCGCGTACGTATATGAAACCCCAAAATAAAATGTACAACGCGCTGCAACAGGATTTGTGTGTGTTTGATCGATCGATAAGTCGAGGCGCATATAGCTAAATTGATTATCGATTCGTCGCGCTCGCAGAGGGGAGGCATAAGCCTTTAATCAAGAATTCACGCGCGTATAGTTTGGGTACATGCACACATGCACACGAGCAGCAGCGTGCATTGCGAGACATTTGACGAATGAACGATGACAATGTTATTGTTTTGCCCCGGAACGCGTGTGCGTGCAAACGCTGCCCCGCGCACGAGGGCCTAGATCAACTCGTTATATCATGTTGATTTAAATGCGGAAATAAAATTTAAACCTGGCGACCGGCACGTGGTGATAATGGAGATTTGCGGCCGCAGGGTTACAACTGCACGCACACGCGCGCCCCGCGTTCATGTGTAGGTATAGGTAGGTATAGGAGTTAGGCTATATGCCGCCGCCGCCGCCACCCGAGTATAGGAACCGGTGCGATGATTTACGATTATTATGAAAACGGATTTTGATGAAGCAGTTGCTTCTGTGCAAGCGTTATATGTCCGTGGGCGACTGCAGCAGCGGAGTTCGGGCCGCGATGATGAATGTCGCTCGCGTCCAATTCCGAAGGCAGCTCGCGAGAGCTAGTTCGTAGTACAAACGCGCGTGTTGCATATTTTATGCCGCATAATGACGGCGATGAAAACAAAAATAACTGCGCTAGTTCCGCATGGAGATTTTATTGAAAAATCTCAAAAAAAAAAACAACAAAAAATAATGCAAACATTAATTTCGTACTCTCTCGCGTGCACGGTATAATATGTACGTTTTGCATACGGTTACACAGGGTGGCGAAAATTGCCGACTCCGAAATACAGCGCATTGCAGCAACGGAGCGCGCAGTTTCTGTTAATACACAAAACCCGAAGCAAGGTTGAATTTTCATCAACAATGGCAAATAGTATATATGTAGATGCGTCGCAGCGCCAGTTAGTACTGTATATTAGTGCCACGAGGAGTCGAGTAATGACGTCTCCTGCTCGCTGCGTCGCGGTAAGAAATACTACTATTCCATGTTACCCGGAGCACAAGTTTCACGAGTACTATATGTGTGGGTTTGTGTGCGTATACGCGTATACATTTAATAAACGAATATTTCACCTTCGTCATCGTTGTTTCTTGCTATTAACACGCGTCACGCCACAAGCTTGTGTCTTATGAATAATTACGTCGTATATACGCTCTATATATAGGATGTTCAACCCCCCATTATTCTTCGTATAGATGGCTTCGCATAATTATTGCATAAAACAAAAGTAATCTTCTTTCGTGAAAAGTATATAAGTCTTCCTTATTACATTCGCACGAGTATAAGCGTTACCGGTAGTATAGATGCATACAGAAGACTCGACGCACGGGTATGCAGCCTGCAGTTACAATAGTTCTTATATCATATAAAGGCTGAGGGAGTAAATGCAAGCTGCAGCAACGACGTGTATTTAGGCGAAAACCTCAAAGACGCGTTCGCAATGTACCACCGGCTGCACCGCTATCGTCAGCGCCGCCGCCGCCACCGCCACAGCCCCGCACCTTTACCACCAACTGAGCATTATAATGTAAGCTCTTAAGGGAATTAAAATTATTTCAAGTCGAGCGAGGCAAAAGCTTTTATACTTGCTGCACCGCGCACCCGCACACACATTGGCCGATCACGTACCGAGTTCTATTAGATATTATATGTACGAGAGCTCCAAAAAATGAAAATCCAATAGCACGCGCAGGCCGCTCTCTTTCACTTTTTCGCTTTATCCGGACAATAGCTACTTTTAACGAAACACACCGCGCCTCCGCTTCCTGCTGCTGCTCGTTGATTTAATTTAATGAACTAATACTTTCTATAGCGTACAACACAGCCTCAATTTTCCAGTGCTCGGTCTCTCTCTCTCTCCCTATATACATGTATATGCCACTCTGATGCAGGTAGGTACAGAGGGAGATGCACGGGAACTTTGATCGAGCTCAAAGTCCATTAATCGACCACGGCATGAGCTCGGCTCGGCTACAGGTCAACGCTAAATATATGCATGCTCTGCTTTTCACGAGAGAGAGAGAGAGCGAGAGCTCTATGTACTATGCAGAATATCCGACGCGTGTCATCGTCTCTTGCTGCTATATATACTTCACTTGACTGATGCATATAACATTGAAATTAGAAAACTCGGTCTATTTAGTCGTCGTAAGTTCCTTGATTATGTACACGTCGATCTTGACGCGGAAATGTATAAAATCGATCGTATCCTCATAAATGCAAATACGGACATTTTTCACCAAATGTATCCGTGTCTATATGTACGAGAAATTTCGGCTTGATCAATGAAACAATTTCGCGAGTAAAGCTTGAAAGGGCTAAGATGATGTAAGCTAACGCGCATATATACAGACCAGTAGAGCAAGCGAGAGCTTGCACGAGTGCGAGCGTGAGCCCACGAGGGGGTTGCACAGCGAGAGAGAGTAAAAAGTTTCGTTCCTCGAGTTTTGGAAGTGCCGGCAAGAAGGAAAGGAGCTCGAGCATGATGGAGAGGTGAGCAGCGAGCAAGCGAACGTTCTTAGTAACAGTAGTAGTAGTAGTAGTAGCTTGCAGCAGCAGCAGCAGCAGAGAACACCGAGGAGAAGCTAGCAACGGCAAGTAAAACTTCACTTGAACTAATAATGAACTAATTCAATGAAAATTCCGATCTTTTAAAGTTTTACCTTTTCCTACTAACAAGAAGAACCGTAGGAATGAAGGAGGACGAAAAGGCAAGGGTTATCAAAACCATCGATCCGAATCAACTTTCGGGCTATAAGCGTTAGTTAGCGTTTGTACTGTGCTTCCCGAGCCTTTACACGCTCGATATGCTCGCTTTTATTAATAATTCCGGGTGATTTGAGAATTTCCTGTGAAACTATGCCGTCAATTACGCGCTTAATCAGGACTAGCACGCGTGCACGGAAAATATTTCGTCGCAAACGCGCGACTCTCTCTCTCTCTCTACTGCGGGAATCAAAACTGCTAAGCGCAAATCCCTACTGCGCTGCAGCTATCTGCTACTACTACTCGCGAACAGAATTACTATTTCACATTTCTGAAAAAGAGCTATTCCTCTTATACGTAGCGGCATCAAGCGGAGTCGTACGACAAAAAAATAGCGGAAACGTATTATTCAAAAGCTTCTACTACCACTGCCCACTGAGGGTTTTAGCCTAGCCTCGAGTTTCGAGCTTTAACCCCGTGCTGCACACTGAAGCTTCAAAGCATCAAAGCTGGCCTAGCGTGCGCGCGCGCCTGTATACCCGAATCCACTGCTGCTGCGCTACTGCCGCGTTACCATCATCAAGGTTTTCTCATCCTAAACCTAACACCCCTTTATCTCTCTTATCCTTTTTTGCTTCCTTTTTTATTATTTTTTCCTTCTTTTTTTTTTCATTTCATTCAACTCGAACCCCCTCTTGTATTTTCGTACCATAATCGCATAAGCGCTATACCTCGCAAGCTTTTTCTCATGTTGGTGGTGGTGGTGGTGGGGAAGAGAGAGGTTTTCCGCAGCTAGGGAAAGCTCTACATGCTGCGCTACTGGCTGTGCTAATACCACTGTACAAGCCAAGCACCAAAAGGTTTCAACGCGTGGCGTGAATTGCACGCACTGCACCACATTACTCGCACACTCGCCCACACACACTGGATACATAAAATTGAAAAGAAGAAGAGAAAGAAGAGCTGGAGGGATAAAAGAACGTCTGTATTGTAACTCAAGAGCGTGCAAAAGAGAGAAGGAGGATAGAAAATGAGAGAGAAAGAGAGAGAAAAGGGAAACCAAGCGCGCGAATTAACACTATATGTGAGGTCGTCGCGTTTTAATGCCAACCGCTCTCGCGATACGTAGTCAGCTAAGCTCCCCGAGCACATCGGCATGAATATTATTTTTCTAGACACGCTGTTATTCTTCTTGTTCTTCGTTGCAGTCTAAGTTTTTGTACCAACGTCGCGCTCTCGTTCTCTGTGCGGTATTATGTATGGGAGGGCTTTTTCAAGCGTATGCGTCGGAATTGTGTAGCAAAAATTTCAACTATTCTCTATTTTTTTCCTCGTTTCACAGCTAGTTTTCGAGGCCGCGTAATTAATGCTGGTAATAATGAAGAGAACATGAATAAGTGTTTTTATACTTGCCCTACATAAGTGAAAGTTTTTAACTAAAACGATTCTGCAAAACTTGGTTCAACGTACCTGAAACAGAAAAATAAGTGAAATTAATGGTTGATACAATTAATCGATAGTTTTTTGTTTATTCTTTTTATAAGGCAATTTTCCAAACAATGGCTTCTTTTAGAACATTTTGCGATATAAATAAAACAGAGTCGTGTGCGCCGGCGAGCGAAAAAGAGCGCAAAAAACAGGCGAAGAAGAAGAGGATGTGCGCAAAAAAAAAGAGAGAAAGGGTATAGCGCAACCGAGCCAAGAGGGATTAGAATATGCCTTGGCTGCTCCCATCCTCCCTCTCTTTCGATCAGGATGTATTTCTCTTTATAGGATAAAGTTACCGCCCTCGAGGCACGTACGTACACATGCCGTCGCTGCTGCTTCTGCTTTTGCTGCTGCTCTATGCACGTAAAAAAGCCAAGAGCGTAGAAATGGAGCGCGACAGAATGAAAAGCAGCCTTGCGACTACGACGGCGACGACGACGATCGCGAAAAAATATGTATGGAGTGGCCGTTTCGCGCCCGATTTTCTCCGACGCTTATAATCTCTACGCGGGTGTGTTTGTATGTGGGTGTGTATGTGAGGGAGAGAAAGAGAGTATGTTCGTTTGCACCCAGCTCTCTCACTACGAAAACTATATATTTTCCACGCGCAGAGCAGATGCCACACCGAGAACTGGGCTATCTATAATGGTCGATTGTCCAAAAATATACGAACCTACGGTATTTACAGCACGTATTGACAATGTGGGAGCGTCTTCTCTTTTTTTTTCGCACGACTTTTGTTTGCGTCCTGATATATAGCGGGCGACAAAAAAACTTAGCATTTCAGTGACACGTTCAGCGACCAATTTTTTACGCACCGAATAAACTACATATAATACCGCTCCTTCAAATGCAAAATAATACGAAATAGAGAAGAAGAAAAAGTGACGGTGACGTTCGCTTTCTGATTCAATTTCCTTCTCTATCTTTTTCTCATTCAACCTCGTTCGTTTCCTCTTATCTAAGCTTATCCCGACCTCCAAGAAAGTGGAGATATACCAGCTAGCGCTTAATTCTATCTGTCAAACGTCGAACTAAACTGACTTCCTCCTTCAACAAAACCATGTCAAGGTAGTGCACGTATACTCGCACTACCAGTAACTACGAGTACGAGCGTCGCTATTTTTTTTTTTATCTACAAAAATTTCGTTAACGCAAAAAAAATCGTTTCGGAATACAGAGGAGCTTCTATGGCAACGGTCGTGTGTACGTGAAGAGTCTCAAAGATTTGGTTTGGTTGAGCCCAAGAATCTCCCTGTGGAGGCAAGAGAAACTACAGCGCAGCAGTGCAGTTTCGGGCGTTATATACACTCTCTCTAGAACGGAACTCAGGGAAAGAGAGAAAGAGAGAAAGAGAGAGAGAGAGATAGAAAGAGATAGAGAGAAGGAGAGAAAGGCCAAAGCGAGAGACGGGAAATCAAACTTTTCCTCTTACCAACGAAGCGAAGCAATGGCAAGGGAACCTAGGACTATATACGTATATATAAGTCAAAGAACGTTTTAGAGCAAATTTCAGTCTCTTCCTCCTTTCCTTTTCTCGCTTTGCACTTTTCTGTCTCTCTCTCTCTTTCTCATTCCCTCTCGCGTTTCTTCTTCCCATTCAGTCTCTCGTTCTCTCTTCGCTTGCCTCTGGGTATCCTATCTTCGAGCTTAAACCTCGTTTCTTGTTTATGTAGGCAGAGGCTTTATACTTTGCTTACGATACTACTACTGTGATTAAACAAACAACTGAAATGAAAACTATCCCCCGCCCCATTACATACATACACATCTCTCTAGCTCTCGCGCTTCTGACGCTTCTGCCTTGTGTATATGTATTTACGCTTAAATCTGATAAAGCGGAGA
This sequence comes from Trichogramma dendrolimi, assembly GCA_034770305.1. Classification (NCBI taxonomy): domain Eukaryota; kingdom Metazoa; phylum Arthropoda; class Insecta; order Hymenoptera; family Trichogrammatidae; genus Trichogramma; species Trichogramma dendrolimi. Next base: position 8,248,858 of record JAPMIB010000001.1, read on the forward strand.
ATGCTTGATTTTCCAATGTTTACACGAGACGAGACTACTTCGCGCTGAATGGGTATTAAATGGTTGAGAGTCGAGCTTCGCTTCAATTCCACCGCGTTAATGATACTTTGATATATAATCACCCCCAAAAAACATATTACATTTACTCCGCACAACACAAATGCACTAATAAAAAACGATGACGCGTAATGGCGTGAAAATAGAAGCCATTTTTTGCTTCCTTCTCGTATGCATACATTGTGTAGCTCGCATGACGTGATCTTTTCAACAGCTGCTCAAATATTTGCACGGAAAATCTGCCAACAGATTCTACTCCCACTCATATACCAAGGATATATATTGAATAGTCGCATGTAAGATCTCTCCGGCTCGGAAGAATAACATTTTCTTACACATGTATATGCATGCAAATATGTGTATTCATTAATGAGATATCGAAACGCAACGTAGATTCCAAATCGCACCGGTGAATTGGACAGTTTTTCGATAGATGCGTTTACAATTTTTAGTAGTACAAATCAGGTTTTAGTCAGGCGTACGTAAATGAATGTGCAATAATATCTTCATTTTTGATAATTGCTTGCAAAAACATTTATAATCAACATTTGCAGGTGAGAAAGCAAAAAGAGGCACAATAATTGCCGCTGCCATTCGCTGAATAAATCCCACTGTTCATTAATAACTGCTACTACTACTACTGCTGCTGCTACTACCGCTGTTGTACATTCCTTTTGCGCGCATAATATTAACTGACAGGCGCAAGGGCGATACATGCATACACCTAGACTGGATGCGGCGCGCGTAAAATTCGACTCGCAAATCAAACTCTCATTTTCAATGTATATACGCTCGCACACGAGGCAATGGTTGGCTGTCTCTGGTTTTGTAAGGGCATACATTATCCCCCAGACAGAATGGAAAATTCAGCTCTCTGCTCGCACGCCGTGTATGTGCGCTGGTCTGCCTAGGAAAGGGTAGAGCAAAAATTATTAATTAATAATTTATACCCCAAACAGTGCCTATTGTGTATGTGTGCATAGGATACACATATTTATAGTCTGGCACGTCTGGCAACACTATTAGCCGTTGTATGTGTCTCTGGCAGTGCGCGTCTATAGGCGCGCGCGCCCCCACACATGCGCAGCATAGTACAGAGAGATAATGATCAAGAGAACTTGCCAATAACACTCGTTACGAAATATCCTGCGTGTTTTGCACCAGCAAAATGAAATGTCTCCATATGCCGTTGCAGAGCGTCCTCGATCCTATACATGCGCGTGTATTATGAATGTATTGTGCGAGCGAGAGAGAGAGAGAGAGAGAGAGATGTGCTGTGTCAACGAATCGCAGGAAAGTTTTGAACGCGTAAATGTATATAATATATATTCACGCGCAATAAGCCTCATTAATCATCCGCATTGGTGTGTGCGTGGCTGTGTATGCGTTACATTCGCGCGGAGCGGCGCACTCGCGTGTGCACGGGTCGAAAGAGAGCACACGAAATTTTCGCGTACGCGTACTGGATTTTATGAGGCGAGAGAGAAAGAGACTATTGCACGTGCCAATGCGCTGCTGCTGATTTTCAGATTTTCATCGTCTGCGTGTGCGTGCGAGTGTGTGTCTATGCGTATGTATACGTGTTCTATGTGTTTGGCGATCGATTGCTCGAATGAAGGCTTTGCCGATATAACTGCGGTTTTCATTTTCATCGGATGGAATGACACGTATTGTTTTCCGCGAGCAGTCATCGCTTTTTCTGCTGCCGCTGCTAGTGATTTGCTTCGGACGCGGAAAAACAAAAAAAAAAATTGTGATTCACCGCGGTGGGCTTTCGTTTGCGGAGATTAATTTTTCGACAATGCCGTGTTATGGTGCGGCTGGATATGCTTGTCGATCGGACTCGAAAATGATTTGAGGACAGATTTTATAGTTCGCAGCAAGCACTGTAACACCAATAAGCTCGGCTGCTGCTCTCAAATTAGCCGAGTGACAAAGACAATCGGTCTCTCTGTAATTGATGCTTGTGCTACGCGAAGAGAGTGAGCTACAGTGGCGCGCATTACGCAGCAGCTATATGCTGCGAGTTGCAAATGATTGTGATCCGTACAGGTTAAACGCGCACAGACGCTAAATGCAGCTAAATTTTGCCACATGATGCGCTGTAAAATGAATAACCGACTGGTATGAACTTGATTCACGACAGGAGGTTGTATTTCAGCAATAAACATGCTAATTCTGAAGTAAATCTAACATTGATTATGTTCGATTCATCAAGTTAAAATTTAAAAATCTCCGGCAGAAATTCTCAATATTAATAATGACCTAACGATCGAACATTTGCGTTTTAGAATTTTTTTGAAATGTTATTAACATTAATTGGCTTGATTTTGGCGATTTTTATGTTAAATTATGTAAAAATTATTGAGCGTATTTTAAATTATCTGATAATAAAAAATCGACTGTTAAAGCAATATTATTGTATTTAAACTGGTTGAAAACTCGTATAAATTGGATTCAAGAATCCACCACCAGATGGCCTTTATAGCTTTATATGTAAATCTGCAAATGCTAAAGTAAAGATAATTGTATAAGTAAAAGTAAAGTCAAAGCACGATTTCAAGTGTTTTTAAAACATAATAATTTAGGTAATGCTTTCATTACCATTAGAAATAAATATTTCTCACATTCTGCTCAAGTAAGTGAACTTTCGAAATAAACAATTGAGGGCCAGTGACATTAATATTTAATATATATTTCGAATAATGGCACTTATTGAGATGACATTTATAGCCGTATTCATTTTGCCAATTATTTTCCAACAGAACCTATACTTTTTTCAAGTTCAGTGCACTTGACATTATACCAACGAATAAAAATAACTGAAATTTGAAATACTTTTTTTACACACTCTAGCTCAATAAAGAAAAACCCGCATGTGTATTAGAAAAAATATTTTTTCGCAAATTTTTTAGTGCCCAAAAACGCCTTTTGGGCACTTGTTGCATAAATATAACTAGTATTACACAGTGCCCCTCACTGACTTACTCTATTCCAAAAATGATCGACAGCTACCACAAAGAAAAACGATTTGGTGGCTTCGCGGCCGCTCATTTTGCACTACACCGACACAGGTAGGCAAATTTCGTGTTTGCAAGTACATATAAGCTACGGTTAGGAAAGGAAACGCCCGAAGTTGTAATTGCATTAGATGTAGAACACGACCAAAAAATAAATAAAAGTCCTAGCCTCGATCGGTCAATTTTGGATTTCAAATGCGCGCCGAAAGGACACTCGGCATCGGTCATCAGCAATATAGCGTGCGAAGCGAATGTACGTGCATTGCGCGCGCGTGTGTGTGTGTGTGTGTGACCAAACGTCAATGTAAATACATGTCTAGCTACTGCTATACTGCAGCTAAGAGCGTGAATTTCACGGCCGAGCGGATTAAACTCGATTGGCGGCGCTTGGGAAGCTGCACACAAAACGAAGCTGTATGTAAACATACAGAGAACCGATTATGACTCGCTCCCCATCCCCCCTCCCTTCCCTCCATCGTCCTTGTGTGCATCCGCGAGCCGTTGAAAATTTGGCCCTCGGCTCCTACTATATACCTACGTGCCACGGAAGACTACATAAGCGCGGTGGACGGGTTCGGATAGTGCCTACCATGCAGCAGTACTATAGCAAACGTGCACGCATAGCAGAGCAGAGCAGAGCAAAGCAGCTAATTCTCTCGATTAGTCATTTGAGAATATGCCGATGCGAAGTCCGGTTTTATCAGCGAGATATGATTTCCCAATACTCCAATGGCCGGCCAAACACGTAAACTACGACGAAAGTTCGATGGAGCTTTTGTCGAACTGACATTAACTTTCTTGACGCGATTTCTTATAGGTACAGCAAGTCAATTGATCGAAGATTCGTGAAGATTTTTTTTGTTCGTTATGCACCGTGAAAACGAAATGGTATTGTTATAAACGTGCGCCTGCGAAGAGCTTGGCAATACGCAGGATTCATTTTTAACGAGATTATGCCAGCGGGCCTCTGCTTTTCTCCAATGTATTCCCTCTCCATATAATAACGCCAAGTATTAAATTAAGTTATGCGCTGCATCAGCCCGAGTGTATGGGCCACGCGCGAAAAAGAATAGAAAGCCGAGCAAAGAACGTCGATTCTTCTTCTTCGTCGTCTTATATAGGCTATGTTATATCTAGACTAAATATGACAAAACTTTTTAATAAGAAGAACTCGGTGCAGAGTCTGCGGGGGCATACTTTACAATACATGTATATATAAAGATTCGAGCTTTCTGTGTGGTACGCGCGCGCGCCAAAATTAGCATATCCAAGCTTCTCTATCGAGAAAACTTTTCACTTTCAATAACCTATATATAGAGGCAGCAGTAAAGAGAGAATCGAGTGTATGCGGAGGATCGTTCGATTGAAATTTCTTCTTCTTTTCTTTTACAGCACGAACATATACGCGCGCGCGCTCACGTTCGATTCTATCCAAGGGTGTATTATATACGAAAGAGAAAATTGTTGATAAAGAAAAAAAAAAGAAGCGGAAAAAGAGGAAGGAAGGCTCGCTTTTCTCGCGCGAACGCGCGTTGGGATTATTTCGCGTACAACTGACAGATTTAACGGCACCCAAGAGCCGCGCGATGAGGGCGTGTTGCTGCCGCCACCACCACCACCACCCGCACGCGCGCCGCACTGCACCGGGGAAAAAAAGAAATTGCAGAAGCTTTTTTACGCTCCAAGTGGTTATAGCAATTTCTAACGTGTATACCTATACACCGGCGCTGAGCTAGAGATGCAGCAGCAACGGCATCTCGCGCGAGCATGTATAATATGGCGCCGGAGACTGCGGAAAATACGCGGCGAGAGTAGCATTAATAAAAATTCCTGCATTTATACTTTTTCATCTCCTCGATATCGCGCATCTCGCACGTTGGCAAAAAGTAAAAAATTATGAAGCTGAAGGTGAGGTGCAGCATCGCTCTCGAGGAAAATTGACTCGAGACGAGAGAGAGAAATGCACGGCGAGGCGCGCGAAGAAAACCGATGTTTACGGGCATGCACGTAGCATCTCCATGGCGTGTATATAAAACAAGAGAAGGTATTTCTAAATCTACCTTACTGCGGAAGCTAACATTCAACGGCGTTTTCACGAGCGACGCCCGAGCCTGCGTTATTCTCCTTCGAGATTTGGTAAAATTGCATTGCTCCACTGCAGCGCGGAAAACGAGAGGTTAAGAAAAAAAAAGGAATAACGCAGAAAGAGATCCAGTTAATTAAGCTCTTTCTGCGATGGTAAATTTCAACGGTATCAGTTGCCTTATTTTAACCCGGTCTCGAGAAATTGCGATTTATCGTCGGGTCAGTATGGCGTACAAGTCTCGAGCTACGAGAAACATGATTGAATACCTTATGGCGGATATACTATTGCTGGGCTCTGCTCCCGAAGCTGCTACTACTGCTGCTTCTGCTGCTGCTACGGCGCGAAAATTCATCCGTTCATTAGGAATACAGCCCCCGACGAGCGCAAAGTAGGTCGCGAGTAAAAGTCACGGGGGAACTTTTGATGCAACTCAAATATCAACGTATAGCATTCGATGATTGCCATACGTGTGTGCGCGTGTCTGTGCGCTCCAATCGTATGTATTCGAGCTTTTGCATAATCATCGTTCAAAAAGTCTGTGCGCGCACATAGCCGCGCGGTCATTCGTTATACGATTTTGCGGGCAACACCCAAACAACAAGCATTAACACACTCACATATATATACGTATGAAAAGATAAAAAAGGGTGAGACAGAAAAAAAATGGATGAAGCGTAGAGAAGCGGCAGCAGCAGCAGCAGCAGCGGTACAGCTTCGTCTATGCCAAGTCACATATTCGCTGTAAAAGCGCGAACTTTTACTCGTGAGCGCAATCGTAAAATAGCGGCATGTGTAAATTTTATTACGCCAGCGAGCCAGTGAATCCAAAAAAAATCCTCCGCACCGATATCTACGCGACGTTATAACCTTAGCCTGTCTCGTGCGTCTAGTGCGGTAGATATAGCAACTCATTGAGGCAAGACGAAATAAAAGCTCGCGCGCGCGTTGACAACTTTTCGGGTCAGAAGGGAGAGAGAGAGAGAGAGAGAGAGAAAGAAAAAGGAGAAAAAAGCTGTAAATCGCAGGGATCGCTGCGATACAGCTTTTCTGTTATTATTATTATTATTATTATAAAGCGTCGAACTTTTTGGCCCAGTAGGGCTTAAAAAGATTTCATTTGTCAAGCCGCAAGCGCTCATGGTTATTTCGTGCTCCGTCGCCGCTGCTATATGCGACCAACTGCGACGTTATATAGAAAAGTAAGAAGCGCAGCAGGTTTTTCGTCTTCACTTACTGCACTATATGTTACCAGTACTACTACTGCTACTGGGGGCCAAACGAAAAGTACGATCTTTCTTCGCCTTGGAGGATTTATAACTCGTTCTCGATGTGCACCTCTCTCTCTCTCGCGCATCTATACATACATAGAGCGGATATATATACGTATAGGCTATTACCCAGCTCTTGATTCGTTTTTTTTTCTTCTTCATTGGGTCGCTTTTTTTACCTTCTCCGACCCCACGTTTCCATGGATCTTTCTCGTCTTTTTTCTTTCTTTTTCTTCTACTTCTTTTACTGCTGTGATACTACTTCTTTTCCGCGCGGACTACAAAAGTCGTTGTCGTCGAAGCAGCCGCAGAAAGAGAGAGAGAGAGGAGCCTCCTGTGCGCTCAAATAGATAGTCTTTATAGAAGTTAAATGGCCAGTTGCTCTGTCTCCGTCTCTCTCTTTCTCTTTTCCTCTCTGTGAAACGATTCGCGGAGTTTCGCGGAATCGGAGCGAGAGAGAGAGAGAGAAAGAAGGAGGATGGAAAAAAGTCGCGCGCCGTATTCTCGTTATCTATGTTGACGTACACGCTATATATATATTATGACTTGCGAGCTAACTCTCCTTGGGGAGTCGCGTGGACTTTTCTGGGTTGAAAAACGGCAGAAGCAGAGAGAGATGGGAGGGAGGGGGAAGGCAAAGGCTATATGCACGCATGGGACATAATGTACTATTACAAACCGGGAAACTGCATTTACGTTTGTCGTCCGCGCGGACAAGGTGCTTTTTATAAAAGGAAGAGGGTAAGTTTTTCTTATCAAAGGCATGACGGAGGGAGAAAGAGAGAGAGAGAGAGAGAAACTTTTTCTCCGGTAAAGTACATTTATTGCACTTGACAATTTTTTTTAGCTTCTATATGTCTGGGGCTCGATATATACTCGACGGTATTACTTATACTTGGGAAGCGAACATGTGTGAAAAGAGGACAAGTATTTCTTGTGTATGATTCGTCATTATACTTTTCGTTTATCATCAACTCAAACAAATCCAACAACAACTCGAAACGCAGCATACGAATAAAAAATACAAAATAAAGAAATAAAATTATGTAAACAAAGTAATCAGCAAAGAGGATTAAACGCGTACAGTTATACAAGGAATTTGCTCGCTCCAGATCCCCCTTTAACGAATGAATAAGTCGACAGGTATTCGCGTGACAGTACCGTCCGTTCAATTCGTTTGTCCTGCTTTGCTGCACAATATGTTGTGTGCAGGTATAAATATCGGTAGAACGAACGACGAGACACGCACAAGAAAGAAAATCTCGCCAGCGAGAGCCGGTGACCATAAAGAACAAGGATCGCGTTGGTGCGCCATGTATAATGTATAGCTGTTCTGCAGCGCGTAGGTGAGCTTGAGCGCTCCGGAGAGAAAGTTAGAAATCGTATTAACGCATTTTCCAACGGGATGATTCGGACAAATTTATCGAGCCAAACAAAATTCGGCTACACACGGTTCGGGGGGGAAGCTCTTTCGCTGCCTGAGATATGTGCCTGCTTATTGTTGCTCCCTCTCTTCCTCCCTCCTCGTTCTCGTGCGCAAATATGTATACAATACATACGCCGCCACTATACATGTACCGCCACCTTGTATTATTTATTTTGCACACGAGCGAACCCTTTGAAACATTTTCCCTCTCGTTAATTTTATTGTTTCTGCCTGGCGTTTCGTTGTTGTTGCTGCTGCTGCTGCCGTTGCTACCGATGCTGCAGAAAAGTTATTAAAATTAACGTTTGTACTACTCGGGGCCACGCGCGTATACACGTGTGTGTATACAATGTACGCGTACATAAGCAATTCGTAACTGGTTAATGTCGTAAATCACGCAGGGAGTAGAGAGAGAGAGCGAGAGAGAAATCCGCATGCGAGAAGAGGAGGCGGTGTGTGCAGAGGATACGCGCAAAAAAGACGAGCGCGACGCGATGTGCTGCTGCCGCCTCTCGGTATATTATATCTAGATACGTATGCGAGCATGGCGCAGCAATTCCCGGGAATCAATTTTCGAATATAATACGCGACGCGTTTGTGCACGTTCTTACTGCGTTATAATGCACCCGCGTGTAAGTTAAGGGAGTTATTTACACGTGTATATCCCGAAGCGATGATTTTTTTCCTCTTTCTCTTCTTCTTCTTCTTCTTTTCTTCCGTTTCGCGCTGGCTCGAGCATCTGTGTGTGATATGCAATTGTATGTGTACGTTTGTGTGCGCATACCTGCACAGACTTTCTCGGAGCATTAGGCAATTACGAGCTGGCGATTTTTCATGCACGCGACATACACACACAGCTAGCTAGCTAGCTAGCTAGCACAGCTGATCGTCGTACTGCGAAATGATAAAGTGCAAAATAATCGTGGATTGCACAACACGGCACTGCTCTCGCTCGGCAGATCGCATTATATCAATGACGCACAGATGCTATATGCAGGCCTCAAAATAATAACATCTAAATCGGGAATTAGACTGTCGTTTTGAGCTGCATTGCTGTATCGCTCGTGCCGCATTCGTATAATATGCGCTCGAATATGCAAAGCAAGAGCAACGCGATTAATCGGAACTCATACACACACACAGACGCACACTTAGACACACACACACACACACACACATACACATACGATATAAGCAAATCGTTTTTGAATTATATCAATAATTCATGCTCAATTATAACTCTGCACGCGATAACTACATGTGTGGGGCCTTCGTATGTGCGTGTGTCCATGCGCGAGTGTGCGTGTGTACGTATACAGCTTGTCGTTGTCGCTGCAGTCGTCGTCGACGTCGACGACATCGCATATACATACGCACGTGGCAATTCCCGGAGCCACGATGGGAATATCGATACAGAACTCTGCGCTCTCCACGGGGGCTGTAACACACACGAGGCCTTTGTGCACAGGCCTTGATTGATAGGTGAACGCTCGCGAGCAATGCCTACCTGCCTGCCTGCCTGCCTACCAACCACTACTGCTGCCGCCGCCGCACACCTGCACATATAGATGTATGTGCCTGCCGCACGTACGGCATAGAGCCATGATTATTAGCGGCGTGAGAGGTATAATTCGTGCAAATAGATGCAATAGTGCTACTACGAACTACCGGTACGTGTGCGACTGCAGTACCTATAGCCTACATACATATATAGCTACTGGGACGTAATACTCATTTTTCTTCCATTAGTCTGGTTATCGTGTCGTGTGATCCTAGATCTACGTGTGTGGGTCCAATTTAGTTGTTATTTTTTATTTTTTGCTTCGATGCAGAATAATTCTATAGAAATATTCCACGATGAAATGAATCGGACTTTGAGCGCGCGAGAGAGCGATTAAAACTCTGGACTGACTTCTCTCTCTCTCTCTTTGACAAGTTTCACGAACTTTGCGTGCGAGCAGCGGGCATAATTGAATTTCTTCCTGTTATACGGCAAGTTTCGCCTCGTTTCGAGTGTCGCGCATTTGTACACGCGAGTGGTGGCACAACATAACTCTCAAAACTGAAGAGGCGCGCGCACACTCATACATACACACACACAGATATATTACGTACAAATATACATATATGTGTAAATTTTACAATTTACCGCAAACTCGGCGCGAGTTCCATTAATGAAGATCGTAATTACGATCGGCTGCCTACGCGAAATACGATTATATTATATGCACAAATGCGCTCATTGATAACACAGTGCGCGTGGCTAATGCGTATATGGCCCGACGCGTGTCCGGACTGCACGGACGCACTGGGCGATATCGAACTGCTTCAATAATACCTGATTTTTATGGATGACGTTATCGACAATTGCGTTGCTTACACGGAAAAATGCGTCATTCTTTCGGGTTAAGTGGTCTATTTTTAGCCAGATTCTTGTCTTATTTAATACATGGATTCCGAAAATCGATGGAAAATATCGAAGCCTAAAACACGTACATTTAACACTCATGTCAATTTCAGTATTTTTCGTTCGTACTCATGAATGTAGAAGTGGCGAGCTAATGATAATTTCATCGTGAATCTGGCAGGTCACTTGCATGTACAAATCCGGACGCAAAAGCGGTCGAAAAAATTCAATTTCTCTAATTGTGCCAGGCGTGATGCGTACGCGTGTGACACATATCATCCGCTGTGTGTAATATCCAGCAATTAAATATCATGTACGAAAAAAAAAGAAAAAATGCATATGCATAGTTTGAGGTATATGCGCAAGGTATATATCGATGCTCTCTCGGTGCCACTTTTTTTCGCGTGCATATACCGGATGACACTACTGGTTTTATATTTTGATGCGCAGCAGGACGACGGCAACGTCACACGGGTAGCGCACAGCAATTAAATGATTGGCCGAGAGAGAGTAAATTGACAGCTAGCGAAGGTTAATTTGCGTTGCATTAAAAAAATTTTTTCGCCAACGGTATACACAATCGTGTTTGGCAAATGGAAATGCGTAGGAAGCATTTTTTTTTATTCCTTGAAATATTACATGCTTATTAGTCGTGTAATTTATTATATTTAGCGATGAAAGCCGATCATTACCCGTGTGCATCTTGCACGCGCGATAATGGGGGTCCAGGGTTGTTCGGTTGTAATGATAATTGAATGATTACCATCGCTTTAATATCCTCGTATGCTACCCAGTATACATACGCACACAGACGCACGTAGCCGCGGCTACTATTATCGCATCAGTTATTTATCAGCAACTTTTCGCATTTGAAGCGGAGGAACGCATTACACAGGAACTTTGATGAATATTTAGTGTGCGCGCAATTAGCCCGTTAAATCTACTCTCGTAGTATCGAAAGACTGGCGCCTTTTAAAAATCAACGCGCGCAGCATCGGCAGCGCGAAAAATGTTACAAGTTCGTCTCTTTTTTTCCGATGATTTATGGAAATGGCAAGTAAAAACGTTATCTGTAATGAAAATCTTTTTTATGGTTTTACACGATATTAAATGGGCGCGACTATCTCTCTCTCTCTCTCATGGACCTCGGTTGGCTTTCCTGCAGCTGCGGGCTTCCTTTTCCCTGCGCTTGCACACAGCCAGATCATAATATTATGTTTGTTAATAATTGCATATTTATGGATGATAAACGATAGTTTGTGCGTTATATTAATTTTTGCGCCTATGGTGCGGGGCATTAAAATTCCAATATACGGGAGAGAATTTAAGCGCTCGCTCGCATGCTCTCACACGCCGGGGCGCACCAACACGCGGAGGAAAATTATATAGTTTGCCGCGATACCAGAGCGACCTCCTCGAATGATTTAGCAATTTTAAATATAATTAAAGGGACACGCGCCGTTGTTTTTGTTATTATTGTTATTATTAACGTTCATTATTAATCCCGCGCAAAATCAATCTCAAATCTGATATGCTTTAAACTTCATCTCATTACTATTATCCCAACATCATATCGCGTACATTTATGCGCTAACGCACACATGGGAAACAAAGAGAAGCCGGAGCGCATCAACAGCAGAAGCAGCGGCAGCGGTGGCGGCAGCAGGAACTTCTCTCTCTCTCTCTCTCTCTCTCTCTCTCTCGACGCGTTTCATCAAAGTTCAGCTCTCGGGGTGAGAATATGGGCGAGTTGCCGCTGGTGCTCCTTGATACAAACTATATAACGCACAGATTAAACACTGTTACTGAAAGACATTAAACTTCTATCGTGAGTCGCTCTACGACTGAATTAACCTCTCGTAGCGGCGAGATTATATAGCATAATATGCGCGTCTATGTATAATATTCCTCGCAGCATAAAAATCGATCAATCAATGTCGCTCTTCTGCGCAAGCACGAGCAGCACGAGCCCTCGTCCTCCCTCTTTGCGCCCTCACTCTCTCATTATTAACTTTCCGCGATGTAGTTGTGAAATTTATAACCGCAGTGAATGTATGTATAATCACGTTCGCTGAGTTATAAATTTTTTACAATAGGTATAACCGAGTCAATGAAGCGGGGGCAAGCCGCCGTCGATGCTGATGAACATTTCATCTCTCTCTCTCTCTCTCTCTCTCTCTCTCTCTCTCTCTCTCGATATCTCTCTTTCTCCTAGGGCGATAAAGCAGCAACAAGATCGAGAAAAGATTAGCGTCCGATAAACGACCCTCGCCCAATTACACTCTCGGCTGAGTAGAAGATAAATGGGGCAGAATCGCAATTTTTTCACCTTGATCCGCTCCTCGTTCTCTTTTTTTCTTTTTTTTTTTTTTAATAAATATATATACCACGGAATAGCTCGTTCATTTCTCCCTTTCGGTCCCCGCACTATAGAAGCAGCAGCAGCAGCGACAGATTTAAAAGTAATGAAAATGCGCGCGCACGAGCGCGAAAAGCTTTCACTGCAATTTCCTTATTGAATCGAGCTGGAAAATCTTGTTAAGATACGTCTTTCGATCTATATAAGTGTAGAGCACTGCTGTGGAATTAATACATGTATATATGGCCTGCTTGTATTTATTTTTCTCCCAGGTGGAGTCGAGATTTGAAAAAATAAAATAAAAATAACGTCCGTCGGTGCGCGATTAACTTTGTAAGTCGGCGACGTTTTTATTTAAAACATCACGTCGTATATTTCCATTTACCCAGGTATAGTCCGCCTCGGTGTCGAAGCTAGAGAGCTAAAACACGACACCAACACCATCAGCAGCGCAGTGGAGAAAGACAAAATGTAGCCAAACAAAAGCTTGAGAGCAGCTTCGCACTGGCTTTCTGTCTCTCTCTCTCGGACTCGTACCGCAAGTTCAGCAGTAGTGCGGCTGTCCTCGCTCTCTGTCTCTCTCTCTCTCTCTCTCTCTCTCTCTCTGTCTCTTTGCTGCAGCTGCAGTACTACTGATACTACTACTACCACTAGCTTACGTTCGAAAGCATTAAAATTTATAATGGCTCAGTGGCTTCATTAGCCACCAGAGCCGCAGCAACGGGGCGTTAAATTCGTCGGAAACTTATTTAAACTCTCTCTTTCTCTGTCTCTGTCTCTCTCTCTCTCTCTCTCGCTGCTGCTCCTGCTATGGTGCAAAGTAAAAATTAGGGCACTAATGCTGCACGCTCGCTCGAACTCACTAGCGAATCTTTTCATTCCGCGGAATGCAAATGTTCCCGGGGCTCTGTACGTTCAACTTCTCTCGGTCAACGGGAATTCTGAATGGACGCCCGGCTTGAAATCCCAAAGAGCACATGCACACTGCGCACAGACGCGCTCACTGCTATTCAGCTAAAGCTTTAATTAATTAGCTTCTTTACCGGCGAGAGAGAGAGAGAGAGAGAGAGGGAGTGGATAGGTAGGAGGGTGGAGGGAGGGGAAATTATTAATGATAGTCGCGCCTGTTTTCTCAAGAGAAACTTGTATTGCTCGAGCGCGCGCAAGCACGAAGGCGCGTGTAAATCTACAAAAGCTTAATGCGAAAAGCTGCGATGCGGCAGAGAAAAAAGATTATGCGATGCGCGCCGCTTAAAGAAGAGATGATAATTAACGTCGTGGTGACGCGTCGATTCTCTCTAGCTGCCATCCGGACGACGACGCGCAGTTTATCGGGTAAATGACGCGTTAAGCAAAGATGAAACGTATGGGAAAATTTAGCGAAAGCCTCGGATGTTACGCACAAAGACCGAGGATGGATAATTAGAGATTAATTGTTGAAGCTTGCTTTAGCATTAAACAAGACGTACTTGGGGCGAGATAGTTACATGTGTAGAAGAATGAGCTACTTGAAATAAGTTTCACTTTTTGCGCGCCTATACAGTATACACGTACGAAAAATTAAAAAAGTCAAAGTTGATTCGCGAACTCTGAGCGAATATTCGACATCAGCGGCTGTTCTACATCGAGCCTTGCGTTTCCTCTCATCCTAGCCGGGTAGAATCGAACGTTTTTCCTCAACATCGTAGCGCGCAACTCTTCTCGCCTCATGCTCGCCACGCGCGAGGAAGCTTGCAATAGCAAAAAAGTATTAAATGGCTATCAAACAAATATTGGCTGTAAAAACTCTATTAAAGCTCGCGCTCGCTCAACAGCAGCGGGACTGAAAAGTTTTTTGTGCAAAAAAAAGGCAAACACAGAGAGGCACGTCGCGTACGATCGATAAATCTTTATGTTTATCTTTATTTTCGACGATGCCGACGACGCGGACGACGAGGACGACGATGCGGCGAGAATAGACAAAAAAAAAGTGAAACGAGAGATGCGCGCCGATCGTAACAAACCGCGTCGGTGTGTATATACGGTTGCCACTGCGTTGTCGATGATCGTTATAAAGCCTCGTCGCCGTTGCCCTTTAACCCGCGTATAAAAGTACCAAAGTTTTGTCCCTGTATACCACTCGGACCAACAATGGCAAAAACTCGTTCCGCGTGTAATATTGCACGTGTGTGTTGGTATGTATGTGTTTACTAGTATCGCATATAAACAGAAGCATATATACACTCGCAGGACAGGAAAGAAGGAGAAACTTGTCGAGAGCAAGCTGCAGAAAGGGAGAAAAAAGAGAGAGAGAGAAACGAGAGATAAAGTGTGCAAAGCGAGTTAGGTATACGTGTGCGGCTACGTGCCACTGCTACTGCTGCGGCTATATATAGCGCCGAAAAGAGAAGAAGAGCGTAATTGGGCAGAAAAATATAAGACGATGTAATTTTCGATTTTGTCTTGCTTCTTGCTGCGCGCCACGCACTATATATACAGTACGAAGAAGAAACAGCAGCAGCAGCAGCAGCTCACGCAAAGGAGACCCGGCGTCGGCAGCAGCATTAGAGGGGTGAATGAATGTTGCCTCTTTGCCGCTACTGCTGCTTTGAGCTATTTACGATACGACCAAGGCTATATACTCTCTCGCAAATGCGCGTGTAAACGCGCGCGTGCGGATGAATTGTGTATAGAGGTTTCTCTTCTCTTTCTCTCGTAGAATCCCGCAGGACCTCTCGAGGCAGAGCGAAACAAAATGAAAAAAAAAACCCGCTTGAGTAATGGACAAAATCAATGTTTATGTCGTGCGAATTACGCAAAGCATGAATATAAAAAATAGTAAGCAGAAGAGATTGATATACATTACTGATAATAATGAGCCGTATAAGAGGAAGCATCCGTCAAAAGAACAGAAAATTCTACACGCACGACACGTGCGACAGCGATATTATGCACGGAAGAGCAAGAAAATAAAAGGCGCAAATGAGGTACAAAAATAAACAGGAACGAAGAAGCGAAAGAGGAGATGAGCGCGTTGACGAATTAAAGAGGCAAAAAAAGGAATCAACATACGGGTTTCTAGCAAATAAAGCGGAAAAAAGTGTATACAACGGCAGCGGCAGCAGCACTAGTAGCATAGCGCCAAGTACCTCAAACGCGTTTGAGAGATTACGCCCGTACCCGCGATGCTAATTGTAGCGATTATCTCAATTTCCGGAACCGGAGAAGTGCCAGTTAATGGCTAGCAGCGCAGTAGCAGCAGCAGCAACGAGTGCAAAGATTAGCGATGAAGAAGAGAGCGAGAAACTCGAGACAGGAAAAAGAGGCGCGCGCGCGAGCGAGGCAAGCGACGAGGCTCATTCAGAAATGCGGTGGACTATGACTTTGCCACACGCAAGAATGCATAAAAGCGCCCCGGATTTCACGTGTTTCGTGGCAATTTTTTCCCCTTCTTTTTTTACTCTCTTTATTCTTTGATAATTTCTGGTTAAAAACGAGCTGCTTTGCATACTTTCATCGAGTGCGTGGTAATGTATTTTCGGGTAATTATTACACTGCTGGCGCTTGGTGGCGTGCGCGCACGCGCTCTAACATTTCGTGCTCAGCTCTGCTCGCGGGTTTAAAAATGCATTCACCGCGCTCTGTGCTCCAGCAAGCCATGCATATCCGAGTGCGGCTGGGCGAGGGGCGCGGAGAAAGGGCGAGGAAAGCGGGCGTTTGAAAAATGACATTCGACCGGACTTTTTTACGCATGGATGCATAGGTATGCAAGCGTGGGCAAGTGTATGTGTGTGAGAGTCAGTGTGAGTGTTTACGTACGTTCAGGGGGGGCTAAAAAAACCCACGTGGATAGGAGAGAACGCGAAGAAAAGACGTCAGGGTCCGCGATCTGTCTTCCTTCCCCCAGTCGACGACGACGGGACGCTTTCCATTATTTTCCGACGTCATTATCCGACCTGTTCGAACGTCTTGGCCGATCGCTTTATTTCGCGACTGCTTTTACCCATCTTTTTCCTTTCCAAGCGCTGGATGCTCTCTCCCTCCCTCCCTCCCTCTCCCTCCTTCTTCCGTACAACTTTCGGGGCGCTCTGCGCGCGATCGTTATACAACCAAATAGAGTGAGAGAAAAAGTCGAAAGTCACCCTTTTCCTTTTTCGTTCCTTTTTCTTTCTCCTACACTTTGCTTCTTTTTCCTCAATCTTTTTTCTTCGGGGCTAGAGATATACGCTATCTCGGCGGAGTGCAGCAGAGGTCTAAGCATTGTAAGGGTGTGTGTGTGTGTGTGTGTTTGTGTGCATTTCGTATCCACAAGCATCGCTAGAATATGCCATTCAGACGATTACTCAGGTGTGAATGCGACGAATGCACGACCCACAGCCCCCCCTTTTTTGTCTTTGCTGTTTGGTCGACGTTTTATTTATGACTAAAAACTTGCTGCTGCTGTTGCGACGCTGCTCTCTATATATACGTGTGCCATTGAAAAAAAGAGAAAAATAAAATTGATGAAAAAAAGCTTACGCTACTTGTAAGTTGAAAACAGCTTGCGAACTGCGCGCCGCACGCAATTTATTCGCGGCTAATACGTGTGTACAAGCGAGTGCGCGCGCGACGCACGGGCAAAGGTGAACTGAGGCAAATTTTCAACTCGCGACGATGTTCAGGAAAACTCTCTTTCCCTCTCGTTCTGCACACGAGCACCACGCGTGTATGAATGTGCTTAAAAAAAAAACAACTCCCAACTTCCTCGGGTACTTTTCTCCATACCCTATTAAATCTCGAAACTAATTTAAACCACATTTGGATTATATTCATATCGCGCATATATATATTTTAACTTAGATATATAAGTTAAAATGGCAATAGAATAGTAAGCGAAGAAGGAGTTGGGTGTAGCGAGGGAAAGAAGCAGAGAGGAAATTAAGTTGATTATTTCCAGTGCTTTTACCGCACAGTCTCGGTGTCGCGAACATCTTCGTTTCACCCTTATCAAATGTATACGCATAGAAATAAGAGAGTGCGAGAAGCAGGTGTAAATACATACATAAATAAAAGCCGAGAAACTATGCGATTCGTCGACGGCTAAGTTTTACAAGTGTGTTTTAGTAAGCTTTCGAGAAGTAGAGAAGAAAGAGACACTCAAATCAAATAAAAGCTCGAGCTGCTATCTCTATCCCTCTGCTGCACCATCTCTCGGCTCGTGCTTCGCGCGTATAGAAATATATAAGCACAGACGTGCAGGAATTTAAACTCAAAGTTTGAGCTGCGTACAGTGACTCGCTTTGGCGATTGATACAAATGAATTATTTTCTCTCCTTTTCACTTCGGATTCGTTGGACCCTACGTCCGACGCGCTTATGTATATCGCGCGCGATAGCACGAAAAACATGAAATACGTTACTGAAAACGTGTACGGCGATATACGCGCGTTCATATGTACTATATATGTATATCGTGCAGCAGGAGCGAGAGGACGCCATTACGAAATTGCTGCCAAGCTGAATGTGTATAAAAGTGACATTTCCAAATGACGCACTACTCGCGTTTTATTCCGCTTTTCCATGTACATACACATATACACGTGTATACGCATACACGCGCGTGAACGTATATCTACTTGGCTTGGATGGAATTGATATGAACTGGGGTATTCGCAGCGTGCGAAATTGCATACGCTCCGCTATACTACGGCGACGTGATTTTTTTTCTTTCTTCTTCTATTTTTTTTCGTTCGCATTTTGTTCTACACGCGTGAAATAAAATTCAGAGAGCCTAATACGAAACTGTAATGGGAAAAGTTACATCGATATCTTGGACGAGAAATAGGGAGAGAGATATGCGCGAGAATAAGAAATTGTTTTCTCCGTCTCTCCTTTTCTTCCTTACAGCGAAACGCGTCAGCGCAGTGATAAAAGTTAGTCCCTCTGGAAATTTAATACGGATCGAGAGGCGAGGGATCGGCTCAGCAGTTGTATGCAACGCTTCGGGAAACCGCCGGATATCTCACTTATTCTAAAGTCTTAATTAATTCAAAATCATCAAAAGCGATCACCATATCGAATCCCTGTATGGGCTTACCATTTACGTTTTAGTAACATAATCAATCCATCTACATAATCAATGACAGCCAAGCGCGAGCTGTACATACGCGCGTATGTAGGCGAACCAACCGAGCCGTGCACCGACGAATGAATCGAAACGGGTTCGTACGAGCTGATGATCGACTGCAGTATCCTCTTGCTCGTCGTGTATGGCTAATGGAAATTCGTTAAATTATAGATTCTTCGCTCCTTTCTAATTCAAAACCTCGCCAGCGCGTCACGCGAGATGACATGTCGCGTAGGCAGCTCTACCTACACGTACAGCAGCAGCAGCCGCGTAAATTAACCAGGCTACTTGCCATTTTAAATCATCCCTCGCTAGGGAGCGCAAAGGGAGGTAAAATCGATATGAGGCAAGTTGTAAAAAAAAGAGAGAGAGTGAGCCGCTCTACAAAAGAATACCTATGACGGGTAAGAGATGCGGAAACGAATTCATGTTTGACCGTTGAATGGGTCAGTGCGTTTCGCCTCGGTAAAACGTTTTTCGCCTCTCTCTCTCTCTGTATACGTATACGACGCGCGCAAGCAATTCTCTCTTTCCCTCGCTCGTTTTATCGTTGCACACTTTTATACGCACGCGTGAATTCATATACGAAGACGAGTGAGCTGCTCCGCGCGCGCTACACGCACGATATTGACAATAGCTTATCGCGTGCATTTATTCAATCGTAGAGCCCGCGTGTGCAAGAGAGAGAGAGAAAGAGAGAGAGTGCATTGAGGATATTTTTTATTTCTTTTTTCTCTTTTTTTACTTTCATCTCTTTTTCTCTTTGTTTCTCTCTCCTCTCGTGCTCCGATATTATCGCACGCGTGAATTAATGTTATATCACACACACAAGGGTCGCAGCAGCGAAAAATGTGCAACAAAACTATACGAGCCACATCGAACTATTTGAGAATTGTATTTTTATTATGTTCTGCGATAACGCACCGCAGTTGCTCCTATCCGTATAAACGCAGCGCTTCGAAATCTCGAAACGGCATTAGGTTTATCGGTAAGCGTCACAATAGCGCGCAGCAGTAGAGAGTTTTACGTATCGCTAAATGCAACGATATATAGGAAACGATACGTGTGAGTGTGCTGCACATGTAGACGACCGAAGCAAAAAAAAAAGTGCCGTAAACGTAAAACGGGAATTGACGCATTAGTAACTGCCATACTTGTTATATTTGCCCATTTGAAGTAATTGAGTACAATTAAGTGTGAGACGAGGGTCAAAATAAAAAAGGAGAGAAAGAGAAACTCGTCGCAGCAGCAGCAGCGGCAGCAGAAGCGAATCCGTGTGGATATAAAACCAGAGTGAGACAGAGCACGTAGAGGCACTTGACTTCAATCGCGTGTGTCATCTTTCTCTCTCTTTTCCGAAATCGCGGATGCAGCTGTAGTTAAACGAAAGACAAGAAACTGGTCGACGCAGAGAGCACGGGATAAAGGCAGCGCAGCCACTGGCGTAAGAGATAGAAGCAATCCCTTTGATCGTTATTGCCTCGACTGCTGTCCATCGGTCTATCTCGTCGGACTACTCGCAGAAATAACTTGGAAATTGAGAAAAGACCATTTCGCTTGTAGTTGGAAATTAGAAATGAAGCGAAAAAAGTATGATACGCGTACTATCGAATAAATATAGGTTCTTTCGATTAGGAACGATAATACCACTTTTGGTATCAGAGCACGTCATTAAGCAAGAAAAACGTATATTTTTGAGCGCGATAAATCTATGCAATCAGCTTTTTTAAATGTTCACTCTCGTGACTTGGAAATTCGTGCGAATTCAATAAACACGCGAGAGCAGATAACCATCATTGTTATCGGAAATATCTATACGCACGCGTACGCATTCAAAGTTAACCGTTTGAAATGCCCCGAGCTTTCACGTGTGCTACCGTGGTACGCGGATAGAAAAAAGTTTTACGAGCTTAATTGCCGAGGGCTTGTAATTGCGGGGCCTGCAGCAGCGCCAGCGCTCGTGGACCACTAGCGAATGAAAACAGCATGTTTGAGCACTGACAACAGAGCGCGGCATTTTCCGCTTCTGCAGCACTGTACGCTCGCCCCTCCGCACCGAATCGTTTCTTGCACTTGCTTCGAAATTTACGCGTTTCAATGTCGTACATTACCGCAAATTATTGTTCTAGTTGTTGTTGTACTTGTTGTTGTTGTTGTTGTCGACGGCACCGTTGTTTGTCGTCGTCGTCGTCGTCGCCGTTGTAATAGTACTAGTACGTTTGCCTTTTTTTTCGGCATTCAACTACACAGTGAACTCTGATTTACAGAAAACTGGGCGTACCTTGGGCGATACGTACACCAACGCGCGGTTGTATACGCTACCGGCTAGTTTCGACTGCCTGACACTTTATGAGCTTCTTATACACACAGATACACTCACAAAACAGCTAGGTTATACACGCGTGCTGCTATATACAGCAGTATTTCAACTATGTAGCTCGTTCATTTCATACATTTTTCCGAGCAACCACCGGAGAGCTTCCACTTTTTGTCATACGCATGTGGCCAAATAAATTTGAGGCCGACCGAGAGAGACCCCCAACCGAGCGCGAAGACGAAGGATTTTTGCAAACGAGAGTTGTGTGCATGTGTTGTACGGCCGTAAGCTTGTTTTTGATCCGAAATGAAATCGACCTCCGGTGTCGTTACGAATTCAATTATGTTGGTGTATAATCGTCGAACGATAACGAAAGCGCCGATTTAGCTAAAATTTTAATGAAAATCCGATGCAACGGCCTCCAACTCTACGGGGACGGACTGTAATCTCCGAGTCTCCTCATTAACAATAATCGCCGGGATTATGTGGAACTGCTATTTATCCATAGGCAAAGCGACGCAAAAAAGAGCGGAAAGAAAAAAATATATACATCCGAAATACCCCAAAGCAGGATTGCAGATAAAAAAAGCTCTCGAAAGAGCTTGGAGCTTTTTGAGCTCGAGCTTTTGATTTAAAAGAGGAGTTTTCTCGACTCGAATTTTCGGGACTGGAGAACTGCAGGACCGGAAAGATAGGTTGGCCGTGTCGTACACCTGTTGTAAAAGTTGACGTCGTTTTTCAAGCGACATCTGGTCTGGACTTTAAACGCCTCGAGAGCTCTATATATAGGAGCATGCTTGATTTTTCTTTTACACTCGCTACAGCTGCGCGCGCATAACTTCTTGACCCCCTGCCCGCATATATACAGACATCGGTTTACAGTTTACACAAACAATTACTCTGGTTCATCAAAGCAATATTTGCTTGCCAACCGCCATCATGAAATCGATTATGAAAGCGCACAAATGTATTATTAATATATAAAAATGTTCTATGCTTGATCAGATGCTTGTCTTTCTCTCTGAAAGTAAACACAGTAGAAGCATTGAATGTCTGTACGGAATTGGTAAACAGAATTAATTGTCATACCACGGGCTTGAATCTTTTTCTGAAGCCATATTTTTTACCGTGCGAAAAATCGAATAAAATGCGCCCAAAAATTTAAAGGGGCAGCAGTGGGCGATCGACTCTTCGTGGTCGTGCATGAGAATGGTAAGAAATTACATTACAATGTTTTCGGAGTCGAAAAAAATAAACTTGTCCGATCCTAAAAATTGCCAATCCAACTCAGTTTGGGCTAAAAAAAGAAGGATAGATCTCTGGCAGAAGTACGGTGTAGGATTGAAACTGTGTATTCGCAAAGAGGAACAGTCGCCTATTTTTGATTTTGTCATCGATTCTGACTTCAAGCTAATTAAATGATTTCTTGCGCACGACGAGCGGCGAGTGGTCTATCTCTTGAATCTGAATTCAGCGACCCAAATTTTAATAATCTTAGATTTGTGGAAATTAATACGCGGTTGGATAACGGGTGGTATTTGATTGTGTTCGTCGTATGCTGTTTTGCGTCAGTTTGATTTATTTTATACTTTGTCCATCATACGTCATCCTTCTCTAAACTATTTTGCCTTTATACCGTTTTATGTCACTCTAGCTAGGATTATGTGTTATGTTCTTGACGTTCTTCACACTTGAATTAGCATACTATATTTTTATTTTTTTCCAGTGTTCTTTTTCTATACCCGTACTTCTTTATACGTACCCATCGTACAATACCTGTAGATTTTCGACTATAGTTCACTGACCATGTCCGTTTGAACTTTGATCAATTTTAATACAAATCAATCAAATCTATTCCCTCTCGTTCTCCCTCCCTCCCTCTCTCTCGTCTCTCGGTATCTTGCTCTCAGCTGTTGGCGTTTGTTCGCAGATGTTTGGCATATTTGCAATTTACTTTCGACGCAGCAGCACATTAGTTTGTTTCAAAACTCTCGGCTGTTTGAAGTTTGACATCCTATACTCTAATTTCAAATGCGAGCAGGCACGCGCCTTTATAGAAATTTCATGTATAATATACCTGGTAGCTTTCTTGCTATATAGTTGGCATGTAGCTTTCGCGAGCGAGCAGCAGCAGCAGAGCTTTGTGTGGAGCAGTGCATAAGCCACAAGATCGCAAGCTCGATGCTTGCACATGGCCTGTTTCTTTACACGGGCCTGCGTACACATATACACACAGTATACACACGCGTGCCCCGGCATACATTATGCAACTGCTGTTGTGCGCGTTCATCGAGGTATTTAGCCCTGCCTATTATATATACGTGAAAGTGGATAGCTTTTTTTTTGCTATGTCCGATATCGATACGGAATATATTTATTCGGCCGTCGGTCAGGCGCGAGTATCGTAGAAATTTTTATTATATTTACAATGTTAATTTTTCTTGTCCGAAAAATGTCGATAGAGGCTGTGTCGCGCGGAGCAATTTTTACGACAATCGCATTATTTACAAAGTTTCCGGTGCACCGATACACACACATTTTATCGAGTAAATAACTTTGACCCAGTGAGGAACTGCACAAAAAGCCGATAAAATAGCTCTTTTCATATAGGCTGCAGGG